>NWSH02000605.1:7986300-8017960 GCA_002382865.2 Heliothis virescens | reverse complement strand
AATCTCAAGAAATCCGCATAAAAATGCTTGATCCCTAGACACTTTTGATGTGTGTATATAATATTGTGTTTGAGTTTGCCTTAGTTTTCCAGCGGTATCCTACTAATGTAAGCCACGAACATCATTCAAGAACTGAAATATTATAACGAAGCAAACAAAACACACTCACGAGCTCAAACACGAGCCTTCACGAAAAAGTACCCAGAAATAAAACACGTACATGATGGTGGACGTTTTTGCCGATTCCAGTTGCCGGTCGAACGGACGAAATGGCGCTTTTCATTTATCAGATTTTACTTGTAGTCCGGCAGCGTGTGTTTTTCATCGGGCCCACCGGCCGCCATGAATTGCCAATAAAGTGACGAAGCGACAGGCGCCAAATGTCGTGCCCAGACTATCCTCAAAATCCAACCCCCATCTAATATCGGAAATATGTGAAGTTATGATTGTTCTGCCAGACTGTTTTTATCGAGTTGTTGGGCTATGATGAAAAAATGGTTTGTTTGTGAGCTCAATAAAGTGAAATTTATTGAAGTTCGATATTGACTCTTTTTGTAAAGTCTAGGTTATGTTATTCGTATTTGTAAATACTGTCACTCATGTTCCATTCATTAAGTATAGGATGAAGATAGTGAAAGATAAAATACTATTCTTCTGCATGAGAAAAATTAACGTGTTATCGAAAAATAATACACAGGTTATCATATCATAATTGATAATAAGTAAGTGCTGCACTGCGCTGCACATAAAAGCAAAAGAATAAAATAAAAAACGAGCTATTTAGATGTCTCGAAGTTTTAACAAGTCATTTTCATAGTTTGAAGAACTTGTAGAAAGTCTTTTAATGTTAATATAAAAAGCCAGTACCGAGAACGCAAGATGCATGAACTTCCCAACATTGTTATAATATTGCAAACGTGGGCGGCAGAAGTGTGTCGTGTCCTTTAGAATATTAATAAGTTCACAATTATTTACACGTGTTGGATAATAGGTACCCAGAAATAAAGAGATGACATTTTATATCGTGTTAGTCTAAATGAAGGAAATTCGTGTAAAATATTATAAACATTCCACACACAACCTGTTGGGGTACTTCATTAAGACTATGCTAATTAAATAGTTACTTTAGTTCAATTTTAGAGATTTTTCATGTTGAACAAATCATCTTAATTTTATAAGGTTTCATAGGTTTTAGATAAACTTCCATTAACTGATAGATAATGCCAAAAAGAAATTGACAACGTTAAATACATTTATAGACCATTATCTGTCACATAGTAACTTATTTGGAACCTGTAAAAAAGGGCTTTAAACAAAATTATTTGTTTCCACTCTTAAATTTCAAAGTGCCCAAATCTTTCATCTTTGTTTCTATTTCCACGTCGCCCAGTGCAATCTATATGACAAAAGTCAAAAGCCAAAGTTCAGGTTACTAAAAGTGGACATCGCACGTGGTATCCGCATATCATTCTGTTAGAGCCTTTTGTTCCGCTCGCCTTTTAGCCTTTGTCAGATTTGTTCACAAATAGAACACTGTAATTGTTGCAGTTCAAAGCTGTGGTTAGCATTTTCACTAGACTTTGCTATGCGCAAAATAGCTACTGTGGTTTGGCTTGAATACTATCTTATGAGGATATCACCGTTCGCTAAATAGCCTGTTTAGCTGACTGCTAACGATAGTTGTGTGTGTGCGTTGTTTTATTCCGGAAGTTTTCGTCTGCCAGCTTTCGCGTTCTTGATTGCAGAATAAGCCAATCATGGGTTTGTTGTCAAGTACGTTGACCACTGTTTGGTCAAATATACCCATTAGAGTGGTTTTGTATAACACTGATATTTTCAAACAAACATGAAAGAAATTCGTATACTCGTACTGATTTCAAACCATTCAAATTGAATTTTGGATAAGGCTTGCACATTGAAGAGATGTCAGAATGTCAATTTCAGATTAATTTTAAGGTATTGAAAAACTTTTTATAAAACAAATATCTTAAAACAAAACATTAACCAGATTTATACACCCAAGTTTAAGATTAAGAAATATGGGTATCTATTACAAAAGCCTTGTTGATATTTACGTAAAAATACATTAAACGATGTTGGTATTCACGGATCATTTAGCGACTAATTTTGGTGAAGGGTAGAACCCTGGTGCTCCCGTCTTCAGCAAAAGTTAAATAAATCCTTTAATTTATAGTGTGGGGCCATTAAAGGTCTACTTAACCTATTAAATGTTAAAGGTTAAATATCACACTTAAAGGAGCAGGTGTTCATAACAGGTCATCATATAATAAGATCATATAATAGGTACAAGTACTTATTATGTATTTCCTTACTAATCTATACTAGCTATTTTACAATCAAATAATTTGATATTGATAGTATTAGGCGTCATGATACATCACAGTTATCCAGAATCACCTATATTTACAAAATCTACAACTCGCCAATTTATATTAACACAGAAAGAAGATATACGTACCGATTTAAGGTTTTAGTTGAACAATCAAAATACCTAACATTCGCTCACCACTCAAGCGTGGAAAAAACCTTTTTATTTTCACACAAACCTTCCATTGGCTGTCAAAATATTCGTTTAAAGCGATATCCGAGCAGTCGCGGCCACATCGCGATAGCGCGGCAATAAAAATATTTTGTTTCGATCACTTCGCGAAATCGACTGGTGTGTATCACGTTAAGGACAGGACTCAAATCCCTTCTAAAATAGGGATGGCGACAGAGTAAAAAATAAGCAAATCCATTTAGTCCGTAATTTAGATTATCGCAAAATATTGGACACGTATTTTTTGTTTTTAAAAATCTATCAATTATTACAAAGATAATGAGTATTAAAGTGGGGAGTCCTGACGTCACGCCAATGCAAAAAATCGTACATAGGCGTGACGTCACGCGCAATTTCAAGGGTCTATAGCTTCGCAATTAGTTGTTTAGAGGGAAAACTGAAAAAATACGTGTGAAGTATTTTCTTATGATCTAAATGGCGGACTAATTAGATTTTTTTGTCGTCATGCTTATTGGCTGGCCGTAAATTTCAGTAAGAGTGCCCCGCGAGTGTACCTGCGAACTGCAGACTTTTGATCGGCAGATAGTTTCTTCGGGTTCATAAATTAGTCTGAATATGAATGGTTGTATGCACATTACAATGACCAAGTAGTTTGCCGATATAAGACCGACTTAAAACAGGATAAATTCAAAATTTTCTTAATTAAACATTTTGGTCTACCATCGGACCAACTGTCGGCCGACTGTTTAGTCTGCAGTGTTCTAACTCTTAATGTCTGTCAAAACGACCCAGCACAACAGAGCTGTTTCGTTGAGGCAGACAGCTTTTTCCTACGTATAATGTTCAGGAAAGCGAAGTTTATGACTACCTGTACGTTAACACTCCCTAAACTGTTAGTTTGGAGTGGCTTGCGTTAGCTAACGAGCTTCCTCGAGCCTTTACAGCTGTTGACTTCGTAAACATGCCTGTTCAATTACTTTATCAGGCTTTTGAGTTTACTTCCCCACATTACATGGCGCTCAGCCACGGTACCAGTGCTTCGGTAACGTGTCCAAAGTCGACTGATAACACTCTGACTTGTATTCAGAGCTAAAGCCACAGTACGTTGCCGGGAACCAGCTTCTATCATTCCCACGGCTCTGAGCATTTCTTCCCTGCTTAAATGACGTCGCCGCTCCATAATAACGTTGGTTTTAATCAGTAGTAGGGAAACAGTAGCACTAATAATGTCTTCAATGCGTTGTATGTTTTTATAGGGAAAATATTGACAGCTGATTTTCATCTTTTACTCGAATTTGATTCACAGTTCCTGATTCAAATTATGAAATGCACCAAAAAGGATCCATATGAATTTATAAAATCATAAATTTATTACAAAGCCACATCTCAATCTCAAGAAATCCGCATAAAAATGCTTGATCCCTAGACACTTTTGATGTGTGTATATAATATTGTGTTTGAGTTTGCCTTAGTTTTCCAGCGGTATCCTACTAATGTAAGCCACGAACATCATTCAAGAACTGAAATATTATAACGAAGCAAACAAAACACACTCACGAGCTCAAACACGAGCCTTCACGAAAAAGTACCCAGAAATAAAACACGTACATGATGGTGGACGTTTTTGCCGATTCCAGTTGCCGGTCGAACGGACGAAATGGCGCTTTTCATTTATCAGATTTTACTTGTAGTCCGGCAGCGTGTGTTTTTCATCGGGCCCACCGGCCGCCATGAATTGCCAATAAAGTGACGAAGCGACAGGCGCCAAATGTCGTGCCCAGACTATCCTCAAAATCCAACCCCCATCTAATATCGGAAATATGTGAAGTTATGATTGTTCTGCCAGACTGTTTTTATCGAGTTGTTGGGCTATGATGAAAAAATGGTTTGTTTGTGAGCTCAATAAAGTGAAATTTATTGAAGTTCGATATTGACTCTTTTTGTAAAGTCTAGGTTATGTTATTCGTATTTGTAAATACTGTCACTCATGTTCCATTCATTAAGTATAGGATGAAGATAGTGAAAGATAAAATACTATTCTTCTGCATGAGAAAAATTAACGTGTTATCGAAAAATAATACACAGGTTATCATATCATAATTGATAATAAGTAAGTGCTGCACTGCGCTGCACATAAAAGCAAAAGAATAAAATAAAAAACGAGCTATTTAGATGTCTCGAAGTTTTAACAAGTCATTTTCATAGTTTGAAGAACTTGTAGAAAGTCTTTTAATGTTAATATAAAAAGCCAGTACCGAGAACGCAAGATGCATGAACTTCCCAACATTGTTATAATATTGCAAACGTGGGCGGCAGAAGTGTGTCGTGTCCTTTAGAATATTAATAAGTTCACAATTATTTACACGTGTTGGATAATAGGTACCCAGAAATAAAGAGATGACATTTTATATCGTGTTAGTCTAAATGAAGGAAATTCGTGTAAAATATTATAAACATTCCACACACAACCTGTTGGGGTACTTCATTAAGACTATGCTAATTAAATAGTTACTTTAGTTCAATTTTAGAGATTTTTCATGTTGAACAAATCATCTTAATTTTATAAGGTTTCATAGGTTTTAGATAAACTTCCATTAACTGATAGATAATGCCAAAAAGAAATTGACAACGTTAAATACATTTATAGACCATTATCTGTCACATAGTAACTTATTTGGAACCTGTAAAAAAGGGCTTTAAACAAAATTATTTGTTTCCACTCTTAAATTTCAAAGTGCCCAAATCTTTCATCTTTGTTTCTATTTCCACGTCGCCCAGTGCAATCTATATGACAAAAGTCAAAAGCCAAAGTTCAGGTTACTAAAAGTGGACATCGCACGTGGTATCCGCATATCATTCTGTTAGAGCCTTTTGTTCCGCTCGCCTTTTAGCCTTTGTCAGATTTGTTCACAAATAGAACACTGTAATTGTTGCAGTTCAAAGCTGTGGTTAGCATTTTCACTAGACTTTGCTATGCGCAAAATAGCTACTGTGGTTTGGCTTGAATACTATCTTATGAGGATATCACCGTTCGCTAAATAGCCTGTTTAGCTGACTGCTAACGATAGTTGTGTGTGTGCGTTGTTTTATTCCGGAAGTTTTCGTCTGCCAGCTTTCGCGTTCTTGATTGCAGAATAAGCCAATCATGGGTTTGTTGTCAAGTACGTTGACCACTGTTTGGTCAAATATACCCATTAGAGTGGTTTTGTATAACACTGATATTTTCAAACAAACATGAAAGAAATTCGTATACTCGTACTGATTTCAAACCATTCAAATTGAATTTTGGATAAGGCTTGCACATTGAAGAGATGTCAGAATGTCAATTTCAGATTAATTTTAAGGTATTGAAAAACTTTTTATAAAACAAATATCTTAAAACAAAACATTAACCAGATTTATACACCCAAGTTTAAGATTAAGAAATATGGGTATCTATTACAAAAGCCTTGTTGATATTTACGTAAAAATACATTAAACGATGTTGGTATTCACGGATCATTTAGCGACTAATTTTGGTGAAGGGTAGAACCCTGGTGCTCCCGTCTTCAGCAAAAGTTAAATAAATCCTTTAATTTATAGTGTGGGGCCATTAAAGGTCTACTTAACCTATTAAATGTTAAAGGTTAAATATCACACTTAAAGGAGCAGGTGTTCATAACAGGTCATCATATAATAAGATCATATAATAGGTACAAGTACTTATTATGTATTTCCTTACTAATCTATACTAGCTATTTTACAATCAAATAATTTGATATTGATAGTATTAGGCGTCATGATACATCACAGTTATCCAGAATCACCTATATTTACAAAATCTACAACTCGCCAATTTATATTAACACAGAAAGAAGATATACGTACCGATTTAAGGTTTTAGTTGAACAATCAAAATACCTAACATTCGCTCACCACTCAAGCGTGGAAAAAACCTTTTTATTTTCACACAAACCTTCCATTGGCTGTCAAAATATTCGTTTAAAGCGATATCCGAGCAGTCGCGGCCACATCGCGATAGCGCGGCAATAAAAATATTTTGTTTCGATCACTTCGCGAAATCGACTGGTGTGTATCACGTTAAGGACAGGACTCAAATCCCTTCTAAAATAGGGATGGCGACAGAGTAAAAAATAAGCAAATCCATTTAGTCCGTAATTTAGATTATCGCAAAATATTGGACACGTATTTTTTGTTTTTAAAAATCTATCAATTATTACAAAGATAATGAGTATTAAAGTGGGGAGTCCTGACGTCACGCCAATGCAAAAAATCGTACATAGGCGTGACGTCACGCGCAATTTCAAGGGTCTATAGCTTCGCAATTAGTTGTTTAGAGGGAAAACTGAAAAAATACGTGTGAAGTATTTTCTTATGATCTAAATGGCGGACTAATTAGATTTTTTTGTCGTCATGCTTATTGGCTGGCCGTAAATTTCAGTAAGAGTGCCCCGCGAGTGTACCTGCGAACTGCAGACTTTTGATCGGCAGATAGTTTCTTCGGGTTCATAAATTAGTCTGAATATGAATGGTTGTATGCACATTACAATGACCAAGTAGTTTGCCGATATAAGACCGACTTAAAACAGGATAAATTCAAAATTTTCTTAATTAAACATTTTGGTCTACCATCGGACCAACTGTCGGCCGACTGTTTAGTCTGCAGTGTTCTAACTCTTAATGTCTGTCAAAACGACCCAGCACAACAGAGCTGTTTCGTTGAGGCAGACAGCTTTTTCCTACGTATAATGTTCAGGAAAGCGAAGTTTATGACTACCTGTACGTTAACACTCCCTAAACTGTTAGTTTGGAGTGGCTTGCGTTAGCTAACGAGCTTCCTCGAGCCTTTACAGCTGTTGACTTCGTAAACATGCCTGTTCAATTACTTTATCAGGCTTTTGAGTTTAAAATAAAATACGGCACATTTTTCTTGAGGCGCGCCTCGATGAAAAGTTGAAGTGATAAACTCGTATTTCGTATACAAACTGGTTTGTTACAGAATAATAATCTATCGTATGGCGTCTTTTTGCAAGGAAACAATTGTTAGAATATTAGGTTGATCTTCAATAAATTAAGTTTATCATGTTATTGAAATAATATTCTAAATGATACCTCCTCCAGTTAATTTTAAACTATTACCTCATTTTCTAAAAATATCGATATTATAACCTGTCCGTAGTAGGTACCTATTTTGTTTTATTGATCAGCCCATACGCCATACTTCCTCTCAAGTTTCTTTTCTACAAATGTATGAGCCGTTATTTAATTTACAAACGAATCCCACACATGTATAGCCTTCTTATTGTATCATAAGCAGAACATGCCATTAGTCTCTCGATCGCAAAGATCGGTATCAACCCAACAAAAGAAAACGAGTTCCCAAATCTGAGTTACTCAACCAAAACCCCACTTTCAATTTTAACCCTTATTAACAATTGTAATGGAACCAGTCGTTACTTTTCAATTTGGACAGCAGACTTCAGTGGAAATCAAACAAAATAACTTGAAAAAAAAAAACCAGCCAAGTACGAGTTCGGACTCGCGGACGAAGGTCTCCGTAGTATCCATACATATAATAAAACAGTAAAAAATCGTGTCTGTACATTAAATATTTTTACAAAACAAAATATGTAGGGTTGTTGAAAAATGAAAAAAGAGTAACAATTCGAAAAAAAATGTGTCTGTATGTTTCAAAATTTGTCTATTTGCACACGCTAATCTCAGGAACCACTGGACGGATTTTGATGAAGCTTGGCAGACATATAGCTTATATATCAGAATAACTTAAAAGTAGGCTACTTTTTATCCGGGCACAGGAAATAGTTCCCTCGAGAAGCGGATGAAACCGCTGGCGGAATCTAGTCATCTATAAAAAACTTAGTTGTTGTATGGGAGCCCCCTAAAATATGTTTTAGTATTTGTTGTTTGTGAAATCTTATGAGGCTGACATAGCACAACAGCGCTCAAGCCTCAAAATGTAAAGGATTAAAAAAAAAATCTGTTGTTATAGCGTCAACAATAATACATCATATGTAATATCATCTGATCAAACTGTCTAGATATGACGGTTCTTGAGATACAGCCAGGTAACAGACGGATGGATGGACGGACAGCCAAGTCTTAGCAATGAGGTACCGTTTTACCCTTTAAGTACGGAACCCTAAAAATAAATGACAATAGTGAATGGAAGATTTCAATTAGAGTGGAATACGAACAATGGAAAATAGCGGAATAAATGTGGAAAGAAAAGCTTGTCGAGTTGAAATTGCAGTTGTGAAGATATTCGTCTTGTCTGTACTTTGTCTGTCAGTTATGAAACTTAACTTCGAAGTTTCGAATGTGGTTATCACAAGGTTTGAGCTCGTATTTTATGGTACATTTAGGTTCTTTTTTGAAACAGTAAGAGAAAATTATGAAAAAGGCTTTTTGTATATGAATGTTGGTCTTGTGAAAAATCTTTTTTGTTTCTATCATTAAGAAATATAATCAGCAGGCAGAATATAATCTGATAAAAAATGGACTACGTTTTTAGAAACTAAAATATTTTTTTAATGCACAAAAACGAGGCCTTACTCTTTGAAGCGCTAGACTGTTAAATCTTATCTGATTTTGCTCTACTTTTTGTTTAAACTGATATTATAAATGTAAAATATTTTATTCATAATTAATTAAAACTCGCTGAAAAATAGTGTAGTAAAAATCAAGCAAAAAGTATCCATTCGATGAAATGAAACCTTTTTTAACCTCTTTTTGAGGCTCAACTTGGTCTCTCGAAAACTAGGCGAAGTGCCTCCTGCAATACAAACTGTAGGCAGATTTGATTGCTTCACTAATTAGCGTAAAATATTTTAGCTTTTCTACCTTGCTGGTTTGCTTTATTTTGACTGCATCATCAAAATGGGAACTTTAAGATTTTTTTTTTAATATAAATGTTGGTATCGATGCTGCGTTTTTTTCAAACTTACCAACACAAATACTTTTAGTTTGCTAGTAAAACATAAAATTACAAAGATGATCAATATCAGATTATCACCGGGTAACTAGGCTGTTGAGGTCCGATAGATAGTTGACCCATGTATAAACACGGATTCACATCTGCCGATGAGACTGGAAGTTGACTTAAGCAATGTTAGGAAAAGGCTGAACAAATCATGAAAGTCCATAAATCAGTTATCTATTTAAATATAACAGTAAAAAGGCAACGACGAAAAAAATACAAAATCACACAAACTCGAGAATTAATCCTCACATGTAATTTGTGAAAGGTTTAACTAATTAAAAACCCTCTTTCTAAAACTTAGCGTAATATAATTAAAACCCTTTCGTCCACATGACCACGATCCTATTAGTTTTAACCCTCTCGCCGCTTGGATTTTGTTACGCAACGTTGTGTAAAAATGTGACGTTCCATTACAGGCTCGATAGTGATTTACGATGCGTCTTAGAAAAAAGGTTATATTTGATTCGAGAAAACAACTGTGTTTTCAACACAAAAGGACGTAATAATGTTACATGTTGAGAGAACTTTAATTAATGCCGAATTAAGGAGATTGTTCTGAAGAATAATTTATTAATAATCACATTGTAAATTACTTATTAAGTGACAGTTGTGTATTCGATTACGATTTTCGTTGAAATTTGAACGTTGGTTAATTAAAGATTATTAGTATTATTGATATTATTGATATTAAATCCCGTGTTTTGTATATTGATTTTAATAATTTACCTGTTAGCAATAGTGAGTCGATGTCGATGACTATATAATTGAATAATTATATACTATATAGTCTAATCTAATATAGTAATATATATATATATATAATTGAAGAAAACTCATTATAATTTTCGGTTTTTACTTTTTTACAGTAAAAACTAGCTTCTGCTAGCGTTGAAAACGCCATGACCAACATGAAAACTACTTCACACACCGAGATAATGAGCCCATAGACTCATGACAAAAAAGTTATCTAATACTGAAATAATCGAGCCAGTGGTTTCTGGGATTAGCCTGTGTAAGTAAACAAAAAGACTCTTCAAGGTTATAATAATAGTATATAAAAATATCTAGAGCTTACTCGTTATTAAATACTAATAGAGTATACAATTCCCACTTTTCCTACAGACTATAATAGGTATCATGGCTGCGTTGTACGTGAACTGCATTTTCTCGTAGAAACACTTATTGTCAATTACGTAAGGTAATCTACAAGTTGCTATGTTAGAACGCTTCACTACATTGTAGAATTACTGCGGAAATCAATATTCTGTCTATCTCTGGATTTGTTTACTAGTGATAGGATTTTGACATTAGCCCCATACAAGTAATGTCAAATTTCTATCTCTGGTAAGCAAATCCAGAGTTAGATAGGTTATTGGGAACGGCCGTTAGTTTATAACGCGATATTTATTGATGCAGGTATCTTTGTACTGTCTTCTGTCCGTACATAGTATTTCTATATAGTAATTTATTTATTTTAACACCAGTGGCTACTAGCTTCTGCCAGCAGTTTCACCCGCGTCCCGTGGAACTACTCGGCGCACCCGGATAAAAAGTAGCCATAGTAGCCTTCCTTGATAAATGGGCTATCTAACACTGAAATAATTTTTCAAATTGGACCAGTAGTTCTTGAGATTAGCGCGTTTAAACAAACAAACTCGTCAGCTTCATAACATTAGTATAGAGTGTGTTTGTTTGTCTATTATGCTTATATGTTTAAGGCTGAGCCTATTAAGCTGATTTGGTGTACAGATACATCCTGGAGATGGGTCTTCTATATCCAGGACTAGTTATTTTGCCATGGTTTCACCCGCGTTCCGTAGGATCTACTGTCAGCACCCAACAAAATAAAGCTTATGTTACTTGCGGATAGTCTAGCTTTCCAACAGTGAAAGAATTGTTTTAAATCGGTTCCGTAGTTTCGAAGCCTTTAGGGTACCATTAAACAAACAAAAAATGATTCCTCTTTATTGAATGAAGTGTAAGTATAAATATAGATAAATAAAAGAAGTACTCTATCCAGGAGTCAAAACTACGGGATAAATATAAGAGGGATTTAATAAACACGTGAAAAGCTTTCACAGCCCAAAAATATGGCTTCGTATTTTCGTAATATAGCGGCGAAATCATAAAGTTAAAAAGTTTGCCCTCAAGTATTTGATTTGATATAAATTATGGAAGTCCAAATATTTTTGCAGCGAGACAGACATTTTGGAAAGTTATATCATATTGAACCCATCTTTATTAAGTTTAATATTTGTGTTGTCGTAAAATTGAAATTAGAATGATGTGGTGATTATAAAGAGATTATTACCTTGAAACTAATAATTTGATCTGTTAGAAAGTTATTTAGAAAAAATCTGTGTTTGACATGTGAGACTCGGGGAAATGAGCTGGCGCGTAGCAAATCGGTAATTTGCTACGAATTGATATCTAGCGTAGCTGTGACGTCATCTGCTACGGCGTAGCAACTTCGTAGTTTTATTTTCAAATGTAGATAGATTTAAAAAAAACGCTGAATTAAGAACAGTGTAATTTATATATGGGCTCAACCTATGTTATCTTTAAATTAATGTATTTATACGGGTCTAGCTCTTGGTGGCTTATCGGTCAACTACGGTAATCATATCAATAGATGGATAGGTTATTGAAATCCGAAGTGAGACAGTCATTTACAACCATTCAGTCATTAGCATCCGTAGATTGCTTAGCTTGGTTGAACTCCATATAAGTAATGTCAAGTTCCTATCTCCAACCAAATCGACTGATACGTTATTGAATTCCGCATTTAAAGTACACAGATATTATCTCACAACTAAACCTTGTGTTGGCTACGCACCACAATGAATTCGCAGAACAAATATAGACTCGGTGGATTCGTTTTGAGCAGTCATGCTGATTTCGTGTCCAAGGTTTATGGCTTCTGAATCGTTTGTATAATATCGCCATTATTCGAAACCTTTCTTAAAGGCAGGCTTTCTTGATTTTTTTCATCGAATTCAATTTAGATTAATATCAATTCGATTTAACCACGAATACATTTGAAAATCAGTTTAGTTTGTTGTTTTCTGTCTGTGTACTGGTTGGAATATTAATTTTGTGGACGTTTTTGTAGTGTCAGCAAAGTTTTTAACTTTCTTTGTATCGCTGTTTAATACAGCGAGATCTTAAACCTAACTATCAAAGTTTGAACATTTAAATAAATAAATAGTGTAAAAGTAGTAGAAATTAAGTCTTTTCATTTCTATTATTGTACCGAAGGTGCAGTTGAAAACCACAGACACTACCTTGTCGTCTGGCATTTGCTGAACTGCTCCTATTTGGCGCGGCCGTGAGTGAGGCGCACAATAATTTAATTTCTAATTTAATTTTAGTTTTAATTATTTTTAAATATTTGTAGCCTCCTGTCTGTGCCCAATAAACTTATTTTCATTCTTTCATTCTTCTTTCTTCCAATGTAAAAGTTGATGATTGATTATATTATAGTAAGTATGCAATATATAATCTTGAAGAGCGTTTTCACACTACAAAATGCAAGAATATTGCCGTTGCAGTGAACGCTCCATGCATCAGCATAAGAATTGCTGGTTAGGCTGAATTGAGACAACTTAATAAGGCCGTGGTTACACTGAAATGATTGTGAGAAGATGTGAAGCATTTAGCTAAAGACTTAAATGTATTTTTATGCCATAGATATAGAACTAAGCTGCACTTAAGACGTATTGTTTTTTCATTTTTTTATCTATACTAATATATTGTTAGAAGATTTATTTGTTTGTTTGTACGCTAAAGACTCCGAAACTACATGACCGATTTGAAAAAATGTTTCACCATTTGGAAGCTAGACTCGAGTAACTTAGCTATATTTTATCCGGCTGTAGTTCCCCCGGGATGCGGTTGAAACCGAAGGAACAGCTCCTTATTTTGTTGTTTTTTTTTTTAATTTCTTGATGACGCCTTGATATCTTGAAATCCTTAGCAATCGAACTATCTATATATCCTTAGCTAAACAGCTTAGCATATTGTAACCGTAGCTTTATAGGGGAGATAAACGCAACGATATGTGAAACGAGTCTGATATGCGCCTTAGATAATGATGTGTGCTGTAAGGCAGAATTGACGATCCTTTGGTAAACGCTGGCTTGAATTATTCTTCTTAATCTTTATTTGATATCTTCTTATTTGAGCAAACAATTTACAATTCCGATTAGAATGTTGGAATCTAAACTATTGCTTTAATAAAAGAAGGAATGTGTTTTGAGTGTAAAACGCTTTTTAACAAATCAAAATAGGAAGCTCGATATAAAAAAAATCTTTTGGTGTTTGACAGCCCATTCATAAAGAAATGCTATACGTTTCTTCTTTAGGGTTTGTAGAGTAATTCCCCCCATAAAAGAAAATCATTTAAAATAAAATTTTCCTCAATTTATAATTCAAAACTTAACACAATTTCAAATAAATTTATCGCCGAAAATGCCTAAATAAATAGGGCGTAAATGTCCGAGTGCACTAAACTGTATACTTACCGCTGTACCAGCGTATCATTTTAACCTATTTATTTCTAACTGCCTCGTGCGAACATTAAATTCATTAACTGAAATACCCGTTAATGATGAGGCAAATGTGATACGCTGTTGCGGAACGTTAAAGTTTAACTAGAGTTTAATGCACTATAACATGTATGGCTGCAAATTAAAAGTTTCGTTTTAAATAGTAATAATGCTAGTTAATATTTTGATGTGCGATGAAGTTTTTTAGGTTTTATTTTGTGGTATGGTTATTT
Organism: Heliothis virescens; assembly: GCA_002382865.2. Lineage (NCBI taxonomy): Eukaryota > Metazoa > Arthropoda > Insecta > Lepidoptera > Noctuidae > Heliothis > Heliothis virescens. Next base: position 8,003,659 of record NWSH02000605.1, on the reverse strand, counting down.
TTAAATATTGGCGTACTTAAAAACGGTTGATCGTTATTTTATATTTTAATTACAAGTGAAGTACATATGTACTCGTCAATTGTTTAATTGATTAATATTAGGAATGTTATTTTCTATGTTTCCGTTATTTTATATAATCAAACTGCTGTATTAAGTTAAAAATAATAAGAACATTTAACGAATATATAAATCTAGAAGCGTAGAGGGTTCTCGCCTCAAATATCTTTTTGATACGTTTGTACGGCTCAGATGTCAGTACTTCCAAACACTCGGGGCATGTTATGGAGCCCCGATAAGGTTTACTGAGCTCAATTTGGTGAGAAAGAGACGCTGCTATTCCTTCTGTATAGCTTCATCTCGCTCTTACAATAGAATCTGGATCGCCATAAAGTGTGATGTGACCCCTGAACTTTTTGGAGGACCAAAAAGGTATATTGTAAAGCCTATTGAATATAATCACTGGAACAAAAAGCATTAAGGCCTGTATATATCTGGGCAATTTTCGCGTAAGCAATAAGATACCCGAAGGTCGACCCTTGCGATGGGATGTTCTCATATTGGTCATTAGTCCGTGCCCAACGCTGCAGGGAGCTGTCGAGTTATTTATTTCCTTCCCCAATTAGTTGAGAACTCCATGTCAATAAATTATCTATTTTTCTTTATTAAAAAATTGTCTGGTTACCGGATAAAGTTGTGCTCTAATAAAGATCGAATCGAGGATGCTTTTTTTTGTAATAATTGAGGAAAATGAAACGATTTTTTTAGGTCTTTAAAAAAACTTATCGTGTGTTAGCTTTTTTAAGGGATTTACATTTCAATAAAAGGTTTCATTGAATGAAAATAAACGAATGGCAGTAAAAAAATGTAGTCAAATGACATCAGAAATTGTCAACAGACAATGACAACATATTGAAGTCGTAGTTCTTAATAAAACTTTTACAAAAAAGAAGTGTAAACCCTTTCTCGTGCATTATTGCAACGTTGTTGTATAAAGACTATAAAATAGACTATAAAAATAAGACACACAATAATTTCAAGGTGGGCGAAGTTAAAAATAGTACTGAAATGCATTAACGTATCGATATGTAAGTGGAATAATATTTTGATAACGTCACGCCCGCGCGCCGCCTGCTCGAGTCAACACATATACACCCGGGGTGTATTTTCATAGCACTCTTTCAGCATCGAATGATCAAAATAATAATGCAATTCTGTCAATAAGTATGAAGTATAAGTAACTAAGTACCTTATTTGTGTTACCAGAACCCCTGTTAATTTTCAGGGTCATTGGAACATGTCCCCATTTTTTAAATTTGATAGGTATAAACAAAATCGCTCAATTCTTCTCTGTGTGAGAAGAGGCCTGTGGCCAGCAGTCGGGTGATAAAAAGGCTGACCATAAGAAAACAAACCCTTAGAAATTATAAAAAAAACAACAGAAAACCGACTGCTTAAAAAAGAGATAGGCACAAGTTAAAAAAGGGTTATTTTCTATAGCTATCTTTATGACTGATGCTGGCAACGAAACAAAAATAGTTTGCACTAACCATAAAACATGAATAAAATCTACAATTTAAAGAAATTATTAGTTTTAATCAATCTTGATTTTGGAAGACACGTTACAAAACTAATCTTTTAATGTCAAACGTTTTCGTAAATATAAAAGCCACATCATATATTTAATCTTTATAAGAAGTTATAAGTCCCACGAGCTCGATAAAGAGTACGTTTAACATTCGCCCCTGGTTGCCAAACGAAGGAGTTTTTACACAAAATTGTTGGAAGTAACCATGGAAGAGAAAAACGAGTGGAAGTGCCCTTATACCTGTACAGTACGAGAACCAGTGCAGTGTCACCAAATTGACACATTGTATACAAAAAAAACAAAGAAAAAAAAATGACGTTTAAATTCATCTAGCCGTAAACGCCTACTTATCGTTTATCAAAATAAGTCTCTACGCAATTTGGATAAGGTTTATATTTAAGGATTAGGGAAGTGACTGTTGCGATTCGCTGAACTCCCACTTGTTCTTTCTCTTCCGTGAAAGTAGCCCAAAGGTCTATCCGTCATGTAATATTAGTCCTATCTATTTAATTTAGCTGTAAGTAGTGAGTATGGCAGTCGTGTTAATATTAGATGCATCAGGTTACATGATCGAGAGTACACTCGGGTCGGTTTATGGCTTCTGTTAAATAATATTTTTGAAACGAAAGATGCAGTGAGCCTTTCCTTTCCAATTTAGAATGTTTCAGTAAATGTGAGGCGTCTCGATTCATAGAAATGTACCTCCGCATATTCCAATGCTATGTTTAAGTTTTTAAAAACAATAGTTTTTTATAATGTTAAATTTTTTTAGGATAAAAGAAAATAGTTAGTATTTTCACCACTTACCAGCTCTACAAAAATGTATACACGAGAGAAAAAAACAATATTTCAATGGAGTTTCCTATAAGCGGTACAATTTTTAAAGCATCCTCAGAATCTTAATTGAGCAGAAACCTCAAGGAACACTCAAGGATAAAAACGATCGGATAAAGAAAAGTAATCATACAGCCTTTTTGCCTTATTTGAATACTCAAATCGCCAATTAAAAATAATAAAATCTTTTTAGAAACGACCAAAACGAAACGTTCTATCAAAAAGAAAAAAAAGGTTATCTCTTCACGGCTTTTGAATTTAGAAAACCGATTGAGTCAATAAATAAATAAGAAGAAAAAAAGGTTTATTCCACTTTGAAATGCCGGACCGCTTTTATAAATTCTTGGTAAGCTATAAATGATATTTCGAAGCTAAAGTTGAACCGGGATTGGCAATCAAATCAAGGCGAGTCATCGAATCTACTTAGTACAAAGTGGGACGGCTTCGTCGGACCGAAGTGAAATTTTAAGGGTCATAAATACTAGGTACGACATTAGAGCCCCGATCGATTTTATTATACTTATTTTTAGCTAACGGGTTGGTTGTTTAAAATTTAATAAACGAACAGACACAGTGATTTGAAGGTTAATACGTCGGGCTATCGATAACTGGAATTAGGTTATTGTGAAATGAGTCTTAGCAATTTTGAATTTACTGTATTTAGAGAAGTGGCTGTTTTCCCGAGATTTCACCTACGCCCCGTGGTGACTACTAACTATGTTACTCAAGGATAGTCCAGCTTTTCAACAGTGAATATTTTTTTCCAATCAGTCCAGTAGTTTCGGAGCCTTTCGGATACGAACAGACAAAATAAATGTTTTTTCTTTTTTATATTATAAAGCTGCAGAATATGTTTGTTGGGCGTTGAACGCGTCAGTCTCAGGACCTACTAAGCCGATTTGAAAAAAATCAGTTTTAGATAACGCAAGTAAAATCGCCGGCGAAAACTTGTTAGGTACATAATATATCGATTACTTTTCATAACCATGTCAATAACGAAATCCAAATATTTAACAGCTTTTCTTTATTGACTTGCTTAAGTTACAAGTCAAAGTCGAAGTTTTGTTAACTCAGACTGAAGTTTGACCAACGAGTTGCGGTGAATTAATGACTTACCTAACTTAAGTTGATAACTTTGATGAATAGGCCATTGATTTTGATTGTAAACAATACTGCTACGTTATTCGAGATTTGTTAATTCTACTTAAGAGCTTTAATTAATGTAATCTACCTACCTGATTTGTAAAATGACATTATTTGATAAAATGCTCGTTTCGACAGATCTTTGTGTAAATAAATGTCAAATATATTAAGAAAGTTCTTTTTATTAAACATTACCTTCTATATTAACATAATGAAGAGAAAACGATTGTTCGTACAGATGACGGCACATCAAGTTACTACAATCTATCAAATTTCTGCAATAGATTTTCAACCTTATCACAATAGTGGAAATTTAATGTTCAATTAGTATAATTTGACAGTTGACCTGCTGTCGTCTGTACCTAAAGGTTCCAAAAGTACAGAACCGATTTGAATTTAATTTCAATTTTGTGAAGCTACATTCCCCCCAAGCATCGGCTATATTTCATCCAGGTACGGTAAGAAATTTCCCTTGGACGCGGGTAAAACCACGGGAAAACGGCTATAACTTACATATTCCGCTTGGATATTCATAAATCAAATCATCAATATTATCACAAAATCGTGCAAATAAACAATCCAGCTCCGGGAACCTCTAAATATGAAACAAAAGGTCATAATAACGAGTTTTTATGAATTAATTTAAGCGCGGCGTGAGATATTCCAGATTTCATACCGGTCGGAATTAATCGCGGTAAACCCGCCCCGGCTATCGTTCCTTTGTTTTCTCCCTTTGTCAAGTGACGTATTGTAAAAATTAATTACAAATTATATTGTTGGAGAGAATTGATATTGTTGCTCACGTTTTGTTTCGAAGATACCATTTTTTGAGTAGCCTTTTTTTAACGATGCTAGAGTATTATGATACTTTAAGAACATAGTTGATGATTGATTTAAAAGTTAATTTTGTTACGAATATTTTAAGTATCTATCTATTTATGCAGAATTAGTAGTGTTTTTAAACAGGAATAATAAAGTGGTTTCGGGGAGATATAATTGTAGAGTAATTTTAGCTAACCTATTTCTAAACGCAAAAAAATTCAAGCGATTCCAAAAGCTACAAAATCGAGTTATGAACGCACGGAAGCCGTTTTAGAGACGTAACACACAAAACAGCAGATATAAATCTAGTGAGCCAATGTTACCGACATGAAAGCGTTACGACTACGCATGACAAGAACTTAACTTTTTATAGCATATAGTCGCGACAAAACCACTCTACAGACTTAATAAACAAAAGAAATACGCTATCCGTGAATATACGCGTACGTATTTTGTATTGCGACGCGACATTCCGCAATTTTGTTTTCTCGAAAATGAATCACTTGCATAAATTTTTAGATTTTAAAGCTTAATATAGAGTGCATTGGGTGCAATATAAACTTTATAGCTTACTAACAAAAGTTTTCCCTGACCTTGTTTTCAAATAGGCACTCACAAAATTCATATAGCCCAATGAAGCATTTAATGAAAACTACCTCTTAGACATTCGTATCTTCTGACGGGGCTGCGGGTTGTTCGAAAGAGTTACCGCTGCTTGGCACACAAAGGGCTCCCGAAGGAACACGGTGGGTTTTAGTCAGTAAAAATCTGACACCCCCTCACGCTGTTGCCCACAGGGAGAGGGGTCATTCTGATGATTTCCCATCAATAAAAAAAAGACATCCGTATCTATTCTAATATGTAGTAGGTATAAATTGTATATGGAAAAAAAATACAGTATTTATCGAAATAAAAAATAAGTGCCTTCTAATATTATAAAGTTTCTTTGTCTTTTTAAACGCTTTAATCTCAGGAACCGGTTTAAAAAGTTCTTAATTAGCTCATTTGAGGACGGCTATAAATATGTAAAGTGCGCCAAGTAGTTCCCACGGGACGCAGGTGGGTGACACCGCTGGCAGAAGCTAGTCCTTCCTACTAATCCTATTAATATTATACATGAGAAAGTTTATGAGGATGTGTCTATGTATGTACGTTTGTTAGTCTTTCATGAAAAACCACTGGACTGATTTAAATAATTTTTGTCAGTAATATAGGTTCTATCAAAAATAACATACAGGCTATTTTTTATTCCTGCCAAAAGTAGTTCCCATGCAAGGTGGAACTACTTTTCTACTGGTAGAAGCTAGTCTGCTATACTAATATTATAAAAAAGTAAAATTTGTTTTTAAGTTTGTTTATAGGGGGTAATCTCTGGAAGTAATGAACCAATTTTAAAAATTGTTTTACTGGTAGGAAACTACATTATTCGTGAGTGCTATAGGCTATATTTTATCCGGGTACGGGCAGTATTTCAAACGGGACGCGAGTGAAACCGCGGGGAAACGGCTAGTTGTTTATAAAAGTGTACAATTGCATTGTACGTCAAATAGCATTTAATGTCATGCACAGTCGCCAAAGGAGAGCGATTCAAAAGCCAAATCTTTCAATACAGATCTGGGATTTAGAAATGTGTACGCAGTTCTTTGAGCCAGAGATTTCAACGCGAACATGTTCGTGACGGTAAAAGCATTTTAGTTAAAATTGTGTATATGCAAAATAGTTTTGCTTCGGCTACACCTGAACGTGAGTTGTTCACCTGGGAATGTCTTAGTTCTTGTTAGATTTTAGAATGGCGTGAATATAAATTGTGCGTCATTTTGTAAGTTTCTCTCAGCTGTTGTTAAGTATATATAACATTATTTTGTTGGAAATTCTTTTGCGTCACGATAGAGAGATGTTCTACTAAAGGTAGGATAAAAATACTTTTGTGGTTTGAAATCTATTGGGAAAAATATGTACGTACCTGCCACGACTGACAGATAAGTCGAAAAAACTGGTAAACTCAAACCTTTTTCTCTGTATACCAGTTAGTTAAATAATATTTTTACAGTATGGAAATCGTTCAAGGAATCCCGTGCCTGGGAGGGCACGTAAAATTGGTTTCACAAAATGCTGCTCAGTAGCAGTCGTTGTTACAATTCCACGTCAGAGGCGGATTTGGGAAAACTCTGACACCGGGGCTTGTTAGGTGATTAAAACCTGGAGCTCACTCGATAGGAAGTAGAAGGTCAAGCAATGCCTCTATTTCATTACGTACCTAGCGTTTATTTAACTTGTTGCAGCTCACTCGATAAGAAGAAGAAGGCTACCTAATGATTCTATTTCATTATGATGTTTATTTTATTGGTTCTACATAGCTTTACATTACATAAGCCAATATACAGCTATATGTGGCGGCAATTGCAATTCCAACAGCGTAGCACTCGTATTTGCAACACATGCACACGTGTGACTTTCGCTCACCTTCCGGGAACGCCTTGAAATTTCACGATTTGAATGACAATCAGACAAATATTTATCTAAGATATTACATAATATAAAGGTTTTTGTACTTCATCTGAACTTTCAATAAATAGATTTTGTTACACTTAAAAAAAAAACAAGAACACATTTTACGAGGTATTTGAGGTCTAATAATAATGTAATTATCTAATTCAAAATAAGATTGTTTGATTCTATTTTTAACTAAAGCCGGCTTACAAAAAAATCATTTTAGGAAAAAACAATCAGCTTTCCCATCCATCCCTGCTTTTTACAGTCTTTAAATGTTACAAAGAAAATGAAAATAAATCGGTTCTATGAGTTAATCAATTTGTTTATATGATTCTTTACTATTTACACTAACATTATTTGACCAGCTTATTATAATTGTTACAGAGATTTCATTGAATCCTCTACAAATAAAACAGATCAACAATAATTGTCCACCCACATCAAGAATTAATCTTATCTAAATTGAGTTTATTTATTACTGAGAATTAGTGAGAATTGCCTACATTCAGGATTTTATTAACATTTAAATATCAGCAGTTCATGAAATAGTGTGGGCGTAAGGACTTATTAATATGCCAGTATCCAATCAGTTACGTTAATGAAAGAACTTTAAAGTTTAAGGGTAAATCTGGCGAAATTGTTGTAATAATAGAGTAAATTTTAATTTAAATATTGGGTTATTGTATTATACTTTCACGTGCCGCGATAGTTTAATAAATAATTAAATGTCAAGTAATAGTTCTAAAATTAGTTTTTTACTCTTCTAATTAGTAGAACTCTTGTAATATATTTTATTTAATAAACACTTTCTGTAATTGATAGTAAGCTTAAAATAATAAACAAAAACCCGCGGTTTCAACCGCGTCTCTTGAGAACTCCCATCACATATGACAAGACAAAATGTATAAGTTATATTAAAGTACATACATAAAGATATCCAAAGTTAAAAATTTTCATATCTATACTCATATTATAAAGCTGAAGAGTTTGTTTGTTTGTTTGAACGCGCTAATCTCAGGAACTATGGTCCGATTTGAAAAATTATTTCTGTGTTAGATAGCCCATTTATCGAGGAAGGTTATAGGCTACTTTTTATCCGGGTGTGCGCAGTAGTTCCTACGGGAAAGCGGGTGAAACTGCTGGCGGAAGCTATTTATAATATTAGTAGGGTTGCATTGACTCAACCGCACCGCCCCTGAAACAAGAACGGAATAAAAATAAGTTCATCGAGTTTACCTCCCCTTGTGGCTATAAAGCTAGCCGCCCCTGGGATGTGGTGCAACAACTAAGTAGCTATCTACTATTTAGTATTGCAGCTGGCACTCGCGGCTGCACCACGACTACTTACGTACAATTGAATCGAACCTACTATTGGCTCGCTTCAATGAGACTAACGTATCAATATTGTATTTCGTTTCCAGTTCAAGTGTTGCGACTTGTTGAGAATTTATTTTTTATCGATAGCTGTGTAAATCGATATTTTTAGCAGTTTTTTGTTTATTTGGTAGTTCGATATTTCGTCTCGAACGTCTCGTAGTACAGGGCAGAGTAGAGGGTACCAGACCCCGTGGTAGATCTCCCATGCGATGGACTGACCAAATAAAAGCAGCTGTGGGTGGCCAACTACATGAGTGCACCAAAATGACGGCCAACAGAACGAAATGGCGAGAGATAGTGTACAAAATAACGAAGACTAAGAACGTGACAACATGATGGCCACGACCTCTCTGTCAAGAGCGTAACGAAAGAGAAGGAGAAGAGTTCGATATTTAGTTTAGATATTATTTTCATGAACAAGTTAACGCGTAATACTGTGTATTTCAAAAGTGACCAGATGACATCATTAGCGCCCAACAGAAGAAAAGAGACTAAATTAATTTATGTCCAAAAAAACAAGAGGCTTCATCGTAGTAAGACAGTAAAAGTGTCATTAGGATTAAAATGTTACAGAAATGAGAAAAAAGCTAAACATCAGGGCCCAAAATTTAACCCTTTCTTTCCCGAGACAGCCAAATACGAGCCCCACTAAGCTTTTAATCCGGTCCCGAATTGTACACTAAATTATAGTCCTTATTTCAAGGCTTTAGAGTTCATAATAATAAGTAGCCGATGACCAACAGAGTGCCACGATTACGTGTACAGTTAGACAATTATAACATGATTTATTTTATAATTTTGTGACGTGCGACGCAAAAGCGACTACTACTTTGGATGCTATGACCTGATTACCTATGCGTCTGAATAAAAGTATGGATTATTCTTTCTTGTATTAAAGTGAGAAAAAAACACAGAGTAGCATGAATAGGACAGAAAATAATTACAGTAAATACCTGCTGGGAGGTTCCAAGTGTCATCGTTTGCTGTCGCCCGTATATGCGCGAGAACGCCCCTACAATGTATACGTTGCCGCACGGAATAATCGAGCGTAAATCCGATAGTCAAATGAATGATAAAAATAATAGATCGGTTAATTTTGTAGATTCCGAAAAGATATTCAGATGGTTTATTCTGATTTCTAATAATTCTCTAAAATAAGCAACATTGCTGATAAATTGCACCATCTCAGTGTGAATTACAAAAATATATCCATAACTCATTTTTGTTTGCAAATAATATATCAATGTGACTTCTACATATTTGATAAGCTTCGAGATGCCGAGAATTATGGCCCCGGCCAGCGTATGATCAAATATTTATGAAATGTCATATAAAATTGTCTTTTTCCTAACCTTAGATATGCCTTCTATATTTTTTAAACTTATAATATAACTAGCTTACGCTAGCGTGGCGTTTCGTAGCATGGAAACTACTCCGCGCACCCGGATAAAAAGTAGCCTATAGCCTTTCTAAATAATTGTGGCTATCTTACAATGAAAGAATTTTTCAAATCGGACCAGTAGTTCCTGAGATTAGCACGTGCAACCAAACAAACAAACAAACTCTTCAGCTTTATAATATTAGGTTTTATAAGACCTTTGGCCAGTTTCACAGATTCCAGATGAAGTTCCAGATAGCTATCTAACAGATAGTGCTATGGAAATGTTTTGAATTTTGAAAACTTCTTCAAATTTACCTAGTAGGTACCTCTAAACCGATCCCTAGGCTCCTAGGACACATTTCTCTATTAAGGTATTCGTTACCAGGAAAATATATTAAGTATGAAGGTAAAAATAGCATGGACGTGGAAAATAATAACCTTTAAAGAAATAGCTTTAATTGCGATATTTCGGAATGAAATCAATTTCCAATAAATTGCAATTACTTTCCAATAAATTAAACTTATCGTATAGTTCAATTAATGTGAAATAAGTGCCATAGGAGAGAACTAGGTTTTGATATAATCAGCCAGTATGCGAGGCGAATTTTGGAGGTCAGTACATAACCGACAATTAGTAATTAAATTAATGTTGGCATTTAATAAGAGTAAGAGTATGAGTATAAAAAAGGGATAAGCACTATTCATGGTGTGTTTATATATTAAGATTCAGGCCGTTTAGGAGATTATAATAATTGTTAGATGATGATGATGGCGTCCTAGCCGATTGTCGGCCACGACGACTGTTCTCGTATAAGGAGGTCAGCCAGCGCGCAGGACATATTATAGTGCACAAGCATTTGCGCAGACACAGGTGCACTCCCTATTCCCTCACTCTCATAACCCGATGGGACGGCAATCCGACACGACCGGAGAGAGATCAGGCGCAGGACCTACAGATAATTGTTAGATAACTATGTATTTTCACATTTCATGTTACTTTCTATCGCACTCTTTCCTTAATCACATGTGAAAGATGTACGGTACATTTTGTACCGGAGAATTGTAAATTTTGTACAATTAGAATAAAAATAATAACATATACTATTTCAAAGGCTTATTATAAATTATGCTTGCGTGTCTAGAATCTAGTATACTTTTGATATATCGTACTCTGCCAGAACACACCTGTACCTTATAATTAACTGAGTATTCAGTGAAACAATGTATTTGCTTACCTAATATAATTAAATTATTGCATGCGTCATAATTCGGGTAGTTATGTTAACAGGTTCGCGTGAAGCCTGTTTTGATTCATACTCTTTTATCTGTTTATAAAAGTATATTTTATACGTAACTGGTTAAGTTCTTTTGCAAAAATAGGACAAAAGTTATCACCATCAAGATCTCTTGGGTGTACAGTCAACTACATAAGTCGCTATACACATCCAAATTTCCAAAACTGCTTTAAAACGAACCGTTCAATTAATTACTTGACAAAATAAACGCCAAAACTTGTAATTAAAAAGAATTTATTTACTGATATATTGACTGAACTCATTAATTGTCTATAGTTACTGTTATAATACTCCTAAATATAAGCTAGCAATGAAACTGCATCAAATGCTTTGTAAATATAGTTACTAATACTGTAACTAAAACGTGTTTCCATCATTTGGGGTTGACCGCAGCCGCTGTGGGAGCCAGCATCAAACGCTCAGCTATGTGGGTTAAACAGTCAATAATAGAAGCTATCATTCCTAAAATATATGTATTGCTAACATGTGGATATTAACCTCATTTCTAAAAAGCTGTTTAATTTCAAATAACGGAACCTGGAATAGGATTGTTTGATATGCAAGTTAATATTGGCCTTTTTATACAGATACAGTGAATTTGAAATTAAACCTTATATCTGTAGAAATAGTTAAATCAATAAAACCGGCCAAGTGCGAGTTGAACTCGCGCATGAAGGGTTCCGTACCCCATCCCCCTTATTCTTTTTTATTATTTGTTGTTATAGCGGCAACAGAAATACATCATTTGTGAAAATTTCAGCTTTCTAGCTATCACGGTTAGTGAGATACAGCGTGGAGATAGACAGACAGACAGACAGACAGACTACGAAGTCTTAGTAATAGGGTCATGTTTTCCCCTTTGGGTACGGAACCCTAATTACACGAATCCTACCGTATATTTGCCTCTTACTATCAGCAGAGGTTTTCACACAAATTATTACAGCCATTTACAGTGAAAGCGTAACATATGAACAAACTACATTTATAAGGGAAGAATAATCAGAGGTGTTTATGTAAGTTCATAATGTGCTTACAGAATTTTGTAGAACAAAAAGGATTTGTGATATGTGCGCTCGTTTCATGTAGCGTAATGGCAGAACATTTTAGCAAAGTATGGTTGAGACTCTTGTTTAGACAGGCAAAGTGGGCCATATTATTCTCATTAGTGGTGAGCGCCAACAATGTGAAACTCTTTACTATTTATGACACTAACCGCTTTACAGGTTCCAAATAGAATTGTAAATAGATCATGCCATAGAAAATTAGTCAAGATTCAAAACATTTATAAAAAAAAAAAGAAATAGGGAGTGCACCTGTGTCAGCGCAAATGCTTGTGCACTATAATATGTCCTGCGCAGCTGGCTGATCTCCTTATATGAGAACAGCCGCCGTGGCCGATAGTCGGCTAGGACGCCATCATCATGACAGATAGCTATCTAGAACAAGTTTGGAACCTGTGAAACTGGACATAATAATTTTATAACTGACTAGCTTCCGCCAGCGGTTTCACCCGCACTCCCGTGGGAACTACTGCGCGCGCCCGGATAAAAAGTAGCCTATAACCTTCCTCGATAAATGGCCTATTTAATTGAAAGAATTTTTCAAATCGGACCAGTAGATCCTGAGATTAGCGCGTTCAAACAAACAAACAAACTCTTCAGCTTTATAATATTAGTATAGATTAGCTGCTTCCCACGGTTTTAGCCGCGTCCCTTGGGGATAACTTCCCGTGCCTGGATAATATATAGCCTATGTTACTCAGAGATAGTGTAGCTCTCAAAAAGTGAAAAAATAAAAAAAAAATTTGGAAGAATTACAAACATACACATCAATACTTATACATTTATAATGTTTGTGTAAAATTAACTATTTTGTGGGGTTTCAACCGAATTGATTGTGCTTAACAGACACTGATTGCAATATTGCCCTCAGGAGACTGCGTCGAAATCATCTTCTGGGTTATTACCGCTTTACTGCAAGATGGATACAAACAAACTTATATTTACATTCATTAATTGATTGACTTTAATAACACACGATTAGCATGTAAAATTAACAGCAATTCAAAGAATTAGAGGTATTCCAACAATCAGTTTTGTTCGCAAATAGCCCGCACTATGATTTCCTATGCAGTTGTATTTACTCGTAGCTATATGCAATCGTAATTATCATCTCGCATGCAAACGGCAATCGGCAAATACATGGAACGAGTGTATTTCTGCTTATTCTTTAATGGATACATGTCAACACACCTTTATCGTGGAATCAGATGAATGTTTCATAGTCACTTTGATTTTTACTGTTAATGATATTTGAAACTGGTATTTAAACTCCTGAAATATAAAGTTTGTTTGTTTGATGCAGAGCTATTAATAATACAAGTTTGATGTATAGACAACAGGTCAACGTATACGAATCTGTCAAATTTTACCAATCGAACATTAACCTACCAACATTGCGATAAGGTTGAAAATCTATGCAGAAATTTGACAAACTGTGGTAACTCGATGTGCTGTCTGTCTATAACATACAGCATAATACATAGGCACTATTGTTCTTTGGTAAAAGTGTAGGAAAACATTTCGAGGAAACCTGGCCTATTAAACTCTGAAATCACCAACCCGCATTGAGCAAGCGTGGTGATTAATGCTCAATCCTTCTCTGTATGAGAGGAGGCCTGTGCCCAGCAGTGGGACGATAAAAAGGCCGATAATGATGATTGTTCTTTATATAAAAAATATATATCAGAAGGGCGCGAGTGGAAATCTTGTTAGCATTTTGTTCTAAGTAGGTACTTAATAAGTTACGTAACGAAGTATTGTAGAACAGTTCATTAAAAACCGGCCAAGTGCGAGTTGGACTCGCGCACGAAGGGTTCCGAACCATTATCTATGAAAAAAGTACAATAGGAATGGTCAAGTGTGAGTTTCTTAAGTTGCACATTATTTCTAATAAATGACGCTACTAGTATACAATTTTGCAATTAATTAATATAAATCAACAGCCTTAATAATTCTTTTTTTTTAATTTTTAGTATTCGTTGTTATAGCGGCAACAGATATAAATTATTTGTGAAAATTTCAGCATTCTAGCTATCACGGTTAATGAGATACAGCCTGGAGACAGACAGACAGACAGACAGAAAACGAAGTCTTAGTAATAGGGTTCCTTTTTACCCTTTGGGTACGAAACCCTAAAAGCAAGCTTATTTAAAATGATACTATTAACAGGGCAACATTTACAAATAGCAAGATTTCCAGTTCAACCCTAGTTATTTAACCAGAATCTCCTTAATGAGAGCAATTAAAAATCATTTGTATTAATTTAAAACGTTTATTATGTTATAAGACTAGTAATTTATCGGGCCTGCGTCGGCAATGTCAAATGGGATAATTTTCATTACTTATGAGAGAGAGTTCGATGTTCTAAATTACTTTACTTATCCTCAGGCTGGCGTGTCTTATAAAATATTATTATTAGATAGTGTATAACGAAGCAAGCGAAAATTTATTCTAATAAATGAGTTTGTTGATGAGTGGGTTACGTTAATTGAGTTTCAGATAATAGCAATAAGAGCCTTTATTATAAAAATGTTCATGAAGATCTTAATTTTGGTAATAAGTGGGTATATGTACTCACATTTTCAAAGGAGTTCTAATTATATAAAGTACACAGATACCTAACTCTTTATATAAGAATTATTTTGAAAATTTTTACTAAACTTTGTGTGATTTAAAGTGTAGCAGAAGCTTAACACATGCGTAGCTACTTTTCATTATATATTTGTTAATGTCGACACCCAATGAAAAATAAATACTTATAAGTTCCTTCAATACATTATAGCAATATAATAAGATTTTTTTGCTTCTGATGGCAGCTGTCAAATCATGGCGAATACAAAGAGATCCCGATAAAGCAATATTGATTATTCAGTAATACGAATTTTTGGTTTATTTTTACTCAAATTTACATCTGAATTGGTTTATTTGTACGCTTTTGCGGGATTCGTAAATTGATAATTTTGATCGATCAGAAACTAGCTGGAATTCGGATTATTCCCTGTTTGAACAAATACTATAGTAGTAGTAGACTATTTTAATTACTACTTGAGATTGATATCTAGTGATTCTGTCTGGTCTTAAATAACTTTTTTTCTGACACACACGTGTCCTGAGGGATTTTCTTTGCCAGACACCTGGATGAAAGATAAAGCTTATAGCCTTCGTTGACAAATAGGCTATCTAACACTTCTTCTTCTTATGGAGTGAGCTGCAGGTTTAATCACCTAGCAACAAGCCTTAGTGTCAGAGTTTTCTCAAATCCGCCTGACGGCCTCCGACGTGGGTTTATATACGACTGCTACTTAGTAGCATCCGAGGACGGACACGGGGGTGTAACACCGCCAACTTCCAAACTCCAGACTGCTTTATGAAAGTTTCTAAAACTGACAAAGCGATTTCGGCCTGACCCGGGAATCGAACCCGAGACCTGTGATCGGTAGTTGCGCTATGCGACCACTAGACCAACGAGGCAGTGGTAGTGAGCAGCATCTAACGCTGAAATACATTTTCAAATTAGACCAGTAGTTTATTTCTGAGATTATACGCGTTTCAACAAACAAACTCTAATATCAGTATACGCTTATTTGTTTGTATTTACGATTCTCTGTGACACAACACAAACGCAAGTCCCATAAAATGGAAAAATGCGCTACAAAAAACCGCGGTTTTAAATTAAAAAAGTACGGGCATGAAGAATGTTGGATTTGCATACACTTATTACAGTTGTCAGTCATTCTGGTAGCGTGTTCTCTGTTGAATAATTTTGTGTTGTTTTTTGCATATGTTTATAATTCGTTCTGTTGAATGTTTGTTATACGAAACAATGATTGGTTGTTGTGAGTTGCTGTGTAACGTAGGCATTTGTTTTGTCAACATAAAATGACATATTTGTAGGTTAGTAGCCTTAAAAGAGAGCTTATAGAATTACCTTTAGTTACGGTATGTAGTTATTATTTACAGACTTTCCTATAAAAGTGGTTCTCAATATAGATTTCTAGAGGTATTTTGTATCATCAAGTTCTAGTAGATTTGATTTTGTAAATGGAAATATCATAATCAATTGTGACAAAAAGGATGGAGTAAAAATATTTTTTCCCTAATAAGATTAAACATTTTTAGTGTTACATATATAAAACCGACTTAACTTTTACAATAAAATACATGAAAAGCAAAACAATACCAACAATAGAAAATTTCCAATAACATCTATAAGTTCAATATACTATTTTATATTATTTGCTTATTTCTTTAAAAACTTTCTTGCAACTATACTTTAGTTAAAAATATAGCAAGATAAAGTCCTTATTACCATAGTCATCCCACTATAGAGTTTCCAACAATACTTGAAGTGTCCTTATATAATATTCGCCCTCGATACGAATATCAAAGTGAATGCAAAATGCACTTTTCTACTCAGAGGTCATTGACATCCCGCGGTCCTAGAATGCTTTTATTCTATAAGCCAACATTGTATCAGGGAAGGGAAGAAACTTAAAATTTTAATAAAATCTTGAGTGTGATTTCAACTTTACTAATATTATAAAAAGGTTAAGTTTGTGTGTTTGTGACATTGTACTGTAATCTCTATAACTATTGAAATGCTTTCGAAAATTCTTTTACCAATTGTAGGTGATAGCTAAGTTATTTGTGGCTATATTTTATGCGCTTACAAAAACTAGTTTCCTCAGGACGTGAGTAAAACCACGGGAGTCAACTAGTCTAGAAATATACAGGGAACATGATGTTTTTAGGGAAAATGTCGAATGAAGAATGTTATTGCCCCCTAAAACTTGGAACTGCTGAAGTTGTCTGTCAGTTTGCCAGTCACAACCTGTTTATATTCATAGTGGATTACCACTCAACTTCAGTTTACTGGTCCATGAAAGTATATGGTTAGCAAGCTTTTATTAACAACCGGGTTTATTTGTTCCCCTCACAAAGTTGTTTTATAGGCACTACATTTATATTATTACATTTGTTACTTTAAAACTGGACAAGTACTATATTCACGGCTGTTTCACGGTTTTACAACTCATACAGTTGAGTAAAGCTTTTGTCGAACGATATTGACGCGGGTAGTCATTTAGGCAGTCAATTGAAAGAAAAAAATTGTGTACAAAAACTCAATACAAATTTTTATTTTAAAACTGGAATATTTTAATAAAGAAAACGTACCTATATTTTTTTTTTTACAAGAATGGTATATGTTTATACGTTGGTACTACGAGCTACGAACTTACTACATCTGCTTACACTTGAACACTCCATCTGCCTAGCCTTTTCCCAAATATGTTGGGGTCGACTTCCAGTCTAACCGGATGCAGCTGAGAAATAGTGTTTTACATGGAGCGACTGCCTGTCTGACCTC
>NWSH02000605.1:7953500-7966256 GCA_002382865.2 Heliothis virescens | reverse complement strand
TATGTAATAACTTAAGACAGAAGGTCCTTTAAGTACAGACTAAAAAGATTAAGTGACTTGGTATTACATAGATCTCACAACTTTTTACGATAGAGAGACTGAGCTGCTGCGAGACTTGGGTTTTTTACAGGATGTTTTTAATGGCATTGTTTTATCTACCAAATAAACATGCACAATAACATGATGCATTTTTAGATAATCCACATGAAAATGAAAATATCACCGATATCGAATATTCGGATTGTGATCGAACGACTGACAGAACAACAAAGACTACAAACGGCCGTTCCCAATAACCTATCTGTCTGTCGATTTGCTTACTAGAGATAGGAATTTGACATTACTTATATGGGGCTAATATCAAAATTCTATCTCTAGTAGGCTAATCTAGAGATAGATAGAATATTGAATTCCGCAGTAAAACTGTTTTTATCTAGGTAATCCACCATAGATGAACCTAATACTTCGACAGCATAGTATATACCAAGAGATTACAGTGTACCAAGCTGTTGGCATCGTTATAACATATTTAATGAGAAAACAATGATTCAGCAAGCGATCAATACCTACGCTTAATGAAGTACCTTGTCTAACGACCGTCAACTGACACAACATGTTCAGTGTTGCCACTGAGAAAATTAATTGCCTTCACCGAGCTACCGCACCGTGGAACAGAGACATAATTATGTACGTATATGCCGATATAGGTAATTGCCGTAATGTTAAACCTTGGTAAAAAAATTGGAATTGCTGATTCGGAAAATAGTAGTGGTTTTAATTGATGGAATAATTTTTCAATGGTTTTGAACAGAATTTAAATACAGACAACAGCAGGTCAACGTATACGAATCTGTCAAATTTTACCAATCGAATATAAACCTTCCGCTTTTGTGACAAGGTTGAAAATCTATTGCAGAAATTTGACAGATTGTGGTAACTTGATGTGCTGTTGTCTGTACTTAAATACGTCATTCAGTACATTTTGAGAACAAAACAAAAACAAATGTTAAGGAGGCGATTAGTACCCTTGCGGGGCCCACTAGGGCCAGAGCCCGTCAGGGCTGCGGTTTGTTCGAAAGAGTTACCGCGGCGCGGCCCTGGCACACAAAGGGCTCCCGAAGGAACACGGTGGGTTTTAATCAGTAAAAGTCTGACACTCCCTTCCGCTGTCACCCACAGCGGGAGGGGTCATACTGATGATTTCCCATCGATATAAAAAAAAGGAGGCGATGATGGATGTTTGCAAAACTTTTACTATCAACATCGGAAACAAATATTTTTACAAAGACGAGTAGTAAAGTTCTACTGATATTTATCTGTTTACCACTAAACGAACAAAAGGCAGTCATCTAACTTTGATAAATGCTTGAACGTTAACATCTAAGCTGTCTTCAATCGATCAACTTCCATAACAGTTCAACTAGAAATTCATATGAGACCACATAAACTGTAACTTGTATCATTTTACATTTGACGAAACCGTTGGAATTGCTAGAGTTTGGCAAGTAGACGGCAGTTGGGCGTTCCAGTTTCTTGATGCAACTTGTCAACTGTATACCCCAAAGTTCGTGTTTGTCCACTGACAAACTTGGCCCTTCAGTCTTTTGTTTTCACTGAGACGTGTTGGCGATTTAATATTGGTTTCGAAACTTACTGATCGTTTTTTGTTTCTGTTTAATTTATCGTTGAAAGCGTATTCTTTTTGATAGCGTTCATTTGTTGCCGTTTTGAGCAGAATTCTATGTACATACAAACAACGTAAAGTAACTACATAATCTGTCAAATTTTACCAATTGAACATTAACCTTCCACTATTGTAATAACGTTGAAAATCTATTGCAGAAATTTGACAGATAAGATGTCTAATTTCAACATCCAAATGCAATTAGATTTAGAAGAAAAGAAACAAAACTTTACATAAGTTTTGTTTCTTTTCTGTATAACCAACATAGTGTAATGTATGTGTGTACAAGAAGTAGGTAGTTTTTAAGATCATTAGTCGGCGGGTGTTTCAAGACGTGTCAATCGCTAGAACATGAAAGAGCACCTCTTTTTAGGGTTCCGTAGTAAACTAGGAACCCTTATAGTTTCGCCATGTCTGTCTGTCCGTCCGTCTGTCCGTCCGCGGATAATCTCAGAGACTGTTAACGCTAGAAACCTGAAATTTGGTACCAATATGTAAATCAACCACGCCGACAAAGTGCAAAAATAAAAAGTGGAAAAAAATGTTTTATTAGGGTGCCTCCCCTACACGTAAAGTGGGGCGTGATTTTTTTTTTAATTTCAACCCTAACGTGTGATATATCGTTGGATAGGTATTTTAAAATGAATAGGGGTTTACTGAAATCATTTTTTGATTATATTAATACTTTCAGAAATAATTGCTCCAAAAGCCGAAAAATAGGCGTCCACCCTCTAACTTTTGAACCGTAAG
This sequence comes from Heliothis virescens, assembly GCA_002382865.2. NCBI lineage: Eukaryota > Metazoa > Arthropoda > Insecta > Lepidoptera > Noctuidae > Heliothis > Heliothis virescens. Next base: position 7,963,822 of record NWSH02000605.1, on the reverse strand, counting down.
TTTAGAAAATATAAAAAAAATCTCAAAAGTAGAACTCTACATAAACTTTCGAGGAAAATTATTTTGAACGTAGTACAGACAGCAGTCTTTGAGATATAGCAATTTTTTGGAAACCGCGAATTATAACTTTGTTATTCATATATTTGTATGAAAAACAAAGTTATTTTTTGTTGCCGAAAAATGTTTGTATTTTGGCTAGTTGTAGGTAAGAAATGCGGTCAGTTTTCATAGAAAATGGTACGGAACCCTTCGTGCGCGAGTCCGACTCGCACTTGGCCGGTTTTTGCCTTATCTTAAACCTACCTGTACATTCCAACAAAAGAATTGGTCGACGTAGGTAAAATTTTATACCTATAATACTGAATGAAATAAATACGTGGTACAGAACATTCTATTTTCATTATTTATACCCTTCTTTTTCTACTTGTCGAGTGAGCAGCAGGTTTAATCACCTAACAAACCTTAATTTATACCTTCACAAATATATATATATATTGCATACAATGTTAATAAAATAATTTCATACATTCCATAAATGGAATTGAGAAGGACTTAAATATATTTAGCCTCGTATAATCCGCGATTCTTTGTATTTTCGTCCGGATAAGTATACCACAAATGGCAAGTCAAACTTTTTGATGTAACTGCAAACATAGCTTATAATGTACAGCCATAAAAACTTTTTCTTTCACCATAAAGGGATCGTGACGTATTAAAACCCGGAACACAAATATCGTAAGTAAACAAAACCCGCAATAAAGTCGCCTTAAAAAGTTCTAAAACCGATTGTAAAAACAACAATGAATTGTTGAATACTATTTATTTAGGAAAAAACCTTTATTTATTTGCTTTTCTGTTGATTTCGTCAACGTCTATAAAGTTCAGAATAAACAAGATGATTAAAGTGAACGATTTCTCGGAATGAATGCATATTCTTGCTGGGCGCTTTCGAGCTCATCAATATTCCTGAGTTTGATAAGAGAATAGTGATCAATCATGTCTTGAGAATTGGAACTGAGTTTCATTAGTGATAGATGATGGTTCTGTTTGCCAATGACTCGATATGCACTTTCTTGCACGTCGGTATTTTGAATTTTTATGTAGTGTAATTTAAAAATCTGTATTTGCAATGTAAAGAAATGTATTATTTTATTTATATATTCTTCCATTTCTCTTTTATTGTGAGGTCAGTCTACACTAAGTGGACTCTTTCATCATACTAAAATATTCAACAACAAAATGCATCTAGCTCAAACATTGGCAAGTGCACAGAATATTTTTCTTTCATTTGTAAATAGAATAGAACAATTTGCATTTGTTTCTGACAAGACAACGAAACATATAAATGGAACAGAATCCTGCGAACAATTTATGCGCGTTTGTCCCACAAAGAACTCTGTTTTTCATTAACACAAGTCTAATTCGTCCTGCGCTGTAATTCCCTTGAAATTTGCATCTTAATTGGTCTCATTCCCAAAACACTTTTTATTTGGGAACAGAGCTCAAATTTTAGCATTCTAAGCGGCAAAACATAATTCAAATTCATCTTGAGCCAATTTTAAATATTTTAAGCCCAAAGTTAATTAATATGCAATTAACTTTGAAAATGATAACTTGGCAAAACAAACATTTTGCCGGTTCCGAGTCAGAGATGCTTAAGTAAAGAGATGTTCTAATAGACCGTAGTTTTAATGAGTTATTCCACATTAAAGGCATCAATATTGCCAATTAAAATTCGCCGTAATTTATTCACCGGCAGCTATGTTGCTGACACGTTACTGACAGTCTTGTGGAGAAAAATTCTCGTTGGCGGAACTCGTTTAAGTTATGGATTTATTAAGCGATCTCGCCGACCGGAGGCTGCACGCTGCCTCTACTTCAGTATGTTATGAACTCTTCATTTCAACTTTCTTAATTGCATTTTAACTGCAGCCGGTGGGCCATTACAAATCTTACTGTGTAGTTTGCTACTGTACTAAAAGTTTCATCAGAAATCCCATTATTTTACTACTCTCCTAAATCACAAGTTTGTATGCTTTTTATTATAAGTATAGCGTACATAAACAATAATAAATGTGTTTTCGGCCTACATAACAATAAATCAGAGAACTTCCTCCGAAGACGAATCGATGTTATTTTATGACATTCCAAATATCGATCAGGCTCAACATTTTGCTTGTACGCTGAAGAAAATAACAAGATTCAATATTTTGATGTCATTTTTAGAATATTTAGTAGTCAATCAGGAAGGAATCGTTTTCCATTAATTTTGACAGGTCTGCTCAATGAATCAGCTAAATCGGGAATCAATTAAATGAGAAAAGGAACACAGAACTTTATAAAAATTGGAAAACAGTTTTTTCAAGGATTGGGTCAAAAATTAAATGAGTGAAGTTCATAACTGAAAGGGTGGAGTTACTGACTAAGCTTTGCTTCGACCTCAATAAACTAAATGTTTAATGCCACAACTTTTGCGAACACTCAGCAATTTGGCAAGGAACGATCACTAATCTTTTTATAGTGTTTCTTTGCTCCAAGCGTCTATTATTTTCACTTAAAAGAAAAGCAATAAAGTCCCAGCAGCAGTATGTTACACGCGAGCAAAAGTGAAATTTTCTGAGATTTTTTTACGTAAAACTGGATGTAAAAAGAAAATCATTGTATCGAGGGAAGCGAATTCACTTTCCGTTTATAAACAAGTCTATTACGTTGTTTCAGACCTTTGGCGGGAACACGTGGTAAATGGGATTTTCTACTTTGCATAATGCTTGCTACCCTCTCCTAACGGGGTAGGTGTCGGGGGTACGTACCCACTGTTTATTGCGGTTTTATTTCATTCACGAGAAAACCAACGTTTACGGCTGTTTTTATAGGCGGTGTGACTCAAATTCTTTACAGAGCAACAATGTTTGAGTTTGCCTCTGAGTTTTTTTTCGTCATAATGGCGGCTATTAATTTCTCGGCCGCGGCGCCACTTAACGAGAAATTAGCGCGGTTATTTGATATCTTTTATTATTTATTTTTCTTTCAAAAGTTAATTGATTATTTTGGCAAGAGAATTATAAAGTTGGGCCTTTTTGTGTACGTCTTCTGGCTGATTTTTAGGGTTCCGTAGCCGAATGGCAAAAAACGGAACCCTTATAGATTCGTCATGTCTGTCTGTCTGTCTGTCTGTCTGTCTGTCTGTCTGTCTGTCTGTCCGTCCGTATGTCACAGCCACTTTATTCCGAAACTATTAGGACTACACAGTTAAAACTTGGTAGGTAGATGTATTATATTAACCGCTTTACGATTTTTGTACAAAAATAAAAAAATAATAATATTAGGGGGAGCTCCCCATACATGGAACTGAAACTAAAAAAATTTTTTTTCGTCTAACCTATACTTGTGGGATGTCTATGGATAGGTCTTAAAAAATGGTACTGAGGTTTCTAAAACCATTTTTTCCTAAAGTCAATCATTTTAGAGTAAGACACTCCCAAAGTGCCAAAATGTGTGTCCCCCCCCCCTGTAATTTCTAAACTACCAAAGTGAAAAATCTGAAAAAAATATATGTTATAGATCTCAATAAAAACTACCAACCAAAATTGGTTTGAACAAGATACAGTTAGTGGTTTTTGAGATACTTATAGCTCTTTTTCAGTAACCGCAAATTATAACTTTGTTATTCATATATTTGTGTTTTGGCTAATTGTAGGTAATAGGTACGTTTATTTTTCATAGATAATGGAACGGAACCCTTCGTGTGCGAGTCCGACTCGCACTTGGCCGGTTTTTTATAAACTACCTATCAGTAACTTTGCAATTAGATATTGCAAGACATTTCATATGCAGCTAATGTCTAAATAAATTGCATTTTCTTATCGCCAATCGACGGATGGGTTATAGAAATCCAGCGTTAAGCTGTGACTCTTTATCATTAAATACATGTTGCTATCTTGTCTCACTATATCTTACAATTTTGGTTGTTTGCATTATGTAAATCCGTTCAAAGTTAGTTAGAATCATGAGCGCCGTTAATTGGAGTCAAGAAACGTACATTTGGGAATATGTATCTTCCATATTAGATACTGATAGGATACGTGATTTGAGGAGCCGGCAATTTTGTTATAAGATGTCTTATAAATTGCACGTAGGTTTAATTTCTAATGATTGCTCGCCTTACATTAAGTTTTACTTGATATCATCATCATCATCTGCCTAGCCTTTTGGGGTTGGCTTCCAGTCTAACCGGGTGCAGCTGAGAACCAGTGTTTTAGATGGAGCGACTGCCTGTCTGACCTTCACAACCCGAGCAACCTGGCACCTCTTGGTAAGACTGGTTTTCAGATTTTCTGGCTGGGTAGAAGCGTAACGACTGTCAAAGATATTCAAATGACAGCCGGGACCCACCAGTTTATCGTGCCTTCCGAAACACGGAAAAACTCGTTATGACAAGATGGTCACCCATTCACCGACCGACCGCGCCAAGCGTTGCTTAACCTTATGATCGATCGATCCGCGCGGCTTTGACTTCACTAAGTTTTACTTGATAAATGTAAGACAAAATATATAACAATAGGAACGTAGCTATATGCAAAAATTGCCAAATCAAACTATAAAATTTGGCATAGATTTTCAGTGTTAAGCTAATACGCAAGCGTCAGCTAAGTTAAAGTAAAACTGAATTTTGAATAAGTTGATGAAACTTCGCAGACACGATGGTTATCGATAAGATTTACTGTGAAATGATAATTCTATGGTTAATTATATTTATTACGCTCAAACAAAAGAAAATGTTATTCTTATTATATTCTCATGCGAAAGTACCAATGCGGCTTTCCTTTCATAATTGAATGGACAATATTATATATAAAGTTTATAATTTGATAGACTCCTACGCAATATCTAATAGACTACTAGTTGTTCCCCGCGGTTTCGCCCTCATCCCCGAATAGCTACCTCCCGCAGTCGGGTAAAAGTAATGAACATTCTCAGGCTCTAGAGGCAGACTATGATTTTACCGAATTTTATTAAAATTGGTTTCTTAACTTTAGCTTGAAAATGTGACAGACAGACAGAGTTTCTTTCGCATTTAATATCAGTATTAAGAGCCTCGTTGAACATTATAATGGCGACAATATATCGAACTAATATCGGTTATTATCTGCGAAACAAACGTTCGTCTAATAACAGAGACCGGTCTATTACGATGCCATTATGAGAGACCTACTGTATTTATTACGCACTTCGACCAAATGTATTGTGAATAAAACCTATTTTATTGGGAACTTATAGGTGTTGTTTGTATGCTGGTGGGAGTTGGGATATTTTGTGGGTGATATTAACTGTAATATTAAATGACAACATTTTTTAAAGGATTAAAATGACACCCATCGTATTTTCATTATATATTGTAAAAATAAATATTTTTTGTTTACCACGCTTTCTAAGTAAAAGGACTTAACCAATAATGATAAAATTTTGGTATAGGTGGTACCCTGGAGACGGCTATATATGACTATTTACTTTTTATCTAGTTTCAGGAGATCTTCGAATATGGGCACAAGTTATTATTTAATACATATTATTTTATACATAGGTACTTGAAATTCTGTCGAAAATGACGTCAAATCTCTCACTGACAATGACGAACATAAAATGTCGAACCACTCAAATGCATGAATGAACTAAAATAGAACCTTGTCTAAATATATAACCGCTGTGATGTAATTCTCAGTATCGGCGGTTCCTCTGGTTGAAATGCCAAATAAAATCGATTTGCTAACCTTTACGGTAGATAGCTATGACGAAGCTTAACAGGCATGTATAGACACTAGTATACAATACTGCAATCTGTGTCTTTAATAGATTTGCAACTTTATCTCTAAAGTATAAGGATTAATGTTGATTGGGAAAATTTTACAGCTCGGAGAAACTTGATGTGCTAGGATCTGTAGGTACGTCATTATTTTATGTGAACACAATATTTCCGATTTTCCACATCATTTTTAGGCTACCAGTGCCACTTGCAAACTTCCTCTTATCTATATCTATACTAATATTATAAAGAGGAAAACTTTATTTGTTTGTTTGGTTGTAATGAATACGCTCAAAAACTACTGGACCGATTTTAAAAATTCTTTCACCATTCGAAAGCTACATTATCCACGAGTGACATAAGCCATATTTTATCCGGGTACGGGCAGTAATTCCCACGGGATGCGAGTGATACCGCGGGAAAACAGCTAGTATACTAATATTTTACTACTCTACGCACCCGAATAAAATGTACCTACACCATAGTCTTCCTCGATAAATTGGCTATCTAAACTCAAACACTGAAATATCATTTAAAATCGTACTAGCAGTTTTCGAGATTAGCACGTTCAAGCAACAAAGCTACAAATAATTTAAAATATTAATTAATAAGCTTGCTCGTTAAACAGTGACGTCATAATTGTTTTGTCATGCTCCCATGCAAGTTGAATTGGTGCAATCTCATTCCCTGTATACTGGGTTAGCGCTAGCGAATATCTACGAACAATCTCTCAAGTTTAGATGAAACTTCACATCTTGTTGAAGCATATGAGATTATGTACCGAATCTTCGGGTTTGTAGATATACGTGTAATGAAAAAGGAGGTTTAAACGCTAGGAGGAAGGAGTTAAAATTATGTTAATATTGAAATATTTGTATAACTTGTTAACATTTTATAAAAGAAGTAGCTTTATCATTAGAAAACTTTTAAAAAGCTGGCTGGTTATAGTCCTTTTCAATCGACTTCCAAAAAAGGAGGAAGCAAAATAAGTAGCAGTAAGCTCAAGACATCGACTTCTAGATCCATGTCTAAAGTATTTTCAAGTTTTTAGAACTTGCTTTCTGTTTCTGTAAAAAGTTTTTATCTTTCTACAGAGAATAAACAAAATCACTGTTTTCTTTTTTTTTATATACTCGTACTTACGCGTAACAAAAGTTTAGTTCCTTAAAAATGTAAATAATAAAATAATCGTAGCATGTTACATAACACACCTTACATACAATACAAAATACATGGAAAATACTAACCTTTTATATTGTCACTTAATTGACACGGCCAATACCGAAACGAATACAAAATCTCACACATTCACAGCCATACTACATTCATTCCTAAAACCTTCTTAATGAACCCTTCCTCAACACTACCCTCGAATCCGGTTCCTACCTTTCATAAGAAAAAATCGGTATTCTAAGCAAACGATTAGTTCACTCTAATTAAGGGAGACTCTGAGAAATAGGTTGCTCAGGACAGGTGGGGTCGTGAATTGGCAAGGGGTAAGGAGTAAAAGGGGTAAAAGGGGTAACGGGGTAACGGTCATTAATCATAATATTCGACGCAAGTTCCAGCAATGCGGTGTGACACACATAAATACCTTTTGTGAGCCTGAGCGCATTTCAGTGTTAAAAGTTTTACTAAAAACTTTAATTTATGTAGCGTGAGCGGAGTTTGCGAAATGGTTGTTTTTAACTAGGTAATTGAAATTGTTTAGTAGGGTTGCATAAGTTTTTAATTCAGTGAAGTTTCATGATTATGAGTTAATAGCCCGTGATTTTACCCACGTCCCGAGGAAACTACTTTCCACACATGGTTAATAAGAAGTTTGATAAATATTCCTTGTAGTTTCATAAAAATCAGTTTGTGCACAAAAGTGTAATTTACATACATTTTTACAAACTTTCGAGTTTATTAATATCATTAGGATTGTTTGGGTTAATTAACCGTAAATGCATTTGTTTTTAAATGAATGCTTCATTTAAATTAAAAGCTTCAATTGATAGAAATAAACTAAACAGAGAGCCGAAGTTTAGGATTATTTTTTTAATTAAGAAAAATACCCCAATCTTAATAACAATCCGTTATTTATTTTTTAATTAATAAGGCTCATTCAAATTCATTGTTTTAACAATCTCGAAAAGAGTTTCAAATACTTTATAACGAGTCCGAATAACAGCCTTTAAGAAAAGCTTAACGGCAATTTGTTCGAAATACCATGAAAAACAACATTCTCGCTTTAAGTGGAATGACAGTATTTGATGTAGTTGCCTTGTTAGTCGCTGTTTCTATATAAATCATAGCGCCCCTTCGCCAAAATTGACATATTTGTTACTGTCGCGAACTAAATGAGAACGCTCGGATGAAAGTCCCTTGAAGGGAAAAGAAATTGTAACTATTATTCTCGACAAACAACTTTCGACTGGCTATTATTGCGATTTAATAAAGTAAATGCTTCGCTTTATGTTGTTGTTCGTTTTATTATTATTGTTTGTTGACTTTGGTAAGCTTTTAAATTTTTGGGTCAAGGCAACCATTGTTGGGAGTTTTTCGTTTATGTGTTGGTGAGGTCTGGAACTAAGATGATTATAAAATCCTTTCTTATCTAAATGAGATGTTGAAAAGCCTATTGTTATATTGCTGGGTAGTTTGTTGCGCCTCTTCATAGTCTGTAAAAACTCATACGAAGTGGTAAAGGGTTTTGTCCTTGTATTTTTTTGACATTCAAAAAAATCTGATTTCCTGCTAAGTTTGATTTACTTAAGGTAATTTGAATCCTTTTTGCTTGCGCATCTCCTTATTATAATTTATTCAAGTAATTTCTTATGTCAAATTAAATATATCAAGTTGTTAAATTGTTATCAAGCCCGCATTTGGGGGGTGGATCAGTGGCTGCAACTTACACTTATGAATTTTCTCATTTCCTTACTAATAAAATGCAAAAGTAAGTTTTTTCGCCTGTTAGGCTTTTAGGCTATAGTAGCTGAACAGGCAGGTAAAATTTAGTAAAAAAATATTCGATAGCTTTCTATTCGGTAAAAGTTTTTTCGAAGCACGTCTTTTATAAATCATCTTCAACAAAATTGGGACTTACTCATTACTATGATTGAACGAAGATTTATTTTCCAGTTCAATGTAGTAGTATGCGTGGCGCGTCCTCTCAATAATTGCTCGGTCGCCTCTCGGTCAGAGGGCACTCAAGATTGAGTGAAGAGCACACGAATTAGCACTAAACACGACCCAATGATGGTATAACATGGGGCAAACAGGGTGCTGTTTTACTATGAAACATGTATAAAATATAAACTGATGGTAGAATGAGTACCTAAATATTTTGAATTTAAGAAAAGAGAAAATTTGAATTGAATTTGAAAAGATGAATTTCGACGAAATATTAAAAAAGACTAGTTTCATCTGCGGATTCTCCCGTATCCTGAGGGAATTATTTTCCGGGCATGGATGAAAAAGTAGCTTATATTTTGTCCTATATTACTTGTAATTAATGAATGGTAGTGGGCACATTACAACGATCAGGTATCCGGCCGGCATCAGAATAACTTAAGAGTTTGATGGGATACCTTTAAAACCTGTAAAATAAACTATTATCAACAGTTTAGTCTTCAGTGTGCGAAACCTGTAAGGTTTAACAAGCAGCACTGGATAACTAGGCACCTAATTACTTGACGTTAGCGGAACGCGATGAATGGCACTCGCTTCCCGACTTTTGAGCTTTTAACTCGCATTCATCCCGAGCACTCTTTGCTGTTTAGAAATTGAATAAACTTAACTTTATAACTACAGGTATGAATGCAAATATACGAGTATTTATAATGAAGCATTTTTTATTTAAAATATGGGTTTTTTATTATTAATACTAGCTACTTTATTTGTTAGTGTCTCAGACTATTTTTGAAGTGAAAACTTCTTTAGCGGCGTTGAGCACTTTTTGTATGGGGAAAAATATATAAACTCGCGACAGGTATCACGTGACCGAAATGTGAAACCCGACATCGTGAAACCCAAAATCGTGAAACCCGAAATTCTATAGAAATTCCGTAAGTACAGGTCGGTAAAATATTTTATGACGTTTCAAACATGTGAAATTTGACAAGTGTCAGGCTTAGTAATTATCATTTAAAATCATAGATGGAGTTTGGGTTTTTATTTTTATAAAATGTAATGGTGCCGGAGTATCTTTATCCAGGCCACAGCAATAAACTCAAAATATATATATTTGAATAATTTTAGCTCAACCAGAACCCTCAAAATCGAGGATAGACATGTGAGAAAAAATGTGTTGCGCCATCTATAATTTTTCAAAGTCAAGTAGTTAGCCAAGTATGAAAGTACGAGTATAGTTTTTATTCTTCAAAATCATAGATGGAGTCGTGCTTAAATTTTGATTATTTTAATCGTGTTGGGGTATCTTTAGTTTACCTTCCAGTACAGTCATAGGGACAAAAGATTTTTTTGAGAAACTCTCAATATCGAGGGCAAGTGATGACAGTAAAAAGTAGTTGTGCTCTTT
>NWSH02000605.1:7874208-7940866 GCA_002382865.2 Heliothis virescens | reverse complement strand
TTTTTCCTAAAGTCAATCATTTTAGAGTAAGACATTCCCAAAGTGCCAAAATGTGTGTCCCCCCCCCCCTGTAATTCTTAAACTACCAAAGTGAAAAATCTGAAAAAAATATATGTTATAGATCTCAATAAAAACTACCAACCAAAATTGGTTTGAACAAAATACAGTCAGTAGTTTTTGAGATATAGCACTTTTCCAGTAACCGCAAATTATAACTTTGTTATTCATATATTTGTATGAAAAACAAAGTTATTTTTTTGTTGTCGAGAAAAGTTTGTGTTTTGGCTAATTGTAGGTAATGAGTTCATTTATTTTTCATAGATAATGGAACGGAACCCTTCGTGTGCGAGTCCGACTCGCACTTGGCCGGTTTTTGTTATGAATATTTTGGTTGTAACTGTTTCTGGTATTTATTAATTAAATGTTTTTTATATCGTACCTTATAGTTTAGAAAGAGACGTTGGTAAGCAAAATAAATTAATTTCCATGCACAGTACAGTGAGTTCACGGTTACATCACCTTCGATAATATGATCTACCAATCAAAACACGAATAGATGAGAACCGAACATGGTGTAGTACCTACGTTTATTTATGTTTGGGTAGGTACCTCAAAAGAAATAAGCCGATCGACCCGGTCGCAGCTTCTAAAAGTGTTCTCATGTCTTAATTGCGTAACTGAAGCCCACCTGTTTATTTACATACATTACACGTGGAGTGACTCGGGCTACGAGTTAACGTAAAGTTCGGGAGGGGCGCGCGGAGGGGCACAGGGCGCGGGGAGGGCGCTGAGCGGTTCAGGCGCCCTCATGTGGACGGACCTCTCACGGCCCACGGCACACAATTCGTTTGATCTCGCCAGTTGCTCTGAACGCTATTTATGTCCCGCAAGGCCACCTGTCGATGATGACGCCATACAAGTGACAACCAACCCCTGGCAATGACACACACTGACACAGAACCAACAACTTCTGATATCATAAAAGTTCGCAAAACTTTTTAAGCCATAATATCAAACTTAACCGTTTCCAATTTCATTTTCACTTGTAATGTTTGACGCAGCACAATCTCACCTTAGTTTTTTAATCTCGACTTTTTATAAGCACGTCGTTTAGATATGCACTAATTCGGTTTTTGTTTTTATTTCAGAACGGCTAAGCATATCTGCTGGCTACAAAAATATGCCAACGAAACATGTGCCAGAAATGGGAATACTGGAATACAATGCCTGCCAAGAACGTAATCTCGAAATGGCTGCGGGCGAAACAAGGGAAACATAAACACTCACCATGGCGCTAGTGAGCAACTGACTATCGGAAAAATATGAACGCGACGGACACGGATGTACTAGTGGCAAGAGGCCAACTGGACGCCCTGTACCGCGGCGAGTACGCGCTCGACGCGGCCCGCCCGCTCGACTTCAACGCTACCTTCGACAACGCCTCCGCCTACAACGTGTCCGACAACTCTGAGGAACCCTGGAACGACTATATCAAACTACTCCAGGACAGAGCACTCCTCGTCTCCTTTCTTCTGCTGTTCTCTCTGACTACCGTATTTGGCAACATGCTCGTCATCCTCGCCGTGGTCCGCGAGCGTTACCTCCACACGTCTACCAACTACTTCGTGACGTCGCTCGCGGTCGCGGACTGCCTGGTCGGGCTAGTGGTGATGCCTTTCTCAGCGTTATATGAAGTGTTGGAGCACACGTGGTTCTTCGGTGTGGACTGGTGCGATGTGTGGCGCTCTCTAGACGTGTTGTTCAGTACGGCCTCCATATTGAATCTGTGCGTGATCTCATTAGACCGGTACTGGGCCATTACGGACCCAATTACATATCCGATGCGTATGAGTGGCCGGAAGGCCGCTTTTCTAATTGCGGCTGTGTGGGTGTGTTCGGGCGCGATATCGTTCCCCGCGATCGCGTGGTGGCGCGCCGTGCGTGTGGAAGAAGTACCAGATTACAAGTGTCCGTTCACGGAAAACTTAGAGTACATAATATTTTCATCGACAATATCATTTTATTTGCCTCTGTTTGTGATGGTGTTCACTTATTATCGTATATATCGTGCAGCGACTATTCAGACGCGGTCACTTAAAATCGGCACTAAGCAAGTGATGAGACCTAGTGGTGAGTTAGAGTTGACGTTGCGGATACATAGGGGTGGGACAGTGCGGCAGCGGAGTGACGCGTGTCACGGCGCGTGCACGCCGGAGGAGGCCGACCAGGAGCCGCTGACGGCGCTGCAGAACAATGGTCTGTCGCGCTCGTCGACGCGTCTGACCAACGTGACGCACGGCAAGCATTTGCCGAAAAACTTTTCGCTATCTCGTAAATTGGCGAAGTTCGCCAAAGAGAAGAAGGCGGCGAAGACGTTAGGTATAGTGATGGGTGTGTTCATAGTGTGTTGGTTGCCGTTCTTCGTGGTGAACCTGCTGTCGGGCATCTGCTCGGCGTGTATCGCGCACGAGGAGATCGTCAATGTGGTGGTGACGTGGCTCGGCTGGGTCAACTCTTCCATGAACCCTGTCATCTACGCGTGTTGGAGTAGAGACTTTAGAAGGTGCGTATATATGTATAATACTATTTATAAAGAAACGTAGGGACGTAGATTATGCAAATTAGAATAATTGAGTGATCGTTTGTTACTAGCTCATAATCTAATTAGGCAACAAATAATGCCATTCAGCTGTCACGTTTCAATCGCATCTATTAATAGTTTAACGCAAATATTTGGTAAACGAGAAACTTAAAATGAGACAACTCAGTTTGGGTTATATTATATACTTTCGTAGTGTCAAAATAAATTAGAACATTGGTTTACGTTGTCCTAGCGTTTCATGTCTCAAGTTTTGATGGACCACTTAGTTTTATAGCCACTTCAAAGTGACGGATACTGTTACATTTTTAAAGGAACTTTTAACGTTGTTTGATTTTATTTTCGGTCCCAAAAGTTTTTAAAGAAAAATGGAATAATAAATTAAAAAGAGAGATAAAAAGAAGCTTAAAGAAACAAAACACTTCTAATGATACCAATCCTTTTCATATATTGACGCCATATTCTCTGACCAAAGCAATAACAGCCATACCTACATCACCCAACTAATCCATACAGACTAAGACCCATAACCTTATAGACAAGAGTTCAATTAATATTGCTTAACTATAATACTATACGTCCAACCAACGACCAATAATAAATGGAAGTCCTTCACAGAACGAAAACAAAGCGTAGTAAGTCAAAAGGTATTTCTAAATTCTAACAAGAACAGGAGTGCAAGTTCAAATTCAACTCGCACTTGACCGGTTTAATTTACGCTATGGCAACATTTTGTTCGACAAAGGTTGTTAAATGTACACAGTGCCCAAAGGTGTAGTTACGAAGCCTCGTTCGCTTCATTAAGGCTTTTCTAGAGAGGCGATATCAACGTTGTGAAACATGTACACTCGACAGCAAGTCAGTGTTCACAAAGCTGTCAAATTTCTGCGACCGATTTTCAACCTTATCACAAAAGGGGGTAGGTTAATGATCGATTGGTCAAATTTCACAGATTTTGGGTACACTGTCTTGCTGTCGACTGTACAAGACAATGAAAATATTGCTGGTTTAGGGTCGGTTCATATCTGACGGAAAATGCGTCGAGCGTATCGTCTAAGTAGCGACGCACTAACGCTTCATCGGTTAGGTGTGAACGGTTGAATGTTTCATTGTGCATTTGTCTGTTATGACGTTACGCGACCGATAATACGCGACGTATTTTCCGTAAGATATGAACCGACCCTTATTTCTTTTAGCTGTGCGCAATCAAATAGGATTAATTTTCACACATTTTGTTTTTTGATTCCACTGTAGAAAGTCCTATAAAAACGCTCGTTAATCCTACATAATCCTCTGAATAGTTAATCCATATAAGTGCAGTGATGCAGTTGTATAAAAAAAGATGGCGTGTCTATTAACTCGTTGTCGTATTAAGACCATATAAGTATAAGTCAAATACATTTTTTTTTAATTTACAATGTTTTTGTGAAGAATCGTTTCGGTGTTTTTCATTAGTATTAAGTTAATACGTTTCATTTTACGATATAACGCATCCGTTCAGGATCAGATGTTCTATTTATTAGATCAACTCCATACCTTTTTTTGCTCTTGATACTTATGATATATTTCGAAGCTTCAAAATTCTTCTTACGGTTAAAATACCAGCTAAAATCAGGGTGTCAATACCGGTAGATTCAGTAGAAATACGTGTCGTTGAAATCGTGTGCGGAATTACAATGGTACCATAAATCATGAGGTACGATTACGATATGGATGAGCCGCCATTAAATCATTTACACTGAGGACTTTATGTCGCACGCTGATTGGTGTAAGCAAAATAAATTGCTTTTACCCCAGCGCTTGCGTTTGGTTAGCGGGATAATGTGAGCTGTGGGAGCGATTGTTAGATTTCAGTAGTAGGTAGGTTATAGGTAGATGGTATTATTTCTACATAACATTAACAACACAAACCAATACACCTTATTTTATATTCCTTCGATAGTATTTAAAATCAGTACACCTATTTCTGTCGACCACAAACTTGTAAACGATTATGTACGTAATAATTTGTCAGCTTTTTTTTACAATAAAAACGAGTCCTAGGAGGCCGATATCAGCCAACTAAAAGTTTACAGTCAGCTGATAGCCTCCTGCTGATAAGCTGATAGGCTGACAGCTTCTTCTTCTTAGCGAGTCGATAGCAATAAAATTTAAATTACGGAGGCCCAATATTTCGCCACGCTCACGGCATTGTCAGCTGACAGCTGACAATTTGATCGGAGTCTAAAAAATGCTCGACAGTCCCAAGTCGTAAATATTTTTCACTACCCATAACCACACAAACAAATCATAGGTAAAAGCGACCCACAAGGAATATATTATGGTAACTGATTAGACGAGAAATGAACCCATTAGCAGGTTGACAGTGTACCACTGACCTAGTTAATAGCGCCAGTCACTGGCAGCCAGTAGGGAAACGCACTCGATCCCATAACATATCATACATGAAGAAACGACCTAAGTGATCATGTATGCTTTAAGCCAAAATCGACCTTAACATGTATGTAATAAAGATGATATTCTAAGTTACAAATATACCACTTTATTTTTCTAGCTCAGTTGATAGGAAGAAAGTTCCTTCGATAGCACATATTGACGCGCAGTTAAAAATATCGATGTTACTAATCCCAAAGGCGATGAATTTTAGGTAGGTATAAATATACCAGTAATAGAGAAAGATGTTCCGAATTCCCTTCTATTTATACTCGGTAACGGGTAATGATTTTATATATATTCATACTCATACAAGAAAATATGTCAAGTCCATATTTTCTCTCATTTAGGCCAGATACGACAGAAGAGCTAGCATAAACGCAGGAAGTCCATACAATATATCGAATGCTCGGTGAACATAGCACAACATTAGCTAAATGGTAATACTCGTATTTCACAACATAACAGTTATTATTATACAGTCAATTATTGCAACCCGTTCCCTCCCCTAGCTCGGATTTACAAAGTTCAGTTAAAAGCTTCCGTTGAGTTCGCGTACGCACCCTGTTTCGACGAAATTTAAAAAGTTTTTATTGTGTCCAAATTTTAGGGATCCAGGCTGGTGGGAAATGAAGGGATTTTTTGGAAGTAGCACTGCACTTCTAAAAGTAAATAAGTAATTACAAAAATCACATTCATCTGCTTAAGTAAATCTTTAACTAGTCGTGTAACCTACTTATGGAGTTGTTATTTTTTTATTAAAAACTCAATAACTGCTGATTCAAAGATAAAAAGCCTATGTTGTTCCTCAGGGTCTATTCTATCTCTGTACCAAATTTCATCAAAATCGACTCACTGGTTTAAGCGTGAAACCAGTGAGTAACTCTGTCTGTCTGTCTGTCTGACCCGACAGACAGACAGAGTTACTTTAGCATTTATAATATTAAGTAGGAATAGTGGGGATCAAGTTTAGTAAACCATTGCAAATGACAGTAAAATTCATAGTTTTCATTAACTTTACTCCATGTATTATAGGTGCCTAATAAAACTTTACTCTTGCTTGCTATTCGGGAAATAATGCCGGAGTACGCTACACAAAGAATATTTTAATAAAACCCAGCTATGAAACGGTCTAACATAATATTTTATTTTGTTTCAAATATTAACATGTTTAAGCAAAATAAAAGTTTCAGCTGACAATTTATAACATCCTAAATCCGAGCGCAAAAAAATATTATGTGTTGTACAAAGTTAATGTCTCTTTTGAATATTGTATATATGTTGGTCCATGCTTTGTTTGATGGTTGAAAATTAAATATATTTTTTTTTACTAGAGTGTCGTAAATATATGTTAATAAATGTAAAAAGAAATAATAATTATGGAGTAACTAGCTTTTGCCCATAGCCTTGCCCGCGTTGCGAGGGAACTATGTACTTTCTGCACCTCGAATAAAGTATCAATTGCAAACTATATGCGTACATTTCAGCTCATTTCGTTCACCCTTTAAAGCGTGATTAATGATCAAACATCGGAATATCCAAACATCCAGACCCACAAACTTTCACATTTATAATAGAGCGAGATACCTCCGGTATGCTAGATATAACTAGGTAAATAGTTTAAAGTTACTTCTCGCATATCCACGATACGATCCACATTATTAGAGGTCCGTCGTCAGTGAACCAGTCATCATCATCTGCCTAGCCTTTTCCCAAGTATGTTGGGGTCGGCTTCCAGTCTAACCGGATGCAGCTGAGAACCAGTGTTTTACATTGAGCGACTGCCTGTCCGACCTCCACAACCCAGTTACCCGGACAACCCGACACCCCGAAGACATTTTTCTAAACAACCAATAGAATTCCGTTAATCAAACATCTCGTCTCCACCCACACATAGATAATACAATACAAACCTGTTCTCTGCTGTAGAAGTTATTCTTGTTCCCACCACAGCCGGAGTAGATGGTACTTTTGCACACCTTCCATTTAGAATCGAAGAAAAATCTTTCTGCTGCGCCAAAACAGAAGCCGTAGTCGAAAGTCAGACTGCAGTATCTTGGACGGTATTCTAAAACCACAAAAAAGTTTTTTTCAATACACTTGCTACGAAACTGTCACTTACCACATCGTCTACAGGNCGGAGGTACCTATTACAACGTTTTTAGTTTCGAACCAACTTCTACCGCAGAGTCTTCTAAAGTAGATAAAGCGCCCGAAGTTTTTAATATCGCTGTCTAAAATATAGCCAATTTTTCAAGAAATAGTTCCGGCGGTTACATGCGGTCCCCTCCGTACGCTGCCAACCGTAACTCAATAATTCACGAACATAGTTTCGTTTATGACAGCTAAAGCCGAAACGCTTCTTTTAGAAACTATATGTACCTAAATATAGTATTACTGGAGCTCGTGGCAAAGTATCTAGTTAAGCAACGCTTGACGCAGTAGATTAGTGGATGGACTATCTTAGCGCGTAAAATTTGTGGGTTCTGACTGTCGTTACGGGTAATCCGAAGCCAGAAAATCTGACAACCAGTCTTACCAAGGTGTAGCAGATTGCCTAGGTAACAGGGTTGAGAACGGCAGATAGGCAGCCGCTTCACGAAAGACACTGGTAATCAACATTCGGTTAAAACTGAAATACGGCCCAACATAGTTTCGGAAACAGGCAAATGTTGATGTATCTATGTAGTATAGGTACTAAATATAGACTGCAGTGGGTATGAAAACTACCAAATACTGTAGTTGAATATTACAACATGAAATAATAACACTAATCGGGATTAAAAACAAAATATCCCGTCTATATTCTAAATTACCTGTCTGAGTATCTGAATTAATTTTACAGCATTTTATTTCCTCGAAAATGTCTCATTTAGAGGTTATTCACCGAAAGATGATAAAGTGACTTCTTAATGTAAAGGAACAGCGCTCTTTTATAATGCCATAAAGCCTCTTACTTTTTATATTGGGTAAATTAATGTCACTCAAATGAAAAAATGAAGCGACAATTGTTTACGTTACACCGAACAATTTCAGGAAGAAATGATGAATATTATTTACAATTTGTTTGTACGTCTTCTTAAATTAAACTGTTATGTAGCTAATATAGTCTTTGATGTCTTGTGCTTAAATATTTAAACTTTTAAGAGACTTGTTAAGGTACTGATTAATTTATCTGTTAATATGTAATATATGAATAGTGATAGTGAAAATATTAATATCCATCAGATTTAGACAACCATAACCACGGAGAACAGCTTCGTGAGAAAAACCTAGATATGTGAAGTCCTCTTCTTTACTGATATAATAAAGAGGAAATATTTTTTTGTTTGTTTGTAATATGGTCCGAAACTACTGAACCGATTTGAAAATTTCACTGTTAGGTAGCTAGACTACCCTCGAGTAATATAGGTTATTTTTTGTCTGGCTATGGGAAGAAGTTCCCTCTTTTATATAAGTCTGTGGGGGTGAGCCAAATATCCTTGAGGCTATAGAATGTCATCAGCTGCCTAGCCTTTTACCAACTGTGTTATGGTCGGCTTCCAGTCTATCCGGATGCAGCTGAAGATCAATGTTTTACATGGAACGACTGCCAAAGATGTTGAAATGACAGCCAGGACCCACCAACTTATCGTGACTTCTGAAACACAGAAGAACTCGTTATGACAAGATAGTCACCCATCCGTGGACCAACCGCGTCAAGCGTTGCTTAACCTTATGATCGATCGATCCGCGCTTTGACTTAGCCACGAGCTCTTCTTAGAGCTATATAATGTAAACGTAAAATAATAATGGAATTTCTACTATATTCAAACTACCCTCGGCAAGGTGTGACATTGTTGACACAGCCGTTATCGTGGGAGGTGGCGTCGCGTGAGCTACTCACGGCTTAATTCGGATATATTTAAGCTTTGTATATAATTAACCTATTTAATACCGTAATTAGGTGACGCTAAGAATATTTTTAATGTTTATTTATTTGTTGGTTCCATGTTGTTTACATGTTCTTGTAAAATATTTGCACTACATAAATAATTTTCGATTGTGGGCCCAGTTTTTTTTTATTTTAAAATCTCTTATTTTTTAAGAAAAAAAGAAATTAAATTATCTCCAATGATGCTTACCTGCGTAAAATAAACATTCCAATGCTCTGTTAATTTTATTTAAATGTAAATACATCGCTATACAAACTCATTGACATCAAATGAAGTCAAAGTCAAACTTTACTTTTGCTCTCCCAAATAATATTTCTTTAATTAAGTTTGCGCTTTGTATTTAAATAAATGCTGAAACAAGTTTCGTACAATCACAATCAGCTGATTACACAGTCCTATTTCCTTTAAGAGATCACAAGGACAATACGATTAACATTTGTATTAGCATTTTATCGAAGACACTTCTGAGATTTGCGTCCAGAATTTTTATTAGTCACTCAGTGACCGCTCGCAGTATTTTATGTTGGTACTATGTCCGTTATAGCTGGCAGATAGCCAATATTTGTTTATTAAACGTACAAGCCACTGCACTATTTTGTTTTGCACTGGTTATGAAGATTATAACAATAAAATTGCTCGACTTAGCGCACGAGGTTGTCGCCATGTGGAATGTCGATACCGCTGTTATTGTGCCGATAGTTGTTACGGCCAATGGCTTAATAGCCAAGAGCCTCGACCAACATCTCATGAGGCTCTCGTTAGGCGGCTGGGTCAAGAAACTGATTCAGAAGGCTGTACTCCTTGATACGGCGCGTATTGTGAGGAGGTTTCTATCTCTGGGACCCTAACCACCGGTACCTTGGACCCTGTGCCCGGTATCGGTTGCTATCTATTTTTTATATTTTTAAATGTTATTGTTTTTTATAATAATATTTTAAAAAATTAAAAATATGTTGAACAATAAATAAATTGCTTGAATTAAAAGTCTTTACGCAATAACTAGCTCGCAACGCGAGTCAATCTTAGACTTTGTAGACTTTCTTCGACGCTAATGTAATATTATGGGATGGCATTGAAAATTGAGTCTCCCATCCGGAGAGAGACCGTGGCAAGCTTCTCTCGAAAATCTATCGCACGACCCGCACGACCTTCAGTAAGCCACAAGCATATGGGGCCCATGAGTTATGGCCAAACTCATGGAACATTGAACAAAAAAACATTTTTTTGTGATAAACGTCGGCGATCCATCATTTTGAATGTTCATCAATATTATGTGATATTTTTTGCGTTTTAACTGTTATGTTATCTCTGTATTAATATTTTCAAAATTGAGTAAAAAGTTCGGTAATTTATAGGTAGGTAATAAAAAAATAGAAGTGAATCTAATCATGAGTTAACTTTCGCCCATAGGAGAAATAAGAAATTCCTCAATATTTAATATCGAGGAAAATCGACGGTTACTTATAAAATATGTACTCGTACGTTTTCGCAGAAAATAAAATACGATAAGGAATTTCGAGAAATGCTGCTTTTTTGACAGGGAGAAAAGTAAATTCTTTCATATAATAATTAAAAACTTTTTATTAAGTATATCTTTGTAGTCTTTGAAACTTCTCAATATAGAAAGAATGAAAGAAAAGAAAAAAAAACATTTATTCACAACAAAAAAGACGCATACAAAACGGACAACAACAGCATAAAAATCATAAAATAAAATAGACGTACATATAAACATGGACGTGACACAGACTACACATGCAAAAGTGACGCAATTTTTTGCGTCACTTTTGCGCTAAATGGTCAGCGCTCAGCATATATGCTGTGTTCGCATTCGAGAGTGCGAGACAACAGCACTGGTTTACATCTTACAATGATGTTACCAACCATAACACACGCCATTGTTCCGTCTGCACTTGTCATCTTACGTGGTACCTGCGCTATCTGTATGTGACGCTTCTAGAAAAGAGCGTACTCCTTCATTGGCCTTTATAAAGGACTTTTCTACTCTTATAATGTTGTGGGTTAGGCCGTCAGCGGCGGCGATGATCATTTTCCATCAGGCGGTCCGTATGCTCGATTACATATCATATAAAAGAAAAAAAACCGGCCAAGTGTGAGTTAGACTCGCGCACGAGGGTTGCGTACCGAAGGGTTCCGTATGAAAAATGAACGAATTTATTACCTACAAGTAACCAAAATATTTGGCGGGCCGCAAAAAATAACTTTGTTTTTCATACAAATATATAAATAACAAAGTTATAATTTGCGGTTTTACACGTTTATTGTATGGGGACCCCCCTTAATTTCTTTATTTTTAGTATTTGTTGTTATAGCGGCAACGGAAACACATCATTTGTGAAAATTTCAGCTTTCTAGCTATCACGGTTTATGAGATACAGCCTGGAGATAGACAGGCAACGGAGTCTTAGAAATAAGGTCCCGTTTTACCCTTTGGATACGGAACCCTAAAAACACATTTTTTCTACTTAAAAACTTACGCAAAAAAGCCTTTCGGTATCGTGATGTACAACAGTTTGAGATCCACCTAGTTATACCAGTACGTTCATTTCGTTCATCCAAATTAATTTAAAGTTAACTCGGTAACAGCATTTGCGGGGCATCGTAAACCCTAGACTTATTGCTGCCACATTACATTTGTGAAGGTTTATTAATTTGCCAGATTTCACGTCACCCGTCACAGACGTTTTGGATAGATTAATGATAATATCTACGAGTTAGGGTTGTCATTTTGTAGTTTAAGCATAAATAGCTAATAAAAAGTTAAAGTATGTAAAGTATAAATACCTATAAACACAGAATAGTAATAAACAAAAAACGAACATAAAAATGATGTAACTTTCAGCTACGGAATGAATACTGCTTTGACAAGTCATGATAGGCCCGCGCGGCTATTAATTAGTCATAAGCCTTTTCATACAACATAGTTTGAAATTAAATAAAACTCGTTATCATCAAATTTCAATACCGCATCGCAAACTCGTAGTAATGAAAGCGGTGAAGGCGACATTGTTTTCTTGATTAATTTACCAGGAAAATTCTATTAATCAAAATGTTGGCTGACGATTTTCAACGCTTCCATAATCCACTTCGAGCACGCGCATACTGCAGACTTTTAATCGGCCGATAGTTTGTTTGGGTTCAAAAACCAGTATGAAGATCAGCAAGTCAATGTACAGAATACTGTAAAATTTCTGCAATCGATTTTCAACCTTATCATAATTGTGGAAGGTTAATGTTCGATTGGTAAAATTTGATAAATTTGGGTACACTGACTTTCTGTTGACTGTACATTACAATGATGACTTATTTTGCCAGTATAAGACCGACTAAAAACTTTGATTAGCATTTCCGCACACTGCAAACTAAACAGTCGGCTGACAATCGGTCCGTTGGTAGACAAAAACTTATTTATTAAGAAAATCGCCAATTTAATCGTAGTTTTTTTAATCTTATACCGGCAAAATACCTCATCATTGTAATGTGCATACTACCATTCGTCTTCATACTGATTTATGGGCCTTAACCAACTATCGGCCGATTAAAAGTCCGTAGAGTGAATGAGCTCTAAAAAGATTCACGATTTTCTTAAAAAATATGTTTGCCAACCAATGAACCGACTGTCGGCCGATTATTTAGTCTGCAGTGTGCAGGAACGCTTTTATTTTATTTTATTTTATTTTATTGGATAGAGACAACAAACAGATACATTGTAAGTAGTGAGTGTAAATAATGTAAATCAAAATGGATGTAACAATGCAGCCCACAGCGTTATCCACAAATTAACAAAAATATATAGAAACATGGTAAATGATGCTAGTTATGATATAGATGCTAGTCGCTTAAAGTTGTAAACGCCTTTCGAAGAAGACCGGTTTACTTCTCAAAGAACTATTTAAGTAAAATAAGTAATCGCTTGTACTTAGTGTGCTTAAAGGCTGAAGTATAAAGTAGGGGCTAAGTTTAAGTTTTCCTCGACTTGGTCTCGCAGCAAAGATTTACTTTTATGATCTAAGGTACTTACGTGTTTTGAAGATGGTTCGTTTATTACTGAACTAGCTTCTGCCAGCGGTTTGCCCGCTTCCCGAGGGAAATATTTCCCGTACCCGGATAAAAAGTAGCCTATATGTTATTCTGATATATAAGCTATATGTCTGCCAAGTTTCATCAAAATCCGTCCAATGGATCCTGAGATGCAAACAGACAAACATTCAAACATACAATCTTTTTTTTTATACAATTCTTACTCTTTTTTCATTTCTTAATAACCCTACATATTTTGTTTTGTAAAAATATTTAATGTACAGACACGTTTTTTTACTGTTTTATTATATGTTTATAGATATAGATTCCTTGTTGGGTAAAATGTTTAAGTAATATGTGAAGACAGCTTTGTTTTTCCTGGAAAATTCTTGTTTACTGAGTATTAGTTGATTATAAATAATCGTATCCACGAGACTATCGTCTTCCCTGGCATTAAATTCTGGTTTTCCTCAATAGGACTTACGCAATATTATTGAATTGATATGGAATTGACAAGAAGATGTAATATCAAAATTACTTTTTTTGATTGCCAAGTGAAACCTGTTTATGTACTCGGGATGAAGGTAAATTGTTATGATTTTCTTATGGACGCTTTCTATAGTCTATCTATCCCTTGTTTTCCCATTACAGATTAAAAATCGACCTAATGTACAGCCAACAGCAGGTCACGGTACCCGAATCTGTCAAATTTTACCAATCGAACATTAACTTTCCACTATTGTGATAAGGTTGAAAATCTATTGCAGAAATTTGACAGATTGTGGTAACTTGATGTGCTCCCGTCTGTACAAAGAGCTCATTTTCAGCGTTCGTAGATCTTTTTCAAATAATGCGACGCCCCGATAGATGGTGTTTTAGTTCGGTTGGCAGACATAGTAAATCTTAGCTTTCGTGATTGTGTCTGACAAAGTTCTCAATTAACAAGATTAGCTTTTCACAAATGTCTTGGTATCACTTTCTTAATTTATAACTGAATTTTCTGTCAGTCTCGTGTCTCAAGGGTCTGTTTTTATTGAAGGTAAAACTTTTTTTTATAATAGCCTCTCATGAAAGTATCAAATCAAAGCCGGGACCGACCAATTTAACGTGCTTTTTGGCCTTCATTGAGGAACTCATCATTATATAGATGACTAGCTTCTGCCAGCGGTTTCACCCGCGTCCCGTGGGAACTACTCGCCGCACCCATATAAATAGCTTATAGCCTTTCTCGATAAATGGGCTATCTAACACTGAAAGAATTTTTCAAATCGGACCAGTAGTTCCTGAGATTAGCGCATTCAAACAAACTCTTCAGCTTTATAATATTAGTATAGATTATATATCTTCATTGCTTAACCTTATCACTTAGCCACAAGCTCATCCTTCAATGATAATTCTAACAAACCCTGATCCATCCATCCTTTGACGCTGAAATCGATTCATGACAAAACCTCAGTAACGTTGGCGTTGGCAAACAATTGAAACACGTCTATCAAACACACACACGCCCGCAGTTCTTGGCACCCACACACTGACACATTTTGTGATGCAAATCAGTATTACGGTGCATAAGCCGTGGTGAACTCCGCTAATCCCCATATCGATCTGTTTTTGGCGTGAATGGACAGGTTTAAGGCTGTAGTTGTATTATCCGCTTCATATGGGATGATTGCCTGTCTTTGTCCTGTCCTTTGTAAGCGTTATTTGTGAATTGATAGTTGTTTCGTATGTTTTGGTCTCATGATCTATACTAATATTATAAAGCTGAGGAGTTTGTTTGTTTGGTTCACCGCGCTAATCTCAGGAACTGCTGGTCCGATTTGAAAAATTCTTTCAGTGTTAGATAGCTCATTTATCGAAGAAGGCTATAGGTTACTTTTTATCCGGGTGCGCAGAGTAGTTTCCATAAGACGTGGGAGAAATAATATATGTTTCTTGTCCTTCGTTTCTTCATGTTATTGGGGACCGGATTTCTCCTGTACGTACAACTTTCTATAATTTTCACATGATTTTTAAAGAACTGACTGTATTTTATTTTATACTATTAAAAATATATTCCATACACAACACAATCTATAAATCTCCATTAATGGGCAGTGGACCGTATATGTATTTCCCGCAAGTTATGAATGAGAAAACATATTAACAAGCATTATGTATCGGACTCTCTCAATTGTTAATAAATAAATCGATAGCATCTATTATAAATTATCGTCAATACAAGAGAATAAGATTACAGAACAAATGAAGCCATCTGGAATATTCTCGTTGAAGCAAAAGTCCATATAAATTGATTTCATCAGCATATTGGCGATGGATTCAGAAACCCGATGCACTCAATTATCAGCCAGTAGCCGGACAATGCATTCACAGTCCGGTGATCGCTTTTCGCTTACAAATTGCATCAGTTCGAATATTATCTCAAGTGGATGTGCCGTATCGAAATCATATCATACGGCAGTTGAGGCACAGTGACACTGGTATGCTGAGCGATGCAATACTATAACAGAGCTTTCATAATATAATATATAAATTCTGTGGAGTTTGAAATAAAAAGTTTTTCATTTAATTTTATTTAATATCGAAAATAGCTTGATAGAAATTAATCATTTGGATTTCCATGCTGCTTTTGAATAATTTTTATACTGCTAAATTAAGAGCATATCTTAATTTTCAGTCAAGAGTTTTAGAAAATAAAGGTTAATTCACTGCTGAAAATGGCGATCTGTTTGTAAAGGGACGACTGCGACTTCGACGGATAACAACAAAACGTCACAATTGAGCCGCTCAGAGATCACAATTACAACTTGCATCTGTCATTCCAAAATTGATTCTTTCCAAAAAACTATTAGCGATATCTCGCAACGCATAGCTAGAACTGTGATTGGATACCAACAGATTATTATTTATTCCCAAACTGCGTTACGCATTGCATATTTAAGCCTCTTTCACAACAATGGGATTTTCACTCTTATTAACTTTAGCTGTTACTGTGTAAAGTTCAGGATATTTAATGTTTTTTAGAATCGCATACAGATATAGACTATCTTCTTATCGAGTGAGCTGCAGGTTTAATCACCTAACAAGCCCAGTGTCAGAGTTTTCTCAAATCTGACGTGGAATATTATCGTAAATGAAGCTCAGACTAATTAATTCTACTCTGTAATACTAAATTGCGAAACGTCTAAATGTTGATACTTACCTAAGAATAAACGTACTATAATTAACAATTAAACTAATCTAAAACTCTAATACTTCAGAGTTACATTTGTTATCAACCATCTGATCTTCCATACAAAACAAAAGACAACTGTTAAAATAAATAGAAAACAAAGGAAAGTAATTCGGAATCCTCATTTCCTAAATTAAGTAGTATCTAAAGGACAACTGTATCCGTCACATTAGTTTAATGTACCGTCTACAAAAACGACGGATGGCAATTACTCAGCTAAGTCGAACGGAAAATGATTCTTATAAACAAGATGGACGCCAGGAAATTAAAAATTATACAGAGCCCAATAAATTATTGCTGAATCTTTTAATCCTTTTCTCAGAAGGTATTTTCCTGATAAATTATTGAATAAAGTTCTGTTTTCGATAAATGGCTTTTATATAAATGTTTTTGTCGTGTTTGGTTGAAGATGGAATTGCGTAAGGATTTGTTTGTCGTCAATTTATTATTAATGATTACAGTCAATTCAAAGCTTGACCATTTATTACGGAACTTTGTTCATGACAAGATAACATTAATATAATTAATGATAAATCATCAATTCTTTAATCAAAAATAATATGAGAAGACAAAGAAAACACGATTACAACAAACGAGTTTCATAATGCAAACTGTGGGGTTAGAGGGCGCGCTAGAGGTCGCGTAAACTGACCTTGTTCCCGTTGTCCTTCAGATAGGACGGCTCTGTGCTCAGTCGAGGCACTTGTGTGAAAAGATGCATAAGGACGCTTTTCCACCAGAGATGTGCTATGTAGATGCTGCGAGGTTGTCATAGCTAAGCTGTGAAACTATATGACCGTTTCCACTGATACTTTAGCTAAGTAGCTGTGGGCCCGAACACAGTCAGTGATCTGTAACCAAAATCAATGATCGCAATCCAGATTGATAATATAAGAAGTAGATTGACGCATCTGATCACAAAATATCTATGTATATATTTTGAAATCCAGACTGCGATCAGAGCTTTAGGATCACGATCGAGATTGACTGTGTACAGGCCGCCATGTGCTATGAAGATGCGCCGCAAAGTATCTGCACGATAAAGAGGCACAGCTAGAGTATGCAATGTATGATACTACGCGTGACCATCCATAGCACACATCCATAGCACGCATCCTTCCATATAAAAAAAAACATATCTTAGTTGTATCCGTTTCCACCTGTGCTAAGCTATGTGCACCAATGAATACTTATAAGTATGATTGGTGGGTACCAAACGCACCCACAGCAGCATAGTATAGCACATATCTGGTGGAAAAGCACCCTAAGTAAGTGTAACAAAAGTAAACGCTTATGTTAACATCAAATCAAATCATCGTTTATTTGTTTAACATAGGTAGATAATACAGTTCTTAAATTATAGTAAGAAGTCGCTATGTTATGCTCGAAACCGTACAAATATTGTATTATCGTTGCACGTGACGCTTTGTCTCTCAAGCCTATTGTTAGTAAGAATTCTTGTTTTTAGCATTTTAATTTAGTTTTATACAGTGATATACATTTTAATGATAAATTGAACGGTGAAGAAAGAAGATGAAGTGTTTGTTACTATATTTTTGTTGCAACATGCTTATACTAAACTAGCCGTTTTCCCGCGGTTTCACACGCATCCCGTGGGAATTACTGCCCGTACCCGGATAAAATATAGCCTATGTCACTCGTGGATAATGTAGCTTTCGAATGGTGAAAGAATTTTTAAAATCGGTCCAGTAGTTTTTGAGCCTATTCATTACAACCAAACAAACAAACAAAGTTTTCCTCTTTATAATATTAGTATAGAAGTACTAATATTTCACTCCACACATCTATGTGTGGAGTGACTGACAAGGTTTAAGTAAGAAAATATTTTTTGGCAGAAAATTTAGCATATAATTTATTATTTTAACAAATTATCCTAATATATAAAACTAAAAGGTGACTGACTGACATTGTGATCTTTAAACGCACAGCCCAAACCACTGGATGAATTGAATTGGGCTGAAACTTGGCATTCAGGTAGATTTTATGACGTAGGTATCTGCAGAAAGGGATTCCCCGATATTCCCACGGGAACGGGAAAATTTCAAATTTTGCGCGAGCGAAGCCGCTGGCAGAAGCTAGTTATCTACATGTGCTAAAAAAAAATTCTTAAAAGTAATATAGGGCAGCAAAAAAATCCTCCTGGTCGATGCCAACCGGGACTGTACCCCAATTGGGTGAATGAAGTTACAATTTATTTCACCAACCTTAGACACGGTTTTAAACAGAACCCATAGTTTGTTAGAATTGAAAAAATATCCTACTTACATTATAAATGCTGAAAAGTAAAGTATAAGTACTGAAATAATTTTAATGAAACTTGGCAGTAGTATAGCTTATATATCAGAATAACATATAAGCTATTTCTTTTCTGGATACTAGACGTAGTTCCCTCGGGAAGCGGGTGACACCGCTGGCAGAAGCTAGTAGGTACTAGCGGTGTCACCGACTTATAGTTTATACTAATATTATAAAGCTGAAGAGTTTGTTTGTTTGTTTGAACGCGCTAATTTTAGGATCTACCGGTCCGTTTTGAAAAATTCTTTGAGTGTTAGATAGCCTGTTTATCGAGGAAGGTTATAGGCTACTTTTTATCTGGGTGCGCGCAGTAGTTCCCACGGGAAAGCGGGTGAAACCGCTGGCGGAAGCTAGTCTTCTATACATATAAAAATCAAAGTCCTGACTCATTTACTGTCTCATCAACGCAGGGCCCAAACCCGTGAACCTATAAAGCTGAAATTTTGCACAGAGGTTCATCTTAAGACTCTCACGGGACACAAGAAATAATTTTTCAAAATTCCCACGGGAACGGGAACGGGATTATAAGTTTTACGCGGATGAAGCCGCTGGCAGAAGCTAATTTCCACATATAATTTCCTACAATTAATGGACAAGATGCATGGCTAAATGAAATAAATTATGAGTGGCGGTCCTCTGTCATGGGCTATATATTGTAAGTATGGGGCGTACCTTCGCGTCACGCAATCGCACCGGTTTGCATGTCATTAGGAAAACAAAAGACTAACATTATCACATAGACTATTCTTTTTTCAAACTGTGTATGTGTACTCCATAGAAGAACTCTTTAGTGAATTCTTACAAATACTTTATAGAAAGAAAATAATACAAGTAGGTATGTCGTTATGCTAAACAAAGCTTTTTCAGTTATTCCAAGTCATTCTGTCTTTCTTTCTATGAATAACGATTCATCCGATATGCTTTTACGGTAAAACGATGTAACTGGTCCAGACTAAATTAGAAGTTTATTGTTCTAATAAATACCATAATTGCCATTAATTGCTATTACCGGGTTATCCGCGTTTTTGCGACTAGATATTGTTTGATATCTATACTAGTATTATAAAGCTGAAGAGTTTGATTGTTTGAACGCGCTAATCTCAAGAACTACCGGTCCGATTTGAAATTTTTTTCAGTGTTAGATAGCCCATTTATCGAGGAAGGCTATAGACTACTTTTTTATCCGGGTGCGCGCAGTAGTTCCCACGGAAAAGCGGGTGAAACCGCTGGCGGAAGCTAGTAATTTATATGGAGCTAATATCAAAATTACGTTAACCAACAGGGATAAAAATAATAATTTAATTATTACTTAAAACTCACCATACCCTGTGGTGTGACTTCTAACTTCCTCATTTCCACAGCAATACAAAATTCATATTTTTAAAGTAACCACTAAACCCTTTCCTGCAACAGCGCAACCGACATTTCGCGAACATGAAAGTACCAAGATGTAATGAAAATTTCACTCATTAACACACTCATCTAGTCCACACATCACTCATAAATATTAGAGAACCATCGAGATTATGGTTAAGCAAAAGAGCACTTAATTAAAACTGAAATAAGATTTGATTTTAAATGAAGCCTCACGTAGCAAAAGAATTTTCTGTATCATATTTTTGATAGAGTATTGTGTTTCACACGTACAAAATCCACCTTATTTTGTTCCGCTTATTTATCAATTATCCCTACCAAATAATTATCCCCTAAATATTTCGTATTTTTATTTTGCAACTTACTATTATAATATTTGTTTTGTTTTTCACGGGTTCCAGATAAAGTTGAGTCTGACTGATAATGTCACAGAAAAGTTGTCAAAATTAAAATCATTTTTATGGCATCACCTGTTAGTCAGCTGTATGGAAGAGTTATCTGGTACCTGTCAAACTGGCCCTAAATAATATTTGTTCATTTGAAGAAAAACAAAGAATATCATACAAAACGTCTTCAAATATTCAGTTGGATGTAATGAAAATATCTGACATTCTTCGATTCGTTTTCACATTACCAGTAACAATTCATATATAACAATAATATATTCTTCATGTTTTATTGATTGACATTCTATATTGAATACTCTATGATAGACATTTTTGTATACGTATACTATACTTACTGTACGTTGGCTCTCCAATTTTTAGCCTAACGTTTTCTCAATGATAGTCGGCTAAAATCGAATCTTATTTGTAGTGCAGTAACGACCGTCAGAGTTCTAAAAATGACAGAGGGAACCATGGCACAGCTTGCTTTATGAACGATATCCATCTTTTTCAGTAGAACTGTATTCAGTAACAACTGTAACTCATTATAAACCAAACTGAGTAAATATTTTTGGCATATCTATTGAAAGAAAAAATATTTGGACACAACACAGAAACACTGACATGGTAGACCTTGAATATAGCAGCCCAAATAATCAAAGAATAGATCACAAACCTCGGAATATTCAAACGTCAAAGTTCAGTAATTAAGTTTTATTTGAAAGTATTTTTATCGCAATATTTACGTAAGTGTATCGGAAATAGAATGATATTCGAGCAGTCTTTAAAATTGAATAGCATTTTAGTATTCGGCCAACAAAGAAATAATGCAACGATGTGGGTAAAGAAGTAATATTTTCTTAAGTTTTTAATTATTATCAAGATATTTATTTTATACATGGTACTTACAAAAAATATATATGTTTACTTATTTATGTCGCAGGTAAGCTTTTATATTATATTGTAAATACCTGTTTTTATATATTTTTTACATTCTTGTTAACAAGTGTACATATTTTCTAATTATTAAAAGGCTTAGAGTACAAAACGAAATTAGTTTAGTTATCACAGCAAGTTTTCTGTTCAGTATGTTGTACGAAGAGTCAGCTAAGTTGTCTTTTGTTCGTCAAGTGTTAGCCACAAATTCTCGAGAACACTGCCACTATTGTCTATGGATGGAGACGACGGCTTTGAGACTTTCAAGCCACGGAAAATGTAAAATGGAAGCTGGCTTAAAAAAAAGGTGTCGCGTTTAAATGTCGGTTAAAAATTCCTTAATATTTTGGTGGTTTTTAGGAGTAATTAAGAAATTACATAAAATCTAGAATATTTTTCATTGATCCCGAATATTCCTTCAAATTTAAATTAAGCAGACTCTAAACAGGTTTAATACTGAATTCGGCCTCTATTTACATTTACTTTTATCGAAAGTTTATTTTTGTACCCTCTGTACTCTGAAGTTATTAATAAATCAATATAATATTTAAATTAGGACCAAAATATTTGATCAAACTTTACCACTAATGTATCCTAAATTTAGAATTTGTTTACAGAACAAACACTCCACCTAGTCTTACCTCAGGCTATAAATCAGTTGAGCTGTATAATTAATATCTACTAAAGGGAAAATACAGCGCTTCATAACAAGAGTAAAATATTCATAGAATAAGAACAAGATAAAATAAATTAAGTTACAAATAAGTACATTAACATAATGAAGGTGCTAAATACGCCACAATTTGTTGAGAACTTAACCACAAACGTGCTGCAACAAAATCCTGGAGAATTTCTTTAATCTCATTGCACAACCTTTGAGTTAATAGTAAAGGTACGTTTTGGTCTGCACCTACCAACCGCACGTGCCGCAGCTACACTACTGATTTGTTTGTATTTACATGAAATCGTTTTGTATCGAAACGGCACTTCAGCGTCCTCTCGCGCCCAGCCCTGGTTCAAGCGATGGCGTGGGGGGAGAGGTAATGGGATGCCGTCGCCTCCTTTTGCGAAGCAGTTATGCTAGAGAAGGAGGCGGTGGAGCGGCTGCCAGTTCGCACCGGACATCCCAGCGGTGGACCTGATAGACGTCAGGCCCTTGTCGGCAGCGCGCGTTGTTCCACACGCTCCTCAAAGAGAGTCAGCAAACCTGCTGCCGGGGCTGCGGGATTGTTCGGAAGAGTTACTCCGGCCCTGGCACACAAAATTATCCCGAAGGAACACGGCGGGTTTTTAGTCAGAAAAAGTCTAACACTCCCTCACGCTGTCGCCCATAGTGGGAGGGGTCATCTGATGATTTCCCATCGATCAAAAAAAGCGGCAGCAGCACTTGCAGTCACCCTCAGACATCGACCGATTTCACGCACGCCCAGTTTCACAGCTTACAGATAATGCTCTAAATAGCTATCTCATAGATAGTGCCTTAGATATTTTTTGGCATAATCTGCCAGATAGCATGCCGAAACTTGCCTTGATCACTTCCAAAACATACATACTATAAATGTATATCATAACAATGTTAACAGCACTGCTATCGTGTTCAGAAAAGTGGAATCACTTTACATTTTACTGGCGTCGTAATCTAACAAATAAAAAAAAGTGTTACGACCTCTTTGGGCTCGTACCCTCCAAATGGAGGACTTGGGAGGCCAAACGACGGCTTTTTGTCATCTGACAATACCACAAATTGCACAGTTTTACGTACACTAGCAATATTCATGATTTTTTAGTGTCGCCTTATAGTGTTAATAAATCAAATTTTGTGTGTGTTTGTGTGGTTAGTTTTATAGTTGATAAATGTACGTAAATCGCGGTGGTAAAAGTTGAGCGATTTATTAAATTGAGTGTTATCAATTTCTAAATAGAAACTTTTTAACTTTCAGTATAATATGTAAATGTATTGTTAGAAGACAGATTACACAAAACGATAAAAGCTATGTATGACAAAATATAAAGAAACATTGCAAAATATTGCCTGTAGCTAAAAATAAAATTCCGTTCCTGTTTTCAACAAAAATAATTTTACTGTGGTTTCGTCTATAGTTACCTTCTCGAGTACATACATATTTAACCTAGGTGGCTATTTGAATAATTACACAGGACGTAATAACGTAATTGTTCTCTGTTCAAAATATGGCTATTTATAGCTTTCATTGGGGTAAAAGTGATGAAAATGGTGTTACATGATTTATATTCTTGAGGTATGGTCTAATTTGGGAACAGACAAATACGAATTGTGTATGTTCCTGGTGACGCGATGGCGCCCGCATTATTCCGACCAGACGCGACATTCCTTTGTTTACACAAAGTGACAAAAAAACTCGCCAAGTGCGAGTTGGACTTGCGCACGAAGCGTCACATTTGTCGTATCACATCACATTTTTTGTATGTGAGCTCCCTGAAATATATTTTATTTTGGTTTCAAGTATTAGTTGTTATAGCGGCAACAATAATGCATCATCTGTGAAAATTTCAACTGTCCAGCTATCACGATTCTTGAGATACAACCTGGTGACAGACGGACGCACAGACAGCGAAGTATTAGTAACCGTTTTACCCTTTGGTTACGGAACCCTAAAAAACCGGCCAAGTGCGAGTTGGACTCGCGCGCGAAGGGTTCCGTATAATGTAGTTCCACGCTTGAGTAACAGATGGCGTTGTATTCAAATTGCACTGTCTTTATAATTTATTGTATGGGGTCCCCCTTAATATATAACTTTTTTTAATTTTTAGTATTTGTTGTTATAGCGGCAACGAAAATACATCATTTGCGAAAATTTCAGCTTTCTAGCTATCACGGTTAATGAGATACAGCGTGGAGACAGACAGACAGACAGACAGACAGACAGACAACGAAGTCTTAGTAATAGGGTTCCGTTTTTACCCTTTGGGTACGGAACCCTAAAAAGAAAAAAAACAAAAGTGCGTGCCACTATTGTCACAGCCCGCACGTATTCAAAAAGCTTACTTTTTTATTTTATTGAACGTTTCAGAGTATGTTTAACAGTAATCTGGTTATTCTGCTGTAAAGGGAGGCTTTGTTTGGAAAAAGCCGCCTTAAAACTCCTAACCTAATATTGCTTGCAACTTTCGGAGCTGAGTAAAATGTCGTCTAACAAAGAATCTGAAAGGATTATTAAACCGACAGACCAGATCAGAGATGAACTCTCTTTCCTTAAACATTGATAGCTGTTATAATTTCAGGGGTTGTCACAGCAATTCATTACAACCGGGCAGAAGTTAGGCTAAAACGGCAGCAGGGAACTGCAAGCTTCAGAAACTACTCAATGACTGACCACGATCAGTAAAGCTTAGCCTAGCTAATCTATCAGGCCATATGGTTTTTGCAGTCCAACCATCCATCTATACCGAACCACCATACAACCATCAGCGTTTCTTGTCTTTTATCTATACTAATATTATAAAGCTGAAGAGTTTGTTTGTTTGTTTGAACGCGCTAATCTCAGGAACTACTGGTCCGATTAGAAAAATTATTTCAGTGTTAGATAGCCCATTTATTGAGGAAGGCTATTGGCTACTTTTTTTTCCGGGTGCGCCGAGTAGTTCCCACGGGACGCGGGTGAAACCGCTGGCAGAAGCTAGTCTTCTATACATATAAAAATCAAAGTCCAGACTCATTCGCTGACTCATCAACGCAGGGCCCAAATCCGTGAACCTATAAAGCTGAAATTTTGCACAGAGGTTCATCTTAACACTGTCACACGAGATAAGAAAGAATTTCCCGAAATTCTCTCGTAAAAGAGAAAAAACTGAATTTTGGTTGAACTGAAACGCGGGCGAAGACGCTGGCATAAGTTAGTAGGTACAGACAACAGCACATCAAGTTACCACAATCTGTAAAATTTCTGCAATCGATTTTCAACCTTATCACAATGGAGGTAGGTTAATGTTCGATTGGTAAAATTTGACAGATTCGTATATGTTGACCTGCTGTTGTCTGTACATATTATACTGGCTTCTTCAAACCATAACTAAAGCCTCCTCCCGACTAACAACAGTCTCATTGTTGCGCCTATTTAAACACCAACATTACGAGTGCACGCCATTGTTTCAACCAGTTTATAATGAATGCTTGCAATTGCTATCTCGTCTATAGCCGGCCTATTGTTGCAAGTATTGTGTTACTGAAAGCCGGAAACTCTAGGCTGTTGGGGAAAGTAGGTAATCGCTATTGTAGGTGTGTCAGGCTTAAAAGGATTTGAATAAGTTGGTGGGATTTAGGAGGAATCTTCTTTCTCGTGAATCTGGATGGACAAAAAGAAAGAAGACGACGATCAATTTTGTGACAGACTATATCGCTGAAAACATGTCATCCAAACTAATATTATAAATGCGAAAGTAACTCTGTCTGTCTGTCTTTTCTTCACGCCTACTACTGAACCGATTTGTGTGAAATTTGGTACAGACATAGTTTGGAACTTGAGAAAGGACATAGGATAGTTTTTATTTCAAAAAATAAAAAATATATATTTATTCCGGACATACAGCGCCATCTATTGTTCAATTCCGTATTATAAATGTCGAGCTGTTCCTATACTCCGTAGATAGATGGCGTTGATCGCGCGAACGAAGTCGCGGGCAAAAGCTAGTATGTCATATAATTGACGTTAAACAGAAGTGTGGAGTGGGTGCAGGATTGTTCGCGCGAGTTATTGCGGCCCAGGTACTCAAAGGGCTCCATAAGGAACATGGTGGGCTTTAGTCAGTAAGAGTCTGGCACTCCCTCACATTGCATCCATAGCGAGAGGGTCATTTCCCACCAAAAAAGGACAGAAGTTTGGAAGACGAAGACTTATTGCGCCGATTATAAATGAATTGAGATAAAGAGTGGTCTTCTTGTTATCAAGTTAGACAGCTTTCATCTTAATATTTACTTATAGAGAATCGTATAGATAGATCTTATGTTATAAACGGTTTATTACAAGAAATTAAATATTGAAAAAGACCTATACAATTATAAGATAAAAATATCCAAGAAATACGTAAAAACATTGCTTTCTTTACAATAACAAAATAACTTCAGAAGTCAAATAATTTATATAGTGACATTATTGCAACTGTAACTTTGATGGAACGTTTACTCAGCTTCCTGTAACATACGTAGACATTTGTGTAGCGACGAGCCCCGGTTCCGGTCGGCCGGAGTGTTGGCGGAACTGACAAGTTTGCTTAGCGCAGTGCTGCCAACATTACGACATTAACCCATTGTCATTAAAGTTGCGCAGTTGGCAGTTTTACCGTATGAATTAAGTTCTGTTCTGGGATAAGTTTTGTAACTTCAAGATTATAATTAAGTTCTTTGCGAAAGTTGCAATGTTATCTTAGGAAATAGAAATTAACGATATTTCAAAAACCTTTTACCAATCTGCAATCAAAAGTAAGAGCAACCTTAAAAAGCTTTAAAACTCCCAGCTAATAAATCGTAACTTTTACCAACTCAGATAGTTTTGTTGTTAAATAATTTATTAATTTAAGAATGCTATAGGCTACTTTTATCCCATTACACAGAGTAGTTTCCAAGGGCCGCGAGTGAAACCTCTGGCTGAATCTAACATCTCACTAACTCCCATCACACTAGTTGAAAAAAGGTTCGTAATTTATCCGTAATCTGCAGTCCCCTGAGGTCAATGACCTTTAATCTCTACTACTTTCATCTGACATGATCTCCGATTTACTTGAAACAGTCGTATCAGTTTATCCCCATCCTCAGAGGCTACTAATCCATAGAATCGTAAAACTTCCTATCCATAGCCATTGGCTAAAGCTTCCGTACCCAAAGGGATTCGAGAGGACACACTTAATTACACTACTCAAAGCCTGTGAAATAAATCTCTACTAATAATGTCATAAAGCTGTTTGTTTGTTTTTGGAACGCGCTGATATTAGGAACTAGCTTCCGCCAGTGGTTTTACCCGCTTTCCCGTGGGAACTACTGCGCGCACCCGGATAGAAAGTAGCCTATAGCCTTCTTCGATAAATGGGCTATCTAACACTGAAAAATTTTTCAAATCGGACCAGTTGTTCCCGAGATTAGCGAGTTCAAACAAACAAACTCTTCAGCTTTATAAGATTACTGGACTTTGGATTGGATTTTTTTAAAACTGACAATGTTAGGAAAATTTTGTTGCTAGACGTTATTAGGCACTTTTAAAAATGTTTATACCTAAGTGTTAGATAACCCTTTTATTACTACTTTTTATCCGGATGCGCAGAGTAGTTCCTATGGAACGCAGGTGAGATTACTACCGAAAGCTAGTAGGTCGGGATAGCTGAATGTGATTTTATTTTACTACGATTCATTTTAGTACAATACAAAACAAATGAACGGTTTTCAGTATCATTTCACAACTACTAAAACTTTATATTTTACCAACAAAATATATTACCCAAAACATGTTTTTCCTACAGACAAAATAATATATTTGTATAGGAGTATTTACTCGATGTTTTGGTACAAACTCCAACGAGATAACGGCGTCAAACTTTCGGGCCGTGAGTTACGAACTCATAAGTTTTGTGGTCGCTCTATTTCAATACACGAATTCCGAGACACGTAAATACTTACCCTATTTTGGTATAATATAGTAATGTCTACAACTTACGGGACAGGTTTTGTTCAGTAGCAAATTTTACTTCATTTATATGAGATGAGACGTAAATGTCAGTCCTGCGCCTGTTCTCTCTCTGGTCGTGTCGGATTGCCACCCCATCAGGCTGTGAGAGTGAAGGAATAGGGAGTGCACCTGTGTCTGCGCAAACGCTTGTGCACTACATATAATAAATATGTCCTGAGCAGCTGACTGATCTCCTTATTAAACAGCCACCGTGGCCGATTATTATATGTGATGACATGAGCATGAAAAATGCATTTTATGTTATACAAGTTGACCTTAGATGCACGGATCAATAGAATAAGGGTATGAATGACAATAAAGGTCATTTCCCAACTTTTCCATGTTGAGAAAATGAAGAAAAATAAAGAGGTTTCCTTATTCTATTAAGTCCATACTTCCAAGAATAAACAGTATTACTAGAAATATTAATTTATCAGCCAAAGCCCCGAAATGCTTGCTTGAAACCAAACTTCTGCGAATATAAATTATCATATCTTGATATAGACTCTTAACGCTTTGTATATTAAAACCGCAAAACACACTCCTCATAATGTCTTCACAATACATACGAACATTTTCTTTCTGGACTTTTACGTAACACTAGCTTCAAGCAGCGGTTTCACCGGTGTGCGGTGGGAACTACTCCACGTACCCGGAAAAAAGTAGCTTTAGCCTGCATCGATAAATGGAGTCTTACACTGAAATAAATTCTCAAATCGGACCAGTACCTAATTCCTGCGCGTTCAAATAACTTAACTCTTCGGCTTTATATTATTAGTACAGATTTCGATATATCATCATTTGAAAGGAGCCATTGATAAAACTATTACCCGGTGGACAAACTTTTACGAAACACGTACACGTGACGGCGGGGCTTATCCTTCCATAATCCCTTTCCGACCGACACTGCACACGCAATTGCCTTACAAACTGCCACAACTTTCAAAGGAAATTACTTTTTAAGCACAAAATATGAACTACTAAACTAAATATGTAATAGTATATAATTTTATGTTATAATATTTATGTACTGTATTTTTATGGGCCTTTGATGCCTGAAATAAACAATTAAATAAATAAAAAAAAACTTTAAAATGTGATCTAAACATTACCTAACTTTATTGTTACAGCATACGTATTTTAAAAGAGTGACCATAGAATTTCTTGCCAGTTTTTCTCCATAAAACCAACTCCTTGGAACCGTGCAACTAGCTTGACTCTTCAGAATTCTATTTTAAGTCTATTTTCATACGCAGAGGTCAATTTGAAATAAAAAAAAATTACTTTAACTTTATATTGCGAATGCAACATTTTAACAAAACAATATAATACTTACCAAAATGTTGTAAGCATTTAATTCTCACTGCACGTAACACATTTTTTTTATTATTTACATGCTTTTTATGTTCTGTGACTAACGGTGGAAGAAACGGATGCTAATTACCCTAATTAATGCTTATGAACACGGTCGTTTCGTAATGAATGGAAATGTGACCTGCCAATGCAAAGCCACTTCATAGTCATTAGTGCTGTACTATTTTCATGTTAATAATACTACGAGTTATTCTGCCAAAGAAAGGATGATGTTTTGCATACTGGAGTGTAGCAAAAACTATGTAGAATTAAGAACGGAACTTAAACTAAAAAACAAATGAACATAGAGAGAGTCGTTTGTTTTTATCATCTGAGAATCTTTGTAAAGGTGCGATTTCAAAGAGCAGCTACACTACTGACTTCTATAGTAGGTACTTGTAGGTATTTACATGAAATCCTTTTGGATCGTAGAGATCACCCTCTGACATTGACTGATTTCATGCAGTCGCTGCATGTGTGGTCGGCAGTTGCAGCCGACAGCCAACAGTTCTCTTCTAAAATACATCTTTAAGAAAATTCATTGCCAGAACAATATTCATAGCTTTGGCATTGACGTTATAATAGGGACGATATCACCGTTTATGTTATGCAAGTGTCAGTTCACAGGTATAGTAATAATAGTAATTACGGCTAGCAACGTGTACAATGGCTCGTCACACAAATAACAGTATTGCAGCGCACATATTATAAAGTGCATCGGAGAGCACGTTAATGTCGGCCCTGCGCCTGATCTCCGGTCGTGTCGGATTGCCTTCCCATCGGGTTGTGAGAGTGAGGGAATAGGGAGTGCACTTATGTCTGCGCAAATGCTTGTGCACCATAATATGTCCTGCGCAGCTAGATGTTCTTCTTATATGGGAACAGCGGCAGACAGACAATCGGCTAGCCATCATCAATCAATAAAGTGCTATGGATAATAGATCGTATACAGGATGGAACACTTATTAAAAGTAACAACTGACTGTGATTGTAAAATTGGCATAACTATACACGTCAAAAAATTTGCTAATACTCTGAGATGGTGAAACTATCACAAGGAGATTAAATAGAGACGGGCAGTGAATGGTCGCGACATCTATGAATGTAGAAAAATCTTTGACCTAGAAATGGCATGGCAAAATACCGTTGTCGATGACAGTAATTGACCATGGATATATACTCTAAAAACAAAAAAACACGGTTATTATTTATTTATTTTATGAAGGCTTAGAAAGTCATAACACACTTTCGCGTACCTTTAATCACAAAATCTAAACAACAAAACGTTGCATAAATGTTTTGTAAGTGAAGTATAAGAATTATGCGCCGTGACTTTGCGAAGCATGAAATATTTAATTGACACAAATACGGCATCTGAAGTACGGCCACGCAAGCTTATATGTTACGTAACGTTGTATGTAGTTTTCCGACTTTGTTTTATTGCTCGCAAGTGTACTCGGTAGAATATATTTGACAGGCAAATAAAGTATATCGGAATACCAAGACACTGGTTAAAGTCACTTACTTGGAACGATTTCACACTAGCAGATTTTCTGATTTGTTTTGTT
Source organism: Heliothis virescens (assembly GCA_002382865.2). Lineage (NCBI taxonomy): Eukaryota > Metazoa > Arthropoda > Insecta > Lepidoptera > Noctuidae > Heliothis > Heliothis virescens. The sequence continues at coordinate 7,910,001 of NWSH02000605.1, read as the reverse complement.
GAATTGGTTTGCGTGGAAGCGCGTACTCTAAGTCGAACGTATTCTACGTGCGTAAATTACGCTAGCCCGAACTTTGTGTTCAGGGATCTTTAATAACGAAGCAAAATTTTGAAAAAGTTTTTTTTTTATTAAGTCACAATGTTTTTATATTTTAGAGTACTTTCAAGAATGCAAAAAATCTTTTTATAACTTTTAAAACACGCCTATCAGATCTACTGGGGCACGAGTATTTTGTACAGAATAAGGCAATTTCACTCCATTTGCTTAATTAATTAATTGAATGCATAAAATAAATATAATTTAAAAACATATTCATCAAAGATACGAGCCAGCATACCGTGAAAATACGCGGCATACCGGAATGCGTCAAAAGGTTGAACCTTTTGAAACGTGACAAAGTAATCATAAATCACATTTTATTTTACCCCTTTAACTGAAAAATGTTCAAATGTTTTCCTGTCCGTATATTTTCAGGTTTAAAATTTTAACAATGGAGCGCATGAGACAAATTATATGGGACATTTCCCTTTTGGGGTTCCGTACCTACCACAAAAGGAAAAAAAACGGGACCCTTTTAAGATCACTTTGTTTTTATTTATTTTATCACCCTTGGCTTAGTGGATCATGTGAAAGGTTCGAGTTGATTTCTTTTTTCACTTTATTGCTCAACGACAAATTGCAATTTCAACATTTAGAACAAATGGCAACAGTTGGCAAAAATCCAATAATAGACAATCAACGTGTTTACAAAAGCGAGTTAAAAGCTTTTAGACAGGTGAACATCAAATTGGTGGTATCTTGCAAAAATGTAAAAAACAAATACGGACTAAATTCACCATTTATTTTGTACTGCGGCGGCAGCCATTCGTGATCGTTTTAATCAGCGAAGCTTTTTAATTAATGGTCTAACAAATTGATTTCTTGCATGCCCTGGCAACAACAGATATTCATTAAAAAAAACTTAATTGAGATTTTGACAGTCATGTGGATTAAGAATTTAACAAAGTCTTATATAGTCTATGGTAATTTTAAAAAAAGTTTAATATATTCATTGTGTGGTAAAATGTGGTATTATAACAAAATTGCGGCAAAAAAATAATATGCAAGCTATTCGTTGTGGTTAACAAATTGTGCAAATAAATAATTAATACCTATTCGCGGCTCAGGCGGCGTGAAAATATTTTAATTTTATACCAAACGTCCGGGCTTTAACACCTGTTTCGCAAAACCGAATTACCGAGCCAGTTTTTACATGAATAACATTACTTTTAAGCATGATAGATGTTAGTTAACCTGAAATTGATTTACGACATTACCCCTCATTCATTTTGTTATGGAATAACTTAACGCAATTAAAAATATATATTTATCGGGACACCTTTTCACACACGGTCGGTTAGCTCCATGGTAAGCTATTAATTAGCTTGTGTTATGGGTGCTAACACAACTGATAAACTACATATAATAAAGTATATATTTTTATAAATAGATACATAATATAACACCCAGACCACAGTCAACAAACATGCTCATCACACAAATGTTGACCCGTTCCGGGAATCGAACCCGGGACCATCAGTTCGGCAGTCCGGCATGGTAACCATTGACTTTAAGAAATGTTCTTAAAAGTATATAAGAACTAGCTTTCACCATAGTGGTTTTACCTTTGTCCCTTGGGAACCGCTCCTCACACCTAGACAAAGACAAAAATAAGGCTCCTCAAAAGACTATCTAACAATGAATTATTTGTTCAAATCGTTCCAGTCCTCGGGATCAGCGCGTTAAAATAATATAAGTAATCTAAGTCTTTAACTTTATAACATTCGATTATTAGTATAAATCCTATATAACTCAGTTTATGTCAAAAAGCAACAACGTTCCAATTAATTAAAAGTTAATTAGAAAAATCTGATTTTATATAATCTCAGAAGTAGTGCATTCAATAACTCTATAAACTACAAAAAAGAAAAAAGTCCGCCATCTTTTGCCCGAGGCGTATCCATATTAACAAAGGCGCGATGCATCAATTTCTATTCAGTCTTGTTTTTCACAGACTGGTACCTGTAGCCGATAAATTAGCGATCAAAAGCGTTATATTTGTTCTTTTTTCCCGACTGTTTCGCAATTTCCCCCGTGTTAAAACCGTGTTGGGGTTGGGTGAAAAATTGCTTTTGTTCGCCGAACTTGATTCACGCTTATTATGATGTAAATTAGCACTAATATGAGGAGTTTTATTGTTTTTAATATACTGACGTTACATACTAAGAACTGCCTTAGTAATTTTTACTTCAAACTGTATTTTTTGTGTCAAATTACCTTTAATCTAGTTATGGTTCCACATTTCAAAGGCAAGTTTCAGAGGTTCTAGATAGCTATCTGAGAGATAATGCCATCGAAAAGTAGAAATATTTATTTATTAGAAATATTTCTAGGGCACTATTTTCCAGATAGTTATCAAGAACTTTATCTGGAACTTGGTCCTAAGTATGTAACACTCCGCCTTTACGAACTGAAAATAACATTGAAATAACTTCTCACAAGCTGGTTCGCCGAATTATTAAAACCAACGCTCGCCTTTAGTAATGAAAAAAAAGAACAGAACTTAAATGGCGAGTCTGTTCCATTTTCAAAATGTTAGTATTGTCTATTGGATCCCACAGACGCTTCCATTACATTTTTTAGAACAAAACTTAAATTGAAAAATTCCCGAGCGCTCTCTTTTAAAGTTTTATAACTATTCATATTTTAGGTTAAAATAGCGTTTGTCCTGATATATTTTGAGATCGTGGAGTGTACAACGTAGCAGCAATAAAGAGTTTAATGCTCAAGATTTAATAGTCTAATAGAGCGCAGGTGAGAACCATTGAAACGGTTGGATTAGCACAGTTACTTATTCGCAGATATTTTCTGAGTCAGGTACACCTCTATTTAAAAGAAAAATGTTTTTACATTTCTTCGATTTCTATTAGATTGGTAATTTACAGTGACTTTTTTATTGAATTGCAAAGTATTTTTTGGTCTTTCTGTACATTATTACTTTTTAACTCATACTTTTTGTGTTACACTGTTTAAGCCCTTCTAACGGATGAAACTCATACTAATTATTATTTTACTGAAATAAATAGTAAGTTTAATCAGTTATTGATACTATTGTATGTAACTTTCATAATTCACCTTTTCAATTAGCTTCGACTATGTTCTAACTAAAAAAATACTTGATTCACAAAAACATTATTATCAAAAATATCTGGTTGTTCTCCTGCCCTACAAATTCAACAAGTAAATCTTCCAAAGAATTAAGTCTAAAAAAGATATAAATAAAAACCAAAAGTATATTTTCTGCTCATACCTGTCTGCATAGCTGGCATTTTTTCCTGAAAATCCTTTGTGAGCCTACGAAGAAATTTTTGAATTTCATACTTGGCTTTCATACTTTTCTATGTTATTCGTCCGTTTTCCTGTGTACCTTTTATGAGATTGAAATGGAACCCAAACTACAACGAATATAAAATGGGCTATTTAAATTAAGAGGATTGCTTTATTTCCTTTTGATAATTACCTATTGTTATCATATCAGTTAAGTGTTTAATTTCCTGTCTTGGTGCAATAGTCGTTTCAAACAATGATTGTTTTTATTTTGTAAATTCAGTGCAACCATTTTACCCGTCCATTTATTTTTACCGAGAAAAAATAACCACAATTTTCCAAAGAAGAAAAAATAAAGGATTATATCCTGCGGGTTATAAATAACAGATCTTCAAAATTAACATCGTTTGCACAGTTGTCTTCATAAACGAAATATTATATGAGTGGTAATAAGTGCGAGAGCTTCTAAAATAAAAGCCTTTAATATTACAGCGCCTCCGACAAGAGGGAAAACCTCCACAATTGAAATTTCATTACTTGTTTGCGAGGCTTCCCTTTGTAACCTTAAATTAGAGTATGGGCCGCGTCAGTACGTAAATAATAATTGAATATACGCTGGCCTATTAAAACTATACACCTTCTAAAGTCCTGCCTAGTTTCTGAAGTAAGTTTAATTTTATTATATTGACTTCGGAGTGCTAGAAGCGATCTCAAAACAAAATAACATTTAGATTTGAATGAGATTACACCAAAATGTTCGAAACTTGGTTGTATGGTTCGCTCGCGATCGTCGGTCTTAGCGAGCTATGGAGTTACGTTAGACTCAGAGGTTCTTAACCGGTGGTCCGCGGACCACTAGTGGTCCTTGGAAGCATCTCAAGTGGTCCGCGAGCAATGATAATAAATAAGTTACAAGAGTCAACACAACATTACCTGAACGCTTTAACGCCCGACTGCGACTCGAGGCAGTTGCAGTAATTTTACCAACCAGATCCAAAAACCAACTGGGTGGTCCGTGGCATGACGAAAATTTTGATAAATGGTCCCTCAGAACCAAAAGGTTAAGAACCACTGCGTTAGACGGTCAATGACGTCACAAATCGCAAGACGAGTCGGTAGTCATCCAACGCGCTGGCCGAACTATTTGTCCATGTCATCAAAGTGATTGTATTAAAAAAGGAACAAAAGAAAATCACTCGTTAAGGAGTCTTTTTTTGGTAACTCCCTATTATGAAGATAATTGCATGTCTTGGTGGAAATTAGGAACTAAGTGACAAAATTAGACAATTAACCCGCTGGGTCCCTTAATTAAAATAGTTTAAAACGAGGCATCCCTTTTATATACTCATTTTCTTTCATTCAATTCATTCCCTCGCGTCCTGCTTTATGCAAATCCTCCATTCACTCATCTCCACAGAAAACTAAAAACTACTCTGATTTCTCTATTCAAAACAAAAATATTAAAAAATACTATTATGCATCCTTAATGCTTCATGAAGGAAAATGCATTTCATTTTTAAAATATTTTTTTTTTACCTTAATTTACAAAGTTGTTGCACGCTTTCAAGGCGTATTTGCGTATGTGTGGGTTATGTTTGTTTGTGTGTGTGTGGTATTTACATTAGAACAGGCTTGATTAAAGAGCAGCTGTGAGCAGGCCGTGTCGTTCACGATGCTGAACCCACAACATGGTGGATGTAAACTCAATATGCGACGTTCCTCACACGGTACAATGACACACTGTTACATGGAATCTCCAGATTAAAGTCGCCAAATTAACTTTGAGTTGGCTGTTAATTAAATTGATTAAATTAATTAGTTTGTTTTATAAGGGCGTTTTTATTGCGATAAAAACGACGATGTGTCTCGTTAGAAGTTTCATTAGAACAGGTTTTTTTTTTGTTAGCTCATCTCAAAAAATAAGTTAATTAAGCTATTTCTCACATTATTTATTTACATAGATATGCAACAATAAAAATATAAATTTACAATAAAACTGAAAACTATCCTAGTAAAAAGCTATAAGCTAAATTAATTTCTCTCATTTAAGTACGCGGAACGTATGAGTATTTAAAACTAAATATAGACTAAAACTCTTATGGTCTTACTACAAAAGAAGTTAAATTTTCATTACATGTTTTAGAAAATTCTCCATACAAAATTCTCTTGAACACATGACGATCGCCTGTTTAACTTTTTTGTAGTAACCCCTAGTCTTCTACTATACCTACTCCTAGTCATCTTGTCTTTTGTGCCAGAGCTAGGTGCCTTTTAACAGATAAGACCCATTTTATAATATTGTACAGACGACAGCAGGTCAACGTATACGAATCTGTCAAATTTTACCAATCAAACATTAACCTACCCACTATTGTGATAAGGTTGAAAATCTATTGCAGAAATTTGACAGATTGTGGTAACTTGATGTTCTTTCGTCTGTACAAAAGGATATTGCGACACTCCTTGGATATGGACACAATAGTACGGTGCACTTTCATTCGACACTCTGACAGGACTAGTTTATTAAATAATAGCTTATGGGGATATTATGTTTCCGAGAATTCTTATATAATAAGATTATTTGAATATTTTTACTAACACTTTCTTTTAACCCACGGCCATGAACGGCCGCGATGAGGTAGTATTAATACTAGGGAAACTGTTCGTTTAAGAATTTCTGCATTACATAAAAAAGAATGTTTTAGAGAAAATAATTAGAATTACTAATAGATAATTACATAATAATTATCTAGTGACCTAATAACTGTTTTGTAACTCTATGTACAATATTTAATTAACTCACAAGGTAAAATTTAACAGGTAACTTCCAAGTGCGAAACGAAGAATTTTCGCCCGCACCTCGATAATTTCAAATCTTCGGCCCGTTTTGATCGTATCCCCTCCAGCCTATCAGGGCTACACCAAATTACAATGTTAATGAACTGTTTCCATCGCCCTCGAGAACTTGTTTTTATTGGACTTCTTCGAAGAGTTTCAGGTCCAAAGATACTTTTTATTCGTCCTCAAAGATGAAATATGGTATCTCCACAATGGGAAAGGTCAAATTTGGAGACCAGATAAATCATACTCAATCGGTTGGACTGAAAGAAAATTGGACTAAGTAGCTAATTTATTTTATGCAATTCGTTTTTTCTGCAAGTTGCGCAGTAAATAGTAGGGTTTCTTTTGAAAAATGATATAAATAGGATAATTTGTGTTAAATTTTGATAGGATTAGTTTGAATACATATTCTGTTAGTTCAAACATATACATATCTATTTTTTTTTTTCAATTAATATATATTAATAACTAAAACTAAGCCTATATTTACATTTAATATCTTTCTTTTGTCTTTATAAGTTCCACTGTCGGAAATATCACGTGAACAGTCAAAAGTCAACTTCAGTCAATGACATTCGAAATTATTATTCTTAGATACCATTCAGAACTTATTTTTGACTCAATTTCAATTAACGAAACAACAATAGCGTCATTTATTTGTTGATTCAATTGTCTTCAATTGAAATTCAGTTCACGAGATGTTATCAAAGCGGCATTGTGCTCACAAGTACGATTTATGTAAACAAATTAGGGTGATTTATTTTTGTACCATCTACGCACATTATTTCCTGATCAAAGATAATAGAAAATATTGGAATTCAATTAATATCAGGATTTTTAATTTTAAAAATAAATTATTGATGTTATAAACATTTTGCACTTAACACGATGTTAATATCAAATGTGAAAAACATTTGGCTTGGAAAAAGTAACAAAAAATGGCAGAAAAGATTATGCCAGTAGGCCTTGTATACGTAACCGTATACATTTCAAGACTTTGGTAATCCAACGACTTATCTTTAAAACATTTTCACTTTTGTTCCAGGGCTTTTCTTAGAATTCTGTGCGTGTGCTGCCCGAGAAAGTTGCGTCGGAAATATCAGCCGCAACTACGATTCAAACAGTCCCAAGTAAGCATCCGACTTTACTCACTAAACTTCATAGAAACTAAGTTTTTCTTTAGAAAAAAGGCCTTAAACAAAAGGAATTTCCAATTGGGTTGCAAATTAAATTGCTTTTTCTTAGATCGTTATGAATTTGTTCTTTTAATTTCAGTTGCGCACGACTCGACGTTATTACTCATCGAGCGAACTGATGGGCATACAACAGCTCAGACAAAACTCCTGCGAACAGACATACATATAGCGAATCAGCTCCATTCTATACATCGCTTCGATTCTCCTCCATATTTCCAAGTGCCTTGATGAAAAAATTCAATTCGTATCTTCCAAAAGTTTCTAGAATACTTTATGCGAATTAGGAGCTATTCAGAGCCGTGCGAAGGAGCGTAATCTCGACAGATATTAAGTAGACGTATGTTGACGTGGTTCATTTGGTTCGCTAGTAGGGGATAGGACACAGGCGTGGAGGTACGTGCAGACTGCCTTGTTATCGCTCACACGCTGCACTCTGTCTCGGTGTGCCCTTGTGTGCCCTCGTGTGCCCTCGCCCTTGTTACTGTCCACGCTCTTACAACAATTTGTCTGCACTCGTGTCATTGTAACTGAGATAACATAATAACCCGACTCTCTGACTATTCTTCAACGCTTCTCATTCCTGTACCATTTTATAGTTCAGCGGCAACGCTTGTTTTCTGCATGGTTCCTTAACATAATTATGTAATTTTAATTTATGTTTTTCTTTCGCATAATCGCTGGTTTGCATGACTGGGATTCAATGGATACCATAACATGGCGTATTAATTATTCAAAGTCAATTATTATGATGTTTTATGTAATAAATCACATCTTTCATTCTGTCACGCCAATACATACACGCTATCTTTGTGGCCTAAAGTTCAGTTGAGTTCATAACCTGGTGACACTATTTTGTTTATATCTAAATTGAAAAATTCGTGTTGAATGTTTTTTGAGATATCTTTCCAATACCCATCATGCCTTAACGTAAATTCCATTTATTCTTACGTGTTGTCAGTTGCATGATTCAGAACAAATACTCCTTCCGCTTGAAACGACTCCAATAAAAACTCTAAGTTGTAAAATTCGTCTTTTATGGTTGCAAACAGTTGATTACTGACAATTCAGTAGTAAAACGTTTTGATTGTGGAATAACTCGAGGTGTATATTGCAGTACCCGGTATCGACGATGATGTACTCGTCGGTGTCGCAGCACGAGATGTGTCGCTTGTGACATCAGGCGCGCGCGGGCACGTTCCGCGCGCCCCGGGCCCGCTGCTCCTGATGCAGGGACCGCCGCGCGTCGCGGACCTCGCGGCGCAGCGGCGACCGGCAGCCGTGCCCGGACCCTTACCGCATGAGGACTATAGAGCACACGTCCTTCGACGAGCCCATCCAGTGCGTGGAGCGACACCTGTGCGCCGACGTCGTGCCCTACTGCCACGACTCCGAGTCTGTGAGTGAAGTGAGCCTGGACAGCGACAGTAGGAACCCCTCGATCAAACGTAATGTTAGCAAAAAGAAAGTGACCTACCAAACCAAAGCCGACGTGATCTCAAACTAGTTAGGTTAGCGCTCGATGTAAATAAGTAGATTGTTATGTGTCAAGTGGCTAGTTATTGGAGATTGCCTCGACTGCAGGCGGATTTGCATTCAATATCGATTTTGGCATCTGTTGAAAATCAGTGCTGTGTGGGTGCTTCGCTGTATAGCGGTACGCTAAGCGTTGATCGCTCTACACTTATATCTTCTATAGTTTTCGCGTAAGCTTTGTTTTTTATTCATATACTGTAGGTAAACAAAGTATGCTTTAAATCGTGGATATATTCAGTGCCTGTTCGATATCAACGTCCTGTTTAATTTGGGTTTACAAACTTATTTGGTTTCCTAATAAAGGTGCCTATGACGCAATAGAAACTTGGTTGCTCCAACGGAAAAAATAGTACATTTTGATACAAGTGCGGTAAGTTTGTCATTACAGTCGAGGCGGGATTGACGCCCGAGCCGAAGGCGAGGGCGTCAATTAGCCGAGAACTGTAATGATAAATCCGCACGTGTGCCAAACGATGTTTTTCAATACACTTAAAAAGAGAAAATAAAAATAAATTCGATTTCATTATGTGCAAATCAACAATAACAATGTTGTAAAACTACCTATGGATGAATCTTATTTTTTCCGCGTTTGTAAGTTGACAGTCTGGCTAAGGCACTACTCCAAACAGTCTAATAAAAATGAAAACAGTAAAATTGTATACTAAAATTAACTACCACTTAGTTCTCAAATTAATTAGTTTGTAATATTACACAAACATTATTTATTTTTATGAAATCAAAATATTAGAGTGTAGGTATGTATTTTCTTTAAAATAACTNAATAAATTCGATTTCATTATGTGCAAATCAACAATAACAATGTTGTAAAACTACCTATGGATGAATCTTATTTTTTCCGCGTTTGTAAGTTGACAGTCTGGCTAAGGCACTACTCCAAACAGTCTAATAAAAATGAAAACAGTAAAATTGTATACTAAAATTAACTACCACTTAGTTCTCAAATTAATTAGTTTGTAATATTACACAAACATTATTTATTTTTATGAAATCAAAATATTAGAGTGTAGGTATGTATTTTCTTTAAAATAACTTTTTGCAGAAATAAGAAAAAACATATTTGTAAGGATGTTTGAAATAAACCTGAGAACAGATAAAACACATTCGATTTGATTTTGCAAAATAAATGTTTTTCTTTTCCCGCGTTTATTTGCAACTTGACAGTCAGGCTTAGGCGATGCCTAGACGGACAATACAATTACACAATATATTATTTTTATCGTAATATTACGCAATTACATTGTCCGTCTAGGCACCACCTAAGTAAATCGTTCAAACTGCCTAAAATAAAAATAGTGTAAAATCTAAGGTAAAATCAAATAGATATTCCTATTTCAAATTAATAATTTTCAAATTGAGAATGCTTTTAATCAATTTCTGTTTTCATACAATTTTAATGCGTGGATGTATAATCAAGAGTACACTTTGCTCAAATTAAAAAAAAAANCAATTACACAATATATTATTTTTATCGTAATATTACGCAATTACATTGTCCGTCTAGGCACCACCTAAGTAAATCGTTCAAACTGCCTAAAATAAAAATAGTGTAAAATCTAAGGTAAAATCAAATAGATATTCCTATTTCAAATTAATAATTTTCAAATTGAGAATGCTTTTAATCAATTTCTGTTTTCATACAATTTTAATGCGTGGATGTATAATCAAGAGTACACTTTGCTCAAATTAAAAAAAAAAGGCTATGTGAACGTTTTCGCACTAGTGCGGTAAATAGCACTTTACGTGCCTGTAGACGATGTGGTAAGTGACAGTTTCGTAGCAAGTGTATTGAAAAAGTCTTTTATTTTAGACAATTAAGCTTCGCCGTATTCAAGGCAATCTCAAATAACGGTCAATTAATTCTAGTCACGACTTTCCACGGGAAAAATTTCAATCAGGAGCTGTGATTTACTGATTAGCTGTATATATTAATGAACAAATGTATATATTATGTAATATTATCACCCCATATAACGCTTATATACTTAGTTCCATGTAAATCTAGTCGGGAATATATGCGCTTCATAACATTGTAAATATTTTTAAAATATTCATTAATACATTCCATAATTATAGCAATACCTATTTATATTTGAATGTTAAATAAAAGAGTCAATTTTAATTTTTTCAATTTTAGATTTTATCCATTAATTATTATTTACGTAAATAATTTGAAATTGGCAGGTAAATTATATTGAGATTGGTACTGAACAAAAAATATTAGCTTTTCTTGATTTATAATAACCTGGTCGATTGATACCTACTTAAAAAAAAATCGCTACTATTGAATATTTATCAAATTATAAACTTAAAAATTTTGAAGACATTTCAACCTCAACAGTTTTTTTTCAAATACTCATATTCGATGTTTATAATCAAATATTCCATATTTATAAGTAAAATTATTCCGGGCATATAAATTATTTACTAATGCCTAAAAATAATATTTTTCACGTTATGATGAGTAAAATAGTTTTGTAAATTAAAATGGAACCCCTGTTATGTTTAAACAGTGTGCATTAAATTATTTCGAGTAATATTAATTTCAAACAATACCTATTATCGCTGGAATATGAATTTAGTTATTATTCATTCATTACTGAAAAAATTATAATTATTTAACGTTAAGCATAATTCCACAATAATAATTTCGAATAATAACGAAAGCAAATAAAAACAGCTGTTCTTAGTTTTCAATTATTTTTATTACTTTTAAAAAGTTTCAAACTATTCTTAACTAGCTGCTGCCCGCGACTTCGTCTGCGTAGAAGATACAGAACTGGCAAAATACTATAGATACTAACATGCATTTACTGCAGGAGTATTTTTTTTACATTTCAGTATAATAAAAATATGCAAGAAATTAAGGAGCTAGCGGATAACTGACAGACTTATGGACTGACCAACCGAGATTACGTTGTGGATGTGTGACCATTTTATCTATAACATATAGAAGTAAACTTCGTGTCGTTGTTGGAATTTTTAATCTTATCAACCGACTTGGAAAGTTATTATAGAAATAGAAAGTCACTTTATCCGGGTGGAACCACGGGAAACAAATACCATAGTCTGACCAAAGCCGCCATCTCAACATCTTCCGCCGTCGCTGCGACTCATTAGAAGCTAAAAAGTCTGTCAAATAGTCTTACCAAAGAGTAACACGGTGCTCAGGTGACTGTGACGGTCATATAATTTCGGTTAGACTGCAAGTCAACACCAATATGGTTATGAAAATGCTAAGTGGATGATGATGTGAGGATGGGCGTATAATTTCAAATGTACGCGGCAATTTTTGCATCGTCCACCTATCACACACGGAATATTGCACAACATAGGCCAATATTTAGGTGGCTTCTCAAGATTTGATGCAGAAAAAGAACGGCAGTGGTGAAGCTAAGTAATTATAACTTAAGTTTTGGTGGGAAATCATCAAGTGACCTACGGTAACCGGCAGTTGGCATTCGACACCCAGCGCCCCTGGTGTCTTCCACGTTCACCGCTGTGTCTGAGATTTGAGGTACGAACTCTCAATCGCTCGGCCGCCTCCTTCTCTAGCATAACTGCTTTGCTGAAGGAGGCGAAAGCATCCCACTCCCTTCCACTCCGGTATATGGCGTAGACTGGGCGCGGAAGATCGCCGCCACAATTACGGAACAGTTTGAAATAAAGAAACGGCGGTACTCCCCCCAAGCAGGGCACACCTCAACCGTGTGTTCCGTCGTGTTCTCCGGCCTGTCTGCACAGTGGTGACACCCGGGTGCCACCTCCCACTGGTTACGATGCAGGTGCCTCCCGAACACATGTCTGGTGAGGACCTGCATGATGCGGAAGGTGAGGGCGCCATGACTCTTCCTGAACCACTCCTCAAAGAGGGAACTCTCCGCCACTATTGGGGCGTGCCCTTCACTGGGCTGCAACAAATTGTCGCAACAATAGCTCCTCCCAGAGCAGTGCCTCCTCCAGTCCTCCAGTTATACAGGCGCGATCAATGACCAGAACTGACTTAAGCAATCTTATTGATTCTCCAATTAAGTGAGGTACAGGACCGTGGCAACCACTAAGAGTTGGTAAAGATGCGATGAAGAAGTCCACGCGACCGAACTATCGCACGTAACAAAAGACGTCTGGATTAAATTTGTGCATGTACAGTAGATCTGCAGTGAAGGAAGCTCTAAAGCTTTTGTGCTGTTGTAAAACGTTGCTAATAGTAGAACTACACCCGTAGTATGACACCCTTTTAACCTTTAACGTCTGCTTTGTAGTGGACAAAATGTCAGCTTTCACTTATACTCTCCTGGACAAACAGAGAATATAGTCTTCTATCAGCGATAATATCACACTTAAAGCGATTGGAATGGTCTTAAGATACTAACCGGATTGAAGCTACCAATGTGACGTAAAAGGAAGACAATGATTTCAGTTAGGAATATATGTTTGCAAAAATAATAGCACATTTCGCTAAAACATGTTTGATCGTCCTGATTTCGTCTTGGTAACTGAATGAATGATATCAAAGTTAGTTATCTGACAGCGTTGTTTTAGGCGGTCCACCTACTGCAACGCGCTCCGTCGCATAGCTCGGGATGGCAGATTTTACCATTGAATGCGAGTATCTCAATTTATACGATCACAATACACTGCCAACGCGGAAATGCGTGGGAAGGCGCCTCGCGCGCATTTTCTTCCAATCTGCGCGGGAGCGCGGGGTGTGCCGCGAGATAACCGACAACATGAGTTTACTTAGCGCGAGCTCGTCATAATCTGCATCACCACGCAGAGGAGCAAATTATTACACCGCTAGATAAGGCAGATCTGTGCCTACGTCATTGCGCGTACGCCTCGTCTCGTGTTTGACTGTGACTCTTAAAAATCGTGAAATACTTATATTTATATGAAAATTCTTGACTTGTGCGTTTTCAGAGACCGGGATAGAGCATTTGATGTGTGCATGGTTTTAAATCGCGCCAGCTCAGCATACTATAGCTTGCACCTTGAGTCTGGGCCTGTTTCTAGAATCATTAGGGGTTACATGTTTTACGTCACTCTAAAATTTGTTTATGAATAAAAATGCACCAAAAAAGTACCTATCCACAGTCAAAGTAGCTTTTATGCAACCACATTTCTGAAAGATAAGCTAAAGTGCCAAAGCATACCAAAGCATGCACAACTCCATCTTTGATTATGAATGATAACTAATTGCTCAGCTAATTCTCAAATTTGACGTTAATATTCGAAAACTCATTTAGAGGGAGTCGTTTCAAATTTGGCTTAACATTATAAATTTTCCTTGCATCGAGAATTCGAGATAATAATATCGCGGGATTTTTATGTGGCACAGCAAACTAATAAACAGTATTAAAATATCTATAGAAACATTACATTCTGTGTTATAACATGGTTCATTACAGAAAATGCACAACTCCATCTATTCATTTGAATGGTAAATAATTAGTTACCACTCCGTCTGCATTGTCAAATTTAATTTAATTTATACATCATAGATGGAGCCGCCTTTACCTTGGTTAAACACAGTTTTCAAAATTTTTATTTTTCTTCCCAAGTTACTTATAGATAAGGCGTAATTTTTTTATTAAAGATCGATGGTAGTCCGATCAACTAATACACAACATTCAGTTATGTATTGTTAGATCACACGCGGTTACAGAAAGGTTAACAGAAACAATGGTTCATTGCTAATGCCCCTTAGGTGATAGCGTGATAATATATAGCCTATGTGTTGCACCGGTCTCCAGGTAATATTCATGCAAAATTTGGTTGAAATCCATGCAGTACTTTTCGAGTTTATCCGTAACAAACATACAGACAAACAGATAAACAGACAAACAGACATACAGACAAAAATTCTAAAAACCATATATTTGGGTTCAGAATCGATTATAAATCACGCCCCAAGTATTCTTTTAAAAAAATATTCAATGTACAGTTTTGACTTTCCTACGATTTTATTATATGTATAGATTTGAAATATGGCTTCATAGAGTTCTTCCAATTTCAAAACAAGCTTTTTTGTTTAACATTCCTTTTTAATATTAAAATGTTAATTTAACGGATATTTAGGGCCCGTTTCAAAGGCTCTAGATAACGTTCTAGATAGCTATCTGTCAAATAGTGCCATGGAAAAGTATTCTAATTAAAAAATATTTCTAAATATTTTTTGTCTTCTCCTAAACACAGGCTACTAAGTAACCTATCTAGGAGAACAGTACTTCACCCAAAAACTAGATTTGTAAATACCTGTGCAAACAATTACCTGTAATTCATAAATTGTAATCTGGTCCTTGTAAAAAACTAATAAATAAATAAATTATTATTAAAAATTATTATTAAATTTCTATGACATTGCTTGTCAGATAGCTATCGACAACATTATCTGTAACCTGTGAAACGCGCCGTTATTATTGTAAATAATGCTTAGTGTATAGTAGTGGTCTAAACATTCCTTCCATTATATTTTCACCTGTTACCTATTGTTAATTTTCTGTGATTACTTTAGTGTTGTATGTTATAGTTAGTTGTTTTTTGTCTTTGTTATAGCGTTTTCACATTAGCGGACATACGTACAAACGGTTGTTGACAGCAAACAATTGACACCTACCGGTTCAAAAGATGACACGTACAACCGCGCCACAGGTCTGTAGATCAAAATGTATCGCGCGGAAAATCCGCTGATGTGAAAACGCTGTTATACCTTCAACTATATGGAGGTAAGAAACTTAATTAAGTTTTGACATCAGCATGAAATGCGTGATCTCCTCTAAGACTAGTCATTACTGTTAAATTTTAATATGTACAGACGACAGCAGGTCAACGTATACGAATCTGTCAAATTTTACCAATCAATTTTTAACCATTGCGATAAGGTGGAAAATCTGTTGAAGAAATTTTACAGATTGTGGTAACTTGATGTGCTGTCGTCTGTACCAGTATTTTTTATTTTCTTTTTACCCCTTATGGTTTCTAATAGGTGAATTGATAAGTTTTCGGGAATTTCCAATACGCTTAGAATTTATCCTCTTAATGAAGGTGAGCTTTAAGACTGATATGATCGCTCCCGCAAAATACTAAATACTGATTTTTAACTAACTTCATTATCCAAGTATTTTTAATGCACCAAAACGTGCGTTTGTACAAAGCTTTAGAGTATCCGCACACTACATACTTTTAGTCGGCCGACAGTTCGATCGGGCAACTTTTTCATAAATGAGTGTAGATATATTTTTTACTTAACTGTTATAATTATGATGTAAAGAGATATAAGTATTTATTTCTTGCGCAATAGCCATAACGGTGAAAATTACAACCATTAGGTATTTAATCGGTATCAGACCGACTAAAAACTTTGATTGGAATACTTAACGATAAAAAAATACCCTCTATCTGGCCAACTGTCGACCGACTATTTAGTCTGTAGTGTGTGTAGCTACATGCGAAACCATTTCTATACGTAAGTCAGTTTTTTCACATACCTACCAAAGTTAATGTTATTTTGTTTCTACTTCTTTTTATTAAGTAAAACAGTATAAATGATTAATGACATTTTTTTTTTCAGATACCTATTTTTTAAAAGATAAAGGCTCATATCCAAATACGAATTGTATTTTAATTTAAGTAAAAATGTAAAATATTTACTATGTTTTACAGAAATAAATATAAAATTGTAGGTAAAATACCTATATCGTTGGTTCATTATAGTAAGAAAAATTATAAATAATCCTAAAAGCATTATAAGAGAATTGAAATTCAATGTTTATATGAAAACGGTTAGATTTTATAAATTCCCTTCAAAAGTTTAGAACTTGTCAAAACTAAAGTACATATAAATTTTAAAATGTATAAAAATCAAAATTCAATTATAAATGTATCAATGGCAAGATATGATCAATTAGAAATTCTAAAATCTCTATTAAAGTTCTAAAGCTCATAGCACACCGAACGCCGATGCTAACAAAAATAAATAGAAAACAAACAACTTTTGGAACACCAAGTGTGATGCGATTTTATAGTTATCGTCATTATTCAGTTACGTATGTGCAACAAACGTTCAAAATCTTCTTAAAAGTATCGCATCGTTATTTTTGGCATATAGCGTTTGGTGTGCTTCTAGCTCAAGGCGGAACACACACTACCACGAAAAACTTTCTTTCGCATTTGTAAAATGCACTATATGTCATTTATGTAACATAGTACATAGTCATTTATACCATGTACCATCTCTTAAACAAAGCGCTGCGAGTGATAGTGTGTGGTCCGCATGGGGCCAGTTTCACAGTTTCCAGGTTAAGTTCTAAATATCTGATAGATACCGTCATAGAAAAATAGTCAAAACGTTTTAACTTTCGCGACTTGTATATGTTACAGTTATAACCCGTTTTTAGATAGAACGCGTTTTCCCTAGTTAGAAATAGTTTTTACTAAATGCCTTTGTTAAAACTAGTTCTTACTAGTCAACACGCGTTTGTGCTAAGCGAGTCAGTCAAAACTGTTCTCAGAGTTCATCGTACCTTATTCTTAATCAATGTTCCATCATGCAGCAGGCATGATTTCTGTTACGAATCGCTGTAAATCCGACTCCACGTAGACTTGTCTGCCCTACCCCTAGAGTGTTTTTCAAAATCGCGTAGGCGCGGAGGGGCGAGGCGGGCCGCGAGTTGAGGAGCAGGTGGTTGAAACACTCGCCACCGCGGCTGAGGCTGGCCGGCTCAGCCGGCCAGCAAGCCGAAGCTGCGGTGGTGAGCGTTAAACCTATCTGCGACGATAAACTCGCGTGGGACCGCCGGAGCCCCGTAGCGCCGGAGCCGTGACAGAAATCATGCCTGCTGCATGATGCATCATTGATTAAGAATAAGGTATGATGAACTCTGAGAACAGTTTTAAAACTAGTTTTAACCTGAAAATTTAATAATTTTGTATATTAGTTATTTCTAGTTGTAACAAAGGCGTTTAGTAAAAACTAGTTCTAACTAGGGAAAACGCGTTCTATCTAAAAACGGGTTATAACTGTAACATATACATGTTTTAGATAACCAGCGGGTCTTAATCGCGATGAAATTGTAAAGGTTTACGATACCTTTTTTCTCCCGACGTTTCGGCCGAATTGCACCGAACGTGGTCACGGGTTGAGTCCAGTCAACCCGTCAAAACGTAATTAAACACAGTTTTATAGCGTTATCTGTCAGATATCCACGTAAAACTCTATCTAGAAGCTGTGAAACGGGCCGGTAAAATTCTAATTTCGTATAGCGATTTGCCCACAAGGCCTTAGTAGTTTCAATTGTTTCCCGACTGCCAAAAAAGGCTCTGTTTTGTCATACCAGTGTGCCTGTCTTACATGTACGCCGTAGTAAGTAACTCTGTACATAACTCAGCTAAACGTTTTAATGAAAACTTAATATAAATGTATACTTCTCGCTACATTTAGATTATTATAAATTATATTATATTTCAATACATACTGTGAATAAATTATATGTATGTGTAAAACTAATTTAAAATGAGTTGTCGTATAAATTTATATAAAGTATTTTTTCTAAGACATTGTTTCATTTTTTTATTTGAAATCCTGTATGTTTAATACTGAAACCAAAAAAAAATAAAAAGCTTTTAATATGGAATACGGGTAAGTTGTTTTAACATCTCACCGACCAATAGGAAGCGAGTTTGTAAGTATCCAAACAAATGTTACAACAGGTAAAAACAAAACAGTTTCCGCACAGTAACTTGTTACATTTTATATCGCCCACCGCATGACTATAAGTCGTAAAACGAGGCTGCTACAAAAAGGCTTAGGTATAAAAGAAAATAAATTAAACACGAAAAACAACTTTTAACAAGACACAAATGAGTACCTATTACAATGTGAAATCATGTCCACGGGGCTGAAAAAACGAAAAAACATTGTTATGTCAACAAAAGAATCATAAGAAACTTGTCTCAGTACCTTTTACCAAGTATTATTGAATTTAAACACGAAATTTCTTCAGCATAAACTTTTTAATAAATTCGATGTCATTATCGCGAACACAAAGAGCCTTTTGGAACGCTTAATAATGTATTATTATAAAGCCTGCAGGGTTGGACTGTCTCGACAAATAATTCACAAGTTTTCTTCAACTTTTTGTGCTTATTTTTCGTCTTCAAGTGGTTAAGAAAACATAAGAAGTGCTTTAGCTATAAACAGGTGATTGACGTTAACTTGCAGACTGCTCATTTACAGTGTCATTCATTTGGGGTCAACTAGATAAACTTTACCTTAAGGCTGAGGCCAAACGAGCGTAATTTTTTGAGTCGTGAGTCGCAGAATTTCGGTCACAGAAAATCGTTACAAACAAAAAAGACAACTCATTTTGCGTTGCCGTGTGAATCAAATAGGAATTTTGTATGAAACCGAATGTAGCAGATTTTCTGCGACTGAAATTCTGCTACTCACAAAATTACGCTCGTTTGGCCTCAGCCTAAACCTTCTGAAGTTCATGTTTATTTATCTGAATTTCTACACCGCACACCCGGATAAAAAGTAGCCTTTAGCCTCGATAAACGGACTACCTAAAACTGAAAGAATTCTTCAAATCGGTCCAACAATTCCTGAAACTAGTGCGTTCAAGCAAACAAAAACATAAACTAAGTATAGATTCAAAAAACGACACAAACGTACGCACGAACACGTAAAATCTACAAATAACAGTGCGTAAAAGTCCCAAAATCTTTAGAGGTCACATCTGGAAGGTCTCGTATATCTGCTACTCAAACAATACGGCCAAAATAAACAAACAGACCATTTTACACCGAAGCCGGCCAAAGATAAACTAAGAAGAATAACATAAACGGGGTTTATTTGTTACACTTTATTTAGGACGGCTTAGAACTTGGGATCAAACGGTTTTAGCAAGATAATAATATTTTGTTGATATCGAAGGTTTACTTTGATTTTAATTTTAGAGTCATCGAACCTTGTATTATCTTTGACAAGTCTGAAGTTTGACCTTGAACTTCATGATTCGTCTCCTTACACGTGGTACGATCCTGGTTTCATATGTCTAAACAGTTGCGAAGCCAGTATGATGAGGGGTCGAGCTTACGGTACAGCATGTATTATGAAGGGTACAGCTACCGAATTCGCATGGAAATTAAGTAATATAACATGACAAAAAGTTATTTTAACTTTAGGTTGGTAAACCAATATTAGTAGAATCTGTCTATGAACAAAAATCCCTCTTGTCAGTGGATTGATCAGGGATTTTAATTAAAAATAGTTCATTGCCTCCAAAAAGTTGTCTAAAAATAAAAGCTACGGGTTCACAAGTATTTAAAATACTTTTTTTGCACACGATAGTAAAAAACAAATGACTGACGCTGATGCATTACAAACGTGTTTTATTTTCTTCTAAATCTTCTGTTTAGAATAATAAATCAAATAGATATAAATGAGAAATGCCAGACAGACATCGTTATGCCATTTTCTTAGTGCATTCCCCACGCCTTAATTCGTATTAAATATTCATGCTCGTTGACGTTGATTTTGAAACTAAATTCATATTGAATGAGCACTTTGATGTAGGTTTGGTAAAATAAAATAAATAAATAAAAATAGATTTGATAAAATAAAATATTAAAATACTGTTCAGCAGATTGCAGCGAAAATATAATTATTAAATATCGAATTTAGAATTGTTTAGGTAACTTTAGATAAACAGAGTCTTCTACAAAAAAGTTAAACAGGTGATCATCACGTGTTTTAGAAAATTCTCCACAGAATTTTCTTAAACACATGACGATCGCCTGTTTAACTTTTTTGTAGGAAGACCAATAATGATTAGAAGCATTACCTTTGTAAAAAAAAACTTGTAGCCACCCCTCAAATAGGTAAATGGCCTATCTAACACTGAAATATTTTTTCAAATAGGGCTTATAGTTTCTGAAATAAACGCGTTCAAACATACAAACTTTTCAGCTTTATAATAACTCTAATATAGATTTCGTATCTACATTCCATTTCACCATAAATACTTGAACACCGATTGAATGGATACCTGATTCAGAATTAGAGATAAAAGCTATACCTGTTGAAATGGTATCGGTATGAGCCAATCTGATACAACACCATGATTGCAGACAATACTGCATATGACTGTATAAAAGTACTGCCCGGATCTACTGCGCACAGGATTAGGAAGAAAATATATTAAAAGTGTTTTACAATACATCCTCATTTATGATCAAAATTTTAGAATTCTAAAAATTAGTTTTCACTTCAAATGAAGTAATAAGAAACAGTGCTGAAATATTGAATTTATTAAGTACTTTAAAAATAATGTAGGTATCCATCCTCTGTTCATATCTATTCCATCCTCTGAAGTAGGCAAAAATAAAATTTGGCGCTATTACTTAAGTTCCCATCATACCAAATACAATAAAAATCTTTTCAATAAAGGCCAGTTTCATGTTAATCCTCGACATATCTATACTAATATTATAAAGACGAAAACTTTGTTTGTTTGTTTGTTTGTTTGGTTGTAATGAATAGGCTCAAAAACTACTGGACCGATTTTAAAAATTCTTTCACCATTCGAAAGCTACATTATCCACGAGTGACATAGGCTATATTTTATCCGGGTACGGGCAGTAATTCCCACGGGATGCGAGTGAAACCGCGGGAAAACGGCTAGTATTTAATAAATGCAATTGTAGACACAAATCTAAACTTAAAATAAATCTGAAATATATTTCCAAAATAACTATCAGGAGGTTATTAGGGATCGATACGGTTATAGCATACTTTTCATCACGCTACAATCAATAGGAGCAGAGCAGTGAAGGGAAAGATGTTTGATTATGACGACCCGTTGTCGCTGGCATAAGCGACATGATCCGCGAACGAAGTCGCTGGCAGAAGCTAGTAGGTATATAAAACAATTAAAACCAACTAGTATTTACAACAATATTCAATTCGTATCCTATGGCAATGTATCCATGACAAGCTTGCACGGATCTGCTATTGGAAAAACAATATAAACCGAATGAAAACCAAATGATACTCATTTGAATAAGTTGCGTATGCAATATGAGAATATGAATTTGTTGCATGAAATACAATTTAATTGGATGATTGTATGATTTATAGCCTTTACTGTATATTGCAATTATTGTGTTCGATACGAGTTAATAATTGGATAATGTTTTAACGATGTAGTAAACAAAAGATTCGAACATCCTACATCTTCTATATTCTATAGGTAAAGAGTTTGTTTGTTTGAACGCGCTAATCTCAGGAACTACTGATCCGATTTGAAAAATATTTCAGTGTTAGAGAGCCCATTTATCGAGGAAGGCTATAGGCTACTTTTTATCCGGATGCGCCGAGTAGTTCCCACGGGACGTGGGTGAAACCGCTAGCAGTAGCTAGTAATGTTATAAACGCGAAAGTTTGTAAGAATGTATCGATGTATGTTTGATAATCTTTTACGCAAAACTACAAAATGAAACTTGGTAGAAATATAGCTCAGACTTTCACCCGAGTGCGTGTTCTTCCCTCAGGAAACAGGCAAAACTGCTGACGGAGGCTTGTATAAAATAATTGTACAGACAACAGCAGGTCAACGTATACGAATCTGTCAAATTTTACCATTCAAACATTAACCTACTACCATTGCGCTAAGGTTGAAAATCTATTGCAGAAATTTGACAGTTTATGTGAACTTGATGTGCTGTACACTGTACACGAAAGACACAGCCGAGGATGTCAGAAACTTAGAAAAAGAATGACATTGCATTCGCTCTATAGATGACTATGCTTAAACTTTAGCAAAGTTATAACAAAACTTTTTATACACAATAAACTTATACTCCGTCCTTAGTTTTACGGTAAAAAATATCAAAGTAAACTTTGCCGGCTTTGTGTCCGAAACATAAAACTAAACTTCTGCGGTATCGTACACGGCCCCGTGAGAGAAACGCTGTAAGGATAAATAAATTCTAATAAAACAGAAGTTCACCCACCTTCTGTTATGGTAGTTAGTAGTATTTAGTTATCGAAGTTTTAAAACTAAGATAAGTTTACGTTAAATACACATTAGGACTTGCAGGACAATGGGCGTAGGTTCATGTCACTTTAACTGCACTTTGTGTACACACAACAGAAGGTTGACCTACCCGAATCTATCAAATTTTACCAATCAAACATTAACCTTCCACTATTGTGATACTTAAGGTTGAAAAGCTATTGAAGAAATTGTGGTAGGTTGACCTGCTGTAGTCAGTACATACAAGAATGTCCACATTGCTGTGGTCAGGTAATGTGCTAAAGACTGATCGCATTTTCAGTTTGACTCAAAACGAAAATGAAAGGTCCATTGAGGACACATTGACGCCTAGGCCTCTTTAAGTATTTATCTCGAACACTTATAAAGAACGAGAAGTTGTAATAAATAATCTTAGGTACATTTTCAAAAAGGGTCGACGGTTGTGCAACGATATTTTACTTGGAAGTGCAAACACAGCTCCACGTTTTCATCACTCCAAAATACCGACGTGAGAGTATTCTCCGTTTGTGGCTACCACACACGCTGTTATTGATTCATCTAACAAGAGTCAACGCCGGTACCATCACTATTCACTAGCTTTTGAAGGCACCAATAAGTATTGATGCATCAATCTATAGCCGATCTATGCCTGTCCTAAAAAGTAATTATAATAAAGTCTATGTGCGAGTCGGACTCACATATGTAAGTTCCATACCATTATTGAAAAATTTTGAAAATTTCAGCTGTCATGATTCGGACAAAAAGATAGCAAAGTCTTAGTAATAAGGTACCGTTTTACTTTATGGGTACGGAACCCCTAAAACAATCCATTTTCAAAACTTTTTGTAGCAGTTCTACCCATCGAAACGTTTTCGTATCTACGAACTCAAATCCTAATAATATTATGAATGCGAAAGTTTGGTAAAGGGTACTTTTTATCTGGGTGAGGGAAGTAGTATCGTAGGTAAGCGGGTGAAACAACTGGCTTAAGCTAGTCGAAAATAACGGCACAGACAAAGCATAATGAACGAGTATTCGCGTTCCGTAATACGGTAGTTGCTACATATATACGGTATCTGCAGTGAGCTTGGTTGGCCTCCAATATCATTACCATTTCAATACTTCCAGCATGAGC
The DNA here is from genome assembly GCA_002382865.2 of Heliothis virescens. Lineage (NCBI taxonomy): Eukaryota > Metazoa > Arthropoda > Insecta > Lepidoptera > Noctuidae > Heliothis > Heliothis virescens. The sequence continues at coordinate 7,885,876 of NWSH02000605.1, read as the reverse complement.
GTAATTACTGCGCATTAATCTTCGTGTTAATTTCTGCTCTTACAGGATTCTACTACATATTGTACACATACTTATATATTACTAATCAATTTAGTATAAAAGGATGCTATTAATTTTGTCGCCAAATGGTCCTTACTCACCCGATCATATATCTAAAGTAGCCCTTTTTTCCGATGGGAAATCATCAAATGACCTCTCCCGCTGTAGGTGCAGTGTGAGGGAGTTTCAGACTCTTACCGACTAAAACCCATCATTTTTCTTCTTGAGCCCTTTGTATACTATGGCAGTAACACTTTCGAACAATCCCACAGCTCTGACAGGCCCCAAAGTAGCCCTCACAAAACAATGAAAAACAAATAACGTTATTCATAAAGTATTTTAACTTTTTGCTCACAGATAAAATATGTGATGAAAACATTTGCGTATTCCAATATTCCCGGCAGGCACAAACAATATTTGAAAATCGAATAAAATGGCGCAGAATGTTAACCGCCAAATGTGTATTAAATTAAATCGTGCGACGAATAGTTCAAATCGTCAATATAGAAACTCAAACAAATGCAGTAGTGTGTTCTTTATTTGATTTAGAATTTTACATAAAGTGATGTTTTAAAAATAGAAATAAAATCTATACTTATATGTAAAGCCGAAGAGTTTGCCTGTCTGAACGCGCTAATCTCAGGAAAATTCTTTATTATTATTTTTAGTATTAGATAGCCCATTTATCGAGGAAGGCTATAGGATACTTTTTATTCGGGTGCGCGTAGTTCCCACGGGAAAGTGGGTGAAACCGCTGGCGGAAGCTAGCATCATATATCTTGCTACAGATTCTTTTGTGCAGTTGACAGCTGTAAGTTTTCAAGAGAAGATTGACTTATTTGTACCGATTGACAGCAACTGTCAACTGCACCAAAAATGGTCAGTTTAAACAAAATTAAAAGATTACAAAATATGGCCGGCTTTGCGTTTTGACACTTCATAGTGTAACTTTTATATCGGTGAATTAATTTTTAGCGAAAAATCCATCAGTATAAAACTCATACGTGTATCTTTAATAATGGCAGCATAACCAATGCTACAATAGATAGGTAATCGAAACACGAACAAAATGTTGCACGTTGCGTGGTACACTGTAGAGCATTTTAATGGGAACTACAAATTGCCTTGAGTGCTTCTGAAGCCACTAGAGTCAGAGTGAATAACGGGTACCTTTGTTCAGACTTTTTCACGTAAACTAGGCTCACTGACCCGTTTTAATTGACAGCACAATTATAGTGCACAGTTTTCGAATGAGTGGGATCTTTTAGTAATTTTCGATTTAATTAAATAGAAGATTAATTTCAATCAAAGCGAGTAATTTAGAAATACGTAAAAATATTTATCGTCAATTTCAAAGAATGGACTTTACTAATGTAATTAGAAAAGAGTTTATTTTATTTTATTTATTTATTTATCAGGTTTATTAACATACATCTGCACTCTAGTACAATTCAAAAAATAACTAAACGAAATTGCCAAGTGCGATATACAATTACAGATAAACACAGCATGCATAAAAATTAAATCAAATTAAAAATTAAACTAAAACTAAACTAAAATTAATTCTTATAAATAGATCTTCTAATAAGAGTTCTGTCTTTTCTAGGACAATAATAGACCAGCATTTATAATTCAATTGAAATAGTAGTTATACAAAAAAAAAAAAACAAAAAAAAACTGTCAACCTCGTCACTTGCCAATTAAATACTAATTTATGCATTAAAGTGACAGGTGCACTACCAATTAACGAAAATGTCTTAAAAAGAAAAGTTTATCTCGCTTGGATACTTTGATCCACCTTCTTAATTTATTTTATTTATTTTGTTGAGCAAACTTTTATTCTAAGCAAAAAGTATATTGTAATTAATTAACGCCTTATCTATACTAATATTATAAAGAGGAAAACTTTGTTTGTTTGTTTGTTTGTTTGGTTGTAATGAATAGGCTCAAAAACTACTAGACCGATTTTAAAAATTCTTTCACCATTCGAAAGCTACATTATCCACGAGTGACATAGGCTATATTTTATCCGGGTACGGGCAGTAATTCCCACGGGATGCGAGTGAAACCGCGGGAAAACGGCTAGTCTTTAATACTTTAATACTGATATTTTCTCTAATACTAGTAGATCTTGCGGTTTCGTCGATGTAGCGTCCCGGGAGAACTAGTACAGGCAAAGGAATAAAAAGTAACCTGTAACGATCTTATAAGGTTTTTCCAATATTCAATTCAATTTAATAAAATCTCAACAAAAAACACTTTTAAGTTCAATTAAAAAATATTAAGTATCGTAGTAAAAAGTCGAAGTTTGTTTATTCGCTTCAATGAAACGTCTCAACGAAACTATAAAAAACTACTGGATTGGTTTGAAAAAATCTTTCTGTGTTAGATAGCCTATTTATTACTGACAAAGGCAATATGCTACTTTATTAAGCTTGATTTAAGTATACAGGAACCTCTAAAATATAATTACTGGTTTGAGAAAAATGTAGGTACTTACGTAAATTAGATGTAAGTATTATCTTAATTGAAAATAAGTAGAATAGCAACCGCAGTTTGAGCCAAATGGTGTCATTACAAACTTTCCTAGTTTGAATGCATTTGAGACGAAGTTTCAAAACTGCGCTTTAGTAGAACTTTTTAAAATTAAACTGCTGTTCTTAAAGATTTAGATAAGGCACTTAAAAAAAACCTATAGCATTTATTAGGGTTAACAATGCTTTACATTTATTTCCATCCTACTCTAAAATTATATTTAAGTTAAACTCTAAAATCATTAACAACGAACCTTAACCACCTTTACGGATTCATTTAAAGCCCTCATTCCCACTAAAACCGCTCAAAAATCATAAATATCAATAGATAAGCCACGCTCTCCGAATTACAATAATTCTGAGTGGCCATAAAGAAGTTTTTCATCAAAGAAATCTAAAGTTTTATTACTAAACCGTAGTCTTATCTTCTCGCTCTATTGGTTCAGGAGCCCTTTATCCTGAAAATGGATATTCATAAAAACCTCCTTTTGTGGACAATGTAATCCTTTTTGTCTGTTCTGTGTACTGTGCACGCGCGACTCGACAATTTTTTTTTTTCTGCTGCGTATAACCTCTTTCGGTCAGTGCTTGTTCATTTGTTATTCTATTTTTGAATTTTATTTTATTTGATGGTTTAAAATTAGAAGATCTGTGTGTTTAATTTGTATGCTACTTAAAAACGCCTTTGCTTTTATTTTTCTTCTTCAGAAAAAAAATGTGTTTGAAATATAATAATCTTTATTTTACAAGTAAGCACACCAAATAAATAATAAACTTATATCAACAAAACATAAATTAAAACTCCAACCCAAACAAAATCTTTATTAATAAATTCTATCCTAAGTTTAATATGCATAAGGATTAGCACCTGTCTGAATGCAAGCGCGAAATTAATAACACGACCCAAACATAACACCGAAAATTAACATAAATCGGATTATACGAAGAAAAACTCTGTCGTATTAACAAAGACGAGAAAGTAATCAAGAAAATTTAAATTAAATTAGTGGCTGAAAGTCATTAAAGCGCCAAGACACCGGTTAACTGGGACTTCGAAAGCCGAAGTTGAACGAAGTCACTTCGGCCACTCGGCTATAAAAGAAGCTAAACAAAATAAAGCACTCCAAAGTACAAAGTTTAGCGAAACAACGCCGCCTTTTATCGAAGAAAAAGTGAAAAAAATATTACACAAACATTTTTTTTGTGTCTGTCGCAAAAACGGTCATCAACGTATCTTCAAAACTGTTGATAGCTATCGTAAGCTTTTCTTTATTTAGATATAACTTTTTTTTCGATGGGAAATCATCAGCTGACCCCTCGCGCTGTGAGTGCAGGGTAAGGGAGTGTCAGACTTCTACTGACTAAAACCCACCGTGTTCCTTCTTGAGCCCTTTGTGTACCTGGGCCGCGGTAACTCTTTCGAACCTTGGAATACAAAAAAAAATGAAACTAGTATTAAAACTAACATACGGAAATATGCTTTTCAAATGAGTGATTTATTTAAAAAATAACCAGAAGTTAAAATAATTAGTTCAGAACGTAACAGGGATGTCTCACAACAATTTGTAACAAAGCAACGTCGAATCTGAGCTTCCTCGTATTTCTTCCGCCAAGTGATTTAAGTTTCTTTCGATTTAAAGTTGCTCGAGGCTGAAGGCTCGAGATTTTGAAGCAGCTACTAATACTTCAAAAGCCGTAACGTTAAACCTATAATCGTTGCAATTCTTCGCCAATTACTTGGGAGTCTTCCAATGTATTTTCTAACTGCGGAATTCAATAATCTATCTATCTCTGGATTAGCTTACTAAAGATAGAATTTTGACATTAGCACCATACAAGTAATGTCAAATTCCTATCTCTAGTAAGCAAATCAACAGATAGATAGATTATTGGGAACGGCCGTTAATGAGGTTGACTGATTCCGAGGAATTACTTATTATTGGAGCAAATACTTCGACTTGAATAAACATTTTCTTGGAAGCATTTGGTGTTCCAAAGATTTCTTCGTGTCGACTTTTCATTACGTTTATATGTATAAAACCTCCTACGCGTGAACTACGAAAATAATTTAGAATTCTCAAAAAGAATTCATTCAGCTTATACCATGTTAAGTTACTTTATTGTATTATATTATAAAGGCCTATTGAGATAAACTTGAATGAGGAATAAATGTCTTTCGTCATTTGTTTTACGTAAAACTATCTCAAGTCGAGCATATATAGATAATCAAGTTTGCCATTACCATCGCTTTATCGCCAAGCAATTATAGTCTTAATCCTCTCGACATAACGTATAATATAGCCTGGTGTTTAGTTATAAGATGAGCGCGCTGCCGGCGACAGGCACTCCCATCTGCGTAGCAACTTCAAGTGTAGGCACGTAGGTCTGTTTGCTCTCAGTGCATAAATCCCGACTAAGCCTGGATACGAACTGTACTTACACACGGGTATACTTGGAAATCAAGCGGGACTCTTGTAAGACTTACGAAGTAGGACCCGCCGGGGAATACATAGTGGGGAACTAATAAAATCTTGTCTTGTATCACTTTGCAGTTTATTGTGTTTGAATAACAATATAAGTTGCAGCTTTGTGTTCGATGTGTTCAATATATTTTCAGGACAAGGTTCTATTCAACACTAGTTGTTCCTTGCGGTTTCACCCGCATCCCGAGATTATTTCTTGACGCACGTAAATAACAAAACGATGGCGTCCTAGCCGATAATCGGCCACGGCGGCTGTTCTCATATAAGGAGATCAGCCAGCTGCGCAGGACAAATTATAGTGCACAAGCATTTGCGCAGACACAGGTGCACTCTCTATTCCCTCACTCTCATAACCCGATGGGACGGCAATCCGACACGAGAGATCAGGCGCAGGACCGACATTAACGTGCTCTCCGATGCACGGGTGTATCAATCACCAACTTCCAACTCCGGGCTGCTTTGTGAAAGTTTCTAAAACCCACAAAGCGATTTCGGCCCGTCCCGGGAATCGAACCCGAGACCTCGTGCTCAGCAGTCGGCTATGCGACAACTAGACCAACGAGGCAGTCAAATAACAAAACACTGTAGATACTAAATTATATTCAAATAGGTTCAATAGTTTTGCCGTGAACGGACAAAGAGACACGAGTTGCTTTCGCAATTGTAAGGGCCCTTTTCCTGTCATGCGGATTTTAGTCCGCACGCGGATCTCGTCCGCATGCGGGCTGCCCGCATCGTATGATTTCATACATGTTTTTCCTATCATGCGGGTAGCACGCGTGCTGAATGCGGATTGGCTGCGGGCGTACACCCGCGTGCGCGCCATCCGGATGCGCGCGGCGATCTTCTGCCTGCCAGTCACAGAGTACATTATACATACTGGCATACATATAGAGACCACAGTCCGAATAGCGTTGCCAGCGCACAGCAATTCATCAAAAGATCGAAGGGACATTCGGAAGTAGTTCATAAATTTGCGATGATTATCTCGGAGATTTTGAAAATTTACATTAAACATTCCAGTGAGTGATCTAGTTTCAAGATATGGATCTACTCTGAATTGCTTTTTATATTTTGTATTTTTAAAAATGATATAAGCGACAATATTTTTTTTGACGTTCATGTTTGTACACCACTATAGCCACAGCATACATATTTCATACAGCAGCAAATGATATCTTAGTCCTGCGTGTGGCCCGGAGCGTGCTATCACCCGCATGCGGACGAGACCCGCGTGCGGGCTAAAATACGCATGACAGGAAAAGGGCCCTTAGACACGAGCTCTTCAACTTTCAACAAACTTTAGAAATGCTTTCAACTTTCGTACAACTTTATCTCATGACGTAACGACAGACTTCTGATAAATATAGTATATACAAAATGTGATCTTAACGATGTCTTTCCGATCAGNGTAGAACTGTTTCCCAGAGACAGTTAAAGAGAAGTATAAAAGATAATTTAAGATGCATCGGGGAGTCAGGAGTAAGTAATGAAAATGACCCTGGGGATGCCATCGAGGGTTGGAAGTAACCAATGGATCGGACATGAAATTCCTTTCTCCCAGAACGTGCTGACCAAGCATCATTTGTTTTCATTAGAATTAATGTCACAGTATTTTGTAAGTAATAAAGTGGAGGTACCTACTATTTTAGCTTACTTCAATGAAAAGACGTTGTAGTCCGATAAATAACCTGAAAAATCATCCCTTCTTACAGTTGAACATACTGTATAATGTTGTCAATTATTACATTTATGTAAAACCGTCATTGAAGCCATATCGGCGAAAAAACTACGTAAAGTATCATTTATAGACTAAGACAATCTTTCTAATTCTCAAATCTCTTGATCACTTGGTAATGAAAAGTCTGAAAGTTTGACGATAGTCGTGATTGTCTTTCAAACAAAACAAACTTTCTCAGTACATAGTGATTAACTAGACAATCAATACGAAACTTTGATAGTTAACTATTGCTATCGCTGAAAGTCAATATGTTAAATGTAACAGTTAAGTATTTATACACAGCTATACAATACACGAGAACCTACCTATGTATCTCAACTATTTAACTGATTTATTCAATCCCTGACCACGGTCGGTGCAATTCGGCCGAAACGTCGGGAGAAAAGAGGTATCGTAAACCTTTATAATTTCATCGCGAGTAAAACTTGTTTGTTGTCTAAAATATACAATACTAGCCGTTTTCCCGCGGTTTCACTCGCATCCCGTGGGAATTACTTCCCGTACCCGGATAAAATATAGCCTATGTCACTCGTGGATAATGTAGCTTTCGAATGGTGAAAGAATTTTTAAAATCGGTCCAGTAGTTTTTGAGCCTATTCATTACAACCAAACAAACAAAGTTTTCCTCTTTATAATATTAGTATAGATACAACAATATACAAGTCGCGAAAGTTTAAAAAAAAAATTAAACTGATTTGAATAAACCTATTTTTTTCAGTGTCACGTACTTGACCTATTTATTGCCGAAGGCTATAGGTTACCTTTTATCCGAGTGTGCAGAATGGGTGACACTAAGATGAATCTTTTGAAGATATTTTGAAAACATTGAAGGCTTTGTTAATGTTCAAGTATTTCATAACATGATCAGTTAGTCAGTTAATTCCCAACCCGTTAACTGTATAGCTTAGCTAACCTAACCAAGCTAATCAAACTTATTAATCTAGAGTTAATAATGTTGTGCCATCATTATAGAACAAACATAATTGTTAGGCAATTTGTTATACTAACAATACACGGTCGGTCTGCTTACCTAACATAGCAAATACAGCCTACAAACATTATACCTTATGTATGCATGTTTGTTAGTCTATAGCGTAAAAACTGATGAATGGATTCTGATGAAACTTGGCAGTACCCTCAAGGAGCGAGTAACACTGCTGAGGCAAATTCGTATTTAGTACATGGTATACCTATTATAGTTTAATTTTGATAACTTTATCTACAGTTTTCGGTAACGTCGAGAGTAGAAGAAAAACCAATTTATTTGACAGCCAAACATGAAGGAAAAAGAAAACATTAATCAATCTCTCAAGATGCCTTTCATGCCAATACAGCTAATAACAAATGTTGTGTAAATATTGAACAGCACGCACACAAACATATCTCACATACCTAAGAAATTACTTACGGACATGGTGAAGATTCGTCCTTTCTTTCCCCTAAAGTTTCATACAAGATGCTTTTGAGCATGTGTGTGTGATAATCTATAGAGAAGCTGAGAGTCAAACCAATGTAGAGTATATGAGAATTTCTGTATAAGATTCCGCTGTATCTGTGAAAATGCTTGTGCACTAAAATAATGTCCTGTGCAGCTGACTGATCTCCTTATAAGACCCGACAAACAGTTAGGACGCCTATGTACACTACACTCAATTTTAGATAAAACGTAGCCTATATTTATATCTGTAATAGCTTCCGCCATCGGTTTCATCCGCTTTCCCGTGGCAACTACTGCGCGCACCCGGATAAAGTAGCCTATAGGAGCCTTCCTCGATAAATGGGCTATCTAACAATGAAATATTTTTTCAAATCGGACCAGTAGTTCCTGAAATTAGCGGATTCAAACAAACAAACTCTTCAGTTTTCTAATATTACTATAGATTTCCACAGCTATAACAAAAATAAGTTGTTTAACGAACAGACATACTATCGTGTATAATATTATTAAGGATCATATACTTTGTGGTCGTCTCCCCGATGTGGGTGCGCCCGCAGACCATTAATTGTTCCGAGCTTACTCCTTGGGTTAGATTAATACGGCCGAGATAACTGACGCGAACCTACATACTTACTGACTCATGTATATAGATCGTTTATTGCGTAATGATTACGTTTAGTTAATTTGTAAGGGCGCTGTTGATGTAATTTGAAATTTAGACGGTGGGGGAGTTTGAGTTTGGTTTTATGAAAATAACTTCAGTTCGTCTTTGGGCGTATGATACCGTAATATTATTCTTGGAAATTATTTTTGAATGTGTAGGTCGAAATTCAATAATCTCTCTGGTAACTGTAGGCTCTTTTTTCAATCAGAGAAAGCTAAACAAGTAACTAAAACGATGATTTCCTTTGTCGCTCACGGATATTCCTCTAGGTAACTTAGAAATTATTTAGTTTTACAAACATGTCAAAGAAGCACCACTAGTGCACCAGCTTTCTTCAAATAATCGCATCTAAATCGATTCATTCGTTTATGAGCTTCGATGCCATAGGCAGATAGAAACTTATAGCACCCCTCTTTCTGCGTAGGGAGTTTAAAAACCACAACGCTCTTTACCAAACTATTATAATTATCTGTTTTTATTTTTAGCCTTTGGTAACTTATTTTTATTGAAATATTTATTATGAACGTAAAAAACTATACTAAGGACTAAACTAAAACGCATTATCTGAAATGAATTTACAGTAATCTTCCTTCAAACAGTTTATATAAGACAATAACATGTTTACACAAACAATGATTAACATACGTCACTCGACTGAACCCGGATCACAACTGAAATTGTTTACTTGTAAGATTTATGTAATACGAGATCGACAACTTATGTTACACCCCTTGGATCCCAAAGATAAGGAGCGGTTCTGACCTCCATAGGCATAGTTAAGGTGCATTCGACCACTAGAAGCGGGAAATTCAAATATAAAATGGTTTTTTCATGTTTAACCAAAGTTAACATTCAATATGAGGTGTGATCTTATGATTGGCGGTTATAATATCCCACAAAGTAATTTCTGATGTCCTTGTTTAACTCCGAAACTTCTTACAATTTAAATGTAACTGTAAAACACTTTTTATTGCGAAATATCATAGTTTCGACAGTTACATTTGAATTGTAAGAAGTTTAAGTATAATTTCCCGCTTCTAGTGGTCGAATGCACCTTAAATATACAGGCAAATCTTACGAGAATAACGGCCACGTAAGTTTCAGATAAGGTTTTGGATAGCTATCTACCAGATAATGAATATTTCTCTGGCACTATTTATCAAATATCTAGAACTTTATCTGGAACTTTTGAAACTGAAAAAGTCATCATCTGCCTAGCCTTTTCCCAACTATTTTTGGGGTCGGCTTCCAGTCTAACCGGATGCAGCTGAGAACCAGTGTTTTACATGCAGCGACTGCCTATCTGACCTCCACAACCTTACCTGGGCAACCTGGCACCCCTTGGTAAGACTGGTTGTCAGACTTTCTGGCTTCTGACTACCGTAACGACTGCCAAAGATGTTCAAATGCAACCGGACCCACTGTTTATCGTGCCTTCCGAAACACGGAAGAACTCGTTATGAAAGATGGTCACCCATCCACGGACCGACCGCGCCAAGCGTTGCTTAACCTTATGATCGATCGATCCGCGCGGCTTTGACTTAGCCACGAGCTCTTCTCGTTCTCGCTAAAAAGTCATGTTTTTAATTTATATTCATTTGAGTGACACATTACTAATAGTCTTGTTAATTTTAGTAAATACTAGCCATTTTCCCGCGGTTTCACTCGCGTCCCGTGGGAAATACTGCCCGTACCCGGATAAAATATAACCTACTAGCTTCTGCCCGCGACTTCGTACGCGAATCCTGTTGCTTAAGCAAGTGTCAATAGTATCTGAAAAATGATCTAAAAAAATGATTTTCCGGTTTTCCTGCTTTTCTTTTAATTTTTTTCCTGAATTGTCTTTGCTATAAACCTCACAGAGCCCGAGAACTTTCCAACGAATGCAAAATCATGGAAATCGGTTCTTGCGTTCTGGATTTACAGCGTCAGGAAGGAAAACCCGACTTATTTTNACCTACTAGCTTCTGCCCGCGACTTCGTACGCGAATCCTGTTGCTTAAGCAAGTGTCAATAGTATCTGAAAAATGATCTAAAAAAATGATTTTCCGGTTTTCCTGCTTTTCTTTTAATTTTTTTCCTGAATTGTCTTTGCTATAAACCTCACAGAGCCCGAGAACTTTCCAACGAATGCAAAATCATGGAAATCGGTTCTTGCGTTCTGGATTTACAGCGTCAGGAAGGAAAACCCGACTTATTTTTATATAATAGATTCTACTTATGGTTTCAAGTTAATAGAGCGTGTATTAAACTCACGGCTCCTATCGCCAGGTCGACAGTTTAAGCACTGGGCTATATCTTGACCCACGGGAGCTTGGTTCTCTGTCACGTTACTATGACACAACTGAAGAGCCAGTATCTCTTGTCATCATAAATTATAGCTACAAGCCATAACCACAGGAGTGTCGCCTTGCGCTACATTATTCATATTCTGCAGGCAGGTTGCAAACGATATGATAATGAGGTACACAGCTTCGATATCTCTTGAGGCTGGCTATGTGCAGGCATAAGTGATAGATGACAGAAGAACATGTTATTGTCACTGTAAACTGTGGTACTTACTGCTGAAAGTATCCAAAAATGATCGGGTAAAAAAATTGCTATCAAAGTTAAACAATATTAAGTACTGAAAGAAAAGTCACTGCAGCTAATAGAAACAAGTTTAACTTATACCTATAAACCCACACGTTATTCTCATATATCAGCTTGTTAAAAGTAATTAAAATTAGCAGCCTTCTTGTTAAACTTTTATAATCTGTATTATGTAAT
>NWSH02000605.1:7861865-7874108 GCA_002382865.2 Heliothis virescens | reverse complement strand
AGAAAAACTTTGTATTTAATTGAATATACTTTTATTTCCATAATCCAGTATTTTAATTCAATACAGCTTTATCACTGCCAAGTTTCATCGATATCCATTTGGTGATTTTTGCATGAAAGAGTAACAATTATTCATACATCAATCATCATCATCTTCCTGCCCTTATTCTAATTTATTTAGGGTCGGCAACATGTATATAAAAAATATACAAATTCACAATTTTCGAGTTCACAATATTAGATAGACTATTGACGACCAGACACCATGATACGAGCCAACATACGTAAGAATTAAAAAGGCCCTATTATATTAATACTGCGTGACGCTGACCTTGACATGGCCCCATGTGCATTGAACACTGCATTTATAGCATTAGAAGAATTTCGACTATTGACGACCAGAACACCATGATTCGAGCCAACGTACGCAAGTATTAAAAAGGTCCTACATATTAATAGAGCGTGGCATTGTGCCGCTGACCTTGACATGGCCCCATGTGCATTGGAACACTGTTTAAATATATGTAGAACAGTTGGGAAGCTACCTACTAACTTTCGAAACTCACACAAGCATGCGCATTAACGAGCATTTATGTACCTTTACCAGTGCTGTCAGTACTGGCTGTTACGTCAAGAGCCACCGCGCCAGCTATGATTTGAGCAAAACAGGAACAAAAGTTTGACAGACATTTAAGTCAGAACTACCAAGTGACAACCCTACAGCTTTGATGATGCTTACGTCATTTTGACAACAAGGCTTAGCTTCATTACTGTTCATCTTTATTCTGTGATTGAACACTGCATTTACTTATATAGCATTAGAAGAATTTCGACCGTTGACAACCAGACACTATGATAAGAGTCAAAGTACGCAAGTATTAAAAAGGCCCTATATATTAATAGTACGTGGCATTGCGACGCTGACCTTGACATGGCCCCATGTGCATTGAATAGTGCACGCCCTTCCCCTTAACGCCCTGCATACAAGGTTGATAGTAATTAGTGACGCTCCATTGAAGTTTAAAGGTCTTCCCAGTTCGATTAATTATTCAACTATAAGATATTGTGTTACGCAGATACAGAGTAGGGGATTTCGTTGGAAAAAAATAATTTTCTTGTAGAATTCCCGTGAAATTGAACTGTGGATTGCTTAGAAAAAGTAAGACAGTAAAAAAGTAAGACGATCAACAAGGTCACTTATCAAAATTTTTAGATACTTACATAAATCCTACAAATTGAAAAATAACTCCACCAATACCTACAAGATTTTATACTATAAGTTCATAGAATTATCCTCAAGTAGAAGAAGTGTTGTACTGAACTCTACAATTAATAAGTGATTATATTAATCAATTAAGTCTTAAGAAAATAGGTTTATTATTCCTAGCTTGTGCCAAGACTTGCCTAAAGAGCATCTATATTTATTTAGCCGAATTATTTAAATGGGCAAAGGAGGTCATGGGAAACCCAATCCTTATACACCCTATAATCAAATATTATTCAGTGTCAAAGGAAAATCACACAAAAAACAAGATAGCAAAAGTTAATTTAGTACGACCGAATATAAATAATTCCCACAACAGTCAAAAAGTAACTGTATAAAATCTACATAATGTAAATTCAACGTTATCCTTATTCACTACAGGTTTCATCGTTTCTTAGAATTGGCTAAAAATAAAGTTACTAACTTAATAATATCGAATAGGCAAATAATGTCTCTACGTCTGTCTGTTAAGAATTGTCAGAAAATCTATTCTGTGTGCAAAGTTTGAACATAGAAAGATTAAAATCCGAACCTGGACCTAGAGTAGTTTTCAGTTACTTGAAAAATTTTTTTTTATTAAATATATTATGAATATGTGTTTTTTTATTAAGATTCCTATAATCTAAAAGACAGACATTTGTTACTGGCCACTTCTTCTGAACAAAAACACAAAGGACGTTGTGAAAGGCGGGCGTTTTTGAGCCTCATGTAATTTTGACGTTCGAAAAGTGCTGTTTTTCAGCCTATTTTGAATAAATGCTTCTTGATTTTGACGAGCAAAACCACATGAAGAAGCTAGAAGCACCAATATCACTTACTTCCTAACCACAACATGACAGTAAATAAACAGCCACTAAGTCAAGAATGCGCAAACTTCGGGCCCAAGAGAAATATTGTTGTTTTTTTACCCTCCCACACAAACACAGCGTTCAGGGCTGCGGTTGTTGATACAAAATCGGCGAGAATTAAATGGCCACCGAGAAGTCCTGTAATGGATGTGAAACCGACATAAATATCGCTTAATCTGATGCTGGGAACGTTTTTCTTTGGGGTAAACATAGCTAGTCTATAGCCAGTTATATAAGGGAATTTTATCTTCAAGTTAGATATGTATGTATGTACATTTATCATGCTTTTTTTTCTCTGAATGTTTAGGCACGGTTATGTCTATATTGCGTCTTTATTTTGCCAGTCATGTGTATAGGGGCCCATGAAACAGGGGATTAGAGCCTATTGCTCTTAGCTGTGCACAAATCAATACTCCCGTTGACTATTGAGAACGTTAGTAAATTAACTTTGCGCCCAGGAGCCGCACATCGTCAACGTTAAGAATTTAAAACCGCCCAAGTGCGAGTTGAACTCGCACACGAATGGTTCCTTACCATTATCTATGAAAAATGAACGTATCTATTACCTTCAACTAGCCAAAATACAATCATTTTTCGGGCAGCAAAACATAACTTTGTTTTTCATACAAATATATGAATAACAAAGTTATAATTTGCGGTGTTACACGTTTATTGTATGGGGTGGTAAAAACTGAAAGTTTTGACAAGACTTTTATATTTTAAATTGGATAGTATTACCATTTTTCCTGTCTTCATTTAAAAAGTTAAGTCAAATAAACCAAACATTTATGATATTCCAAAACATTCTTTTCCTTCCTAATTTTCTCAACAGAGGAAAAATACCCAACTCCATTTCGAATAATCTTGAAGAAACATAATATAATTCCTACTTCATTTTCTCTCACAGCCATCATATATCTTGATACAGCCTACGCTTAAAAATTCCGCCCACGACACAAGAGACGAAATTAAGTACCAAAACCGCTAAGGACGAAAATAACCAAAACCACCATAGTTAGCCACAGCAGTCACCATATTTAACCCATCCTTTATAAGTTAATCAGAGCCGTTCTATTTCTAAAGGACCCTCGCACGTTGAGCTAACCATTTCTATATTTGCACGCGTAAATCTAATCTCGGCAAGTGTGTACGTAACGTTAATTTGATCACGAAAGATGGTGAAACTGGAATCAGATTTTAGAGTCAGAGATTTTTTTAATAAATTGTGAATTAGTAGGTTTCGTTTAAAATCGAATTTGTGGCCTTATTGGTAACCATTCTTTTTGCGGACGAGTGTATGAATGAATATTACGCATTCAAATGTGTAACAAAAATTACGAAGCAAATGAGAGCAATAATAGTAGGTAACGTTTTTTTGTGTTATATTTCAATAGCAATTAACATGAAACACTCCCCTGAAATAATAATACCTATGTTGTTCGAAAGAATACTTAAATTTTTTTTCACACTTAGGTGATGTTTCCATACTTCTGAAAAAAATAACGCAAAAAGAGTGCTGATTCCGAATTTCGCAAGTTGTGTGCTCGATACGTAACTATAACTCAGCTGAATTAAAAAGTCGTATGTCACTTGATTTGAATATTTCCCTTTCATGATTTTAGCCGGATAATAACGTTTACTATTTCATGAGTGAGCGCGTTTATTATACGACCAAAAGCCGATGACAGATTTTTTAAATGAACAGTTCTAAAAGTAAATGCTACGTTATTAAGTTGTATGTTAATTTACGCATCGAGAAAGTTAACTTGTAAAACTCGGAATAGGCACCCAGAATGTTCTTTCGCCCACACTGAGATCGCCTACAAGCCTTATTTAATAAAATTATATGGATCACCAAACAGACTCTATGATTCTATCAGTGGGCGTTTGTTTAGATAAGGCGGAATTAGAATTGAAGAAAATCTACCCACGAATATATCCATTGTATTTTTAATGTAATTCAGCATCTTATTGTGGTCGTTCAATAAGTTTCTTATTGTGAAAAGTCATCTTATTATTTGTTATCCGTCAGTTCCAGAAGAAAGATTGAAAAGTACGTAGGTTTAGAGGTTTTTGTATTTTCATAAATAATACATTTTATCTTCTTGTAAAGTAACGCATAGCAGCATTTTTTCCCTAAATAGCTATATTACCTAAAGTAGCTGCTTATTTGTGAAATCAAAATTCTCCTCATAAGAAAAATATCCTCAATTTTAGCCCGTTTTGTTCCAATCCGAAAATTAACTTCTTTAATATTTTCTTGTATAAAAAGTATAACTATTGTTATTACATAAAAATTTAAACGGGAGTGATACACCATGTTATAAATGGTCGAAGTTTTGTGTACACATTGGCTATTTCTTACAGCATTAGTTTTGTGACTCATGGGTATAAAATTTGCCTTACCACCTACACTAAAAAAATAAATAATTTGTATTACACACCACGTACATTAATACTTTTCCATTCCCCAAGGCGTTTTATGTTTAAACCATTATTTCTTCAATTACATACATTCACAATACTATACTTTCTGAATAGTACAAAAGCCATTAAAATGGCCACTTTAATTAGTCGGTTGGTTTCTAGAAAAATACTGCCATGAAAAGAGGTTTATTACTTTTTAATCTAAATACTCGTTATTCATAGGAAATGTGAGGAAACTATTAAAGTCGTACAATAATTGTTCCTGGAAAAAAATATACATGATTCGAATTTCTATCGAAATAAATACGTAAGTACACCTACGTGACGTGTAAAGTTTATTATGTTCATATTTATCAATTCTAATATTATAAAGCTGAAGAATTAGTTTGCTTGAACGCGCTTATCTCAGAAACTTCTGTTCCGGATATGAAAAAATCTTTCAGTGTTAGATAGTATATCCACGTATCGAGAAAGGCTACTTTTATTTGGGTGAGTAGAGAAGTTCTCACAGGACTATACAATACAGGTCCCTGACAGTTTTATTAAAGTTTAACTTATCTTAAGCATACATTTTTAGAAAAAAAAATAATAATAATATAAGTACACCCACCTACACAAGTTACGGAGAATGATGAATGAATGAACCTAACTTCATATAAATAGTCGCACTCCAGTTCAGTCCATTCACAACAGTGACACGTGTTGAAAACATTAGCCAGTGTTCATATTTACGTTGACATATCGCTTATCAGAAATAGAAAGAAGCCTTTTGTCAAGCCTCCTACGCTACTCGTCTCTGGTAGTAACTTAATGCCCTGCAATGCAGCGTAATAATACACAATACTATAGCTTTGTATGCATTCTATAAGAACCTTTTACTAAAATACAAATAATACGTTAAGTATTGGGACGTTGATTTTTGGTATCGTAATGTAAACGCCCGTTTACACATTGCGATTTCATTGCCCGTTGCTTGCCATTTTATTGCAGCAAGATGCTACTTGCTCTGTGTAAACGTAATCGTGCAATAGGTAAATGGTCGCCTGTCAAATATTCCTGCAATAAAATGGCAAGCAACGACAATGAAATCGTAATGTGTAAAAGAGCCTTCTGAGCCAAAAAGTCTAAATATTTAGTTGGTTTGTACACAGACATAGCTATGAAATAAAGCCAATTTTTCATAAAAGTTCACCTAGGAGCCTCCGCACTTTGCAAAGTTTTAGTCGGCCGATAGTTTGATCGGGGTCATAAATCAGTATGGAGATAAATGGTAGTGCGCACATTACAATGATCGGATAACTATCCAACGACAGGTCGACTATCGGCCGACAGTTCCTCTGCAGTGTGTGAGGGCCCTTAGTACGACGGCGACGCCTACACAACTAGTGCAGGAAAACATTCTAAAATACAACGTAAAATACATTAAGAACTTGTGGATATAGACCGCTATTTTAAAGCAATCTAATCATTTAGTAAATACAAAGACTTCAGTCTTACAACACTTTTAAGAGGCTTATAAAATAATGAGCGAGTCTAAAAATAGGGCTACTTTTTTCTTCTTCCCATCTGTGATTATGAATAAATTACAACATAAGATGCGAAAAGTGGGACAAAGTGATACAGAGACGAATTTTGTCCCTATTGTGAACGATTATAGCCAAAAGGAGGGCTATATGAAAAGTATGATATTCACGAGTACAACTTGGATAAAAAGGTAGCTTATAACCTTCCTCAATAAATAGGCTATCTAGAACTGATACATGTTTCCAAATATGGCCAGTAGTTTCTGGGATTTGCTCGTTCAAGCAAATAAACAAACACTCTTCAGCTGTATAATATTCGTACGTCTGAGAGGCCGAAATATTAATGGATTGATGGTCATTTTCCAAAAAACACTATTTTCAGTTATTCGCAATATTCTCTACCAACATTACTAAAGCCAGAACCGAATATATTGTACCTTTTTAATAAAAGCGGACGCTACATAAACAAATATCGATGGGCAGTGCTGACAAACAGGCCCATACAATAAGCTCATAAGTTAGATATAATCCGGTTTGCTTAGAGCCTGAAATATTTGGCGAGTCGCCCACTGTCCAACACGATAGTTTATTGGTCACCTAAAGTCACCTTTTGGTCGATACATATTTATTCGGTGAACAAACAGTTTGGTTGCAATACATTTCACGAGGTTAGTCTTTGTAAGGGAAATGTAAAGACGACAGCCCATTAAGTTACCACAATTTGTCACCGCAATAGATTTTCAACCTTATCACAACAGCGGAAGGTTCATATTCGACTGGTAAATTTGACAGATTCGGGTAGGTTGACCTATTGTCGTCTGCACCTTTACCAGTGCTATCAGTACTGAGTGTCACGTTAAGAGCTACCGCGCCAGCTTGCATTTGGCCAAAATAGGAACTAAAGTTTCACAGTCATTTAAATCAGTACTATCAAGTGTCAATCTACCGCTTCGATGGTTCTTACGACATCATTTTGACAACAATGCTTAGCTTCATTACCTACATCTTTATTCTGTGACAATAGTTTATTGGTCGCCCAAAGTCACTGTTGGTCGATATATATTTATTCAGTGAACAAAACAGTTGGGTTGCAATACATTTTGTGAGCTTGGTCGTTGTAGCGTAAGCGAAACGGTACAAAGATCGTTTCGTTTTATTGAGTTTACTGACGGTGTTTATTTTACAATAAACTGGTGACAAAAGATGTTAAGTTGTTATTTTGTACTATTTTAATTGGTGGTGTAGTTTCTATTGTATATCTCAGGTAGATAATTTAATTCTATGAATGACATATTTCCTCAGCTGTATTTACAGAATGGCTCTGTCAATCATTTAATTAAGTAACTTAACTAACTATACAAATATAAGTATTTTCGGAAGTGTTATGAGTAACAAAAACCTATCACATAAAACTGTCTAATAATAAAAAATTCTAACAATATTAAGACCCATTTACATATTGCAATTTCATTGCCCGTTGCATGCCATTTTATTGCAGGAATATTTGACAGGCGACCATTTACCTATTGCACGATTACGTTTACACAGTGCAAGTAGCATCTTGCTGCAATAAAATGGCAAGCAACGGGCAATGAAATCGCAATGTGGAAACGGGCCTTATGTGCTTCAAAAGTGCACTATCGGACGTGCTAAATTCAAAAATTACTCCAAAACGAAAAAAAATGTTTGAAAAAAGAACCATAAACAAACATTCGGTTAGGACTGATATGAAATAGCCAATCGTAAAAGGTCGTACGCAATCAGATGACAGAGATTTATCCGGGGCTCTTTACAGAAATCACATCATTGCAATCATGTTTTATAGTGAAGGTATCGCACCATGTAGGGGAGGGGAAACACGACCAGATTGCTCGGTTACATGTCGGTAGCTTCAGTCAGCTACACGGGAGATGTTACGAACGGAGCACACACGAACATATAGATAGGTACTATGAAAGTATGTATAACAGGTATAAGTTAAATATAAAAGCTACTTTGGAAGTTTTTCTTTTAGTATCTTAACTAAAATACCTTGTGTGTAATGTATATTCAAAATTAGGCGCATTTATAAGGTCAAGAGCGAGTCGAAATCATACACTGGTGCGGCAATGTTTTTCTCTAACAAACAGATAAATTGTGCTGCGGGACAAACATGTTCCCAATACGTGGAAAATGGAACTTAAATGGCATTTTTTTCATTAGATTTTTTAATAATGATCATCTATTTTCTTCTTGTACATATAAAATCAAAATCCTAACTCATTCACTGACTCACAAACGCAGGCTCCAAACCCGCGAAACTATAATGCTGAAATTTTGCACAGAGGTTCATCTTAAGAGTCTCACGCGACAAAAGAAAGGATTTCCTGACACTCCCACGGAAACGGAAAAAACGGGATCTTAAGTTTTACGCGGGCGCAGCCGCTGGCGGAAGCTAGTTACTTACATTAATCATCTTATGAACCATTCTGTAAAATAAAAATTGCTAATCTAATCACAAAAAGACTTAATTGAAACCAAACACCCTAAAAATCAGATAAGTGAAATGAAACGTAACTCAGCAATGCACATCCGTCCCAAGATTATTTGAGCGTTAAATTGCAGTTGAAATTACATTACAGCTACGTCTCGGAAACGTAACGTACTGAAAAAGGCTTCTATTTATTTGACACATACGATAGACTTCGATAACGGCTTCCATTTAGAGCTTTTGTGGTGGATCATTAATCTTTTTAATCGATTTATTGCGATCCTGTTTTGTATTGTACGTTATTACCGATTTTTTGTTATTTTTCAGTCCTGAAATAAAGATTAATAAAACCACATCATATTCGATTTGATTTTTAATCGCCAGATAACTTTTAGGTACCTGAGGAATGTTTGATGGTACAGACAACAGCAGGTCACGCTACCCGAATCTGACAAATTTTATCAATCAAACATTAACCTGTCACCATTGCGATATAGTTGAAAATCTATTGCAGAAATTTGACAGGTTATGGTAACTTGATGTGTTGTCGTCTGTACAGACATTATGTCAAACCGCCATATTTATTCCTCAGATAGAAGGAATTAATGCCACAAGTAACTCAGAGATAACTTGTATCAAAAATCTCAATATGCTCTATAGTCTCCGACTAGTCAATCTAATCATTACGTTTATATATTTCTATCGTCACCGTTGTTAAAAAGTTAACATAATAAACGATTCTCTCGCTATCTGGTACCTGCTGAGTGAATTTGATTTCCCTAAAGATCATGAAGGTCGGACTACAATCTATACACACCTGAAAGTAAACACTTGATTATATTAAAATTTTGTTTGTACATGTTACAGGAATTTTGATCCCTCATCGTATACAAAATGTATACAAGTATACATTGTATACAAAATGTATACAATGAGGGATAAAATTCCTGTGAAATTCCTAGGAAATGTGCACATTTTATTTCAAGAATAAATCTAAAGATGATCCCTATCTAGACATAAAAAAATGCAAAAATAAATATAATTTATCCTATCCGTTCGCTAGCGTGTGTCTAAAATAAATTACTAAAATAAACTGGCACCTAAAATAAGTTATCAACAAAGCCATTCAGCATTAACAAAAACATAAAACTTTTACACTAAAAACGTTTATATAAATAAAGAAAAGCACAACAAAGAGAGAAAAGCGTATAAAGATTAATTTCGTCTGTTCCCTAGAGTAAGCGCAGTATCATTCACGTGACATGATGATTAACGCTTTGTCCAGTCTGATGCACAGGTGGTATTCGCTATTCTTAAATGTACAAATTGAAGAAAGACAATACAAATATCAGTAGGTAAAGAGCATGATAATCTATACTAATATTATAAAGAGGAAAACTTTGTTTGTTTGTTTGTTTGTTTGGTTGTAATGAATAGGCTCAAAAACTACTGGACCGATTTTAAAAATTCTTTCACCATTCGAAAGCTACATTATCCACGAGTGACATAGGCTATATTTTATCCGGGTACGGGCAGTAATTCCCACGGGACGCGAGTGAAACCACGGGAAAACGGCTAGTAAAGTATATAACAAAATTGGCGATATAACTCGAGAACCACCTTAAAATACGCTTCATTCTAAGCGAAATCGTTGCTTGTCGCAGTTTCTTATCGAAAGTATCGTAAATACAGCCATGAATACCTTCGATAGATAGTGGCGATATTTTTCCAAAGGATGCAATTTAAGATAGATTATAGCGCCCTATCTATTATATAACTTCGCTTGATGATATTTTTACATAAAAGGTTATAGAATCTTTTTCTTACAAAAATAGTTTGTTTATTTCGTAATAAATATCAAATAATATTTCCAGAATAAAAGTAAGGTCCATTGAAATTATACTAATTTAAAAACACATTGGTTTCAATAAAGAAATTTTAATGTATTCTGAAACAAGAGTAGAGCTTAATCTCAATCAGGTATAATCAAATATGAACAGTACAAAATAATTTCATTAACTACGTGACAAATCACGAAGATAATTACGAACGAACTAAGTGCTTGCAACTTAGCATTAAATATTCTGAATATATGAAAAAGTTTGGTCTCATGTTTTTGTGTCTCAAACAATTGGGTCACACTTCTGACGGGACATTACAAAAAGAGACAAATGTAAATGTAGGTCTCATTTTTCAAACATTGTTCAATCTAGACAGATTAAGTACGATGTTATATTACCTTAAAAAGGGTTTCTAGAATATTCTTGTTAATCTGTAAGTACCTGTCTAAGTTCACAAAAACCTTGTCGTGAAATACTTAGGTAAGTGCACAAAAACTTGTCATACATATATGTCGAAGCGCCGACGCACACTTCAATTAACGCCATCTAGCGTTGTTTATAAAAACTAAGCGTTTCGTGTAGGAACGTCAAGTATTAACTTGGGGATGGTTAGTGCGGAGTAATGACGGTACTGGACGAATGACAGTGGTCTGTTACAATGGTGGCGAGCGGACGACTTCACTTTTGAATCGGACACGCTGGGAAACGGTTGGCCATTACTCCGTGCTAAACTTCCCGCGTTCCTAGTTTTGTAATCGTTACAAATCATTAGCATCACTGATTATTTTGTGTTCTAATTTTGTGAATAGACAATATAAGTGTTAACTAAAGTTTTGGACAGTATTATTTCGTGTTTTCCACAATGTCTCGACCATCCGCCTACGAATCCCCGACATCAGAATTGGGATACACTCGAGCTTAAGATATTTTGGAAAATGGAGCGATGACGTCACGCTACGACAAGAATTTGATTGGTAGCAACGAGCGTCTCGTTCAAGCTTGCTATGTCAGCAACACGTGGTGTGTTGATGAACTTTGGTGAGTCATTTCCATTTTATTATGATTCTGGTGCAGTGTTCATTACTAAAAGAAAGTATAGCGAGTAAATTTCGAGGCAAGCGTTTTTATAATGTGATTTCATTAGTTGGTGCAGGTAATAGAAAAAAAATGTGAGTAGTACATTGCAAATTTTATATCGAGTAGAAATCAACATGTAACGTCACATGTCACGGAAATCTTATTCACGTTTTGCCTGATGTTTATTTTCGCAGCGATATTATAATAGGCCGCGAGATTTATTTTCCGTTTTGTTCAAGGATCAAAGCTGATCCTTGAACAGAATCAGAAACAGACTTTTGTTCAACGATTGAGCTTACACTGACAAAACGCAGTGTTATTAATTCGAGTGTCGCAAAATGTGCCGAATTTCAATGAGATTGACACTAACATTACAACTGACCATAAATTATCACTTGTCAGTATTTAGATTTAGAAAAAATATTCTGAATATTTTACAACGGTTTCCCAACTACCCGCATTTAAACTTATAAACTAGAAATTCGCTTGATTGATTCAAATAAAACCGTATAGACGACCTTATCACTGCTCGCGGGTAGAACGAAAATTATTGCGCGAACGAGTGGATGAATTATTAGATCAAGTCAAGTAATTCTCTTTTTGTGAGTGCAACGTTATTTGTGTAGAAGGCTGATAGTACGAAGCGTATGTGTGTTGATTATCGCGAGTTGAACCAAAATAGTGCCAGATAGATACCCACTACCGTTGATTTTTGAACAAATTTCACGTCTTAACGGTGCTAATTATTTCACAAAATTTGATTGCCTTATTGGTTTCCATTCTAATGCCTCTGA
>NWSH02000605.1:7840462-7854977 GCA_002382865.2 Heliothis virescens | reverse complement strand
TGTCGAAGCGCCGACGCACACTTCAATTAACGCCATCTAGCGTTGTTTATAAAAACTAAGCGTTTCGTGTAGGAACGTCAAGTATTAACTTGGGGATGGTTAGTGCGGAGTAATGACGGTACTGGACGAATGACAGTGGTCTGTTACAATGGTGGCGAGCGGACGACTTCACTTTTGAATCGGACACGCTGGGAAACGGTTGGCCATTACTCCGTGCTAAACTTCCCGCGTTCCTAGTTTTGTAATCGTTACAAATCATTAGCATCACTGATTATTTTGTGTTCTAATTTTGTGAATAGACAATATAAGTGTTAACTAAAGTTTTGGACAGTATTATTTCGTGTTTTCCACAATGTCTCGACCATCCGCCTACGAATCCCCGACATATATAACAACGCAAAGGGGTTATTTATGAGCCTGACAAAAAGTGCGAATTCATAATAATATGCATCGAGATTCCATCATCTGCCTAGCCTTTTTCCCATTATGTTGGGCTCGGCTTCCAGTCTAACCGGATGCAGCTGAGTGGGTACCTGGTTTTACGTGGAGCGACTGCTTGTCTGACCCCCTCAACCCAGTTATCCGGGCAACACGATACCCCTTGGTTATACTGGTTATCAGACTTTTTGGCTTCCGACTACCCTGTTCAAATGACAGCCGGGACCCACCAATTTATCGAGCTATCCGAAACACGGAAGAACTCGTCATTACACGATCACCCATCTACGAAACGACCACGCCAAGCGTTAGTAGTTAAGCATCATGATTAGAGAATTAAAAATATTTTACGGGAAAATAATTACCAAAAGTTGATTTTAACAACAAGTATAAACTATAAAAGACTTTATCGAGCAGTATCAGTAGCTACAAGAAACAGACGCTTCACAGGTGTAAACTAATTCAATTGTTTTATCTACCAGCACCGCAGTACGCAATGCTTGCACTAAACTTTAAGCCCCCGCCACACAGGGAGCGGAGAAATAACGTTAAATACAGCTATATAGCTCGTATAAGTACGTGTAAGTAGCCGCGGTACGGAACGTATAGCATTCGCGGTCGACCACAAAACCGCAATCGGGTAGGTCCTCCGCTGTTAGGTTTTTCTGCTCTACGCTCTTAGTGTGGTTTTGGTTTTATATGGCTGGTGAAAATAAAGTAATTACACGCACATTTATTTAACATACTTTGTCTTTGTTATAAATTAGCCATTCAAATATTAAACTAAAAATCAGACAAAAAAATGCATTCCTATGTATCAGTGTTAAAACCACATACTACCTTTTACAAGTAGTTTCAAAGTTACCTGTTTAATTTCTCGAACACGTAAATAGCAGACTGCTTTTCATATCATGTTCAACTAAGCAAGTACGGGAACATTTTCTTTTTCTCAAACAAATAATGTAAAAGGATTAATGAGTACCCACCAACAACGTTTCCTATCAACGAATTAACGATACACATTAATAAGATAGGTTATCTTTGTCCAAAGCCAGTTCTTGGCGAAGGTTTTATCCAGCTAACATTCCCTCACTCGTCTTGTTTGCCCATAGGCTACGTGTAATGAATCGTCGGCGTTCAGTAAATAAGGCTTAAGTGAGTTATCTCCGCCGACCACATTTTGTTACTAACACTCTTTGTTTGGAATACATGTGTTTTCCTTCGACAATGTGTTATTGCAATGAATGCTACAGGTTAGGTATGATTAGTTTTCTGTGTTTTGTTTTGGTAGAAAGGATATTTTTGTGAGGCATTTTGTCAAAGTCCATGATTTTAATTATATAGTGGTATTGATACAAGTGGTTTCGCTTAGATTTGCCTGAAGTAGCCTCAAGTTCCCCTCGATTTCCCCCGGATCCCGGGCTCTATAACCGGACCTAATATAGTTTATGTTGTTGTGAAAAAAAAATCATATCGGTCCAGTAGTTTATGAGCCTTTAGGGCACAGGAATGTAAATAACTTCTTTAAAATATCTATGCTTCAGAGTAGAAACACTTTATGATATTAGTATAGATATTGTTACGTAGATCAGAGGTTGGAGGATATGAAATCTTGAGCATAGCCCTGAAATGCACAGTTATAACCTAAAAACAATGCACAAGCATTTTCACCATGTAATAACTAAGTTATTATTCCTCGTCCATATAACAGTATAACACAATTTGCTTGTAAATTAACGGTATATACGCAGTGCCTCGCGAGGTCGCCTCACACGAGGCTGCCTCGCTAACGAGTCGCCGTCTCCTGGGGCACACACGATGTCAACAATTATTTCAGACACATGAGAAGCAACGGATTATATTGCAGGGAAATGACACTTTGAAAAATGGTCTTTATTTTCTTTTGTTGGTAATTAAGGCTTTTTTTAAGCTCAAAACTGCGTGATGGCTGAGTTATCATCCAGAACGATAACATTTACTTACATTTACTTAAGCCCAACAATAACAACTCTTATAGTTTAAGGTTTATTTAACCAATTTTATGTATTATGGGAATTACTCCGCACACCCGGATGAAAAGTTGCCTATAGCCTTCCTCGATAAATGGGCTATCTAACACTGAAAGAATTTTTCAAATCGAACCAGTAGTTCCTAAGATAAGCGCGTTCACCCAAACAAACAAACAAACTCTTCAGCTTTATAAAATTAGTATGATATATAAATAATAAATATGTATTTAATCAATCAAAGTTGATATAGGCTTCATTTTATTTATAAAGACATCAATGTTTAATTTGAATAAAACTTTTTTAAATTATCAATCTTGTTTCAACTCGTTTCTTTTAAATTGTTATGCTAAGTAAACCCACACTTTTTTCAATTATAATAATTTCGAGGAAGATGTGGGCGACCCCATGTGCCACGTGTTTTACATACGAACAGACAGTCACCATTTAAATGTACAACAACGCCGGGAACACAGAACGACCTCAAACGAGATTAAATTGTGACATCACGCGTTCCTTCTCTTAAAGCAGTGGTTCCCAAAGTTTTATATAAAATTTCAGGAAAATTCGGTAAGTTTAAAATTAGTTAATGTTCACAGTTGATGAGACAAGATTTTTTAAACTAATATAATTACATTTCAGACGTAAAAACCCTTCTAACCATGGAGTTAGAAGGAGATGTATATTTTTAACCATAATATCTGAGCACTTTTTTATAGAATATGTAAAAATTGCAATAATCAGGTGGATGCAAAGCAAAAAGGAACTATGCACTGTTTGCTAAAAAGTAAAAAAATAACATGAAAATATTAATTCCTAAAAAAATTACAAATTATGTAAAAAGACTCACTATAGTCCATAAAGAAACGCTTTCAAATAAAATATTGAGAACCACTGTCTTAAACATTTCCTTTTTATGTAGATATGGAAGCACTCACTCGCCGTATTGTCTTTAGACGTGTCTGAGACGACTTTGACTTGCGGAACCCTGCTTGTTTGCATGTCTACACCATTTCACCTCGGATATAAAAAAATATATGGTATCTTGCCATACTCCCATACCTTTCGTGATGTTACTGCTCGCGTGTTTTTGTAGGCCGATACATTTTTAGGAAATAAGTTTTTTACTTGGCTTTCAGGAGTTGACTGGTAGAAAATACCTTATTAAGTAAAAGGGTTGTGAGAGCCTCAAAACTTTTCCGCACTCTAAATGTGTCTGTTTGACTGTATTTTTCTTCCTAGCAAACCTTCTTTCGCAAGGCATTTTAACTGACTCCCAAAATGAAGGAGGTTCTCAATTGAAATTTAAATGGCTAACTCCAGAAACGCTGTATTTGGGGGCACGGCAGTGCCCCCGCCAAGTCGAGCGCAAAGCAAACACTGCCGTACCATCCTTTACTGGAACCATTTCGCCGCATTTTGAGGCCCATATTTGAGAACCTCTGGATAAGACCAGAACGCAGAAATTTTGGTCATCCAGAAAGCTATAATCACATACTTAAAAACCAGAATTTCAAGTCTGTAGGTAATTTAGTTCCGAAGCTAAGCGAAAGCAAAGTTTCATATTTTCGACACTCACTCACTCATGATCATCAAAATAGAACTAGTACTTCCCATAATCTCAGAGAGCTGAAATTTGGTACAGAGTTAGGGTTTAATGGCCACATAAAGGGAAAACTACAAAAACTAGGATAATCGAAGATCTGGAGTACCTGGTGACCCTGATTAGAAAACAGAAGAGCCCAACCAAACTATTACAGATATCAACATACCGCCTTAGGTTAATGTCAATAAGCTCATGTTTCTACAAAAAGAAGTGAAATCCCACCAAAAACATACTGTAAAAAACTAGCCAAGTCTCTATGGAACTGCTTGTTTAACTCTAAAAAGTAATGAAATCTAGACAAAGTCGTGCTGAGTCTTAGGTTTCTTACTGCGATTTTTTTACTGCAACAGTTAATGTGATATGACTGGCCGTTGAACATTCTTTATAAGTAACTGGGTACAAGTTAACGGCCAGTTATATAACATTAACTGTTATGGTAAAGAAATCGCAGTAAGGAACCTAAGACTCAGCACGACTTTGTCTAGATTTCATTACTTTTTAGAGTTAAACAAGCAGTTCCGTAGAGACTTGGCTAGTTTTTTACAGTATGTTTTTGGTGGGATTATTTTGTTGCGAACTATTACTTTATGTTCTAACTAAAAGGGGTGAGTTCCTCAATAACTTCAAACTATACCCACAGATGTAAAGCAGCTATGATGTATTGCTAGAAGTGACTGCTGGTGCGGCATAACTTCTCAGAGTCCAATTGGACTGTGAACTGAACACAGCGAGTAAGTTGACAGTGACCAACTTCGAAATTAAAGCCACGGAGTTTACAAGGATGTAATATAGACTTAGGGTCAACTCACACCGAGGCGCGAGGCGACGCGACGCTGCACGCAGATTTTACATAGAGCGACTCAAAATATACTTTATTCACTACACGAAACGATACACATTTGATTGTGAGAATTCAGATACGTTGCGCTGCACCTCGAGCCGCCGCGCGGCGCAGCGCGACGCATCTTGACGTAGCGGTGACGCGCGGCGTTGACCCTTAGATGTAATAACTATCAAATTAAAATATTCTTTAGCTGCTGGGAAGCTAGACTAACCCAGGGTAACATGGTTTATAGTAACATTCTGTCCGTGTAGACAGTATTTACAAATTTGTAAAACTACTGTATCGATTAAAATGTTTATTTTTTTAACACAAATAGTCTAGAAACTGAAAAAGAACCTAGGCAATTTACCCGGGTGAGGGAAGTTTCCTTTGGACGCCAATAGAACAATGGAATAGTTTTTTTTTGTATGAATACCAAAAAGTTAATTTGGAAACCTCTTCTTCTTCTTTTGGTGCTTCTTTATTCGTGAAGGTTGGCCGTCAGCTTTGTGTACTCCTCTCTTTCCATAGCCAGTTGGAATAGCCGCTCGACAGAGGCGGCGATACACTCCCGTATGTTCCGCAACCATGACTTCTTACGGCGTTCAGCGGATCTCTTACCCTCCACCTTGCCCAAGGTAAACCTATCAATCATCTTACAGGAATATTTTAATAAATAATGTTTTTCCCTTGTAATAATATTGTAGCGGTACTACTTCCCACACCGCTACCAACACATCGGTAGGCGCACCATCCTGCATCGCGCAAGCAGTGTTTGCACGCAAGTTGAGATATAAAGAACACCCCGACAACAACTGTCGGGCAGTAGCCCACCGGACAAAACACCCGTCCGGTCGGAGGATCCTCCCTTTCCTCCGAGGTATGTTGAGCTTTACTCCCTGCTCACATACCTCCACAATATAATAGGAATATGATGTTGACGATAGACCCTGTATTCAAGAACTATTTTCTTAAATACCCTGCGTAATTAACGTTCGATCGTTTGGGCAGGCGATTAGTAGTGCTCAATGAAGTGTGATTCGATTACTTTAGGTTATTCGATATTGCTTAGGGAAGCTATCGTTAGGTCTAATTCTCTTGGACACCTGTTAGGTAATACATAAGTATATTGGTGGTTGCTATGTATAAATTTATTTGGTATTTTTCCGTAGGTACATTCATGAGAAAATTAGAATTCTTACTTGCCTAAGACTGGTTGTCAGATTTTCTGACTACCCGTACCGACTGCCAAAGATGGTCAAATGACAGCCGCGACCCACCATTTCATCGTGACTACCGAAACACAGAAGAACTCGTTATGACAAGATGGTCATCCATCCAGGGACCGACCGCGCCAAGCGTTGTTTTACTTTATGATTAATCAGCACAGCTTTGGCATAGCTCCAAGCTCTTTAAAAAAGAAATCTAATGAAATCAAAATCGGAACAATATGTTCACACTCAGTTATTGTTTGTTTTAATACAGTTAATATTAACTGAGGTTAAAAGGCTTTAAGTGCTCAGTCCATTTACAAAAAAAATATTCTTCATTTTAAAATTTTTAGTTTTTGTATTTACAGCGGCAACGGAAATACATCATTTGTGAAAATATCAGCTTTCTAGCTATCACGGTTTATGAGATACAGCCCGGAGACAGACAGACAGCGGGGGCTTAGTAATAGGGACCCGTTGTACACTTTGGGTGCGGAACCCTAAAAACTGAAAAAATAACCAATTCTAAAGGCCATTTTTCATTGCCACAATGAACACACAAACATAAATACCAATATATTCTTAAAGGGAAATTTCATATATTGATAAGTTCATTTAACTGAATTGACTGCCTACATGCGAAGACAAAGCAATTTACGTCCCGTGCCGGGAAAACCCTGATTGACAATGATGTATGAATATAGATTACCTGTTGAACTTAAAGGCATTTATGCCAGTATCAATCTTGGACGGAGAAAATGGTGTAAGTACTGAAAAACGGTGACACACTAATTTAGGAACTACATTGGAACAAACGTTGAAATTAGAAAATATTTATTAAGCAACTCTACCCCTTCCCGCACCCGGATAAAGAGTAGGTTATGTCCTTCTTCAGGTTCTAGACTACCTATCTGTGTACTCGTAAGAAGTCTGTGCAGATGTTTTAGCGACAAAGCCGGACAGAGAGTTAGATAGGGTTACTTTCGCAATTATTAAATACTAGCCGTTTTCCCGCGGTTTCACTCACATCCCGTGGGAATTACTGCCCGTACCCGGATAAAATATAGCCTATGTCACTCGTGGATAATGTAGCTTTCGAATAATGAAAGAATTTTTAAAATCGGTCCAGTAGTTTTTGAGCCTATTCATTACAAACAAAGTTTTCCTCTTTATAATATTAGTATAGAAATTTTTCGCTTACTAATTACTCAATAGGGTGTGTTTAAGAGGACACGGTTATCATACAATGGTATCTAGTTCTGTAGAGATGAGCAATTATGGCTCATAATTACACACTCCTAACAAAAGTTCTTTCAAAAGTTCAGTCACTCAGCTGAATTAATCAAAACACTATTAAAATAGTCTAGTCATTATTTACATGAGTAAATAACCCGTTTTAAACATAAATACACGCATCGTTTACTTACTGAAACAAGGTTCAAAGAACTCACAAACAACGTGAGTACCACATATTATTTCTAAAAATAACAAAACACAGCCAAAAATGGAAGCCGCGAAATAAAATCTACAAAATAATGATGACATATATATATATATATATATCGAAAAAGCGTTGAACTTCCAACATGGCGGGGAGTAAACACATAATTCACTTTATTATTTTGTTTTTCTCGCTGCTACTTATATCCAAACTAGCCGTTTCACGCGGTTTCACCCGCGTCCTACGCAATACGCACGCTTCGATAAAAACGAGCCTACATTTGCCTCCGGAGTATCACATATCAATTAATTCTGCCGTTTTGCCGTGACAAACAAATTAAATTTCGTATTCTTATTACTAGGGACTACGAATGTACCTATTGTCTTTTCACGTATTCGAATGTACAGTTTTGACATTTAGCGTGTTTACAAGGCATTTATATCGTTTTGACTGTCAGATATTATTGCTAAAAATAAAACAACGTCTTTCATTTTAAGATACAGACAATTATTTTTATGTTTCTATTTAGCTATTGAATTAAAGCGAACATTGACTATCTCTAAAACTTCAGGAATTACGCTACCTCAAATTCAACACACAAAGTGTAGGTAGGTACAGACAACAGCACATCAAGTTACCACAATCTGTCAAATTTCTGCAATAGATTTTCAACCTTATCACAATAGAAGTAGCTTAATGTTTGACTGGTAAAATTTGACAGATTCGGGCACCGTGACCTGCTGTTGTCTGTACTTGGATAAGGCTCTTGATACTAAGATATACCATAACATCTGTAAGCTAACCACATTGCGGTCGGCTTCTAACCCACGTTCAGTAGAGTTTCAGTAATCAACACGGAGTGACTGTCCATCTGACCTACACAACCTAGTTAGCTTTACTACCTTGTCAGACTTTCAGGATTGTCACCACTTTAGACGACTGGCAAAGGTTTATAAATTGACATTGATGCAATAGCATTACGTACTTTTCCAAGCACGTTAGGAAATTATTGAAAAAAATTGCATTTAAAAGCTACAGTTCCCTTCAGTTTTGCATTTACCGAACATCAAAAGTATAGCGCTCGTAGCGCTCACGCATCGAGTAAAATCGAGTTACTTACTATAGTATATATATCTGTGTGAGCTGCATTTTAAGTAGTTTTAGTTCGAGTTCTTCAAAAGAACAAACTCATGCTTGTACTTTAGTTTTTTTTAAAAGTCCCAATACTACGAAAAAGACGCTTTCGCTTCGCAAAAGATGAACTTGCGTGTTCTATTATTAAACTGTGGATGGTGTTTAGTGCCAAAATACTTTTTTTTATGTTTTTATACTTAACTGGTGGAAACTGGTTTTCTGGCCGAAACCGAATATTCGGCCGTAGCTTCAGTTTCGGCCGAAACCGAAACCGAAACTCACGTAGTGAAGTATAAAAACAAAAAAAATGTATTTTGGCACTAAACACTACCTACAGTTTTGTTGCCATAAAAATGGCAATCATGGAAAAATGAAGATTCGTGTATGAACGGATTAGGAACCGGATTTTGAAGCTGCGAGACGCGTGTAAAAGCTATATTTGCCAGTCTATTTAAACGGTTTTATTTTTTAATAGTTAGACAAAGACATATACAGAACAAAACTACAGTTAGTACTCTCTGTGTACCGATGTGTATGTTTACAAGCTGCTGTTGCCGACTGATTGATTGAGGCATATTGATTCACTGCCGAATTACACACAATGCATGGGCCTTGCAAATAGTGCCGTAGAGTTAGCGAATAGGGGTTTTATATAACAAGCTTTTATTTGACGATTTATAGTAGTTTAGCGTTAGCGATTTAGAACCCAGAAGTAGGTAAATATTTATCAGTTTTTACCAATTTAATGTAACTGACAACACAGTTAACGATCAGATTCTGAAGTAGGTAATATAATAAATGTAAGAATGAAAATTAAAACATATGAATTAAAATGCTCCCCTTTATTCCCTTTGCTAGTTCTTTCAACTTGTAACGAAACACAATAGTCCTTTAATAAAACAAATTCCACAGATTTTTCTCAAAAAGTTCTTTAAATATCAAACTGATATTTAAACAGAGTTAGTTTTCCGTCCAGTTGACTTAACCCCAATACACCAATTGCCCCCAATACAACTGAATCATAGTATTATACAGCGGTGTTGGGGACTCGGACACAATGTGCGGTCCCCCAATACCCCCGAGTGTTGGGGGTACTCGCCACGTCGTGAAAGGCTATAACCGTTTGTTACAACGATGGCCCCACTTGGGGGACTTTGGGTAGCGATATACCTTTTACCTTCGATTGCATTTGACTCCTGAAATAATGTCTGAAAACAGACTTATCAAATAATAAAATCGTCGGCCAGTAATGGTAACTAAAAATAAAAAAGTCTGAGACATGTGTCACGTTACATAAGCATATCCCTGAAAGGGTATTTTTGTCGGTCCATCACATAGAGTATTTTGGGAAGGAAAATGATCCGGCACTGTTAAGGTCCTCTGCTGTGCAAGGTAAACCCCACGACATTTTAATGGAGACAGATTTAAAAATAAGGCGCACACGTGATCAAAGGACG
Organism: Heliothis virescens; assembly: GCA_002382865.2. NCBI lineage: Eukaryota > Metazoa > Arthropoda > Insecta > Lepidoptera > Noctuidae > Heliothis > Heliothis virescens. The sequence continues at coordinate 7,844,861 of NWSH02000605.1, read as the reverse complement.
GTTTATATAAGCCAATTATCGTATTTTCCTCGAAGCAAACATCATAATAACCTTAAAGGGTTGAAGCAACCGTTCCTTTCATTATTAACACTTGACACTTCCAAACTCTGAAAGTGGAACATTTCCTATTAGGGACATTATAATTCTATCCGCGATTTTGCAATTAACAATCACGCTAGATATTATTGAAAGGTTATCATTTATAGAACAAGATAGCAAGAGAAATAAAAAGTTTATTTCTGCTATTGTCCAGTTAAATTATTTATTTCATTAAGGAGAGACAATCCCGACCTCCCACAATAGGTAAAGACAGAGTTTAGTTTTAATAGGATTGTTGTTAGAATCTCGTCGCCACAAAAATAAAGTGTCGAACTACAAACAATTTGGTCAAATAAAAGTTTGCGAACGAAACTCGTCAGTTTAGCGGCAGACATCTCACAATGAACAAAGTTGATATCTCGGGGGTTTCATTAAAATTGACAATGGTGCTTTTAGCGCTGATTGTGCGCCGCCCTCGGCTTCCGAATATTCGCGAAAATCATTAAACGAAGACGACATAACTTGTTTAGGCTTTAACTGCAGGGAATAAGGAGTTTGCGTTTATTGCGGAGGGAAGATTCTAGAAAATATTATCTTCTATAACATTCTGAAAAATATTAGGTACTTGTCTTGGCGGGGGCACTACCATGTCCCCAAATTAATAGTCTGTATTTACTAAAATAAAGAGGATTTTTTTCTGATTGTTTGTACCCTAAAGGCTCCGAAACTACTGAACTGATTTGAAAAATTCATTCACTGTCGAAATGCTACACCATTCCCTAGTAACATGAGATATATTTCATTTGGGTACGGGAAGAAATCCCCCGGAACGTAGATGAACCCGCAGGAAAACGACTGGTCTTTAATAAAACAACAAAGGCGCCAATGACGTTGTCTAGTCAAAGACCTAGCTGTTTGATTGAACAGCTATTTCAACCAATTTACTGCGACATAGAACACTCGCAAAAAAATAAAACTCAAATATTGCAATCCATTTGATATCGTCAATTTTTTCGTGTTACAGAATAATTTGTCTGTATTCAAAGCGGCATGTACCCATATACATTTATGTCTCAGTATATGAAAAACTCGCGCGGATAAAAAGGATAATTTACACTCATATATCTTAGGCCTGCTTATTGTGAATATCGTGCGATATTATTGGATGTAAAAACGATTTTCTGTTCGTAATATCCCTTATATTATCCCCTATATTGGGTCGTGTATGAACTGCTGGGTTTAAGGTCCCTGGTAATGACCTTGGTGACCCAAATCAAACGTTGGACGCAGATTTTGACCTTATGGTAATCACCGATATAGTTGATTAAATAACATATATATAAAAACCGGCCAAGTGCGAGTTGGACTCGCGCATGAAGGGTTCCGTACCCCATCCCCCTTATTTTTTTTTTTCATTTTTAGTATTTGTTGCTGTAGCGGCAACAGAAATATATCATTTGTGAAAATTTCAGCTTTCTAGCTATCACGGTTAGTGAGATACAGCGTGGATACAGACAGACAGACAGACGGACGGACAGACAGACAGACAACGAAGTCTTAGTAATAGGGTCCCGTACCCTTTGGGTACATTACCCTTTGGGTACGGAACCCTAAAAATGAACAATGACATCTGTTATTAAATTGGTTGAATTCTTTTGTTTAAAGATTGACTAACTTTTTCACATAAACATTATTAAATTAAAATTTATACATATAATAAAACCAGGGGGGTAAGGGGGAGAACGGACCTAACATCTTTCCGGCCCCAATTGTCAACCTCACCTGCTCGCACTGGTGGTTCGTACGAATAACTAGTGGTGGCAGCCTCTGGGCTGCCGCGGTGCCCCCTGCTAGATAACGAACGAGGCTCTGGCGACCGAGCAATGGCGGTATAACCACACTCCCGGCCGGGCAACCGGTCGGAGGAGGCTACAGCGAGCCTTGGGGCCTAAATAACTCCAAAAATGTCTGGTGTGGAAGGCAACGGGAAACCACCACACTATTTTCCCAAGAAAGCCATTATGGAAGTTTTGAAAAGATCACGATCGCCATGCGAGCCGCTTAGCAACCGGCGCCGCGCTGCGTCCGGGGCGCGCGGTGGGAAATGGACTACCGGCCATGAGGCAGTGGGAAACCAGGCCCCCCATGGAAACTCTGTTACTGGAATCGCTATAAAACTACGGACAACCCAGAAGATAGGAACATGGAATGTCCGGGGACTTCTGGATCCTGGGAAACTGACAATCTTGGAACGTGAGATTACTAGATGTGGTATGTACATCTGTGGATTAAGCGAGACCCATTGGAGAAATAGCGGTCATTTATCTACTGACAGTCATGTAATGTATTTCTCCGGGAACGAGAGCAGCAGCCGTAATGGAGTAGCGTTCCTCATTCCCAAGCACCAAAACAACTGTGTAATGGGTTACGAACCTGTAAGTGACCGCATAATCTGTATAAAACTGAGAGCAGCTCCAGTCAACCTGAACCTTATCCAAGTCTACGCACCTACCAGCACATGTAGTGACGAAACTATAGAGAACTTTTACACTGAGCTTGAGGCCACCATCGCCAAAATCCCCAATAGAGAACTATTACTAATCTTGGGCGATTTCAACGCTAAAATTGGAGCGAACTCTGGTCACCTTAGTGATTGTGTGGGTAATTTTGGTTTGGGAAAGCGCAATGAAAGAGGTGAACGTTTAATTCAATTTGCGTCGGAAAACAATTTCGTGATTGCGAATAGTTTGTTCCAACACCATCCCCGAAGATTATACACCTGGACTTCGCCAGATGGAAAGCACCGCAATCAGATTGATTACATTCTAATACGGACGCGGTGGAGAACATTCATTCAAAATACCCACACCCTACCAGGAGCCGACTGTGGGTCAGATCACCAACTGTTGATGTCTAAGTTGCGGATGAAACTAAGAGCCGTTAGGAAACAAAAACCACAGAAGCGGCTAGATGTTCGAAACAAGTCGAAGTTTTTGGAATCCATACAACGCAACTGGGAGAAATGGACTACCGCAGAAAATAGCGAGGAAACCACTGACAAGCTGTGGGGTCGAGCCAAACATCTTATCTCGAATGCTGTTATGGATTCAAATCCACCCGTGACTAGACACAAAAGGCAACATTGGATGACAGATGATACTCTATCTCTAATAGATGAGAGGCGTGAGATGAAAGCTACAGGTTCCAACGTAAAAAACTTGAATCGAATATCCGCCCAAATTCAAGCACACTGCAGACGGGACCATAATGCCTATCTAAATAACATCTGTATGGAAATCGAAACTCACGCTGGAAGATATGAGTCCAAAGATTTATACCATAAGATTCGTTTCATCACCAAATCTTTGTCTTCAAAATCATGGGCCATTGAAGACAGTGATGGCGAAATAGTTACTGAACTCGATAAGATCTCGGAGACATGGAAGAGTTACTGTCAGTCCCTCTTTCAAGATCAACACTCGCGCAATTTTCCACTAACAGCACCCGATGAAGGAGAACTAGAGCCGGATATAATCCTGTCTGAAGTTCAGGCTGCCATCGAACACCTCAAAGATAAAAAGGCTACAGGAAGAGATGGAATACCTATTGAAACTATAAAAGCCTTAGGTGAATATGGTACCCGTATATTTCATACTATCTGTAACAAAATATGGCAGACAGGAGTATGGCCGACAGAATGGACGCATACAGTCTTTACACCTCTGCATAAAAAGGGCTCTACGAAAAAATGTGGAAATTACCGTCTTATTGCACTCATAGCCCATGCAAGCAAAATCCTACTTCATATCCTGAATGAGCGATTGAAGTCCTTCTTGTCAAAGGAGATTGCGCCAGAACAAGCTGGATTTGTGAAGGGCAAAGGAACTAGGGAGCAAATTTTGATCGTACGCCAAGTTATAGAGAAGGCACGGGAGTTTAACAAACCCGTTTATATCTGCTTTGTAGATTTTTCCAAGGCCTTCGATTCTGTTAAATGGCCAGTCTTATGGAAAACCTTACTAGAAATGGGCACACCAAAGCACCTAGTACACCTTTTGAGGCAATTATATGAAGAAGGAACTGCCTCAGTGCGAACAGACGACATCCTATCGAGCAACTTCCATCCTAGCGCAGGTGTCCGTCAAGGGTGCATAATATCACCACTTCTCTTTAACGCTTACACAGAACTTATAATGCGTATCACCCTTGAGGATTGGACAGATGGTATTGCGGTTGGCGGCTACAAGATTGCAAACTTGCGTTACGCCGATGACACAACCCTATTCGCCTCTAGTGCTCAACGCATGGAAGAACTGCTCCAGAAGATGGAATATGTTAGCCTAGAGTTCGGATTAAAGAT
>NWSH02000605.1:7811405-7833911 GCA_002382865.2 Heliothis virescens | reverse complement strand
TGCCTGCTCTATACACTCTGGCCGTACGATCAAAAATAGCTCCCTAGTCCTTTGCCCTTCACAAATCCAGCTTTATCTTGCGCAGATCTCCTTTGACAAAGAAGGACTTCAATCGTCTCATCAGGATATGAAGTAGGATTTGCTTGCATGGGCTATGAGTTGCAATAAGACGGTAATTTCCACATTTTTTCGTAGAGCCCTTTTTATGCAGAGGTGTTAAAGACTGTATGCGTCCATTCTAAGTCGGCATACTCCTGTCTGCCATATTTTTTACAGATAGTTATGAAATATACGGTACCATATTCAACCTAAGGCTTTTATAGGTTCAATAGTATTCCATCTTTCCTGTAGCCTTTTATCTTTTGAGGTGTTCGATTGGCCAGCCTTGAACTTCGACAGGATTATATCGCTCTAAGTTTCTCCTGTCATCGGGTTGCTGGTTAGTTGGAAAAATGCGCGAGGCTTAAGAATCATAAAAAATAAGGGATGGGTATCAGTAACCTTCCATTGTCGCGATAGAGTTCAAACTATTCGCATTCAGCCTGTCTTAATGCATATTTTAAGACACACATACCCATTACAGGATTACCTCTAAAATACAACTATCAACCAACTTACTAGGCCAACTATCAGATCAGTTGACCCATTTAATTTCTGCAAATGTTGCCGAAAGCTTTAACCAAAATCTCTAGAAACTTAATTATTGCTGACTCCCAAAAAACTTTAAAATAGGCGAATTTCATGAACTAAATTCTGAAAGAACAACCTATTTACAAATTTAACCCCAATAAGTGCACATAATGTCGAAAACAAGAAATTCAAAAAAGGAATTCCACTAACGTCTCTAGTACACAGCTCTCTCTTATAAATGGAAATCACAAGCAAATGGCTTTACATACATTTGACCGTCTGCGTATGGATATAAACAGGTAGCGAGCTTAACTCTCAAGAGGCTGCGAGTGCGTCAGTTAATTGCCAATTAAGTGAAACGCAGCTGCAATTAAACTTGGACAGTTGGTATTAACTCACAGAGTAAGGTTTACGGCTGTTATATTACTCAATGTTAATGTCTTGATTTGGATGATTTGTATTCTGTCACCGATGCTAGTGTTTTTTTGCATTTGTATTTCAGTGTTAAGTGTCTAGGTTGAGATATATCTAGAATGATTCTGGATAGAGTTGTTATAAAGCTAGAAAGCAAGGAGATTCCCTTAGGCTATACTCTATTGCCTGTGGTAAGAAAAGGTATAGTTAGGATAAACTGTCATTACAATTGAGTACTCATTACTTTTTGCTCTATCATCGCGAAACAAATGTATTAGTCAGGTTTTGAGAATAGCTTAGCACGCCAGAATAATATGTAGGCTACTTTTTATGCAGTATTCAGGAGGAGCAGAAGTAAGTACCTACGAAGTTAAACCGCCAGCTAACAGCTTATGTCTTTTCTAAATATTATGGAGTTCATACCACATAAAGCAATAATGGAATATACAGTCGAAATCAATCAACTGTATTAGCCCATTATTGTTTGAAGTGTATTGATTTAACAAAACAGGATAAGAAGAATGAATTTCGGAGAGATGTAAAACTTTATATAAAGACAGCTAAGAATATAGTTTTAGAATTTTAACCCACTCAACCTACTAACCAATAAACTTTTTAAATACTACATGGCCATAAAACTCGATTGTAGTTTGTCCCCATACGTCCACATTCGGGCTTTTTATTGACAATACCCTAACTAGATTAAAACCGTGGGATGGTAACAAGCTTTTTTACAACCAACTTTAAAAAGGTTCACGATTAATAAATCGAAATTTAAATTGAATTATAACGGCAGCGTGTTTCATATGCCGAATATAATGCACTATACCGTATGAACATATCATAAATAGGAGATAAAACATAGATCATTGTGTTTTCAGAAAATCATGTTTTCGTGGCTATATTTTTATTATCCTGTTATATTTTATGTGAATGCTTTGTGTTGTTAATTGTTTGCGCCTTTGAAGCAACTCGAGATATTTAATGTAATTTAAGCATTCGAGATACAATAATTTTATGTTGGTACATTTTTCTTATTATTTTTGCAGGATAAAAGGGTAAATTTCGAGGAAAATATATTTTACACTAAATCATAAACCTGAACCAATAGTTTTTTTTCAAAAATATACTCAAAAATATAATCTCTTTAGCATTCTTTTTTACAGAGTCTAAAAACGTATTATTTGAATACGCATATTAATACTCTTTTAAAATTAGAAGCATGCACCACAGGTTTCCAAGAAAAAAATATTTCTGGAGAATTCATCCAAAACGCTCAACATTATTAAAGGACCTTAAGTTATTTTAAAAAATGTATGTTACTATAACGAAGGTTACAAGAGGCTCGACCGATAGAGCGGATCCAATATATAAATAAACCTTGTTGAAATTAGTTATCACGGTCTCCGACAGCGCTAAGTACTTTGGACCCTAAACTCGGGATCATTGACCACTTTCGCAGCCTCCCGGAACTTCACTTGAGTGCACCTCCGCTTTTATTACAGACAAAATAATAAGATTGAAGAATTTACTTGGCTATATTGGTAAGGTGTATAAGAAAAAAAGTAAGTGATGCTATGATTTTTTTTTTTTGTGTATTAGGTAGATGTTGCCTCAAACTTTTTTTTTGTCTTAATTCGTGTGATATTAGAACATAATATGTCATACTTACAGTAATCATATATCCTGGTTATTAAGTAAACAGATCAAGAGGATAATGATAGGGTAATACAGTTTATTAACAGCTGGAATTATTCAACAACATCTAAAAGTGAAAATGTGACAAAGAGAAATTTCAAAAATACTTATTAAACCGCCCAAACTAAACAAAACCAATTCGAACTAAACTAAAAAACTAAGTAAAGAACTTACGAACTAAAACTTAACCATGTAAAATGACAAAGTCACGTAAACTCACTTCACACATTCACACATATATACATGTTGTGTATAATGTAGTACGTAATAAATCGCTGTTCGTAGTGGTGCCTACGGCGTACGAGCGTATGCTGGTACGGGCGCGGCGCGAGGCTGACCGCCTTGAGCTACAGGCCGCGATGTGGACAGGCTACGAAGGCTTTCGGCGTGCTGAAAATTCCATCTTGGTGATCGATGAGGACATCGCGCCTAAGCCCTCAAGTGTGGTGCTAATGTTTGTCTTCTTCATGATACGAATACTAAATATTCCATACATCACCGATGTTATTTTCTTGCTAAAACTGCGAAGAACTTTAGATTTTAATTGAGGGCAAAGTGTCAAAAGTTTAATTTAAATCTCTTCGAGGTTTGAAACTTATGACTTATGCAGTCTTTAAAGATTGAAAAAATTACTGAATCTATTCTTCGGTAGAAAAGTTATTCGTCAGAAATAATAACTATAGAAGATTGAAGAAAATAAATCAAAATCTTACAGAGATTCAATATAACTACCGTAAGGCACGGGAGTTTAACAAACCCGTTTATATCTGCTTTGTAGATTTTTCCAAGGCCTTCGATTCTGTTAAATGGCCAGTCTTATGGAAAACCTTACTAGAAATGGGCACACCAAAGCACCTAGTACACCTTTTGAGGCAATTATATGAAGAAGGAACTGCCTCAGTGCGAACAGACGACATCCTATCGAGCAACTTCCATCCTAGCGCAGGTGTCCGTCAAGGGTGCATAATATCACCACTTCTCTTTAACGCTTACACAGAACTTATAATGCGTATCACCCTTGAGGATTGGACAGATGGTATTGCGGTTGGCGGCTACAAGATTGCAAACTTGCGTTACGCCGATGACACAACCCTATTCGCCTCTAGTGCTCAACGCATGGAAGAACTGCTCCAGAAGATGGAATATGTTAGCCTAGAGTTCGGATTAAAGATCAATCGCAGCAAGACAAAAGTGATGATTGTGGACCGCGTCAACAATAACTCGCCAGAAGTCACTAATATTGCGAACTGTGAAGTGGTCCAGTCATATGTATACCTTGGCACTTTAATCACGAACAATGGCGGATGCATCGAAGAAATCAAACGACGCATGGCTGTCACTAGGAGTGCCATGGATAGGCTTAAGAAGATATGGAAAAACAGAAATATCACCAAGGCCACCAAAACCCGTTTGGTTCGAACTCTTGTTTTCCCTATTTTCCTGTATGCTGCCGAGACATGGACTCTGCGGGAGATAGAAAAGAAAAAGATCGACGCCCTGGAGATGTGGTGCTGGAGAAAGATGCTCGGAGTATCGTGGACTGAGTTCCGTACGAACGTTTCTATACTCGAGGAACTTGGCATCAAAGAGCGACTATCAGCTATCGTTCAGACCCGCATTTTGAAGTTTTTTGGCCACATCTCCAGGAAAGAAAGTGATTCTATTGAACGTCTCGTGGTACAGGGCAGAGTGGAGGGTACCAGACCCCGTGGTAGATCTCCCATGCGATGGACCGACCAAATTAAAGCAGCTGTGGGTGGCCAACTACATGAGTGCACCAAAATGACGACCAACAGAACGAAATGGCGAGAGATAGTGCACAAAATAACAAAGACTCAGAACGTGACAACATGATGGCCACGACCGCTCTGTCAAGAGCGTAACGAAAGAGAAGAAGAAAACCAGTAAAAAAATCGTGTCTGTGAATTAAATATTTTTACAAAACAAAATATATAGGGTTACTAGCTTCTGCCCGCGACTTCGTACGCGGATCATGTAGTTTATGCCAGCGACAACGGGGTCGTCAAAATCAAAGATCTGAAGCATCTGATGTCGTATACTAAGAGCCCGGTAGCGACTGTATATGCGAGGCGATTCAGAACTTTCATTTTTGTAAGTCAACCCACCAGACTAAACAACTTTTGTTAAGACATCATTCCTACACGTGTTATGGTATAGCTGGGCTCTTGAAGTTCCACATAAAGTGTTCTAGATCTTCAAATCAAATATCTCAAAATTTCATCACGTGGATAAATTTTTAGAATAACTTCACGAATTTTTATGTCGAAATTCGTCATTAATATTGGTTCGCCAAACAAATTTCAACCCGTATTTCAACCCCTGAGGAGACGAATTTTAAAAAATCGTTTCTTATCTCGCGTGAAACTCTTATGATGAACCTCTGTGCAAAATTTCAGCTTTATTGGTTTACGGGTTTGGGCCTTGCGTTGATTAGTTCACCATACAAATTGTCAACCCCATTGTAACCGGAAACCCCATTTTAACCCTTTAATGGATTTATTTCAAAAAATGTGAAACACGTGTTTACTTATTCATTTCAAGGAGTAACTTCACCAAGTTTCATGTCGAAATTCGTAATTAATATTCATTCGCCATACAAAGTTTCAACCCCTATTTCAACCCCTTAGGACACGAATTTAAAAAAATTCTTTCTTAACACGCGTCAGAGTCTTAAGATGAACCTCTGTGAAAAAAATCAGCTTTATAGGTTCACGGGTGTGGGTCCTGCGATGTTGAGTCAGTGAATCAGTCAGGACTTTGAGTTTNTTCAAAAAATGTGAAACACGTGTTTACTTATTCATTTCAAGGAGTAACTTCACCAAGTTTCATGTCGAAATTCGTAATTAATATTCATTCGCCATACAAAGTTTCAACCCCTTAGAACAGGAATTTCAAAAAATCCTTTCTTACCACGCGTCAGAGTCTTAAGATGAACCTCTGTGAAAAAAATCAGTTTTATAGGTTCACGGGTTTGGGCCGTGCGATGTTGAGTCAGAGAATCAGTCAGGACTTAGAGTTTTATTTATATAGATAGAAGAAGACGAAGATAGAAAAAGAAGAAGAAGATGGAAGACTACTCGACGCACCCGGATAAAAAGAAACCCTTCCTCGATAAATGAGCTATCCATCACTGAAAGATTTTTTCAAATCGGACCAGTAGTTCCTGAGATTAGCGCGTTCAAACAAACAAACAAACAAACACTTCAGCTTTATAATATTAGTATAGATTAAGAAATAAAAAATGAGTAAGAATTCGACAAAAAAATGGTGTCTGTTTGTATATTTTAATGTTTGTCTGTTTACTCAAGCTAATTTCAGAATCCACTGGACGGATTTTGATGAAACTTGGCAGATATATAGCTTATATATCAGAATAACACATATGCTAGTTCCCTCGGGAAGTGGGCGAAGCTGCTAGCAGAAGCTAGTAACAAATAAATGGATTTTTATGGTTCGAACTATATTTTTGTAATAACTTTAGATAGCTTATTTCTTATAAAAGCTTGTATCTAACAAGATAAAGCTAATTTCTAAGCTATAAGGATTACTTTATCACTCAAGTCGTAAACAGTGCCGTTATCTTTCGTACACAATTCGATTTCATCCAAAGGTTTTCTGTAAGAAATTGCTTTTAGCGATAAAGGCTCATTGTGATGTTGTATATAACCTTATCTATTTTATCCCCTCGCAAAAAGAGGGAGGTAATTAGTGCACATTAAAGAATTTGTTATTAATTATTCAGCATTTATTTCTCGAGACGGACATAGAAGTGTTGCAGATAGGTAAGTTAATAAAATCTATAACTATTTTTCAATCATAACTGAAACGTCATAGCCGATTGCAGGCCACGACGGCTGTTCTCATATAAGGAGATCAGCCAGCTGCGCAGGACATATTATAGTGTACAAGCATTTGCGTAGACACAGGTGCACTCCCTATTCCCTCACTCTCATAACCCGATGGGACGGCAATCCGACACGACCGGAGAGAGATCAGGCGCAGGACCGACATTAACGTGCTCTCCGATGCACGGGTGTATCAATCACCAACTTCCAACTCCGGGCTGCTTTGTGAAAGTTTCTAAAACCCACAAAGCGATTTCGGCCCGACCCGGGAATCGGCTATGCGGGCTCTAGACCAACGAGGCAGTTTTTAAACGTAATAAGTATGGTACAGTATTTAGGATAGATTATCCAACACACACATACCACAAATAACCTGCCTGCCCCATAACTGGGTCACTAGTTATTTAAAACAATACTCACGTAGCTTAAATATTCTCGTGGTTGAGCAAATCTACATGAGTACCGCATTCCCGTGCATTCTGTGCATTCACCGAAGGTCCTGTGGTCGAGCTAATGTTATGGAAACGGTGGTGACAACTTCGTCCTCTCCTGGATTGTAATCGGACAAATAATTCTGAATATTTATAATTTAGATGCAGCAGTTCTTTGCACATGGAATGATAGAACGAAACTGTAAAAAACCGGCCAAGTTCGAGTTGGACTCGCGCATGAAGGGTTCCGTACCATTATATATGAATAATTAAGTTATTATTTGCGGTTTCACAGTTTATTGTATTTTATATTTTTTTTAATTTATAGTTTTTAATTTATAGCGGTAACAGAAATACATCATTTGTGAAAATTTCAGCTTTCCAGCTATAACGGCTTATGAGATACAGCCCGAAGACAGACAGACAGACAGATAACGTAGTCTTAGTAATAAGGTCCCGTTTACCCTTTGGGTACGGAACCCTAAAAAGTAGTTATCTACAAGGTTATTAAATTGTTTTCGAATCGACCACTTTTACATGAAAGCATATTTAACTTTAGAAGTATATAGGAGGTTTGCACAGTCAGGACTTCAGTGAACCAAACCAGCCTCTCGACGCACTACCAAACTTTACGTCACAACTCATCATTGAAACGTCAGCCATTTTGCAGTAAACGTCATAACTCATCGTGTTTCTTGTGTGAAAAAGGAGCGATAGTCCACACACGTCATGTCCGTCACAATGTATCGTGGCCATTGCTTTAGTACAGGCGAGCCTTCACGTCGTAAATACAGCGTCGTAGGTATGTATCGAATGTACAGACGACAACAGGTCAATGTATACAAATCTATAAAATTTTACATCAATCATTAACCTTCCACTACTGTGATAAGGTTGAAAATCGATTGCAGAAATTTGCCAGATTGTGGTAACTTGATGTGCTGTTGTCTGTACCTCGAAACTCTACCTAGCAACGCTTGAACAGAGTTTGATTTATGCACAGTGTTCAAACGTTAACGCTGACTGAAAAACAAAGTAATTTTGTTTATTGCGATCTTTTGAGCATTTTTTTGTAATCCTATTTAGTAATTGGATTGTATGTTGATTGTTTTTTATTTGAATAACAAAGTGTGTAGTACACATTTTGCTGTGATAAATACAGAGTACATACAATAGGACAGCAGTGAACCTTTTGAACAGGCAGGCATCTTATTTCATACAAACACTTGTTTAATTTACCGTAGCGTAGATTAAATTTGATTGTATAAACTTAAATTAGCTTATTAGTAATCAAACTTGCGCCTCGAGCAAAATTTCAAGTTTAAACGAAGTTTTTTTACTGACAAACTAACTCGATTCACAAGCAAACTCAGACGTAGCGAGGTAAATGACACGGCTACGTCATATCGTTAACCGTCCACAAATCAAAGGAGTTCAAAGGTTTTAGTTCGGATCGTTGCACAGTAGTTTTATGCAGAATGCAGAGTTTTGCACTTTCTCCAAGTACATACATACACATAGTTTGCCACCTGGAGAGCCAGTCTGAGTGCCTTCGATTGCATCTAGACTCTCATTTTTAGACGAGTGCTACGACCGTAGCACGTAGCCAATTATTTATTGTAGTGGATTAGACTTATAAATCACTTATTTACTTTAAGCTGGGCACTGACCGACGTTATAAGGTCTATTGTAATATGTTGCACGAGCCTTTACGAAGTCGTAAAAGTGCGAGCTACTGTTAGGACATGCAACGCGACTGACGGTGACTGCACGCATATGCTAAAAATATATGCGGAAATAATGTCACCTAAGCACATACAATCCGATTTATTGCAGTCGGAAGCGTGCCTCCAACTTGCACCTTTATGCCGAAACCGGCGAACAACAAACCACTCGATACATACTGTCTACATCAATACTGTATAACATGATACATCACACCCCGTAACATCAGCACCCAATTCAAATGTACAGACGACAGCAGGTCACGGCACCCGAATCTATCAAATTTTACCAATCGAATATTAACCTTCCACTATTGTGACAAGGTTGAAAATCTATTGCAGAAATTTGACAGATTGTGGTAGCTTGATGTCTGTACTACAGCACTGAACAACCTAATATCCATCAAACAATTTGAGCTACTTGATACGCCAACGTTTCGCCAATAAAATGCTCGATAAACAAATGAAGGTAGTTATTGAATTCTCTGCCGGGAAATGGGAAAGCCGTGGCTAACGGAACTCGTCAAACGGTAACTATGTCATCTGACCGAAATACATTTTACCTTTACTTAGTAAAAGTTCAGTCTTTCTAACGTTCACTGACCGACTTTTTATGGGGTGACGTGATTGCTTTCCGCAGAATAGGGGGTGGCTTGAAATATTGCTTGGTATCCTACTTAACGTTATAAAAGTAAAAGTTTGTATGTGGGTATGTTTTTCACTCATGCATGCTAAAACTTCTGTATGGATTTTGAAAAAACTTGGCAGTAATATAGCTTATGTATTCTAATATATCTTCATTTCTTATCTATGAGCGGTGAGTATTTCTCGCGTGGGATGCGTGGAAACCGCGAAGCGCAAAACCGTTCACAATGAGAACTAATTATCACCTAATTTTCAACTTCAACTTCCCACTCAACAAAAATACATTAGAGAAAATAAACACTGCTATCCGATTTCAAACGTTTTATATCATAAAACGCTTCACAAAATTAGAACAGAGGCTCCCGATTAGAACAAACCATATTATTCCCATATCCTAAAATCTAAATGATAAATAGATTAATAATTATGCAAACTAAACAACTGCATAAACGGAATAATCACAAAATGCCAATTCGACTAATTCCGATACGTTAATTAAACCATCCCTAATGGATACAAATAAGCCTTTTGTGGCATTCAATGTAGTTGTAACAACTAGTGTTGGTTATCGAATCAATTATTATTATCGATATTTAGATATCGAGTGTTCGGTTGTGAAATCTAAATTAGAGGAACAACAATTCTAATTTATCTATGATAGTAATCTAATAACATTTTCAATTGAAATATTTTTACTAATATTTTTATTTCCAATAATCATTTTTTATCAAAATATATTTACAAAAGACAATAAACACCAACGGATTGTTGCATGTAAATTCTTACAATTGAATTCTTTAATTTTATTTTTATTTAAGACATCACATTTCATGCTGCATCATATACTCAGCTTGATCTATTAATTATCTTCAAGAACCATGTAATATACAAATCGACTGCCGAAACGTTTTTCTTCTCATCGAGTGATCCACAGGTTTAATCACCTAAGTCCTAGCCGAAACCTTACCTTAACGAAAGCCGAAACGTTTAAAAGGTGCCTAAGTACAGAAAACTGCAGGTCACGGTACCCGAATATGTCAAATTATACCAATCAAACATTAACCTACCACTACAGTGATAAGGTTGAAAATCTATTGAAGAAATTTTACTGATTGTGGTAACTTGATGTCTGAACAACACAAATGTTGCATTAACTTTATTTTCGCTAAGGGTCAATTCACATCGAGACGCGACGCGACGCGACGCTGCACGCAGATTTTACATAGAGCGACTCAAAATATACTTTATTCACTACCCGAAACGATACACATTTAATTGTGAGAATTCAGAGACGTTGTGCTGCACCTCGAGACGCCGCGCGGCGTCTCGGTCTCGGTGTGAATTGACGCTAAAGCGTGTGTGTTGATTGTTTTTGTTTCAAACTAAATAACTGGAATGTTATTGCTCTGGCTGATTAATTGCCTAATCAAAGTGGTACGAAGCCTGATGGATGAACATTATCCCTAGAATAACGAATTAATTACGCTTTCTAAAATCTATTCGAACTTTTTTTGAAGACTGGCTAGAAAATGAATGGAAA
Organism: Heliothis virescens; assembly: GCA_002382865.2. Lineage (NCBI taxonomy): Eukaryota > Metazoa > Arthropoda > Insecta > Lepidoptera > Noctuidae > Heliothis > Heliothis virescens. The sequence continues at coordinate 7,822,963 of NWSH02000605.1, read as the reverse complement.
ATTATTTAAACCCTAAAAATTAAAATTAAAATGGTGTTAATGAATAAACTGTATTTTTTTTCTTTAAATACTTAAGTAATTCCTTCTTTAGTCTAATAAGATATAACTTATCACGTTTAAAGTTCTCTTGCAAGCAAACATGTAATTGCGATTATACGAATGCTATTTTAGTCTGATACAAACAAACCCATTAATTTCCTGAAAACAATAAAACGCAAGTTGAATGTAATTAAAAACAAAACGTGTAAATAAGTAAAGACTTGTAGAACTACATTTGAATAAACCCGGGAAACTGCAGTTTGTATTGCCAACTTTGGTATAAATGCAAACTCTTGAGTATAAATAAGAACAAGTATGAAAACTGAAGAACTATAATGTGTTCCTAATTATTAACAGTAGCTATATTAAGTTATACATTTTAAGTCTGAAAATATATTTCGTTGCCCGTTCCAAAATAAGTATTATGACTATGATAGTACCTACAAAAATCGGTATAATTAAATGCAATGTTTTTCGTGAATTACGTAAATATGCTGTTGTACAACCAACAAGACGTGTTTGTTTATGTATATTAAACACCGGTCAAGTGCGAGTCGGACTCGCGCAAGAAGGGTTCCGTACCATTATCTATGAAAAATGAACGCATCTACAACCTACAACTAGACAAAATACAAACACTTTTCGGTAACAAAAAATAACTTTGTTTTTCATACAAATATATATATAACAAAGTTATAATTTACGGTTTCACACGTTTATTGTATGAAGACACCCCTTCATATTTTTTTAATTTTTAGTATTTTTGTTATAGCGGCAACAGAAATACATAATTTGTGAAAATTTCAGCTTTCTAGTTATCACGGTTTATGAGATATACAGCGTGGAGACAGACAGACAGACAGACAACGAAGTCTTAGTAAAAGGTCCCGTTTTACCCTTTGAGTACGGAACCCTAAAAAATAAAATAGCTTGTCACATTAATACTGTAACAACAACCTTGTATTAAAGTACGAACAAGATTCATCTCAGTTGGGTACTTAGAAAGGAATTTCGTGGTTTACGGTGTATTTACTGCTGTATAAATAAACCAGGGTAAATAAAAACTTGACTGAGGCCCATCAAACGGGTTATGGAGATATTTCAGTTATTTACAACATTGTACGTACGTATGTTACCATTTACTGCTATTTTACGATGTTTATTATTTTATCTGTGAACTATCTTATGCCAGCGGCTTCGCCCGTGTTAAACTTAAAATTCCGTTCTTTTTTGTTCCCGTGGGAGTTTCGGGAAATCCTTTCTTAGCGGATGCCTACGTCATAACATTTAGCTGCATGCCAAATTTCAGCCGGACCCGGTTTGGGCTGTGCTTGATGACTATGTCAATCAGTCGCCTTTGAGTTTTATATATTTAGATTTTGCACGCATATGCATGCACTGCATTACATAGTTAAGTTTACGACCGCGTTCGTTCTTCAACGTTCGGCCTAGAAGATACGGAAAATGTACTTCTAGGTATATTGTACTGAAAAACCCCAAACTACAGTAAATTCGAAAATTATCCGCGATATAAGTATGAACAATAAAATTATCATTGTTTATACAAGCATCTTTACCGCCGTTCAATTGATATATCTTAGGAAATGCATCAACATGACCAATAAATTAGCAACTTGTTATTTTTTGACTTTAAATAGTAATTATTTTTTCCTAAGATTTACACAGGAATTGAAGATCAATCCAACATTCGGCATTATACTCTTTTTAAAAATATTTTCCCAGATTTTAAAACAGTAATAGCACCTATTAATAATATCTGTGTCCTATTGTCAAAAGCCATTCATTTTCATTTGATAACTATGTGCGTTGATGACTATGTCAGTCAGTCGCCTTTGAGTTTTATATATTTAGATTTTGCACGCATATGCATGCACTGCATTACATAGTTAAGTTTACGACCGCGTTCGTTCTTCAACGTTCGGCCTAGAAGATACGGAAAATGTACTTCTAGGTATATTGTACTGAAAAACCCCAAACTACAGTAAATTCGAAAATTATCCGCGATATAAGTATGAACAATAAAATTATCATTGTTTATACAAGCATCTTTACCGCCGTTCAATTGATATATCTTAGGAAATGCATCAACATGACCAATAAATTAGCAACTTGTTATTTTTTGACTTTAAATAGTAATTATTTTTTCCTAAGATTTACACAGGAATTGAAGATCAATCCAACATTCGGCATTATACTCTTTTTAAAAATATTTTCCCAGATTTTAAAACAGTAATAGCACCTATTAATAATATCTGTGTCCTATTGTCAAAAGCCATTCATTTTCATTTGATAACTATGTGCGTTGATGACTATGTCAGTCAGTCGCCTTTGAGTTTTATATATTTAGATTTTGCACGCATATGCATGCACTGCATTACATAGTTAAGTTTACGACCGCGTTCGTTCTTCAACGTTCGGCCTAGAAGATACGGAAAATGTACTTCTAGGTATATTGTACTGAAAAACCCCAAACTACAGTAAATTCGAAAATTATCCGCGATATAAGTATGAACAATAAAATTATCATTGTTTATACAAGCATCTTTACCGCCGTTCAATTGATATATCTTAGGAAATGCATCAACATGACCAATAAATTAGCAACTTGTTATTTTTTGACTTTAAATAGTAATTATTTTTCCCAAGATCTACACAGGAATTGAAGATCAATCCAACATTCGGGATTTTACACTTTTTAAAAATATTTTCCCAGATTTAAAAACATTAATAGCACCTATTAATAATATCTGTATCCTATTGTCAAAAGCCATTCATTTTCATTATAATAATACCACACAGTTAATTAATAAAACAAACGATGGCGATTTTATTTCAACACCATTTAGAAACCAAATGAATTGTTTAATGAAAACAAATGACACGCGCGATATGAAGTCTGTTTACCTAAATATTCGAAATGAAAACCTGTGCTTAATTTATGCCATGTTATATTAAAAAGGCCTTTAAACTTTAAACTAATATTTTTTTATTTACATATATTTACAACATTCGAATAGAAAAAAAAACTTAAACTAAAAAGCGTCAAAGAATTCCTCCCCGTCCGCGTCGCTGTCGACCGGGAGCGTGCCCAAATGCGTCGAATAACTAATAATATATTTTTAATTTGTTATTAGTAATTTTCAGAATATATTATTAAGAAAAGCCTTTTTACACAACAAAAAAAATTACACAATATTACTGAATTCTTCATCCCACTTTCGGTATTTCCGCGGTTTCACCCGTATCAGTAAGAAACTTCTTCCCACTTTCCAAAACCGAATAATAATTGAAACTCCCAAAAACGTAGCTCTCTATTGATAAATTAATTGTCAAAATATCTTTACTGTGGGCATATGTAAGTTACAGATCTTAAGAATATATTCAATTATCAATACGTCCTGCCTAGCCTAATAGGCATACATTAATTACATAGGTGAAAATTATACAAAAAAATTGGTTTCGTAGATTCAGAGATTATCGCCTATCCTTAGATTACCCTTTTATTGTGCATGTTTTACTGCCTCGTTGGTCTAGTGGTCGCATAGCCGACTGCTGATCACGAGGTCTTGGGTTCGATTCCCGGGCCAGGCCGAAATCGCTTTGTGGGTTTTCGAAACTTTTACAAAGTAGCCCGGAGCTGGAAGTTGGTGATTGATACACCCGTGCATCGGAGAGCACGTTAATGTCGGTCCTGCGCCTGATCTCTCTCCGGTCGTGACGGATTGTCGTCCCATCGGGTTATGAGAGTAAGGGAATAGAGAGTGCACCTGTGTCTGTGCTAATGCTTGTGTACTTTATATGTCCTGCGCAGCTGGCTGATCTCCTTATATGAGAACAGCCGCCGTGGCCGGCAATCGGCTAGGATGCCATCATCATCATCATCGCATGTTTTATACTCCGATTGTAGTCCCATAATTAAGATACAATAACAACGTCAACTTGCAATGACTTATTGCCATCACACAATATATTACGCAATCCATTCTACTTGTGTAAAGCACTTGGTCAGTGTTGTGCGGGACACATGTCAAACAATGTTTATTGTAATGTAGCGCCACTAATTAATCGCCACTCAAGTGGTAGGGTAAACCTCTAATTAATTGCTAGTGTTGGGCTGTTATATCGATATGTTATGTCATATTACACTTGAAGGGTTGAAGAGTTGGCCATATAATATTTACTTACATAAAAAATACGCCATAATTCTGGTAAAATGGCAGATGATGACATAGAAATCTTTTTTATTCTGTCTATTTTTGTACGGCTTTATCTGTCAGATAGATATCTAGTACCTTATCAGGAAAGTCACAGTCAAATCATTTATTTCATTTAGGCCTTTACAAGCACTTAATGTAAAAAAATAAACATAACTGAGGTTGAGTCTAATTGCCCATTCCAAAAGTAGCTTCCTATGGAGAAGAACTGGCAAGAAACTCCATGGTGAAACCTCGAAACTGCTCGTAAAAATACAGATGGCCTGAAATATATGCTGTTGGATGTGCTTGGACTGTCGGGTGTCAAACGAGCAATAGTTTTTTTTTTATAGTTTCTTTATCCGATGACAGATTTAAGGCTAACTTCGCAAGTAACTTCTTCCCTGTACTTTACAATTATAGCTCGTTGGTTACACCTGTAGTCAGCCAGGCGCGCGGTGACGTCAGCTAAGTATATCGTATGAATTTGACGTCACTGCTGGCTGGCTACGTAGTCGGCGTCTACGTCACAGATCTACTACGAATTAAGAATGATTCATCTTGTTTATCTGTAGAATAAATGGAAGACACATCGTCGTTATAGCCTAAAATCATCTACAGCCGGACAAAGGACTCCCCAAGCTAGAACATAGGAACACAGTAAAATGTCTGCTAACATATTTTTATTAATTAATTAAATGTTATTCTATCAAAATAACAAGTATTCAAAACACCAACTTTCAAAGATCCATCAATGATTACTAAATTAATAGACAAAAATTTTATCTATTTAAAATTAAACAGTGAAATAAACTAAAAGTTTTGTCAAATTAACCAAATCCTTGGGTCGGCATTAAATCAAGGCTTAACAGCTTAGTCCCGAGGGCTCCTTGTTAGACGGCAATTGGTTCCCGGCGGACTTGCGCGCTTTTTTCCCGCGAAAATTGGCTACACGCTACCGCCATCTTGCACAAATGTTGATACAAAATTACATTCCCAGCAAAACATTTAAGAAAATATAATCCTTCGTAATTCTTAGTTTTGAAAGAAGTTGGTAAAGCCTTGAGCAATTTTTGGATGTTTTATTAAACTTTATGGTATATTAAATTAAATTTCTCTTCATTGTGATGCATCAACATTTACAATCGAATACATTGTAAGAGGTATTTTATAGTAGCGAAGACTATTAACTACTATTTATCACCACTTCTTGTCTAGTGATATTTCTTTAGCAAATGGCGTTTTAAAACATTTCTTTTCACTTTAAATTTAAAGGGATGTAAAGAGATATTTACTGCTGAAAGAGAATGACCTTTGCAGCGCTTCAGAGCGAGTGCGGGTAAGCGCGTTAGCCGCTTTGTCGAGCAAAAAATCTCGAAGAATTGCCTGCTCTTTTTAGAATATTTTATGAAGACCAAAATGTTTTAGTCCTCAAATCCTTTGACATTCTATTAAACAGACACCACGTCATTTGATACTTTTTTTTACCATTACAACAAAAAAATGGTGTGTTCAAACGCTTTAAAAGCAAAAACGACACATCCATTTAATAGAACAAAAAAAATATTATCATGAATATCTTTATGGAAATGGAGCTCTTATTTTAAACGTGAAGATAAATCTCGGACTGGCCCAAGTAAATAGATCTGCCATAATCCTGAATAAAAATGTTTATTTCAGAGAAACAGAATTCAATCATTTTTATTTTCATTGAGGCGTTCAGATAATTCGATCTCTTGAAGCTCTCGTCGGACGAATTTCACTGTGGTCTTGTTGCCAAGTTTCTTGGTTAACCACGGATTTAAATGTTTATGAAAACTATGGTACTAAAATCATTAAATTGCTATGTATATGAAAACCTACATTTTTTTTTATCAAATATAATTTATAAGTACTGCAAATAAAATGAATATAATTTACATAAAGCTTGAAAGCGTTTAGCAAAAGCAAACCGACACTCAATCACCGGTCATTTGAATTCATCTGTCCCAATTAATTTGATCTCCTGAATCCAGTGGAACAACACGCACCATACAGCTCACCCTAATTAACGATACCCAATTCAATAACTCAATTAAATAGACTTTTCCAATTGAATTTGTTTTTGTTGGTTTTCCAATTTCTCCAATTTATTTCTGTTCAATTCTGTCCTTTGTTCAATAAGTTTTAAATATTCATACATTCCTAATTCGAGGCTTAATTAGAACTCGAAACAAGCAGCCCACAAGACTAATGACTCATGAATTTCTATCCCACAATTAATTAACTTTACAGTAAAGGAATACACTGGGGTAATATGTATTGAAAGGTTTATGATCCAACTAAACCCTAATTCGGAGAAACTAATACGCTGTTACTTAACCTATCGTGAGATTATCTGTACAATTACAGACAGAACGCTTAGCCGCAACAGCTGTGTGCTCGTCAGTACTGGCAATAACATTAAAATCGGAATAGGTGGAGCATACTCTGCGAATACGTCGCTTGAGCGGACTTGAGCGGCTCAATTATCGAATCAAAACCATTAACCCGCATAGGTGGGAACGGAGACTTACTTCGCTGACTGAGCGACGATTACCGGCGAATCTAGGATTTCACTTACGCGGCTTAAGATAGATCACGCGGAATAGGGTTGTAATGGCAAATGGTGTATTATTCCTGAGATTGGCTGTTTGGTCTAGATAGTTCGAGCTTGGATTTAAAGTGAATTGTTTCGGGATTTCCTAAGGAAATCCTAAAATTAATGTAAAGTTATAAAAATAATTGCTTAAAAACCACTCTTCCTGAAGTAGCAAAGCAAGCTACTTTTACATTTAAGATGTTTTATGTTACTTAACAATGTGCAGAAGCATTTTGCTAAGACCGCAGGTTCAGTGAAACAAAATCAACAATGACATCGAACTTTATACTTTTACATCGCAATAACAGAAGCTTCTTACTAATCTTCATCACCGGATTACAATCATACATTAATTCTGTATAACAATGAAACCTCCTTGGGCAGGTCTCAACAAACGGATCTAAGCTGAGCGGAGTACAATGCAAATTTGTGCACCCGCATTCAATCTGTGCTCACCTTGACACTCATTCTGGAGACACCTTGAGCTCAACGAGCTGAGCTCTCCAGATAGGGTAGCTGAGGAATTTCATTGATGGAATATGCATTTACCTATATATTTAGTGTATTAGTTGAGAAAAGAAATGGCGTTGTCTTCAAGGCCAGCCTTACACTGGTAAGTTTTGCTCACGTAGGTAACTTACGAAAATTACAAAACCCCTTACTATCAGTCAGACATTAGTCACATTATCTAACAGACAACTATCTAAAACTTGATGTGGGACCTGTGAAAATGACCGTAAGACTTGTAGTTAGATAATATGCTATGCGACCACTAGACCAACGAGGCAGTTAATACACATTATAACTAAAAGTAACCTATCTTCTTGAAACAGCGCTTTTCAATTAACCTGGAAATTCCGCATAAAACTTGCTAGTTCATCAAATATGAACCTTTGAGCGAAACCGCTCACAAACTACGTAGTTCCATACCTATACATTCCCGACATGGGTGCTACAAAACACTTAGCCAATAACGCTGCTGCAACAGCTGAAAAACGCTCCAAGCCACGCATAATCACGTGAGCCGGCGAACTGTGCATGCAATGAAAAGAGTACATATAACTTTGCACATTCCCACTTTCAACATTCAGAATTTCTCTTTGAAAGTTCATAAGAGTCGTTTTCTAAAATTCGAATTATAACTGGCCGTTTCTCGTTCAATTCGAGGAAACTACCTCCCCTACCAAGGTACACAATAGATATAACTTAGGTACTAGTTTCCGCCAGCGGTTTTACCCGCTTACCGAAAGAATACTTTCCGTGCCCGGGCAAAAAGTAGCCTATATATTATTCTGATATATAAGTTATAACACTGCCGAGTCTCATCAAAACCCGTCCAGTAGTTTTTGTGTGAAAGAGTAACAAAAAGAAAAGGATCACGTCATCATGATATGAATATCGAAGGATTCAACCGTTTGAACAGTTTTACCTTAAAAACTCAATAAATAAACTCACATTCGCATTTTTAAATTGTGGTTTAGTAAGACGTAAGTGAGAACAGTCTGCGTCTGATACGAACCATAAACGGTAATGTTTTTGCTATCGTTTGACGGGACACAAAGGTAATAACGCACATTCAGCCACAGCTTTATCTCGTAAACCCTTTTGTAAGAAAGTTGTTTTACCGTTCAGGCATGTAGTAAAAAATGTGAGTGTTTTACTATCAAGAGTATCAGCGAAATATCTTTACGTTCACGGAGTAGTCGAGGTCCAGAAAAAATGTTGCGGAAAAAAATGAAAACCTGTCTAAAATATTGGATTGAATTCGTAAAAAATCCTTAAACCCCTCACTCTCTAATAACATCTGGCGTATACCCGTATATATTTCCGGATTTTATTTCCGGCTAATAAGCCCTCGCCGCGTGATTTAACATAAGTAACCAGAATAAACGTTACAAATTGAGGCAGGTAAGCAATCAGCCGACATCAGTAGATATTGACTCTGACTCGATTGATGTGACATCAAAACGCCTGCCTCTGTGTTAGTAACTCACACATATGTGAATAAAAAAGTCCCTAAACCTCTTTACTTAAAGGTAGCCAGGTCAGCCACGATATAAAACCTCCATAGATCACCTATTCATGGCACAGCCACGGTCGCTGGCTGGTCCAGAATAACAATATTAATCCTGCTACATGTCCCGTGCACGGTCCTTTATCGAATGGACCTTCGATTTGTTCAATTCAAACTTGGAGTCGAGTATTCGGCCAGCAAAAAAGATTGTCGTGTGCACATTTAAAAAAGTAAAAACCGCAAAAATTTTAAGACTAATCTAGATCTCAATTACGTTTACAAATGTAGAATTTCCTAGAATTTAGAGGAAAGAAGAAGAAGCAATGTAGAGGCTCCTAGAATTAACAAGTTTGATTCGTTTTAGCCTTAACGTTACCCTTGAACATGACATTAAGGAACCTAATGCCTATAATAAAAAACATTCCCTATTTGATTAAGTGCTACTATTCGAACACAAAGGTGCTCTTATGTAGGTACTTACAATTTGACAGAAAATAGCCCATCAAATAGATCTGCCACTGTAGCGAAGTTTCCGTAATCGTTACAAATATCGTAAAGCCGTGCTTGATACACAGTATTGGTGCGATGTCAGTACATTATGTGTTTCCATCGAAAGAGCGACAAACAAAGTAATATTGCAGACATTGACCCTGAGTGTTTTGGCGTCACGCCAGAGGTCGGCGCTGGGACACTTATGTAAACGCGTCTTTGTTTTTATTCTTTGTTTTTTGTTTGGCTAATTAAAAGCTTATTGTTGATTCCTTATACTGTTTTTTTTTTGAGTGAAAAAGAAAAACGTGTCTAGACACGTTTAACTATCATTTATTTATTATTTCCCTATTATATAACTGTACAATGTTCACGGTAGCGTAAGGGTATTAGGAACAGGGAATAGGGGAATGGGGAATTAGGGTATAGGGAATACCCTATACAATAATGTTATATGCAATAGGATATCCCCTTTATACAATATCTGAAATCTGAAATAATTAACTCATATCTATAAAGTAGCGATTTGCTAACCGTACAAGTGAACATGATTTTCGAACCCGCATCCTCGTACTTGGTTGCGAGCGCCCTTAACCTCTAGTCATGACGACACTGACCTTGGAACAGCCCTCCTTAATATTCGCCAAAGTTTTTATCGATTCCAAATAAAATTCCCAACTTTTTTTATGAAAGAATATTATTTCCTCTATCAATAAAATCGTCGTAAAATCGAATTAATTCCAAAAGGTCAACAAATAGAAGAAAATGAAAAACAAACATGGTGAAAGATCGTAAATTCTCATTGAAAATCATTTCCTTTATTGTTCTTAACGCTTGAATAAAAAACAAAAGGACAAGCGTGAATAAAATTGCGAAGGAAGCTTGGTATAACAAAATATGTACAGACGACAGTAGGCAACCTAACCGAATCTGTGAAATTTTACCAATCGAACGTTAACCGTCCACTATTATGCTAAGGTTCAAAATCTATATTGCAGAAATTCGACAGATTGTGGTAACTTGCTGTCGTCAGTACCAACTTACATGAAAAAAATATACTTTGTTCTGAAAGGTAAGTAAGTAAGTTCTCTATTACTGTACCTGATGTTGTGTGAAAGTACAGGCACCTACAAAAGTTCACAATCTCGTGTCAACGAGTGTACGTTGTTTACGCAATAGAACGCACTTTACGACTCAACTACCTACATTTTTACAGAGTTTATTTAGGCAGATCGCAAACGAGGATATAAATGGCGATGATATGGGTACAGTAAAATAAATAAACGTAGGTACTTATTTATGAATGCTATTGTATACTTGTAATAAAAAGGTATTCTTTCTTTTACATATTTTGTTACAAAAAAAAAATTGAGAGGATCAAAACACTGCTCGCATAGTTTAGTAAATGCGGACATATTTTATACAATCAGTTCAATAGCCACTGAAACGTGAATATTTTGTAATTACTTGAAAATACTCAAATTCAAACCAGTCTATACCACTTCCTTTAGTTCTAAGCATAAATAAAGGAAGGACACTAAAACAATAAAAGAAACTAGTTGACCAGTTGCCAAGTACGCAGCCAGCCTACCGACTCACAGTCACCGCTGAATACGACGCAACCCCTTCCCTTATCATACAATTCTTTACGGGCACAAAAAAGAAAGACACAGAAGGCTAGCTCCACAACTAAATCCATGGCTAGGGATTGCAATCCGGTATCATTTTCAATCCGGCCGGATCCGGCCGGATTGGCGTGAATCCGGCCGGATCCGACCGGATCCGGCCGGATTAGCAAATGTGCTGAAAGATATATGTACTTGGCCCACACTTTCGGCATGACGGGTCCTCACCGGGCACGGTTGCTTCGGGAGGTACCTGCTTGTCCCCGTGGTGGCAATTGGCGGCGGCAAACTCTCGCGCCCAGCCGTGGTTCAAGCCATGGTGAGGGGCGAAAGGGAATGGGATGCCGTCGCCTCCTTCTGCGGAGCAGTTATGCTAGAGAAGCAAGCGGCGAAGCGACTGCGAATTCGCGCCGCTCATCTCAGCCGCCGCTGTGGACCTGGTGGTAAACACGGTCGCCGGGTATCGAGAGACGCTCCCGGGGGGCACGTAGGCGTGGGCTGTGGGCGTGAGTTTTCTGGTGGCACATCGTTCTTCCGTCTCCTAGAAGACGATACTG
>NWSH02000605.1:7800094-7811254 GCA_002382865.2 Heliothis virescens | reverse complement strand
CACAAAGGTGCTCTTATGTAGGACTTACAATTTGACAGAAAATAGCCATCAAATAGATTGCCACTGTAGCGAAGTTTCCGTAATCGTTACAAATATCGTAAAGCCGTGCTTGATACACAGTATTGGTGCGATGTCAGTACATTATGTGTTTCATCGAAAGAGCGACAAACAAGTAATATTGCAGACATTGACCTGAGTGTTTTTGGCGTCACGCCAGAGGTCGGCGCTGGGAACACTTATGTAAGGGACACTTATGTAAACGCGTCTTTGTTTTTATTCTTTGTTTTTTGTTTGGCTAATTAAAAGCTTATTGTTGATTCCTTATACTGTTTTTTTTTTGAGTGAAAAAGAAAAACGTGTCTAGACACGTTTAACTATCATTTATTTATTATTTCCCTATTATATAACTGTACAATGTTCACGGTAGCGTAAGGGTATTAGGAACAGGGAATAGGGGAATGGGGAATTAGGGTATAGGGAATACCCTATACAATAATGTTATATGCAATAGGATATCCCCTTTATACAATATCTGAAATCTGAAATAATTAACTCATATCTATAAAGTAGCGATTTGCTAACCGTACAAGTGAACATGATTTTCGAACCCGCATCCTCGTACTTGGTTGCGAGCGCCCTTAACCTCTAGTCATGACGACACTGACCTTGGAACAGCCCTCCTTAATATTCGCCAAAGTTTTTATCGATTCCAAATAAAATTCCCAACTTTTTTTATGAAAGAATATTATTTCCTCTATCAATAAAATCGTCGTAAAATCGAATTAATTCCAAAAGGTCAACAAATAGAAGAAAATGAAAAACAAACATGGTGAAAGATCGTAAATTCTCATTGAAAATCATTTCCTTTATTGTTCTTAACGCTTGAATAAAAAACAAAAGGACAAGCGTGAATAAAATTGCGAAGGAAGCTTGGTATAACAAAATATGTACAGACGACAGTAGGCAACCTAACCGAATCTGTGAAATTTTACCAATCGAACGTTAACCGTCCACTATTATGCTAAGGTTCAAAATCTATATTGCAGAAATTCGACAGATTGTGGTAACTTGCTGTCGTCAGTACCAACTTACATGAAAAAAATATACTTTGTTCTGAAAGGTAAGTAAGTAAGTTCTCTATTACTGTACCTGATGTTGTGTGAAAGTACAGGCACCTACAAAAGTTCACAATCTCGTGTCAACGAGTGTACGTTGTTTACGCAATAGAACGCACTTTACGACTCAACTACCTACATTTTTACAGAGTTTATTTAGGCAGATCGCAAACGAGGATATAAATGGCGATGATATGGGTACAGTAAAATAAATAAACGTAGGTACTTATTTATGAATGCTATTGTATACTTGTAATAAAAAGGTATTCTTTCTTTTACATATTTTGTTACAAAAAAAAAATTGAGAGGATCAAAACACTGCTCGCATAGTTTAGTAAATGCGGACATATTTTATACAATCAGTTCAATAGCCACTGAAACGTGAATATTTTGTAATTACTTGAAAATACTCAAATTCAAACCAGTCTATACCACTTCCTTTAGTTCTAAGCATAAATAAAGGAAGGACACTAAAACAATAAAAGAAACTAGTTGACCAGTTGCCAAGTACGCAGCCAGCCTACCGACTCACAGTCACCGCTGAATACGACGCAACCCCTTCCCTTATCATACAATTCTTTACGGGCACAAAAAAGAAAGACACAGAAGGCTAGCTCCACAACTAAATCCATGGCTAGGGATTGCAATCCGGTATCATTTTCAATCCGGCCGGATCCGGCCGGATTGGCGTGAATCCGGCCGGATCCGACCGGATCCGGCCGGATTAGCAAATGTGCTGAAAGATATATGTACTTGGCCCACACTTTCGGCATGACGGGTCCTCACCGGGCACGGTTGCTTCGGGAGGTACCTGCTTGTCCCCGTGGTGGCAATTGGCGGCGGCAAACTCTCGCGCCCAGCCGTGGTTCAAGCCATGGTGAGGGGCGAAAGGGAATGGGATGCCGTCGCCTCCTTCTGCGGAGCAGTTATGCTAGAGAAGCAAGCGGCGAAGCGACTGCGAATTCGCGCCGCTCATCTCAGCCGCCGCTGTGGACCTGGTGGTAAACACGGTCGCCGGGTATCGAGAGACGCTCCCGGGCACCGTAGGCGTGGGTCTGTGGGCGGTGAGTTTTCTGGTGGCACATCGTTCTTCCGTCTCCTAGGAGACGATACTGAGGAGACACACCCGTGTCGGCGGCGCGCGTTGTTCCACGCGTTCCTCAAATAGGTCAACAAACCCATTAGGGCCAGAGCCTGTCGGGGCTGCGGGATTGTTCGAAAGAGTTACCGCTGCTTTGGCACACAATGGGCTCCAGAAGGGACACGGTGGGTTTTAGTTAAAGTCTGACCGGTCCCATATTCGTCAGGTCAGGATCTGATGATGGACACCCTGAGAAATCTAGGGCAACTCATGAACATGAATACTTGATATTATCAAGTATTCAGTCGATATTGAGTTGATTATGGCTTAATTATTGGTTACGACTGCCACAGTGGGTATTAAAATATTANTGGGCTCCAGAAGGGACACGGTGGGTTTTAGTTAAAGTCTGACCGGTCCCATATTCGTCAGGTCAGGATCTGATGATGGACACCCTGAGAAATCTAGGGCAACTCATGAACATTGCAGGCAAGCATCGACTGAATACTTGATATTGAGTTGATTATGGCTTAATTATTGGTTACGACTGCCACAGTGGGTATTAAAATATTATAGTTTTAGACCCAAAAACTGAAAAGCATAAAATTAAAATCCGTTTACAAAAAAAAAATAACCAACTTCACAAAACACTGAAAGGAACCAAATAAAACTTTTAACATGGCTCTAGAAGTCGGTGGCAAAATAAACACAATCAACTGACCTGCAGACTGCAGGCACCTACTTCTAGAGCCATGTGTCATTTTGTCCCTTTTTCTCCCTCTAATCTGTTTCCTTTTACTTTTGACTCTCCGATAACCTTCTTTTTCTTGAGGATTTGACTTACTAGTACCTTTTTCAATGTATTTTTCGAGATTTAGGGTTTAACCGGATCCGGCACCGGATCCGGTGCGTCAGTGCCGGATCCGGTAGGTCTAGAAACACGCCGGATCCGCCGGATTACCGGATCCGCCGGACCGGATTGCAATCCCTATCCATGGCCATAGTTTTGGAAGTTTATTTGGAACGATGGAGAGAGAAAAATAGGTATTTTTAAGGAGAGATAAATATATAAAGATATAAAGATAAATACACATATAATCAACTCACCTGGTGATAAACAATGATGTGGTCGAAACTAATGCACATTTAATTTTGATTTGTGTAATTAATTTTGATCCCACGTTGTACTTAGTTATCTTGCATACTGATTCTTCTGTGATTACCTATATCATTTTCTTCAGGAGAAACGGCGCCATTTTACAGGGAATTCTCATCAACATGCGTGGCGTGGCGCTTTCTGTAAACGATGTGGTATCACGTCCCCGCGAAGTGATATGATGACAAGCGCTTGAATACTAAGTGTTCCCGCATACTGCAGACTAAACTATCGGCCGACAGTCGGTCCATTGGTAGACAAAAAAAAATCAATCGAAGACTTTAGTCCGTCTTAGACCAGAAAAATACCTCATCATTGTAATGTGCATACTACTGATCTTCATGCTGATTTATGAGCCACAACAAACTATCGGCCGACTAAAAGTCTGTAGTGTGCTGGAGTCTAAGTCGAGTCGCTGTGCCAGCGGGATGTAAGTCCCGTGGTAAATTAAAGTGCCTTACAGAATTAGGGCATGAAGTACGTAAATTATGATGGGTTTTATATGAATTTACTGGTAGTACTGTGATAATTTGAACTCCTTATTATAAAAGTTTAAAATAAGATAGTTAAGGTCTAAAGCTTTACAGGACTTCATTCGATGAAAGATCATTGTACATACCTACTTCAGGATTAGCTTCAGAGAACATCTAGATCTGTATTGATGTTCATACGATTTTTAAGCGAAATGTAGCCTACCTACAGAGAAAATATAAATCAATGTACCTATGAAAGTAATAGATACATTTACCTTGTTATACCTATGTTACCTATATTCATTTTACATAGAATTTCAACACAAACTTAAGCTCGAGTGCACACTACGTAAGGTAATTTTGCTTCGAGCAAAAATGTTATAAAAATTTCCCTCCGTTAAAGATACATCCCTAGCGAAATTTAATTTTAGTGGGTTCAGCTGTTTAGGAAGACGTTGATAAATGAGTTAGTAAGTCACCCTGGAATTACTGCGAGACATATGCAACGTAAAGTGTTTTTTTTAAACCTCTTGATTGATATATCGTGTGTAAATTTCGCATTTTTTTAACGGCTAAGGTGGGTTTTTATGCCCAAACTATCCCTTGAATTGCAATTACAGATTTTAACTTCAGTTCACCACACAAATAACATAATATTTTAATCTCCGATCGTGTAACAACGGATAGATAAGTTATAGAAACCCGCAGTAAATAGAACTATCTCAATACTTATCTTCATCAAATATTATGCTACTCATATCTATTTCCATCAGTCGCGCACGAATAACAATGCTACTTTAAAAATGCTTGCTCCAACCTGAGAAAACTGAGGCAGAATTGTTACTTATCTTGATACGACAGTATCAAGATAAGTAACAATTAATAAGGTGTTTTTAATAATTCAATAAGGTGACAACCTTAAATGAATGGGCAAAGGCCGATAATCAGATAACGATCAGTTATCTCCACATGAAATCAAACAAGCGATCGTTTAACCTCGCCGACACTCGATCTACCTAACGTCCATGAACAAAATAAATAGAACAGAATAATCTAAACTTCGTTCTCCCGTAAAAAGTCAGTTTAAATTCAATAGTATTAACCGTAAACGATTCGTTTCCGCCACATTCCGTTTCCAATTGAAGTGTGATTTTCACGTAAGCTGGTTATTTTCAATCTGCTCAATACTGTGCGTGCTCCTCCAAGGAATCCTTAGATTACCACGACTCAGCGACGTAAATCGGTTTACTACAACCCGAATCAGAGTATTGCAAATCCAATAAAATGACTTACCTACACCATTTAGCTCTGTCGAGACCATTTTTGTTACCTATGACGAAAAAAACTGTAACTGTGAGATATGTGTCGCTAGCAAAAATCTGAAAAATTTGGTGGCTAAATTCAATCATAGGAAATTACATGACTACGTTATCCATGAGAAACATATACCTATATGTTTAGCAGCTCAAATTGTAACTTTTAACGCCATTCCTAATGTATGGTCGGTCGATCACAAAATCCATAATTAAACACGATAGAATTCTTAAGTCCACTAAATAAATAGTTTCCAAAGTTGATGACATTAATTTTATCACGACTATCATGGTGCTGATGTTCAACTGTCGAGGGTGAGCCTAAAACTGGTACATACAAAAACTGTCTGTGTAAGTAGGAGTTCCAGTAAAGCCTCCTGTAAGATACGGATCCAAAATTATACAGTACCCACGCTCGTCAAATGGAAATGCGTGTGCGAATTATTCCACACCTACACCTTATCCGAATATTAATACCACAATTAGTCCGTACAAAGGATGTTGTTATTATCATCTTAATAGCATTCTAAATTAAATGGGAGGCCAAAAGGTACAGGTCTGAGCGTACAGCGAAAATCTTTGAACAATAGCCGGAGTTCATTCGATGGAGAGGCCTGCGATTACATTAATTGAATCTACCTATTTAAGCAAGCACGGTATATTTAATCCGTTACTCTCGCATTTAGCCATTAGTTAAGATAATATTAATTAATTTAGCAGTTCACTAAACTGTACTTAGTAAATGTTCATTATCAATCAAACTGTCGATGTTTACAGAAAGTTTTTCCGAATTCTAAAGTTTGCATTTCGAACTATGGGTGCCATTTCTACATCTTCAGTCGAAAAAAAAATAAGTCAGATGTATTTGAATTACCTGAACCTTAAAGTTGACTATAATATGTAAATCTTTCTCTGTACATAAGATAAGACACTACTAGGTAATATCCTTTAAGATTTGAACAACAAGGACAAACATTCAACGCTGTCGAGATGAACTGGCACTACCTCTACGAAGGTACAATGTACGTGTAATATTTCCTCAAATTGAAATTCTCAGTTTGTTCGTGTGCCAGGGAGAGCGAAATATATCGCTATATATCCTGGGTCGGGCGAGCTTAAAAGATTTTAGTAATAAGTATCAGTCTGCGACCTCGCCTCGGCCCCTGCTATCTCACACCGCAGCTTTGTTTTACAATTTGCTGGATTTCTCATACTGTCTCATGTAATTACATTTTCTTGTATTTTTTTAATAAAAGTGTGCCATTCTACTTAGAGCCAAATGTTATCCAATTTAAATTACAAGGAAGTCACTTTGTCTGGTTAATGAATGCAAAATATATTCCCAAACACCCGGCTGCAACCCAATTACGGTAAGATTACGCAGTTTTACATAAAAGCGCTTCGATTCTCTCCCTTTTAATTAAAACACGTCCAATGAAAACGTTAAAAGACATTGAATTAGCAGTGCAGACAGAGAGTAACTATTAGAAAAATAATGAAAATAAAACAATGTACAGAAGTGCTAAGCTTACCGGCGCGGCCCCGAGCACGGCAGCCAATCTAAAATGCAGATACAATCTGCGAAACTCAATACTAACCGCACACGACGACTCGCCGACGTAATTACCTACTATTATTGTAGTTCCCGAACAGTCTGGCTAATTCAAAACCAGGCTCCATCTATCTCAGGATATGTTAGAATTACCATCACCGTAGTTTGGATGGGTACCTATCTCGAATGCTACATCTCCCAGAAATTTGAAAAATATTCCTCGAGCGAAATTATTAATTCTCATAGTGTAGGCACCACCACATGGGTCATCGTTCCTACAATTGACAGGGGAAAATCCAATATTGATGACTTACTGATAAATAACACTATAATACGCCTTTGACAATGAGTAATATAATAAATTGATCAATAAATCATTTGATTTGTGGCTGTCATGTATGGTACTGATATTAATCGCCACAAAATGCAGTGTCATAGTTCGTAAAATACGTCGTAGGTACGATGCCCCTGCGACCCCGGGGTGCTGGCTCGAATATGACTTGTGGAGTTAGGCCATTATCACCAGACTACCTCTGACTGCACTAAGCTGAATGCTGTTCCTCGAATTACATCCTATTCGCGTGAGTTTTAGGTTTCCACAGACGACTTAACTCAGTAGCACAATCAAGATGTTAGGTACAGACGACAGCAGGTTAACGTATACGAATCTGTCAAATTTTACCAATCGAACATTAACCTACCTCCATTGTGATAAGGTTGAAAATCTATTGAAGAAATTTGTCAGATTGTGGTAACTTGATGTGCTGTCGTCTGTACATAAAAATAATAGTACCAAGACAAAAGAAAGCGGTAAACGCTCACTTTCCCAAACTAATTCCAAGAAAGTTTTTTAATCTGAAACTTGTGTGCCACACACATATAGAACAAAGTATGCTCTATTTCTAGATAAAACGAGCCACTGGGTCAAGTCGATTAGACTAAATGTCCAACTTAATAATCATAGATAGTGAGGAAGTTGTGACTGCAAAGCTTTTATGCGGTGAACGTGTAGATATTTAAATTAAATGTTACGTTTAATGTGCTACAATGACGCCTTGCACTGACCTCTAAGTAAAAGTACAATTAACTGAAATTACCTGTATAGTGTGATTCTTAGAGTATGGCAGTTATTTTTAACCGACTTTCACAAAAAGGGAGGTTTCTCAATTCATCGAAATCTTTTGTGGACATGAAAAGCTGGTACATTTTATTCGTGGCACGATTAACCATAAAGCATGTTAAGACCCGCTAAGAGATTTTTAATGTACAAAAATTGGGAAGGAATAGGTTTCATTCTAAAAAGGAAACGAAATATTTTAGCCGCACTAGGTACACTTAATACCTTTCTAAGTTCGACATTTATATTCGAAATACCTACACAATGAAGCTGTCGCTCTTTTTGAAATTGAAAGAGGTCACGAATTGTTGAATTAAATAGTTTTAATTTTGGTATCGGTCCTTATCTTTTAATGAAACATAATTAAAGCTCCCAATTGGACCTACCCGGTCACGACCACAATTTAATGTT
This sequence comes from Heliothis virescens, assembly GCA_002382865.2. Taxonomy (NCBI): domain Eukaryota; kingdom Metazoa; phylum Arthropoda; class Insecta; order Lepidoptera; family Noctuidae; genus Heliothis; species Heliothis virescens. Next base: position 7,803,036 of record NWSH02000605.1, on the reverse strand, counting down.
ANGATTGTGGTAACTTGATGTGCTGTCGTCTGTACATAAAAATAATAGTACCAAGACAAAAGAAAGCGGTAAACGCTCACTTTCCCAAACTAATTCCAAGAAAGTTTTTTAATCTGAAACTTGTGTGCCACACACATATAGAACAAAGTATGCTCTATTTCTAGATAAAACGAGCCACTGGGTCAAGTCGATTAGACTAAATGTCCAACTTAATAATCATAGATAGTGAGGAAGTTGTGACTGCAAAGCTTTTATGCGGTGAACGTGTAGATATTTAAATTAAATGTTACGTTTAATGTGCTACAATGACGCCTTGCACTGACCTCTAAGTAAAAGTACAATTAACTGAAATTACCTGTATAGTGTGATTCTTAGAGTATGGCAGTTATTTTTAACCGACTTTCACAAAAAGGGAGGTTTCTCAATTCATCGAAATCTTTTGTGGACATGAAAAGCTGGTACATTTTATTCGTGGCACGATTAACCATAAAGCATGTTAAGACCCGCTAAGAGATTTTTAATGTACAAAAATTGGGAAGGAATAGGTTTCATTCTAAAAAGGAAACGAAATATTTTAGCCGCACTAGGTACACTTAATACCTTTCTAAGTTCGACATTTATATTCGAAATACCTACACAATGAAGCTGTCGCTCTTTTTGAAATTGAAAGAGGTCACGAATTGTTGAATTAAATAGTTTTAATTTTGGTATCGGTCCTTATCTTTTAATGAAACATAATTAAAGCTCCCAATTGGACCTACCCGGTCACGACCACAATTTAATGTTAACTTTTCTATATAGCCAGTGGAATCTAGCACGAAGATCTTTAGTTCCTAATATAAATCCAAAATGACTTTTCTCTTTTTCGTTTTTACGGTAAACGGCTAAATCAACAAACATTTGGTAAGTAACATAGAGAAGGCCCCTCCTATAAGCTGTATATTTCAGGTTGCATGAAGTACTTACCTGTAGAGTGCCGATAAGACGTCTAAAAAATATTTTTTATGTGTTAGCAGGAAAAATGGCAAAGGGATAGCCTGATGGTAAGCCATCAACGTTGGAGTCACAAGTGCCAGCTTTCATTCTAAGGCTGGTTTTACAGTCACTCCGTCCGGACGTCAGCGTCGCGTCGTCAGCCGAAAATATGTGCAACTTTACGAAGCATTTTTGAATAACGCGAAGCTTTTCACCAGCCCAAAGAGAGGGGAAGGATTTTGGATCAATGAAATATTGACCCAATAGGTTTGGAAGGAGGTGTTTTCATGGGAAAGGCATGATAACGTTTGTCTTCTGTGCAAGTGTGGTAGGTACTTCCCGGATCGGCCCAGCCACGGCTAAGCACAACCACAAATTATAAAGAGGTTTTTTTTTGCTTCTTTGTGTCTACCCTAAAGGCTCTGAAACTACTGAACCAATGTGGAAATAAACACTGTTAGGAGGCTACACCACCCCCAGGTGACATGCTATATTTTATCCAGGTACGGGAAGCACTGTCCACAGGACGCGGATAAAACCGCGAGAAACAGTTGAATATAAAAGAATAAGCAAAGTTGACTTAGAAAGGGTGTAACGTTTACACCTGACCCGTATTGAGGTCGTGTGCGGTCTAAACGCGCGACTTCACCTGGCGTCGCGCCAAGCAACGCTTTGTCGTCATTTTGTACGTAGATCCCAACAATTTATGACACTACGAATGCTTAAGAAGTATTCTGAGAATGCAGAATGAATGCTTTTGTTTTTAGTGTATTAAGCTAAGCACTGGCTCTTGAACTTGCTAGAACACTGAGCGAAGTAGATTCTTATGGCTCACGGACTAGTGAGCGAACTATTTAGCAATTTCTATTCTATGTTGAATGTGGCATTGTAGTACATGGCATAGTCTTTGCCTAATCCGATCGGCACTAAAAATGTGTTTATTAATTTCCCACCAAAATTACAGCTGGTAGTAAACAAACGCTTAGCTGCATTTTCGTAGCTGCCCAGGAACGATAGTTCAGTTCTGCCGAGTACCTACCCGAGTATGGTAATTATATTAGAACACCTAGTCTGTACAATGCTTTAAGTAAGTACCTACACCTTAGAGTTCTGAAACAAGTCATCACTCTAGAACATAAAACAAACAAATGAAGATCTACAAATATAAACGAAAACACGCACCCGGAATTATGAGGTCCAAATAAACAGTACCTATCATGAAAATTAATTAATATACAACTTTAAAATAACATTAACTTGCCGAAAGGCACCCGTTACTCTCGAGTTGGGCGGTTTTATTGTTTTAATGGCCTTAGTATCGCAGTTACAGGATAACGAAAGCAAGCCAACTGTACCTTTGTCATTAGCACACAATTTATTAAGGGATGACATCACTTTAGTTAATGATAACTGGATTGAATCTTCATTACGGAATCAAAAGGAAGACCTTTTTTGTTAGCGTCGTAGATGCAATACATAGTACAGACAACAGCACAACAAGTTACCACAATCTGTAAAATTTCTGCGATAGTTTTTCAACCTTACCGCAGTAGTGGAAGGTTAATGTCCGATTGGTAAAATTTGACAGATTCGTAGGTACCTATACGTTGACCTGCTGTCGTCTGTAAAATAGTTTGTAGGTATCAAGTTCCAGTTAGATAACCGTAAGTAGGTATTATCCTACCTTCTTTTCCCTATAAACCGCAATGCTAACCTCTGAAATAGCTGCACTGTTTTTGACGGGACTTTTACTCGCAGATAACTGACTTGATAAGGAGCAACTTAAGCTTCTTTTGTCCGGTTTCGAGAACTAGTTCCTTCGTATTGTGAGTGGAAACGCAAGGAACGGCATTCATTCCAAACCAAAAATAGTTAAAATTCATGACCTACTAATAATACGATACGATACGGGAAATATGTAAAACTGCACACGTTATTGCCTTGCAGGAAACGTGGTTATTGCCACA
>NWSH02000605.1:7775051-7795505 GCA_002382865.2 Heliothis virescens | reverse complement strand
CGAATCGGTTTTACTTTTCATCTGCTCGTGGCGCGGCCTGGCGCGGCGCCCGGGAAACAATTTACACCCTCAGTGTGAATTGTTCGTTTAGATAACGATGGAACATTACGCATCATTTTTGTTTTGTTACTTATTTGTATAAAGGGCATTTTTTAATTAAAAAACCTTTAATGTATTTAAATTTCAATGTTAGGACGGAAGAAAACGTCTATGTAAGTCTTGAGGTGTGATTCGTAGTTGGTGGAGAGTTTGTTGCGCCACTTCTTCTTTCCAGCAAAAACACATTGAAAGTGGGATGGGCGGGCATTATAGGGGCTGTCTGATTTAATTTTCACGATCAAAAAAGTGCTGTTTTCCCAGTCTACTTTGAATAAATTTTTTGATTGTTTTTTGGTTTTTTGGTTGTTCCCTTTCTCCATTCAAATTCATGTAAATTAACGATTTTATTTTAAGTAGTTACGCAAAACAGTAATAGCAAAGTATAATGGCAAAAGTTCGTATATCTTTGGTCTATTGTTTTTAAGACATTAGATCTTGCATGGGCGCAACGTGAAAAATGATAATAATATTATTATTAAGCAGGTGAGACACAAAACCTCATTGTCAGACAACATCCGACAGAAGTGTCTCCCGACGTTCTTGATATTATATAATAGAAGAGAAGAAATACTCTGAAAATAATATTTGTGAAAGTCGAGGATTTTATAATTATTCCATAAATGTGACGAAGCTCCAGCGCAGCCTGAATAGCCCGCACTGCTTCTTTGCTGTTCACGTCAACCTTATTTTACTAATGCACTTTTGACTACACGTTTTGATATAAATCCATTTCATGCCAGGAAACTATAAACTTTTGAATACTACCATTTATCTCCTAAAAAATAAGAAGTCAGTAGTTGGTAGTTAGGCTACGAAAAGGGTTCTCGCCGAAGCCGTTCTTATTAAGTATTTTAACGTCGCAAAATTATTATAAAAAAGTTAAGAGAGAAGCTATTTATTATAAAAGTTTTTGCATAAAAGGCTTCTTGTAATATGGCTGTGGAAAGTTGTAGTAATTTAATGTGCCGAGAAAGTGATTATTCAAAAAATATAAAAAGCAAAAAAAATTATGATATATGAAACTTTCCGGTTTGAATATTCTTACATGTCCTCGAATAGAAATTTTCTGCGATGTACTATTTTAATTAAAAGATGGTTTCCATTCATTCCCGTTGGCTCGGTCTTACGTATTGTTCGGAATGTAGGCTATTGTGAAATCCATTCTAAAAACTACAGGCGAATCCCTAAGGCACTTATCGCTCCACAGATGTGAAAATTTCATCATTTATATATTTTCCGTAAAAGTCAGCTGGAATAAAGTATTTTTTTCGAAGGCAACAGAAACATATGGATTGTAAATTAACTTTACAATGTTATTCCACACCTTAAAAAAAAATAGGAACTTTCAGTGACGAAAAAAAGCTTCGTACAAAACAAATCAAGTTTTTAATATCCCGTTGAGGTACCTACTATTAGATTAAACAAAAAAAAAGAGCCTGCACGGGGTGACCAGACCTAGCAAGGGGGTTCGTTAATATATCAGATACGACGGTTGTCGCATCGATCTTAACGGCCTTCGTCACACAGCGGGATGAGACGTGACAACATTTGCCATCCATGGTGTTTGCTAAGAATGTGCCCAAAACTATCACTTTCTATAAACGACTTGGTGAGCCTAAATTGGGGTTTTATTTTGGAAGAATTTACCAATTTTGTACTTTAACATGGTACTCAGGGATAAATTTAAAAATAAGCGCAGTTGCTTTTATGTGGGTGCGTGAAGGAATTGATAGAAACGCCCCAGTATAATTAGTTGCGAGACAAATGAAATTTCTGGAAGAATATAGGAATACCTATTATTAGGATACACAGCTAGAAACATAAGTAAATAAAAGTTACCGAGGTAAGTATATCCAGTTGAAATAATAGTGGATTAAACGGTAGAATTAGGTCGGGTCAGAAACAAATGGGCATTTAATTAGGAACACCAAAATAAACCTGACCATTTTGGGGGTAGCTGCTGATTTATATTAAAAAAGTTTCCCAATAAATTTCATTTATAAGTCTTAATTTATTTTGGTGCAGAGTTAAAATCTGCATTGTGCAATTTGGGGCGTCGCTGTGGTTTTTAAGAATAGAGTAAATATCACGCTGTAAATCTGTCCGTGGTTTAAGGTTTCCGAAAGCAATCGTTAGTAGTTTTGCTAATCTGTGGGGTGTTCCGCATCGCTGTCTTTCTACTTTATTGGCTGTAGAAAAGAACTAGATTGACGATTAATAAATCTTTCAGATTAGTTTCATTGGCGCCAGCGATTGGAACTTTAGCTGATCTCTTTCAGTGATTGATGGATGTACCGTCTTTTCGATTGTTAAAATTTAATAGCAATATAACATTTGTAAGGCTTTACTTGTATCTATTTGAATTCACTTTAAATACAACAGTATATAATGAAAATTTTGTAAAAAAGCTCTCTTAGCTTAAGTGGTTTACGTGTAGATAGATAGATACTATGTACACTCAGTACTATAGACCACGCGCAGGTCACCCTACCGGAATCTGTCAAATTCTGCCAATAAAGAAAGACAGAGTGAGGTAGGTTGATGTGCTGACATCTGTACAGATATCTGACTATTAGATATACATATTATTTTTTTTTTGCCATGTAATGTTTCCATTTCATCACGTGCCGAAAGTCGCGTGTTACTTAATGTATCACACGAAGTTCGGTTCACGATTCCGTCGAGCCGCAAACAATCATAAACTTCTGACATCTGTCCTTGGAACTCTTGGAAGTTCAACAGAGCAAGCAAAACTCAGTTTCCAAGACTAAAATCATAATAATTATTAACAGCCGATTTTAGTTCAGTTAAGAAAATTAAGTGATTTACTGATTTCAGCTCCCAAATCTATTAAGTTAGTAATATCTTTTAATGATTAATTTCTCTACTGTAATTTCCTGTTGCAAAATGTAGGAAAATAAATAGAAAGTTGTTCGCACAAGCGGGTGGAGAGATATCTCCCCAGACGTTTTCGCATCATTTTTAAACGGAATGTTTAACATTTCTTAAATATTTACTTTGTCATAATGAGCTTAATGCTGAGCGGGAATACTTATTCCATCCTTCACCTGAGACACGAAGCGTTCTCGTAAATACTACCTACTCTTAAATTGTTCTTGGGTAGTTTATTGCTTCATCGTTTGTCTCTTATTATCTACGTTAATAAGTTATTGAGCATATACTTTTATTAGCTCTATAAATGTATTAAAATTTAGGTATTTAGGTCCTGGCCTACCTGGGATTGTTCGAAAGAGTTACTACCTGTGTACACAAAAGAAGAAGTAAAAAGGGTTTTATCGCACACAGCGGGAGGGGTCATCCGATGAATTCCCGCCTCAAATAAAGGTAATGTTAAAACTTACAGTCTGTAAAACAAAAGTCAGGTATCTTTTTGTTACTGTGAAGCGGTGTTACAAGAAAATTATTTTATGTAAGGGCAAAATTCCCGATTGCTACAGAAAAGATTCTTAAAAAAAACCCACACAATTTTTTGTTACACACTCCGCAACACCAAAGGAGTGTCAAATTGTAAACGCACATTGCACCTTAATTGGGTGTTTTAGAAATATTTTACCTTATACACCTACAGCTACTACGAAGCAATCGTGCGACGCTATTCGTGATTCTCGAGAAAGCTGATTCTATGCTTCCGGATTTAAAACGGTCGGTCCCAGTGCCTTAAGATATTTAAATGAAGAGAATAATTTTAATGTTAAATTATTGCTAGTACTTTGTCTCTAACCCTTAAACTACGTTCCTATAGTTGCAACTCATCAAGCAATAGTATGCTATGCATTGGAAACAAGATATTCTTAAGATGTACCTACTGCGTATCCGTCAAAAAAGACTTTTATAATCAGATAAGACATTTTACCAGTGAAACGCAACAAACCAGGGCCCTGATTCACTTTCTTAAACTTAAGTAACAACCAATTGTCACTACAATGAGACCCAATTGCAACTCCAATATGATTGAAACGTTATTGGTTATTCTGTTAACACTTTAAGTAAACACAAATTGAAGAAAAATCTACTCGTAATGTACTGTCAGAATAACAGATGAAGACAATGCATGTCATTGTAACGATTGGTCTTTTAATAGTAACAGAATAACCGATAGGCTAAAACTGCTATTCGCATAACAATTTTCATTGAATTTTTCATACGAGTGACACACAATTGTAGTTAAGGAATCACGCCCCTGTAGACTATTCATTGCGAAGCTACAATATTATTCTATTAGTTCTACAGACGACAGCACATAAGTTACACAAATGTATCACATTTCGCAATAGATTTCAACCTTATCATAAATAATAGTGGAAAGTTAATGTTCGATTGGTAAAGGACATCATTTTTTTTTGGGCCTTTTTTCAAAGTGCCGGCCAACAAAAAAAATTGTTACGTACGTTTAGAGAAGCTATTTGAGCAATAGTCACTATGGCACAAAGCTGTGATCGATGTGAGCCAAGTTATAGAAGTCAGAAAATTCGTTATTTTTCATGGAACAATGAAAAGTCATCTATATAGGTATAATACCTATTAGATATGAGAGCCCAGAACTGCCAGACTTAGCCTTTTTCTAAAGGACCAAATGCGGGGTAACAAGTAGTCCTTTAGAAAATGAGTTAAGTCTGACGGCTCCGGGCTCTCGGACCTTATTAACAGTCCGAAACAAACAGTAACATAGTCATACCTATTTAGATGACTTTTCATTGTTCCATGAAAAATAACGAATTTTCTGACTTCTATAACTTGGCTCACATCGATCCTACAGCTTTGGTGCCATAGTGACTATTGCTCCAAATAGCTTCTTCTAAACGTACGTAACAATTTTTTTTGTTGGCCGGCACTTTGAAAAAAGGCCCAAAAAAAATGATGTCCTTTTACCAATCGAACATTAACTTTCCACTATTATTTATGATAAGGTTGAAATCTATTGCAGAAATGTGATACATTGTGGTAACTTATGTGCTGTCGTCTGTAGAACTAATAGAATAATATTGTAGCTTCGCAATGAATTAGTCTACAGGGCGGTGATTCCTTAACTACAATTGTGTGTCACTCGTATGAAAATTCAATGAAAATTGTATGGCAATAGCAGTTTTAGCCTTATCGGTTATTCTGTTACTATTAAAAGACCAATCGTTTACCAATGACATGCCATTGGTCTGTCATCTGTTATCTGACAGTACATTACGAGTAGATTTTTCTTCAATTTGTGTTTACATTAAAGTGTTAACAGAATAACCAATAACGTTTCAATCATATTGGAGTTGCAATTGGGTCTCATTGTAGTGACAATTGGTTGTTACTTAAGTTTAAGAAAGTGAATCAGGGCCCTGGTTTGTTGCGTTTCACGGTAAAATGTCTTATCTGATTATAAAAGCTCTTGTTTTGACGGATAGCCAGTAGGTACATCCTTAAGAAATATCTTGTTTCCAATGCATAGCATATCTATGTCTTGATGAGTTGCAACTATAGGAACGTAGTTTAAGGGATTAGAGACAAAGTACTAGCAATAATTTAACATTAAAATTATTCTCTTCATTTAAATATCTTAAAGGCACTGGGACCGACCGTTTTAAATCCGGAAGCATAGAATCAGCTTTCTCGGAAATCACGAATCGCGTCGCACGATTGCTTCGTAGTAGCTGTAGGTGTAATAAGGTAAAATAGTTTCTATAAACACCCAATTAAGGTGCAATGTGCGTTTACAATTTGACACTCCCGTTGGTGTTGCCGGAGGTGTAACAAAAATTGTGTGGGTTTTTTTTAAGAATCTTTTCTGTAGCAATCGGGAATTTTGCCCTTACATAAAATAATTTTCTGTAACACCGCTTCACAGTAACAAAAGATACCTGACTTTTGTTTTACAGACTGTAAGTTTTTAACATTACCTTTATTTGAGGCGGGAATTCATCGGATGACCCCTCCCGCTGTGTGCGATAAAACCCATTTTTACTTCTTCTTTGTGTACACAGGTAGATAACTCTTTCGAACAATCCCAGGTAGGCCAGGAACCTAAATAACCTAAATTTTAATACATTTATAGAGCTAATAAAAGTATATGCTCAATAACTTATTAACGTAGATAATAAGCAGACAAACGATGAAGCAATAACTACCCAAGAACAATTTAAGAGTAGGTAGTATTACGAGAACGCTTCGTGTCTCAGGTGAAGGATGGAATAAGTATTCCCGCTCAGCATTAAGCTTCCATTATGACAAAGTAAATATTTAAGAAATGTTAAACATTCCGTTTAAGAATGATGCGAAAACGTCTGGGGGAGATATCTCTCCACCCGCTTGTGCGAACAACTTTCTATTTATTTTCCTACATTTTGCAACAGGAAATTACAGTAGAGAATTAATCATTAAAAGATATTACTAACTTAATAGATTTGGGGGAGCTGAAATCAGTAAATCACTTAATTTTCTTAACTGAACTAAAATCGGCTGTAAAATTATTATGATTTGTAGTCTTGGAAACTGAGTTTTGCTTCGCTCTGTTGAACTTCCAAGAGTTCCAAGGACAGATGTCAGAAGTTTATGATTGTTTGCGGCTCGACGGAATCGTGAACCGAACTTCGTGTAGATACATCTAAGTAACACGCGACTTTCGGCACGTGATGAAATGGAAACATGTACATGGCAAAAAAAGAAAATATGTATATCTAATAGTCAGATATCTGTACAGATGTCAGCACATCAACCTACCTCACTCTGTCTTTCTTTATTGGCAGAATTTGACAGATTCCGGTAGGGTGACCTGCCGTGGTCTATAGGTACTGAGTGTACATAGTATCTATCTATCTACACGTAAACCACTTAAGCTAAGAGAGCTTTTTACAAAATTTTCATTATATACTGTTGTATCTTTAAAGTGAATTCAAATAGATACAAGTAAAAGCCTTACAAATGTTATATTGCTATTAAATTTTAACAATCGAAAAGACGGTACATCCATCAATCACTGAAAGAGATCAGCTTAAAGTTCCAATCGCTGGCGCCAATGAACTAATCTGAAAGATTTATTAATCGTCAATCTAGTTCTTTTCTACAGCCAATAAAGTAGAAAGACCAGCGACTGCGGAACACCCACAGATTAGCAAAACTACTAACGATTGCTTTCGGAAACCTTAAACCACGGACAGATTTACAGCGTGAATATTTACTCTATTCTTAAAAACCACAGCGACGCCCCAAATTGCACAATGCAGATTTTAACTCTGCACCAAAATAAATTAAGATCTTATAAGTGAAATTTATTTGGGAAACTTTTGATAATAAATCAGCAGCTACCCCCAAAATGGTCAGGTTAGTTTTGTGTGTTCCTAATTTAAATGCCCATTTGTTTCTGGACCCGACCTAATTCTACCGTTTAATCCACTATTATTTCAACTGGGATATACTTACCTCGGTAACTTTTATTTACTTTATGTTCTAGCTGTGTATCCTAATAATAGGTATTCCTATATTCTTCCAGAAATTTCATTTTGTCTCGCAACTAATTATACTGGGGCGTTTCTATCAATTCCTTCACGCACCCACATAAAAGCAACTGCGCTTATTTTAAATTTTATCCCTGTAGGTGGCACCATGTTAAAGTACAAAATTGGTAAATTCTTCCAAAATAAAACCCCAATTTAGGCTCACCAAGGTCGTTTATAGAAAGTGATAGTTTGGGCACATTCTTAGCAAACACCATGGGATGGCAAATGTTGTCACGTCTCATCCCGCTGGGTGACGAAGGCCGTGTAAGATCGAGCGCACAACCGCGTACTGAATATTAACGAACCCCCTTGCTAGGTCTGGTCACCCCGGCAGGCTCTGTAATCTAATAGTAGGTACCTCAACGGGATATAAAAACTTGATTTTTGTGTACGAAGCTTTTTTCGTCACTGAAGTTCCTATTTTTTTTTAAGGTGTGGAATAACATGGTAAAGTTAATTTACAATCCATATGTTTCTGTTGCCTTCGAAAAAATACTTTATTCCAGCTGACTTTTACGGAAAATATATAAATGATTGAAATTTTCACAATCTGTGGAGCATAAGCCTTAGGGATTCGCCTGTAGTTTTTAGAATGGATTTCACAATAGCCTACATTCCGAACAATACGTAAGACCGAGCCAACGGAAATGAATGGAAACCATCTTTTAATAAAATAGTACATCGCAGAAAAATATTCTATTCGAGGACAGTAAGTAATATTCAAACCGGAGAAGTTTCATATATCATAATTTTATTTTTGCTTTATATTTTTTGAATAATCACTTTTCTCGGCACATTTAAATTACTACAACTTTCCACAGCCAATTACAAGAAGCCTTTTATGCAAAAACTTTTATAATAAATAGCTCTCTCTTAACTTTTTATAATAATTTTTGCGACGTTAAAATACTTAATAAGAACGCTTCGGCGAGAACCCTTTTCGTAGCCTAACTACCTAACTACTGACTTCTTATTTTTTAAGTGAGCATAATGGTAGTATTCAAAAGTTTATAGTTTCCTGGCATGAAAGAGGATTTATATCAAAACGTGTAGTCAAAAGTGCATAAGTATAAATAAGGTTGAGTGAACAGCAAGGAAGCAGTGCGGGCTAATGCAGGCTGCGCTGGAGCCGTCACATTTATGAATATTTATAAATCCTCGACTTCACAAATGAAATTTTCAGAGTATTTTTCTCTTTCTATATAATATCAAGAACGTCGGAGACACTTCTGCGGATGTGGTCTGACAATGAGAGTTTTGTGTCTCACCTGCTTAATAAAATATTATTATCATTTTCACGTTGCGCCCATGCAAGATCTAATTGTCTTAAAAACAATAGACCAAAGATATACGAACTTTTGCCTTATAATACTTGCTAGTACTGTTTTGCGTAACTACTTAAAATAAAATCGTTAATTTACATGAATTTGAATGGAGAAAGGGAACAACCAAAACCAAAAGAACAATCAAAAAGAATTTATTCAAAGTAGACTGGAAAACAGCACTTTTTGATCGTGAAAATTAAATCAGACAGCCCTATAATGCCCGCCCATCACCACTTTCAATGTGTTTTTGCTGGAAAGAAGAAGTGGCGCAACAAACTCTCCACCAACTACGAATCACACCTCAAGTACTTACATAGACGTTTTTCTCCGTCCTAACATTGAAATTAAATACATTAAAGGTTTTTAATAAAAATGCCCTTTATACCAAATAAGTAACAAAACAAAAATGATGCGTAATGTTCCCATCGTTATCCTAAACGAACAATTCACACTGAGGGTGTAAATTGTTTCCCGGGCGCCGCGCCGGGCCGCGCCGAGGCCAGATTGAAAAGTAAACCGATTCGGCCCACGTCGGCCCAGTTTATTTGGCGTAAGTGGCTCACTACGAAGCACCCAGCCATTTGTTTTTATTACAATACACCGGTCCTCAAATCCCTCTATACGTCCTTGTTACAGCTGAAAGTTTCCGAGGCTACATTTAAAGCTTTGCCACTTTAATTCAGCTGGTTACGTGTTGGCTGTAAGATTATCTTTGTTCCTGTGTTTAATTTGAGCTCATAATTAGTGGAGTTTGTTCTTGCTGCTTAATTCATTATATTCTGTAAGGTATTTTTAGAATTGTTACTAAAGGTTTAAACTGATGATTTACTTATACTTAATTTACTACTTATATTTCGTAGTTTCACCCGCAACCTGTAATAACTTCTTCCCGTACCCGGATAACGTCAACCAGGGATAGTGTATAGCTGACGATTGATTTTTTCGGAGTTTTTACACTACAAACAAGCGAACAAAAAAATGCTCTTTATAATATTATTTCAAAGAGTCAATTTTAAAAAAAGTTACAAACGCAACTCCAACGCAAAAAGACTGCAGGAAAAATATTTTCCAAAATAACATTAATGGCGTGAATACAAAACTCCTGTAACTTCAGACCCCTGAATTATCGTATTCCGCACATTGTGCATTGATAATAGTCACGTTCAACAGTCGACAATAAGTTATAGTGATGTTCTCGTAACATCGACTCGGAATGACCTGTCGTTAGACACGTCTGCGAAATGGGTACAGACACTGTTACCACAATCTGTCAAATTTCTGCAATCGATTTTCAATCTTATCACAATAGTGGAAGGTTAATGTTCGTTTGATAAAGAAAGGTAGGGATAGGTGGGCGTGCTGTTGTCTGTACGTGGTGCATTGCATTAGCTAATGGTGTTTGTTTATGTATTATTGTATTATATTAGGTAGTATTACACGAGTAAATATAATCACGGTATGTTTATTGCCTATGAGCGGTGGCCTATTACACTTTGATGACCATAAGTAGGTTAGATAGGCAATTCTAAGCGTGTTCAGGATTCCTTAATGTGAATCAATGGATAATTTCTTCAACGTCAATAAGTTTTGTTATAAACTTGAAATTAAAATTATTTATCACTAGCTTCTGCCAGCAGCTTCACTCACGTAACACTTAAAATCCCTTCTTTTCCCGTTCCCATGGGAATCTCGCGAAATCCTTTCTTAGCTCGCGAGTGTCTCAAGATGAACCTCTGTGCAAAATTTCAGCTTTATAGATTCACGGGTTTACGCCCTGCGTTGATGAGTCAGTCAATGAGTTAGGACTTACTTTAGGAAAAAACGGAACCCTTAAAGATTCGTCATGTCTGTCTGTCTGTCTGTCTGTCTGTCTGTCACAGCCACTTTATTCCGAAACTATTAGGACTACACAGTTAAAACTTGGTAGGTATATTGGTTAGGGTGGTCCTTATTTGTTCAAAAAATTTTTTTTTTCGAAATTTTAGTCGGGCACCCTCTCAAAGTGATATATAGACATTAAAATAAATACCATATTTTTTTCAGAATTTTTAATTAATATTTAGGGGTTGCGACGGGACTTTTAAAATGAAGAAAATAAAAATAAAGTGTTTTTTTTATAAATTGCTACATTTATTTGTAATACAGTGGAAACAGTGACAAATTAAATATTAAGCTGTTTGAATAGACAAATTAAAAGATAAAACACACAAATCAATTAAAAGTTACATCACAAGTGTTGATTTTTTTGAATCAGGATATTTTTTCCTAAATTCTTTAACAATCAAGAGTAGATATTGTTTTCGCTCCTCGTTTATGGTGATCAACTTATTACATTCTTCCATTAAAGCGACACCACGTTCAGCGACATCATTCATTACCCCCATTGACCGTACTATGTCTCTTCCAGCTTGATAACTATCATCTGCTGGCCAGTCAGCAACATCTTTATTTAGAAATTGTAATGATATACCCAGTATCTCAAAGAAACGAAGGGAACTCTTCGATAGGTATTCTTTCTTGCAATATTTTCGGTATCCAGGCTTATTCGCTTCGGAAAAAAATCTGGACCTTCGTTTTCTAAGGCCTGCGCCATTTTTTGTTTGCAATTTTTGATGACGACATTGATACCAAACAAAAAATGGCACAGGCGTTAGAAAACGAAGGTCCAGATTTTTTTTCGAAGCGAATAAGCCTGGATACCAAAAATATTGCAAGAAAGAATATCGAAAAGTTCGTGTCCAGTAATTCCCTTCGTTTCTTTGAGATACTGGGTATATCATTTCAATTTCTAAATAAAGATGTTGCTGACTGGCCAATATCAAGCTGGAAGAGACATAGTACGGTCAATAAGGGTAGTGAATGATGTCGCAGAACGTGGTGTCGCTTTAATGAAGGTAAAGAGGAGGTGGAGAGTAGAGGGAGGAGGAGGAGAGGAGATTGGGGAGGGAGGAAGAGGGAGAGGTAGGAGGAAGAGGAGGGGGAGAGATAGGGAAGGAGAATCTTGGGGGAGAGAAGATGCAGGTGAGTGGAGTGGGGGAAGAGTGATGTAAGAGGTAAGATTGGGGGGAGGAGAGAAGGGTCGAAGAGTAGGGGGGGAGGAAGAGAGGGGGAGGAGATGAAATTAGGGGGAAATGAGTGATATGAAGAGAGAGTGGAGAGGGAGGGGAAGCATGATGGTAAGGGGGCGCCTAAGTTGGAGATGTAAATTAAAAAATAATAAAAAATAAGAAACAAAAAAAAATAATAAAAAAAAAAAAAAAATATAGTTGAATCACCAAAAACGAGGAGCGAAAACAATATCTACTCTTGAATTTTAAAGAATTTAAGAAAAAATATCCTGATTCTAAAAAATCAACACTTGTGATGTAACTTTTAATTGATTTGCGTGTTTTATCTCTTAATTTGTCTATTCAAACAGTATTAATAACATATTTTTTTTAACCTGGTCGGTATTCCAGCCTTTTTCCATATAGCCAAGACATCACCAGCAGCCAAAGTAGCAGAATCACGAATATTTTCACTTTTGTAGAAAAAAAACAATTGCAACTTTTCTTTGATTGATGGCAACTTTGTTGCAATCGAATTAGGCGACATTTGACCTACTAACCAAATGTTTATTTGTTTCTCGTGGAAACAAACCCACTTCTACCACTTTTTGATGATTATAGTAAAACAATAACGGACGAAAACAAAATCGACAAGTGCGCTCTGGCTTACGGCCGAAGCTTAAAATTTGAGTCAATTTCGCGGGGCGAGAACTTGGATATGTAAGGCAAGGGTGTAAGGGGCGTCAATTTGCGGGCTATTCCTCGAATATGAGTCATATAAATAAATAAAAATCATAACATTTTGTATTTTATAAGAAGGAATCTTCAAAAATATTTTTCTTCATTTATTTCCCATTATACGATATTTTATAACTTTGAAATGTATGTCGCGACCCCTAAACAGTGTTTAAAAAATAAAATAAAAATTATGTGTGCATATTATAGCATAGAGAACATAATAAGACGGTGCCCCGATGATAATTTTCACTTTGAAAAATAAGGACCACCCTAATNCTATTCCTCGAATATGAGTCATATAAATAAATAAAAATCATAACATTTTGTATTTTATAAGAAGGAATCTTCAAAAATATTTTTCTTCATTTATTTCCCATTATACGATATTTTATAACTTTGAAATGTATGTCGCGACCCCTAAACAGTGTTTAAAAAATAAAATAAAAATTATGTATTCATATTATAGCATAGAGAACATAATAAGACGGTGCCCCGATGATAATTTTTACTTTGAAAAATAAGGACCACCCTAATTGGTATTATATTATATTATATTAACCGCTTTACGATTTTCGTACAAAAATAAAAAAAATAATAATATTACGGGGGGCTCCCCCATACATGAAACTGAAACTAAAAATATATTTTTTCATCAAACCTATACGTGTGGGGTGTCTATGGATAGGTCTTAAAAAATGGTACTGAGGTTTCTAAAACCATTTTTTCCTAAAGTCAATCATTTTAGAGGAAGACACTCCCAAAGTGCCAAAATGTGTGTCCCCCCCTGTAATTCTTAAACTACCAAAGTGAAAAATCTGAAAAAAATATATGTTATTGATCTCAATAAAAACTACCAACCAAAATTGGTTTGAATAAGATACAGTCAGCGGTTTTTGAGATATAGCACTTTTTCAGTAACCGCAAATTGTAACTTTATTATTCATATTATATTTGTATGAAAAACAATTTTTGTTGTCGAGAAAAGTTTGTGTTTTGGCTAATTGTAGGTAATAAGTACGTTTATTTTTCATAGATAATGGAACGGAACCCTTCGTGTGCGAGTCCGACTCGCACTTGGCCGGTTTTATATTTATAGAAGAAGATAATTCACGCTCATGAAATGGACATTATAACCTCGTAACCATCGCCACTTTTTACCGACTTCCCAAAAAGAAGAGGTTGTAGGTTTGTTTTTTTTATATGACAACTAGTACATTGTGGTATGTATCACAGTCCGTTAGTGTGAATTTAGCTTTACTCTCTCCTTATCCACTCAATAATGCATATTTTCATGCATCCTTGCTTCCTAAGTACGCACTTGACCTTTTATAGATCGCTGCTTAAACATGATTGATATAGACAGGAATATTCACGGATAATAAGTACATGTTATAATAAGACTTGAAACAAAGCCTTACATAATCGCAAGTGTGAGCGCTTTGAGCTCATTGAGCCACTGAGCTCAATTTTCCGACCGAATGAATATTATCAGTTCAAGACATGGCACCCAAGGCCGATTGTCGGCCACGGCGGCTGTTCTCATATAAGGAGATCAGCCAGCTGTGCAGGACATAGTATAGTGCACAAGCATTTGCGCAGACACAGGTGCACTCCCTATTCCCTCATTCTCATAGCCCAATGGGACGGAAAATCCGACACGACCGGAGAGATCAGGCACAGGACTAACATAACGTGCTGTCGATGCACGGGTGTATCAATCACCAACTTCCAGACTCCGAGCTGATTTGTGAAAGTTTCTAAAACCCACAAATCGAATTCGGCCCGACCCGAACCTGAGACCTCATACACAGCAGTCGGCTATGAGGTAGTCAAGACAATACTGTATAATGAAAACAGAAGAATAACAATCAACTCGATACCTAATATAACAGAGTCCCAAGCTCAATCAATGCGTTAACAAAGTCAGAATTCAACAAAGGAGCTTGTTTCTTAACTTATTCCCTGTTGTAATGTCGTTGGAAAGTTTTAACAGGTTTTGACAACCCTAATGAAAAGTGCTAACAATCATGTTGCACAGCCCTATTTTTTATATAAGTTGCGGACGTAGCGTCTTCGTGCTACGTATTGTCTACGCGTAGGCATCGCGTAGCTGCGTAGAGTGTGCTACGATGCCGCTGCTACGCCGAACCATAAAATAATTTACATACGTATCCATAGATTGTCGTTCTTCTCATCTTATTATGTAAAGTAATTGAACCAGAACATTCGAAGACATGTCTCGCCGATAAGATGTCAAAGTTTACCTACTAGAAACTTTTTGATTGCATTGCTGGCGTGTTCATACAAATTAAAATTATACAAACTTATTTGAAATTATCCAAATTCACCCTAGTGGGTTCTTTTGCGCATAAATGATTAAAGTAATCCTTATTTTAAATAAGTTATAATAAATGTGAAAGTTTGTTTGTTTGTTATTCCTTCAGCAAAAACGATTTTTATGAAACTTGGCAGTAATATAACTTATATATCAGAATAAGATGTAGGCTATTCTTTATCCATGTACGGCAAGTAGTTCTCTTGGAAGTGGGTGAAACCGCTGGCGGAAGCTAGTCTGTTTATATTTTAGTAGTCTGAGAATTGTAGGTGTACGTTTCCTAAGAGTTTTGTCAAAGCTATCAGTACAGCATCCAATAGAATAACTAGACAAGCAATAAACTATTTTTGAAAAATAACACAGTTACTCTGTAGTCTATACTAATGTTATAAAGAGGAAAACTTTGTTTGTTTGTTTGGTTATAATGAAAAGGCTCAAAAACTACTGGACCGATTTTAAAAATTCTTTCACCATTCGAAAGCTACATTATCCACGAGTGACATAGGCTATATTTTATCCGGGTACGGGCAGTAATTCCCACGGGATGCGAGTGAAACCGCGGGAAAACGGCTAGTATTAATATATAGGCTTGATGTTTATTAATCACGCGAGAGCGCGCCGGCAGCGGATATTGTCAGTTCCGAGTGACGACCGGAGACAGCGCAGATATATTGTATGTCATATATATTATCCACTTATATATTATAGTTATTGCTAAACTAACTGACCTAACTAACTAAGAATCAATTAAACTGGTAATTCAAGTATTGTATTTAGGCAGCTCTCGACTTTAACTTTGTATCTCGACTAGTGTCATTATTGCTGATTATGATGTTGTAGTTTTATGGTGGATTGCTATAACCTATCTATCGTTGTTTAGCGATTGCAGACAACGGATCTGCGAGTGCTGAGCACGAGATCTCGGGTTCGATTCCCGGACCGAAACCGCTTTGTGGACTTTAGAAACTCACAAACCAGCCTGGAGTCTGGAACTTGGTGATTGATACTCCTGTGCATCGGAGAGTACGTAAAGTCGGTCTTGAGCCTGATCTGTCTCCGGTCGAGTGGGATTGCCGTCCTATCGGGCAATATCAGTGAGGGAATAGGGAGTACCTACACTTGTGTCAGCGCAAATGCTATGTCCTGCACAACAGGCTAATCATCTTATATGAGAACAGTCGCCGTGGCCGACAATCGACTTTGGACGCCATTAATGTAAAAAAAAATCTCTGATTGCAAAACCACGGATCGATAAGTTATAGAAATCCGCAGTAAACTCAACGTAAAATATCTTCACAAAATTATCAATATCTGTATAATTACATACTAAGAACTATTTAGGGATCATGCAAAAACTTTAACTCACAGTCTGGTACAAATATAGCCAATTTGAAAATAATTGGTAGCCATTTAAATAAGATTCACTCATTTGCATCCTCACCGGCATTCAGTATTCAGATTCTCTCCATAAAAGGATTACCGTGTTCACTAACGCTGAATGAAATATTTTAAATATATATATTACTAGCTTCCGTCTGCGGTTTCACCTACTTCCCTAGGGAACTACTTACCGTACCTGGATAAAAACTAACCTGTATGTTATCTGTTTGTTTGTTTGAACGCGCTAATCTCAGGAACTACTGGCCCGATTTGAAAAATTCTTTCAGTGTTAGATGGCCCATTTATCGAGGAAGGCTATAGGCTATTTTTTATCCGAGTGCGCCGAGTGGTTCCCACGGGACGCGGGTGTCACCGCTGGCAGAGGCTAGTTCTGATGTATAAGCTATGTTTCTGCCAAGTTTCATTAATATCTGTCCAGTGGTTTTAGCATGAAAGAGTAACAAACATGCATACATCCTCACTAAGTATCGCATTAATTATATTAAACTTCATAATAAATGTTCAGTTTGATATTGACATTCGTTTTGTTTCAATTATTCTTAGTGTTAAAACCTTGACCATATCGTACATGATATTTACTTACCTTGACATAGTTAGGTACCTAGTTGTAATTTCAATGACACGGGCTATTTACCATAAGATCTGAAAAACTTGACGATTTAGAATTTATCTCGAAGTTTTTATTCTCACAAATAAAATGCTTTTCAAATGAAGACGAAATACTCTTACCCTAGCAACAGCCAATATATTTTAGCACTGATTTATCTCCTCAGTATATCTTATCTATCCACGTAGGTACGTTCAAATACTCGTATATATCAATACCAGTTAATTCATATCGCAGATACCGCAGTCCGAACCGATAAACCTCGGAGGGCCCGTGATAATACTGATCCCTCCCTCATCGAGTTACAATGCGAAGCAAAAACTCCGGGCGCCTTCCAACGAATGGGAAATTTATCCCGTGGGACAGATGGTATAAATACGATTTGTTACATTAAACGTGCTGAAACAAGCCTCCTTGTTATCGATGGGGATATGTTTATGGCGCGGAATTGGAATGTGTTTGCTGATTTTTGAGTGTTTCTTTTTTTAATAGATTTCAAAAATGGAAGTTTCTATATAATGATTTTTTTTAAACACACGCCAAAAAACTTCAACAAGCTAATTTTGTAATTCAAATATGGAATCATTAAATTCAACTGGGTGTTGAGTTGAACTTTTATTTTAACAAATTGACTTAGAGCTTACGTTGTAACTCTTTAAGTAACTAACAGATTAAAAAACAGTTAGAACTATGTTTCATCTCGTTTAATATAAATAAATCAATAATTAATGATTACCTTTACATTTGACTGTTGTCAAAATAAAACAGTAATTGTGCATATTAATGAAATCATTAAATATTAATTACAATTCGTAAAATACGTTACAAATAAGTTTGAATAGGTAACTTTATACAACATCGACAACAAAGAGGGGTCTCTTTTAATAATAAGCCAGTTAAAAAAGCAAGCGAATGATAAAGTTATATGATACAAAAGCTGTACGTCATTCATAGCGGTTGTTATGAAGTTCGCGATACAACACTTCGTCCACAACTTTCGGGAACAGAGATTGGGCTGACGTCTCTTCGTCAAACTTTTAAATAATGTATCAACTAACACGAATAATTCAGTTGTATAACCATTACTTATTTTATGACACGCCGTGAGTTGGCAGTTTGTTAACGTTCTATTTATTTGGGGACCAAACATTTTACTGAACTTTACAAACAAAATAAATTTATTTATAGACACTTACCTAAGTAATTCACAACAAAAAACAATATCTCCAAGGGTTAACCCTCCTAACTTTTCAAAAGAAAAAATAGTTTAACGGAAGCTCAACCCTTAAACAAGACAAGTTTATGAATCTGTAACAAAGGGCAGGCTAGTCATTGTTTTCATATAACGCCAGCAAATATTTGAAGATATAAATCATACGGCGGGATATTATCAATGTACGGGATCAACCTGAGAGCGAGTGTGACTGACGGGACCACTCGAAGCTTCGAGACTCGCTGAGATTTCAATATGCCTTCGTCGCACCTCTCTTTTTACGACTAAAGAAATTTGCCCTCCTTTTCCCTACGTGGTGCAAAAACCCGTGATATAGGTGAAAAACTTTCATAATGTCCTTCCCTGTGATTGCAAGCTTCCTTTCAATATTTTTTTCATGGGACAAATCTATGTATATGACGTAATGGATATTGGAAGGATTTGTCTGATGCAAATCGAGTAATGGAAACATTTTAAGATTAAATTCCATTACTTTACCTACCCATGTCAAAATGTTGTTTAAGACAAAAACAAGTGTAACATAAGTACACGGATGATCCCTTACATAGGTACCTACTTACAAGAATCCCTTCTGCGGTGACTGTCGTAATTTCTCAATCCCGTCTTATTTCATGTAATCCAAGATAAACCTACCCAATAAACATAGAGGCCTGTTCGTAGGAGGCATTCTCGAGATATAGGTCCGGTCCTTAGAGAGCAATCATGAAGAAAGGTTGCCCGCAGGGGTTTCTTAAGCCGCTCACAATCAAATTTAGCTGCATCGCGGCGGGGTTAATCGCGGATTAGGTAAATTGCCCCGGATACACTGATGGGAAAATCTCCCTTCATTTTCCAAGGTTGATACATAATCTAATTAACATCTTTAGCACATCGCAACAAGGATACTTAATACTAGGGACTTCATACATCTAAATACAAAACTGTTATACCATTGAGTAAAAATGTCTAAGTGTAAGCAGCCGAAAACGCTCAAACAGTTTAGCAAAGTAAACGTTTGTTCTACGTACCTCAGGGGTCCTTCACGAATTTCGAACTAATTGCACAAATACATCGCGGATATTTGACTACCTGTATTAAGTATTTACTCATACCTATTAGTTCATGCGTAATTCATGCAAGGTCGAATGGTCAAGTTCAATTGTTTGAAATTGACGTCTCATAGGAAACTAATGACCCAGTAACGAGCACGAGCCCTATGCAGCCTGTACATTCATGAGGTAACAGATGATGTGTTGTCAAACTGAGTGTAACCCACTGAAGGTCTCGCTCAAGGTGAACCAAGGAATAAAATTTTAATGTAAGGTCTACTCAATGCTGACGTAGCCACAATCAACTTGTCAACCTTTGAAATATGACAATGTGCCCCCGCCCTTGGCTCGTTAAGCTTCCTCTTCAAGTGAAAGCTCCATTCAGTCAGTGTACCACATCAACATTCTGAGAGCGGTCGTAAACTGAATAGATACGCCGCAATAATGTCGTTCCATACCAGTAACAGTTTATTTCCTATGACTGTGCCCATACCGAATGGGTTTCCTGTTCAGATAAATAGCAAACCGAAAAATAAAATTATTTTTTTGGATGTTACGCCTGTTTCGACGCCAATAAAGCCACTTTCTCCGAATGTCGTGGCTCCCATGAGGAACAACCTCGTAGCGCCGCACATTTCTAATGATATCATCTATGAGAACATCAAACCAGTCTTTACGCTACTCAGGATAATGGGAGTTCTACCAATTACAAGACCGTCTTCGTGTGTGAACCAGTTCCAAATTGCGTCGTCTTCGATGTTGTACGCTATCCTCGTGTTCTGTTCTCTGGTCGGTTACGTGCTGTACTTGTCCCTGCACAAAGTCCAGATCCTACGGACAGCGGAGGGCAAGTTTGAAGAAGCTGTAATTGAGTATCTGTTTACTGTGTACCTATTCCCGATGATCGCCGTCCCCATACTGTGGTACGAAACGAGAAAGATTGCTAATGTTCTCAATGGATGGGTGGAGTTTGAGGTAAAGTCTGATGTTTTTCATCTCTTACTAAATCATCATCTGCCTAGCCTTTTCCCAACTATTTTGGGGGCGGCTTCCAGTCTAACCGGATGCAGCTGAGAACCAGTGTTTTACATGGAGCGACTGCCTATCTGACCTCCACAACCCAGTTACCTGGGCAATCTGGCAC
>NWSH02000605.1:7748274-7775026 GCA_002382865.2 Heliothis virescens | reverse complement strand
CCAAGAGAGAGAATAGCGAGTGGACCGGACGGGATACTGGCTGCGTTTCGGTCTCATAGTTGGTTTCTCATCACTGTTCTTTGCTTCCAGCTAACACCAGACTGCGTCCACACAAACTTCACGGTGTATAGGCTATTGTCTCGTGGCATTTATGAGCAATTGTTTGCTTGCAGCACTGGCGAGCATCTTGCATTGACAAAACATTTCTTTAATTCCTGTAATGATTGCAAACATGTATACTGCATATTGTCTTATAATAAACTATGTGATTTCATTATTGTATGCTATTTTCTTGTAAATACACAAAATTAATTTAGCTGTTCGCTTGAAGGCGATCTTGTCCCATAACTGATACAAATATAGGCCTAACGGCCGACTTCCCGCAATACCATACTTAAACCTCTGGATTTTGGGCCTACAGAGGATAGGGAATGTTGACATAATCTTGTCGGGGTAGATGGTAAAATGGGATTCACTTAGTATGCAAATTCCGAGAGAATTGAACAGAACATTTGATTCTCCGCACAGTAAGTCAATCCAGGAACAGTGGTTAGCTTCCAAACTAGTGAGGGAGAATTTGGTCGGAGATTTGTTTCTTTTACGTTCGGAGGGGTACTTTGGAGGGTAGGGAGGAGAGGGGATATGTGATGAGTCTGATTTAGTATATAATTTACTGTACATGGAGGTCTGAACTCGTCCATAACTTTTTACAGCGATGAATGTCGGAAACGGGTCGCAGCCTGGACTTGTCGTTTCTTTCTTCCTCCTGCTCTCTGATCTGGGGCGTCACCAGGTTCAAGATGTTCTCCGCTATGCTCGTCTTCGTTGAGTTGTGAAGTTCTCCCGACGCGACGTCACCCGCCATCGAAACTGCTCACCGAGTTTCATCGCGAGCAGAATGAGTGTTGGTATGTCTTCTGGTAATTAATAGGCTCTATCACAACAAAAATAGATTTAAAAATTGTTTTTGTATGTTGAATTTTAAAATATGTTAAGTGTTGAAGTTGTTTACTTTGAGAAGAATGAGCAAACTAAGCTCTGGGGATCACATGCCAGTCTGTCTGGACAGCTCAACTATTATTGGCATGCAAATGGTTTAGGTGTTCGATAAGTAGCAATCAAGTCATCTTCTGAAAATGATAAACAAGTTAGTATGATAATAACATAATAACATGAGTAAGTATTATTAAAAAACCAAAGAAAATAGGAGGTAAAATTACTTGCTGACTCTTTCATTTCAAGTCTGATGCACATATGACAAGATATTGCAGTTTTCCTAACTGACAAGTTGGCTGTGCTCCTGCAGGACTGCTGGAGTGCGTAACGCGCAGCAATACAAACTGCTCAAGAAGCTTCTCATTTTCTTGATAAACTTCTTTCATCTTGGCTTCCTTCTCCTCCTCGGTTTAAGTTTATCCTTAGGTCTCGCTGGCTTGTGTTATGCCGGTTTGGTGAAAGGTCTCGCTCACTATAGTTGTTCCCATTCAAGGTGGTTTGCCGCTCCTTTTTTCTTGAGATCAATATCTTTATTGTTTCAAAATTCCTTCTTTTTCGAGGTTCAGCAGCTGCTTTTTTCAAAGACGTCAGAGGTCGGATCTGTGTGGCCTAACGCTGTCGGAATCTTTTCTAGTTCGTTTATTAATCTCTAGGATTTTGCAGTCTTTTTTGAAATGTGCTCCTCTCTCTCTTACGCGACTTCTTCACATGCGCTCGACACACGCGCCGGTGTCCCTGCAGCGAACAGTGACGGGGTGTCGATGTTAGGGTGGGTCTCAAATCTCTATCGTCGGAAGTTAAATGGATTGACATGTAAGGCAACGTAGGAGTACAAACAACCGGTAAAGTTAATTCGAATGGAATAGAAAAAGTACTTACTTATGATCTTCCCACTTGCTGTACGTCTATACCATTTTGAGTTTAATATTTACGATTTTCCTCATCAAGGTATATGATTTAACAGCTTTGACTCGGCTAGGAAAATCCGAATAACTTGCGTAGAACCAGCAAAAAAGTCCGGAATTCTCTCAATACAATAATGCTTACAAATTGCAACAGATTTAATAACGGAAACGTACTTATTCATTGGGATTGTCAGAGAAAATAAAATCCTAATGTTTGTCGGTGCCACTGGGGGGTGGTACGTACAGCATCAAAATAGATGGGAATTCTTAGTTTTCGAAATGACCCAGATGTTTAAAAATGCATCACGGACTCATTTTTTTGGTGTAGATTTTAGCGCAGAAGTAAGTAGAAAGGTATACTAAAACAGATTTCTAAGGGAACTACAGCTTTGATTTTAAACCAGATTTGGTTGGATATAGTAATTGTGCCTTCCTTTATTACGAGGAATTTGATAGGCCGCACAGCAGCGGTCACTCGCAGGAGACGTAATGTGACGGCTTCGCAAGTGGCAGTAGCCGTCACAACAAGGCTGCGGCCTACTGGAGAGAGACTAGGACTTGCCTGTAAGTTGGAGAGCACAGGCCTCGAGATGCGTGGTGTTAAGGTGTGTAGGACAAATAACTTTGGGTGATTGTAAAGAATAGCGATACCATTGTTCAGAACAATAAGTCATTAGAAGTAAAATGAACACATGTCGAGGATAGTCCATAAGTATTTAGCTATCAGGAGAATAATAAATAAAAATAACACGCAACTAACTTACTATTCAAAAGTATTTTTTTGCCGAACCCTAAAATTACATTATACGATAACGAATTAAGCACCTGAGCAGAGGTGGTGTTTACGCTCAAATTCTTCCTCAATTGAGACGGGGCTGGAAGATGGTAGGCCGGGTGGTCCTGTGCCCAGCGTGAACAATAAAAGGCTAAAAAAAAAACGTAATTAACTGACTCCACAAGGAAATTAAAAATATAATTACAAAAAAAGCAAATATAACATTTCAGCAAATTATTAGTGATTTAATTCTTCTTTTCTTTTTAGCGAGCGTACGTGAGACGGTGGTCATGATATGGTCGTTCGTACTGGTCGTCATGGCATTCTGTGGTGCGCTGGTGATTTATATTGGCCTTCTGTCCTTCATCATCACGGTTGAGACTCGTCAGGATATCTGATTTGGAATTGTAGCAGCACTACAAGATATGGTCACCATAGTGGCAGCAACTGTGTGCAAAAATAATTGTGTCGTTAATGTTAGGAAAAGTTATAAATGAAAACTTTACGTTACGAAACGTTGTTACCGGCTGGTAACAAGACCCGAAGTAAAGTTCCAGCGGATTGGTTACAAATAATTTAGCAATCATGTTGTCGCGTCGTGTATATTAAAACCCTCATGTCCTTAACTCGCTCAATACAAACCCAGCGACACCGCAAATATACGCGAATTGATTGATTTTTAAAGGGATAGTTTAAGGGATAGAGGTCGATGTATTGATACACTTCAACATGGATTTCCTCAAATTTGTCAAGCGCCTAACGGTTTTTATAAAACTTTATGATTTGAAGAAGCCGTCTGCTGTAACGTTGAAGAACCCGCCGAGATGATTTGTGAGGGGTTCATTTTCAGTACGTTGAGGAACATGTTGACCATCGGTCTGCGCATGCGTGTCATCCAAGATAGCTCAACATCAGCAGCTTTCTTTGGAAATTCGTTCGTACCTGGTGAGAAATAAAGAATGTGAAGGCACCTTTCTTAAGTATACATTGTAATGGGAGACGCTAGGCGTGACGTAGTCTGGGTTCGTTTGGAGTCATTACAGCTCACTTTTTAACAGTTAAAAATATATCAAGGGTGAATTATATATGTGTTTTAGTTTCTACTTACGTTATGTGACGCGTAATGAGGCTTCATCGAAATAAAGAACAGCAAAAGTATACTGCAGAAAGCAGTCAATGCAAGACCATATTCTTGATACCAAACCTTTCAGAAATTCTGACTCAGCAGCCATAGATGAGAGGGTGATTATCAGAAGAGGTTAAAGGTTGAAAAGTAAATGTGTAGCAATTGGCGATTCCAGTAATCGCGGAGAGCTTGCTCAAGCGGAGCCACAGAGCGCGGTATTCAGCACCTTGCCTGCTGGTTCCGAATGAAGAACGCCTGAGGGGATAGGGAAAGGGAGTTAACTTTTGAAGTACTTTCGATTATTACTATACCCACACCCACTCACTTTTATTAACCCAAACAATTTACCAACAAATTATTAACGCAGACGTTGACGAATATAGAGTCTCTATACAATAGTCATTAGCACGAGAAAATATCTCTTTTTTTCGCTCCATCGCATCCTTTTGGGCGGTTTATTGAATTATGGTGATTTTTTGTGATATTAGTCAAACTTTAGGCAACATACAAAAATTATTTTACTATTTATTTAGGTTAAAGATATCCAAATTATTTAATATCTACTTACCTGTTTTGGAATTCTTCAGCAAGATATTAGCGCAGATGCTCAATGTCTCGCACGAGTAGGTCTACAGTACCCACCAAGCATGTACGCAGAATCATCAGCGAACCGTTATGGCACACAGCTGCATGGGCTGAGTGCACCAATCGCATGTGGTCACGATCGACCGTTGTGGTTGATAGGATCGGTATTTGATGCGCCATAGCTACGCTTTCTTGTATATGTTTTACGGGAGCGTTCGACCTGATAGACTGCTATTTATTTCTCTATTTCTGTCTTCCCCACAACTCCACTATTTTCTACAGGGTTACATCTCTCTTTTTTTCCCAGGCCTACTATTTTTTTTTTGGCCGTACTCTATACCTCTATTGCATTTATGTTTCACAGGGAGGTCGTTATTGTTTTCCTAATAGACGCTATATTTTGTGCGTCTATATTTTACACTAACTTTTCAGGGCTATTATAACCTGGTTTTTATGCGGCTTTATTTTACTGAAGAGGAAGTGTGGGTTAGTGGACCGGGAAAACTCAATGCGCTCGAGCACGGGGTTTTACATATGCTTCGTTTATTTTTCGATCAGTACCATAACTTTTTTTTTTTTACGGGAGGGATTCTTTTTTAGAATTTGCTACCTTTATTTCCTATTACGTTGGGTTTGATATTAGAAGATAGAAATATGGTGAAATTTTTTTTTTCAATATTTTTATGTTTTCTTCATTGCTTTAGTTTCCTTATCAAATATTAAATTATTTTTATATGGGAAATTTAATTTATTTAGTATATGAAAGTTAATGGTTTTTTTTTTTTTTGGTTTTTTTTTTTTTTTATTGTTTTTATTTTTTTTTTTTTGTATATTGATGGCAATCGGAGTTGTGTGAAAGTATTGTTATTTTAATTTTATTTTTAGATTAAAATTCCCATTATTTTTTTTTTGTTTTTTTTTTTTTTTTTTAATACATTTTTTTTACATTTTTATGAATTTTTATATAATTCATTTTTATAATTGATTTTGTTTTTTTTATAATGTAAATTATTAACAATCTATGTGGGGAAATGTAATTTAAGAGTAGGTATTTGATGAAATGAGCAAACGTATTGATGGTTAAGAGAGGGCAGAAATTTATTCGATTGAAATCACCAAATTTTAATATTCATTAAGTAAGGGCATCGTTAGGGTAGTACAGAAGCCAGAAAGTTTGAAAACTCCTCTTACCAAGGGGTTGACCCAGTTACCTGGGCAATCTGGCACCCCTTGGTAAGACTGGTTTTCAAACTTTCTGGCTTCTGACTACCCGTAACGACTGCCTTACTTAATGAATATTAAAATTTGGATGATTTCAATCGAATAAATTCTGCCCCTTAACCATCAATACATTTTGCTCATTCATCAATACCTACTCTTAATTACTTATTCCCATCATAGATGGTCTACAAGCAGCTATCAGGTCGAACGCTCCCCGTAAAACTATACAAGAAAGCGTTAGCTATGGCGGTCATAATACCGATCCTATCAACCACAACGGTGATCGTGACCCACGTGACGATGGTGCACTTCAAGCCCATGCAGCTGGTGCCATACGTGTTCCTGGAGATTCTGACGTACATGCTTGGTGGATACTGGTACCTACTCTGCGAGACTTTGAGCATCTGCGCTAATATCTTGGCTGAAGATTTCCAAAACGTAAGTAGATATTAATAATTTGATATCTTTAACTCTAAAATAACTAGGTAAATATTTGTTGTATGTTCCTAGAAGTGATATATCACAAGAAAATCACCGATAATTCAATAAACCGCCCCAATGGATGCGACTGAGCAAAAAAAGAGATATTTTCTGTGCTAAATGACTATTGTATAGAAGCATCTTATTTCGTACGTCTGCGTTAATAATTGTTGGGTAAATTGTTGGGTTAATAAAAGTTGGGTATAGTAATAATCCGAAGTACTCAAATGATTAACTTTTTTCCTATCCCCTCAGGCGTTGCGTCATATCGGACCAGCAGGCAAGGTGGCTGAATACCGCGCTCTGTGGCTCCGCTTGAGCAAGCTCTCCCGCGATACTGGAATCGCCAATTGCTACACATTTACCTTTGTCAACCTTTACCTCTTCTTGATAATCACCCTCTCAATCTATGGGCTGCTGAGTCAGATTTCTGAAGGTTTTGGTATCAAAGACATTGGTCTTGCATTGACTGCTTTCTGCAGTATATCTTTGCTGTTCTTTATTTGCGATGAAGCTCATTACGCGTCACATAACGTAAGTAGACTAAAACACATATAGTAATTCACTCCTGATATATTTTTACTGTTAAAAAGTGGCTGCTAATGACTCCAAAACGACCCAGACAGCGTCAGCCTAGCTCTCCCATTACACTGTTACTTAGAAAGGTGCCTTCACTTTCTTTTTTTTCTCACAGGTACGAACGAATTTCCAAAAGAAGCTGCTGATGGTTGAGCTATCTTGGATGAACACGGATGCGCAGACCGAGGTCAACATGTTCCTCAGAGCTACTGAAATGAACCCCTCACAAATCAGTCTCGGCGGGTTCTTCAACGTAAACAGGACGCTTTTTAAATCAGTAAGTTTTATAAAAACCTAGCGCTTTGTAGCTAATTTGAGGAAATCAGTGTGAAGTTATAATACATCAGACCTCTATCCCTTAAACTATCCCTTTAAAAATCAATCAATTGCGTTATATTTGCGGTGTCGCTGGGTTTTGTATTGAAGCAGTTTAAGGCACATGAAGGGTTTTAATATACCGACGCACGACAACGATCTAAATATTGTAACCAACCGCTGAACTTTACTTCGGGTCTTGTTACGCAGCCGGTAAAACGTTTCGTAACGTAAAGTTTCATTTACTTTTCCTAACATTAACGACAACATTATTTTTGCCCACAGTTGCTGGCCACTATGGTGACCTATCTTGTAGTGCTGCTACAATTCCAAATCAGTATCCCTGACGAGTCTCAGAACCGTGATGATGAAGAAGAAGTGCCATATAACATCACCAGCGCCACCACAGAAGCCATGACGACCAGTACGACGACCATCATGACCACCGTGCTCACGACGCTCGCTAAAAAGAAAAAGAAGAATTAAAATCCTTAATAATTTGCTGAAATGTTATATTTGCTTTTTTTGTAATTTATTTTTAATTTCCTGTGTGGAGTCAGTTAATTACGTTTTTTTTTAGCCTTTATATTGTCTCACTGCTGGGCACAGGCCTCCTCTCAAATTGAGAAGATTTGAGCGTTAATCACCACGCTTGCTCAAGGTGCTTAATTTCGTTACTTATAATGTAATTTTAGGTTCTAGCAATAAACTACTTTTGATATGTAATATTGCGTGTATTTTTTATTTATATTCTCCTGATAAGCTAAAATACTTATGGACTATCCTCGACATGGTGTTGTTACTTACTATGACTTATTGTTCTGAACATGGGTATCGCTGATTCTTACAATCACCCAAAGTTATTGTCCTACAGCACTACACCACCATCTCGAGGCCTGTTTCTCCTCCAACTACAGGCAGTCCTAGTCTCTCTCCAGTAGGCCGCAGCCTGTTGTGACCGGAGATCTGCCACTATGCGAAGCTCATTACGTCTCCTGCGAGTGAGCCGCCTGCTGTGCGGCTATCAAATCCTCGTAAAAGGAGGCACAATTACTTGTCAACCAAAATCCTGGTTTTAAAATAAATGTAGTTCCCTGAAGATCTGTTTTTTATATACCTTCTACTTACTTCTGGTAAAATCGACACCAAAATAATGATCCCGTGATGCATATTTTAAACATCGTGGGTATTTCGAAAACCTAAGAATTGCCCATCTATTTTGAGCGTACTGTACCACCATGCACCACAAACATTAGGATTTTTGTCTCTGACAATCCCAATGAAATAAAGTGACGTTTCCGTTTTTAATCTGTTGCAATTGTAAGCATTATGTATTGAGAGAATTTTCCGGACTTTTTTGCTGTTTCTCGAAGTTATTCGTTTTCCTGCCGAGTCAAAAGCTGTTAAGATCATATACCTGTGAGGAAAATCGTAAATATTAACTCAAAATGGTAGACTACAGCAAGTGGAAGGACATAGAAGTAAGTACTTTTTCTATTCCATTCGAATTAAGCTTTACCGTTGTTTGTACTCCTACGTTGCCTTACATTGTCAATCCATTTTAGATATCCGACGATGAGGATGAGACCCACCCTAACATCGACACCCCGTCACTGTTCCGCTGGCGGCACCAGGCGCGTGTCGAGCGCATGGAAGAGCGCCGTAAAGAGAGAGAGGAGCACATTCAAAAAAAGACTGAAAACTTGAGATTAATAAACGAAACTAAGAAAAAGATCTCCGAAGCGTGCCCCAACAGTCCGGACCTTGAGTCTTTGAAAAAAGCACTGGCTGACCTCGAAAAAGAAGAGAAATTTTTGAAACAAAAAGATGATGATCTCAAGAAAAAGGAGCGGCAAACACCTTGGAATGTGGACACTATCAGTGAGCCGGGATTCACCAAAACCGTCATAAACACGAAGCCAGCGAGACCTAAGGATGAGAACTTAACCGAGGAGGAGAAGGAAGCCAAGATGAAGAAGTTTATCAAAGAAAATGAGAAGCTTCTGAAGCAGTTTGGTATGCTGCGGCGTTACGACGACTCCAGGCAGTTCCTGCAGGAGCACAGCCAACTTGTCAGTGAGGAAACTGCCAACTATCTTGTCATTTGGTGCATCAACTTGGAAATGGAAGAGGTCAGCAATATTTTACATTATTTTCTTTGTTTTTGTTATATACTTATCATGTTTATTTGGTAGTTATCATACTAACTTGTTTATTGCATTTTCAGAAACATGACTTGATGGCTCATGTAGCGCACCAAACCATTTGCATGCAGTACATATTGGAGCTGTCCAAGCAGCTGGATGTGGACCCCAGAGCTTGTGTTGGCTCATTCTTCTCAAAGTAAACAACTTCACACTTACACATATTTTAAATTCAACATACAAAAACAATTTTCTAAATTATTTTTTTGGTTGTGTAGGATCCAAATTGCCGAGAAGACATACAAAGACTCATTTGATGATGAACTGGAGCAGTTCAAGGCTAGGATCAAGAAGCGAGCTGCGGAGAAGATTGCTGAAGCCATCAGAGAGCAGGAGGAAGAGGAACGAAAGGCCAGGCTGGGACCCGGTGGACTTGATCCTGTTGAAGTGTATGAAGAGTTACCTGATGTAAGTAAATCTATACTAATAGATAATGAGGATTCGTTTTTTGTACCCTAAAGACTCCGGAACTAATGAACCAATTTGAAAAATTCTCTCACTGTTGGGAAGCTACACTATCCCTGGTTGACTTACTGCGGAAATCAATGTTCTGTCTATCTCTGGATTTGCTTACTAGTGATAGAATTTTGACATTAGCCCCATACAAGTTATGTCAAATTCCTATCTCTGGTAAGCAAATCCAGAGTTAGATAGGTTATTGGGAACGGCCGTTAGGCTATATTGTATCCAGTTATGGGAAGATGCTTCAAGGAACAGCTAATTAATTTTGTTTTACCAGACTAGCTAAATAAGAATCAAACATAGCTTTATTATAAAAGAATATTGAGTATACATTTTTTGCATTCATTACAGGAATTAAAGAAATGTTTTGATGCCCAAGATGTGCCATTGCTGCAAGCAACAATTGCCAAAATGCCAGAGCAAGAAGCCATATACTACATGAAGAGGTGTGTGGACGCAGGTCTGTGGGTTCCTGGGAAGAACAGTGATGATGAACCAACTATGAAGGAGAACGCAGCCAGCTCCTCTCAGTCCACCAGTGATACCACTGCCCCTTCTGTCAGCACTGATGATGTTGACTGAAACCTAATTGAAGCATGCTAGTATTTAGGCGTAAGTCTGCATTACATCATCGGAATGCTAGAACCACAAGTTTGGTACATTTCTCTATGACGTACGGACATAAATTAAATTAAGGTTATATTTTAATATTAATTAACATAGTATTAATTTTGTATCCTCAAATTTTGAGTTCTAATGAATGTGAATGCACTCATTTGTGTTAATAACTAAAGAATGAAATGTTTCGTTACATATCAGTGTTGCGCTGAACATAGATAGATCTACTTGTCTTGCAATAATTGTGAAACTCGTTGAGTGCTGTTAAATTTTCACTTGGTGTAGAAAATTTTCTTAACAGAATTTTTTCCCCATATGAGATTTTACAATAAATGTTATATATAGCCAAAAATTTTGTTTGATTTAAAATTATCGTTCCGATTTCTAAGTCACATGTTTGTGCCACACTCTTAATTCATTGGAGGTGGAATCCCAATAACTTAAATCAGATACAAATGTAATTAAGTATAAAATAATGCAACATCAGTCTTTAAACGAACTTCAAAAACTAGGGTTTTCAATTCGACTGTTTTTTTTCTATAACGTTGCGACGCAAAGTGTATGTAACACTAATAATAATAATAGCGTCCTGGCCGATTGTCGGCCACGGCGGCTGTTCTCATATAAGGAGATCAGCCAGCTGCGTAGGACATATTATAGTGCACAAGCATTTGCGCTGACACAGGTGCACTCCCTATTCCCTCACTCTCGTAACCCGATGGGATGGCAATCCGACACGACCGGAGAGAGATTAGGCGCAGGACCGACATTAACGTGCTCTTCGATGCACGGGTGAATCAATCACCAACTTCCAACTCCGGGCTGCTTTGTGGAAGTTTCTAAAACCCACAACGCGATTTCGGCCCGTCCCGGGAATCGAACCCGAGACCTCGTGCACAGCAGTCGGCTATGCGACCACTAGACCACTATCGATGTATCGACATAAATCCTTGTCTACAACAAAGTAGGGTCTATAGCGTAATTAATAATTATTTCGAAAACGTCCACGCTACGATTACGTGACGATCGGCACGATTCATATGTGCAGTTGTCAGCTGATGCATCAACATCATAAGATACTTTAATATTATCGACCCACCAATCAATCTGTTTAGAACAGTGCTGCTAGCTTTGATTAGAAGTTCCGATTACGGCGAACAGCATGCATCACTTGCTAGCTCTCTTTATGAAAGAATTAGGGATACTTACTCGGCAGTATGAGAAGACAGGTGCCCCTTTCAAGTAGAAGTGTGACAAATTAATAATTTCTTATTATAA
This sequence comes from Heliothis virescens, assembly GCA_002382865.2. NCBI lineage: Eukaryota > Metazoa > Arthropoda > Insecta > Lepidoptera > Noctuidae > Heliothis > Heliothis virescens. The sequence continues at coordinate 7,763,482 of NWSH02000605.1, read as the reverse complement.
CTGACGAACTTTTGTCGCAGTATATTATGATGTAATTTCTGAAAAAGTTGGCTTATAGCCGGCATTATTCGGCACATCTGGGCGATAAAATCAAATATACGTAGATGAAGGTTCGGGGTAAAAAGTGTAATAATTGCGTCGGGTCGGCTAAACCGACAAAACGCTCGTGTCGTGTGTGTAGCAACCCTTACGCATAACACCTCGCAGTTGTGAAGGTTCAAACAATGGTTCTTTTCAAGAAATGAAAGAGTTTATCTTTTTTTAAACTTGTACTTTTTATATAACAAAACTACAATAGGTGTATGAGAGAGGACGCGGCGGGGACGCTACGTGAGCACGTGCGCGGGCAGTTGCGGTCGACCCTCCAGCTTGCTGTAGTCCAAGTGGAATTCCTTCGCCACCTGACAACAAATAACACCATATTTTACAACATGATTGGATACGCATATAAACAATTACGTTTTTACATAAAATTACGTTTTTAATTCGCAATGCTTATAGAATAATATTTGAACTATGCACACTTGAAAGCTCGAGAGAATTGTATCTTTTTACTAGCTTCCCGCCAGCGGTTTCTCCCGCGTCTCATACAAACTATAGCTTTAGCTTTTATCAATAAATGGGCTATTTAACACTAACATAACTTTTAGAATCGATCCATTAGTTACTGAGATTAGTGCATTCTAAAGCAAGTACACTAAGCTAATTTGATGGCTCTCAAAGGACTCATTTATATATATGTACATTATTTCTTGTATCCAAAAACACAAAACATTCCACATGCATAAATATTGAGTATATCTATATAAACGACAATAGTACCTTACGCCAGTTGTGCGCATCAAAGAAGTAATAGGTGCCGCGCTCGTACGTAGACGTCTTCTCCACCATCGGCATGCCGGGCGCTTGCGAGATCCACACCTTCTCCTCCATGTGATACCGCCATTCACGGTTATAGCTGAAACAAACGTCATCATCTGGTCAGCAAATAAAAACACATCATACATACATGTTGAGGAACGTTCCCACCGAAATTACATTGATTGCTTATAGAAAAACCATTTCATTCAGCACATACTGTTAAGACCTAACCACTATATACGCCTATAACGTAGCGTTAGTAAAATTCGTTGTATTAACTTTTCTAATATGTCCAGGAAGGGACATATTCGAACAATATGTTAATTTAGTAATGTTTATCACTGGCCAGTATACTGTATAGCAATACTTTGGCACCCATATTCAAACTCAATTTTGGAGAATGTCGATGAGTGGCTACTTCTCTTGCGCCGGCGACGCTGCTACCCGTCACCGGCCAGGAGCTAAGGCTGGCCAGTCGGATGCTCATCACTCCATCTGTAGATCGTCAAGGCGTTGTTGAACAAACATTCAAAACGTTGACATTTACAGGTGTGTAATGTAAGCTCCATTTTTATGAATATTTCATTTTTTATATTCTGTTAGAGACAATGAATGACAAAATTTCCTAATTAATCAATTTTAGCATCAATATTTTGTAATGGAAACCTATGCCCCTAAGATAAATATCCTATCATAATAGATCAATATATTAGATAGATAACCAGCTTACAAGCAGTTGCAAAGCTACTTATAATAAAATAAAAATGACTCACAGTTCGGCTGCAGCTGCTATTTGCAGCACGTCACCCACGAAACAATAGAACAAATAAAATAAGAGGTCTTCCTTATATCGATTCAGTCGTAGAGGCGCCAACTTTTCTCTAATTGAACCATTGATTAGATATTCGGGAGGCACATGGTAGTCCATATCTTGTGGTCTGAAACAAACATGGAAAACATTAAATTGATGTGGTCAGAGTTATCAGTTTATCACTCAACATTTCCATAGGCTATGTTTATGTTGCAAATATTATACATTAACATTAGTCATGCAGTAAGGTTGCAAAGGGGTGAATTCTAATGACTTGATTGAATATTGAGGCAACGTACCTGCATGGCGTATCCGCCCAAGGGCCAGCAAAGGTGAGATAAAGGTTGTCTGGTGAATTTAGATTCAATCCGAGCGCAGTGAGATCCTGCCCTAACGCCAGCGACACTAAACTGGGGTCCGATTCCGCTGCGCGAATAAACGTCAACAGTCCCACGATACCAAACTGGTTCGGTATCATCGTCTCTGGTATATTCGTTACTTTACCTAAAACATAACGAGTTATTAGACAAATGCTAGCACGAAAATACTATTTCTATTGGCATATTGTCTGGACTACATATTAAAACAGCTTCAAAAACAAAACAATGCATTTTAATATATTTCCAGCGCTTATTTAGTATACACACCATAGAATTCCGTATGTGCTCCTTGACTGATAACTTTAGGGACAAAAAAATTACATGTCAGGTGCAAAATTCATTTTAATTTACTAAGTATCTCTAACACAAAACTCCACAGATATAGATTGTTAAAATAGAGCATGCATGAATTAATGCAAATGATAAGCACAGCTTGTTTTGTTTATAAATTAGAAATGCACCACAATTTTTGCTGAAATCCATAATCATTCATCCTCAACCATTTTCAAAATGCATTTCTGTGCTATTTAAACCAGGATAATAAGGATAATAATTTTGGAATAAGAATTATGGTACCAAATATAAAATCTTAATCATATTTTAGTGACCAGAATATCATAACAAGGCGAAACAAGGAAATATTTATAAGAGAATTGATATGTACCATCGGGTGAGGTCTGTATGCCCTTCCTGGGCTTGTCGTTGGTGTGGTTGCTGAAGTCGGGTGGCGGCGGCAGGGGGCCGGGCGGCGGCAGCGGCGCCGTGCCGCCCGCGCTCGACGTGCCGGGCAGCGCGGGGAAGTCCTCTGAAGACATCGTGAACTCTGACTGCTCAGATGTAGGCTGCTTCACCATACCCACTGGCAGACACAAACAAATGTATAATGCAAGTACACTACTAATGTTATATTACATTAGAAATGTTACTAAATATAAAGTAACATTTCTACATACAAGTTTTGTAATCATCAGTATGTCTTGTAATTTCTGATATGCTGAATAGCTATTTAGAATGACGACAATCATTCACAATGTGATACAAAAAATATCAAGTGTTTTTCTAATTGGAATCTTTGCAAAACCAAAATTCAGTAGACAGTGTTCATCAGTTCCCAGTATTTATAATCAGAACTAGCGTGACACATCACAACAAATTTTTAATATTAATGTTGTGAATCATTTGTAGAATGTTGGATAGTTTCTCTACATTCTTGTACTAAATCTCAAATGTTTTTCACTGATTCATCTATATGTTGAGAGAAGAGGCTCCAACATCTGGATCTGGAGGAAAACTTTTAGCTATATCCTTCCCCAAGTTTCAATCTATGTATCTTTAAATTTTACCAAATGTCAACCACGTTGTGTGACCTTTTTGCTGAAAAGTTAAAAAAGCTGTAGAGGGATAGACAGAATTACGGTCGTGTGTAATGCAAGTTACCGTAAGGTTTAGAGCCGGGCGGCGGTGGCGCGGCGGCTGGCGCCTGGTCGCCGGCCCCCCGCGCGGTCAGCGACGGGAACTCGCTGAGGTCCAGTAGAGGAGGCGTCGACGTGTCTCCGCCCTCTCCGAACACCGAGTGGTAGTTGCTGCTCGTGTTGAACCGGGACAAGTTGCCCATACTCGACTGGACAGACAAACAGATATTGGTCAATGCAGAACTATTCTATTGAGATAACTGTTTTGTACACAATATTGTGCAGATTCAACATGATATTCACACAAATGTCTAAATAGCTGATTTCATAATCAGTTCTCACATGGCAACTTCCTAATTCACACATTCTAAGAGGTCAAACTTGAAAGTAATTAGAATACCAATAACACAAATTCATTCCAGATTTATTTGACAACCAAAGTAGGAGTCAGTTTGGATAACTTTTTTCTGATCATTTGCAACCATTTCTCAGCAAGCATAGATATAGGAAATAATTTCCACAATACATGTGCCAGTGATAGGCTACTCTAAACTCACTATTAATTTCAATTAGAATCCAAAGAGAAACTGTCACACACAAGAACACAGGTCTCATAAAGACAAGATAGTTATTCTGGCTGATGTAGGTAGGCAGTAATAATTACTTATATTTACTTTACAAATACCCTCACACTAAAAATATCATACCATTGTCATGCAAAGTGGATTCTCACCATGGAATTTGAGTTAGGCTGCGATAACGCGTTTGGTATGGGTACCCTGCGGTCGGCAAAAGCCCGCTGGCCGAATAGTGTTGATCGCGATGCCATAGAGGGCGGAGCGCCCCCGGGCATGGCGGTGGAGTTCCGGCCGGGCGACAGTGCGCCTCCGAACGTGGGCGTCACATGGCCCGACACGCCGCCCACCAGCCCCGAGCTCACGCGACCGCCCACCCCGCCGCTCGCTAGGCTTCTAGGTGCTTGTTGGAAATTCAAGTTTGCCATAACCTGAAAAATTTACCATCAGCTTTATTTTAAATCTGCCATAAAATGTCTTATACCTGTAACAAGAGTTTCACAACTAACTCTTAAACTAGCCCACTAACTTATATTACCGAGTGACCAACTTTGAAAAGATCCTGCAATATATTGGTTCTAATGGTGAACTCTTAAAGCTGGCTAGTGTAGTAATTTACTATGTGATGTGTACTTCCTATTAAACAAAGCATAATCCTAACTTAGCTTATAATGCTATGGAAAACTAACTATTGTTTACCAACTGCCGCTCAAACCAATTACATGTACAAAAGCAATTATTTCCCAGAGGCTGCTTTGTCACTTAATTTAGTGTTAAATATTTCAATAAAAACTGTGTTTACAGTTCAATTACTCTTTAATTGGAATACTTTTATTGTCAGGCAATGATTGTGTCAATTGTCTTACAATTAGAAAGTCTGACTCTGCAAATAAAAGAAGCCACAAGTTATAAATATATTCAGATGAATACTAACATTTCACACAAAGAGCTAAAGAAAGTCTTTTTCAAAAGTCTTCCAACTTGATATTTCAAGACCAACTCTCCAATATCTTGACTGGACATGAGTATTGCATTCAGCATGTAAAGCATTTACTTGTACTAAGTAAACCCTAAATAAGAAATGTAATTTAATATTTATAGCCAATTGGTGAACATATTTGACAGGATAAGGTAGAATATGGTAGGTCAATAGACTACTCACAATACACTGTTACAAGCAATATTCCAACATAAAAGCACATAAATAGAACCTCTAATTGTTCATTATCTTCAGGACTAGCATGAAACTGTAGATTTCAGCGGTGTCAGTAAATGAAACGGTACCTTACGGTAAAACTTTGTTGACTTGAACAACTATCAGTTCAGCTTATGAAGTAGGTATTTATGAAACGAGACCAAATGAATTTCATACATACGCATTGAGGTGCTCAATGCAGAGATAGGAATACGAGATAACGTTGGCTAATAACAACAAATGAAGTAGGTATTATACATATATCAGTATTTTACTATGGTTGGTTATTCGTCCCCTGTCAAACAATGGCGACCCCTGTTTTTGGTACACTCGATTCTTCAAAAATTACAAATTTTTACCTAATGTGTCGACGTCAGTCCTTGTTCCACTATTTCAGTACCAGAATAAATGGTTCATAATCGAGTATTCTCTGCAGGAACAAATAAATCCACTCCAATGAAATAAACAAAAGTTTGTTGACTGTCCAATTTAGACGACGATTTATATGCATTCAAAAATTTTAAGACGAACTAAAGAGATGCTCAAGACCGTCTTTGCATGGAACACTGCTATAAAACGCTGAAAACTTTATACATCTTTACGTCACTTATAAATATTTTAACAATTTCACTCAGTTTTGTCGAACGCCACATTACCCTAAACAACTGGCGGCCATATTGTTGAAAGCGGACGGAAAACTGTAACAATTTTCGCTCTAGTAACTTATTAATCAACTGTATAGGCCGTGTTGAAAAAAGCAAATCAAGATAACTTGTCAATTTTTATTTTTATTTTTTATATTATTTAGAAAAGTCGACATATCTGTAATTTAAAAAATCAAACATAATTTGATTAAATAGTTTTTAGTTTGACTCTTGCAGCCAACACTCAATTTAATTACCACACCTAATAAAAAATGCAATTTCGGGGAAAAATAATAGAAAAAGTATTTCATCTTAGTCTATGCCTTTCAAATAATAAATTTTATATCCACGTAAGCTAATATTTAATTTAACAAAATATGCAATATAATGAAATTGATATTTCCTGCGATGGAAATGATGGTTTATTCTGAAAATTCGTTAATTAAAACAAATCATAAAAACAAAAATATATAATGCTAACAGTACATATACATCGATGTGTTAACAATTAAAAAAATACAGACTACCTTCTTTATTTTATTGTTTGAAAAATGACATTCATTTAGAACTAAAAATATTCAATAAAACTTTTTTCTTTCTTTCAGTTTTTTTTATTACTTTGAAGATGTAATCACTATAACAGGGCTGTAGTTGTCATCAATTTAACAACATTACATAGTATTCTATTAATTTTACCCTAGGCAAATTTGAAATCTTAAGTATCCGCAGAGACATTTGCAAGAATATCCCTTGACTAATATTATTAAACAAACATTTTATTTCAACATATATCAGGGTTTTGTGATAATTTAAGATTAAAAAAAATACTAATTAGAATCGAATAGGTATGATCGAATATTGTCATAATGCTTAGGTGTCTATGGTTTAGGGGTAAAGTTAACTTTACTTTGCAACACCGGGATCATATGATTGTTCAATGAAGAAGCACGTCTGATAGGCGTCGACTTACTTCTTTGAGCCAGTTTTTAGTTTTCTGGCTCTTTATCGGTTGTTTTTCGTGTTAGTGGTGCATAATATTACCCTACAGCCATGGCGCTCAGCGATGCAGATGTTCAAAAGCAGGTTTGTCAATGAAATTCAACTGCAACGTAAATCTGTCGACATGGATTTGTCCGAATAATTGATCCAAAATGAGGCACTTGCCGAATCTGTTACAGATAGCCTCTGCGGTCATAATGGATCTTAGATGCGTTTTTCTGTTAAATGATGGTTTATTTGAATGTAATATGCTGTTATTTGTTGTTAGATCAAGCACATGATGGCCTTCATCGAACAAGAGGCCAACGAAAAGGCTGAAGAAATCGATGCTAAGGCCGAGGAGGAGTTCAACATCGAAAAGGGCCGTCTGGTGCAACAGCAGCGGCTGAAGATCATGGAATACTATGAGAAGAAGGAGAAGCAGGTTGAACTCCAGAAAAAGATGTAGGTCCCTCTATGTATTACTGCATAAGTGGCTAACACCATTTCCTTATTGCTGAACTCATAAGATGCCCCTTAAACACTGGACTAATGGTCTTTGATATTGTAAACTACATTTACTGAAATGATTACTATTACAAAAGTGAGAAAGCCATCTCGGAACTTAAAAAATATGTGTTCATTTAAGCATCCTTAAGCTTGTAATTCAGTGTATTACATGACATACCCACACTATGCTGTTACTTAGCACCTAATTAGGCTCTAAGTAAGAGAACATGGCCTTGAGTTAACTTGTCTTCATTGATTCCTTTGACATTACATAAACTGGGACTTTCTTTGGCATTTTGACAGGATTTAACTACTTACGACACACATCATTATCTTTCGATATTGATTATTATTTCCAACCTATTCTAAATAATACATTTTCAATTGTAGATTACTTTTAATTGTATTAGAATGAAAATGCTGCACTTCTATCCTTTTATTTCTTTTGATTTTCAATTCTTAAAGTAAAATGTCATGTGACAAGTCAGTATAAGTTCGCAAAGAAGTGTTACAAGCTTTGAATAATGCTTTGGACATTTAATTTATAAATCACAACAAGAATAATCTCAAAACTTTTAATAATGGAAATATTTTCATTCACAAAAATAGCCTGTATAGTAAAATTACTACAGTCACATGACCACACCATAAACAATTATACTGATCATGTTATACTTTTAAATTGTGTATGAGACCTAACCTATGTCTTTTTATGTGTTAGTATTCATGATATAGAAAGGTCATAGAAATTAAGTTTTTTTTCATTAGTATTAAAAATATAAAATTTTCTCAACATTTGTCTGACATAACAGAATAGACTGATAACAATGATTGCAGAAGTTATCACAGTCAGATAAGCCTAATATAATATGTGGGAAATGTTTGGCATTTAGCCCCTTAGCACTTAATTTATTTTCAAAATGCATTTTTTTGCAAATTACAAACATTAGCAATATTTAGCAAAGTTGATAGAGTAGTTATAGGTCTAATATGACCCAGATAAAACACTGCACACTGTAAACAATTTATTTACTATGAGAATCACTTAAATTTTTGTTTCAATAATCACAAACACATTATTGCTCTTCAAAGATGCTAGGGTTAGGTCCTTAATTGAAAGCATAATTCCTACCACTTTAGTATTACTACTGAGAAGCATTGAATACACAAAATGTGAAAACAACCCATATACTACAGCTGCCAGGGCTGCAGGTTATTCAAAAGAGGTACTGTGGCCCTGGCACACAAATGGCTCCCGAAGGTACACGGTGGGTTTTAGTCAGTAAAAGTCTGACAGTTCCCCACGCTTTCACCCACAGCGGGAGGGGTAATCCGATGATTTCCCATCGAACAAAAAAAGGTATATACTACAGTATATAAATTTTTTGACAGCCAATCATCGAACATGCTGAACCAGGCCCGTCTGAAGGTGCTCAAAGTACGTGAAGACCACGTACGCAACCTGCTGGATGAGGCTCGCAAGCGCCTGGCTGAGGTGCCCAACGACCAGAAGATGTACAGCGAGTTGTTGACTACGCTCATCGTCCAGGCTCTCTTCCAGGTTCATACTTCTATATCATTAATCCTCTATGCTTAGCTTAGGAACTTACTATTTCGCTTTCAGAAATATACTGCACAACATGCATGTTTTAGTAATAACTACTAAAACATACTTTTTCCATATTCAGCCAATATTGAACTTCATGGGAGTGTGACTCATAAAAATAAATATAATATCCCAACACAATTTTAAGTTAATTCTTCTTATCACTATTTTTTGCCAGAAAAGTACTACATTGTCTAAAGTTACTCGACCTTCTTTTTATTATTAGAATTTTTGTATGGTTGGTTGAACTAAGGTTAACTTAAGTAATTTTTCTTCAAGTAAATTTATAACTGATTCTATTTCAGATCATGGAGGCTTCAGTGACCCTCCGCGTGCGACAGGCAGACAAGAGCCTAGTAGACTCCGTCATCGGCAAATGCCAGGCGGACTACAAAGCCAAGATCCAGAAAGAAACCGTGCTCAAGATCGACACTGACAACTGGCTGTCGCCTGACACCTGTGGAGGAATCGAGCTGGTCGCCATGAAGGGTCGCATCAAGGTAATATGACATTTATTTCTATTGCATCTAAGTTCAATTTCCCAAAACGAAATGATATCAAAATCGGTAATGATACTAGAAACGATTTAAAGACATTAAATCTTTGTTCTTTTAAAACCTTGTAATTTTGTAAATACATACCCCTTGTTGATTCCTGTTCCGCAAGTAACGCGTGGAACCGCGGTTCACCATAACTATTTCTGCGAATATTCGTGATGACTGGTAGCGAATATCGCGCGTATGAATTAAAACTTGTATTTGAGTAGTATTATAGTGTAACGGTCACGCCTGATAAGGACATTGTTTAGCTACACCTTCGCGTAGTGAGACTTGGTTCGTGATACACAAGTGCCGTGTCGAAGTAACGTGTGCTCTTCGCAGATCTGCAACACGCTGGAGTCTCGCCTGGAACTAATAGCCCAGCAACTGTTGCCGGAGATCCGTACCGCCCTCTTCGGCCGCAACCCTAACCGCAAATTCACCGACTAAACACTTAGCGGTGAACCATATTCACACCTGTTATTACTAACAATTTATTTAAAGTTCATTATTTGTAGAACTAAAATAATATTATAAATAAGTGTTTTCCTTTGCCTAATTAATTATATCGTAATAATGCGTACAATTTTATCGCTGTTTAGAATGTAATCTGATGAATGGTCCCGTTAAGTCGCCAGAAAATGTACAACTGATAAATGTGTGATCATGTAAGTTTCTGATTTCTGGGAATCGTATCACCAGATAGCTTGTAATCTACACTGTGCATTAGTTTCGCCTGCTTCAATAATAACAACATCTTACTGAGCATAAAATATTTTACTAAACAACAATTCATTCATATAGCATGATGTTATATGTATTTTAGAGGAAGTAGTTTATAGGATTTGGAGACGGTTTAATTAAGATGTTACCATTTATTAAGTCACGCAAGTAACCACTACCTAAAGTTGATGCTGAGACGGACTCCACTTGAACTGTCCCTGCAGTATTACTACAGCACGTATACACACGGTAGATCGGCGTTATTTCTATGTGAGATATATAATGTATTTTAATAATCTTCCTTCTATGTATTATGAACGTTGTTATTGGATGTTGTGGATAAATATTTCCGTCTATACCATTCATGTTATCAGTTAGGAATAATTGAAGGCTGTAAGGTTATGGCGCGGCGGCAGCATCCCACGCTATGTTCACTCAAATCCACGCAACGATTTGACTGTGCGCAGGGTGGAGCCGCGCGAGAACCTTGCAGCCGCGCAATACATTCCTACTTTATGTTTATCCTGGCAATCTAACATTCTGGCTTGCTTTTGACAGTGGACACAGAGCACCATAGCTCTTGTTACGTACTAAGTATATATTATTCCCATATAGCACTGTTAAAATCCTTATGTAAATATATAGATGTGTTGAAAATAGTCTTTCATTTCGAGTAGCATAAGCACCTAAACATGTAGATAATTAATAAACCATCTTGAGTAATCAGTATTTATTTGGTGTCACATGTAGATGATTTGATAAACTACACAACAATATAAAAACTTATAGAAAACAAGTTATATTTATATGATTGGACAATAATAACAATTTGTAATTTAAATATATCTGATTCTAATTAGTATAAACTATATTTTTTTATGAAACACCCTGACTAACGTCAAAACTAGCTAATCTTATTCATAAGTATGAAGTTTTCTAAGACATTAATTTAGTACCAAGAGAAAATATAAACCACCAAATTATAAAAAGTGGTCTTAAAAAGCTCATAGCTTTAGTGCTAGGTTTAAACCATTAAATTTTAAAGATTATGGTTTCAACCTAGCATTAATCTCGGTCCATTTTAAAATCACGTTTTATAATAAGGTGAAAGAATATGTCGACATCGACTATGTAATGAATTCAGTAAAATAAGACAATTAATTAGACAACTTACAATTACCTAATCACAACTAATATGGAGTTCTGGAGTAAATAATATAGGCATGTTTTCCGTATGGCCTTACCCTGTTAGAAACAAAACAAGTATTTGGCAAACAAAATGCCCACACTAACTTAGGCCAAAAATGTTCAGTCGTTAGGCTGTCAGTGCACTAAGGAGAAGCAATAACAAATTGCCCTTAGAAGTTTAAAATTACATAGATAAGATTTATTTATCAACTAAATACCTAAGTTGAGCTTAATAAATTCTTCATTATATCATAAGCTAAGTTCACAGCAACGATTCAAATTCTAACTACTTTGAGGACGAACAACACCAACTTATGCCTAGTTCACACCGTGCGGATTCGAAGACTTCTATTTTCATAAGAGCGTAGTTACTTTGTCTACATCAGGCATCTTGCCAGCCAGTGATATTTTCGCCCGCACTTTGTAAACTGGCTTTTAATAACAGTAGAGATCTTAAACGACGAGATGTGAAACATCAGGCGTGTAGGCTGGTAGGTATCTAGGCACACGCGGCTCGTCTCGGCGTCGGGCGCCTCTCTCCACGGCCAGGCTGATGCTGCCGGCCTCCTTCACCCCGTTCGACTTCGCCCTGCGTTGAGAGGGCAAGATCGCAGCTCGAAGTGTCTTCCGTTTCTGAAAATTTGAAACGTTCATAGAACTGTTCTTGTACACCAAGGAGGAGTGAACAAATGGAGTGATAATACAAAATATGTGGCAAACAATGCCTAGTGGTTCTAAGGTGCAAAACGCGCCTTATCAAAATAAAATCTAATTTGAACAGTGCAAGTAGAGCGCGTTGCAGTGAACAGCATTCAGGCATTTATCTTTCCATTTGTAAACTCTTCTAGTGTACAGCCACGAATAAAACATGTATAACACAATGACGTCTACTTACAACAGCAATAGACTATTACCGTGTCCAGCGAGTTGGTGTAAAGCTCCACAAAGCAGCGGGGACTTATTGTGATCAAAATTAACAATGTACATGAACATGAAAAGTGTTTATTTTAAATAAGTTCAATATTGGTCGCTAACAATATTTTGATGTCTACATCGGGGATGGCGAACCTGAATAAGCAAACTAGACTATACCTAATCATTTCGTTGACGCTAAGCGTGTTTTACAAAAGATATGGTACTAATTTGGGTATAAAATTTGTTATAATAAGTGACGTTAAAATTGGGATTGACTAAAAATATTTGAGTAGCAATGGTTCGCAATCCCTGAGCTACATATTATAGTGCATATCAGTCGTCAGTGGGGGCACACATATCTATATTTTACTCTCTAACTGCTGTTTGATGATATTGTAGTGGTCCACATCCATGGCGTTCGCCTTTACTCTGTTTACCTCGACAGCTCCGCGCCACCGGTCGGCGGCGTGGCGCGCGATTTCCATCCTCTTCTGTTTCCTGATCTGGTGACGTTTGTACACCACCTCAATCACTATGAGTACTATGCCCCCTATAATGCCCGCTAACACTAGTATGAACACCCCCGCCATGTTCTTCAAGCCTAAAGTGTTCGGCGTCTTTTCGTTCTCTTCACAATTTAGCATGTTGTTTCGGAGGATCCATAGGTTGTCCAGAGATTCCATTATACCGCCTGAAAGTTATAATCGCAGTTATATCCCAGTTTAATTTTTACATATCTGTGGTTGTTAATTTAGGTGCTATTTAAACCTACTTTCGTGGAAGTCCAATATAGCGAGTGTGACAAGGTCCGCCCAAGGAGACCCTTTCTGCAATCCCACGCCGTAGCCAGATCGACCAAACAGTTCTCCAGCCGTTACTAGCTCACAGTCCTGAGCTGCTTCGAATTCCAAACGAGATGAATCCCAAATAAATGCCATTAGTTTACTGTAATCACGGACCAGGATAAGAAAATTGAAAATAAGAAGTAAATTAAGATCTACTTCAATCTCCTAAACTACTTAAAAAAATGATATTTTCGTGTTTTAAACTGAACTACTAAATTACAAAGAAAATTCATGGAAATCCTAAATGTCTATATCTACGTAAATCTGCAACCTACCCGTTCTTTACGTCCTCGATAGCTTGCTCAGCGTTATCATAATTATTCGCCTCCATCGTTCGATACATATTCGACAATTCAACTTGTCGTCTAAAATACATATCAACAGCCGACCCCTTTACCGTGGCACACGTCAGATTCTCCATGGTATTGCGAAGCTAAAGATAATAAAAAATAAAGCATTAGCTACTGACTAAACTAAGTCTATGCGTCTACGTTAGCCCGAAAATATTAATCAGTGAAGTTGTACCTCCCCTTCAACCTGCACCATCGAACAGTCCTAGGGAAATATTGCTATTATCAATTAATCTTCGTATTATGGTCTGACTGATGGATAGGTACTTGTTTGAGGAATGATTAATAGATATTGTATTCATCCCCTGGTGACATGTTTTATTGTGTCACTTACGAAGACTTGGGCAAATATCAAAACCTCACTGCATCTACGTAAATAAATAGCTGATGAAATATTTGCTAATGAAAATGGTGTTCACCTACCCTTGCGTCGTTGATGCCGGTGAGCTTCGTCTTGGGACGTTCGAGCACGAGGAAGGCAGCCAAGTTGGCAGTGTACGAAGCTACGATGATCATTGCAAAACCTGCCCAAACCATGCCGAGTACCCTCGCGGAGAAGCTACGAGGCGTGCCTGAAACAAAAGAAATACGATCATGAAGCAAATCCGTATCTGTGCTCATAAGCACTTCGATGTGCATGGAAATACACATGAGCTCCAGAGTGGACCTTACCTTCGCCAATACCGCTGTTCAGAAGCACTCCCCAAGCGAACCAAATAGCACTCGAAAGATTCAAGGCGTCTTCTTCCGTTCCATCAATATTGGCCAGTTTGAACCTTCCAAATGGTGAGAACCTGTCCAATAGGTACAGCACAAGCGCCACCACATGGACTGACACCATCACCAGAATCCACAGGGTGTTGGAAAATGGTTGCAAGAAAGATACCAACGTTGACGAACGTGATGGCTGAAACAATCTATTTATGAAGTAACTCTTAGTAATAAGACTGGACTAGCCCAGAGACACCATTAGTCATCGTATGGGGGTGACAACCGGTTTCGTTCCAAGATATTTCAGTCAAGTAGGTACCTACCTTATACCATATTTCTCTGTGAGAAAATGACTTTATACAATACTCACAGGCATAAAATATGCAAATAAACAAGTTTTTATGATGAACAAACAAATACCCGCTGTTACTAAATAGTAAGTAATGGCGTCTATATGCATAGTTCAGTTGCTCATAGTGCCTGCTTTGTGCTTTAGTTAGGTTTTCATTACGTACCTTTTTCTCTAAAATGGTAATACCTTGATATTTAAACGGTTTACTGAACTCGATAAACTCTGCCCTTTCTGGATTGATTGTAAGTGGAGCCACAATCATGTCTGCGCGCTCATAAACCAATTCACCTGAGAAATTATACTGGTATTAAATAATTTCTTAAAATGTAGCTGTTCTATTCATAATTATCTTCAGAGAAAGGTGGAATATTCTCACCTATGAGCCCTGTCCATTCTTTCTTGGCTCCAGGTTGGGAGAAGTTGCGTATAATGTAATTTCCAAACTGGCCATCAGGTGAAAGAGCCAGGGAATAAGTAAAGTTGATTGCCTTTGACAGATGTTTTAGGAGATCCATGCAGAAACCCTTGCAGCAATAGAGTTGATCTAAAACATCCCAAGTAGCAAATTAGCGATGAATTAGGTCATAAACAAGTTGCATTACAGTCTACAGCT
>NWSH02000605.1:7730057-7744885 GCA_002382865.2 Heliothis virescens | reverse complement strand
CGAAGAAGCTGTTAGTAGACTGCGCACTATATAACTTAGTCATTGTTTCCTTTTGAAGCCTTCGCATATTTTGAAGGAGGGCCAATGCTTTTTACCTTCTTCCAGCATACACATTTGGCATGCAATGGCATATTGTCGCCATGTTAACTTCGGGGCGTTCTATCTCGTACTGTAATTAAACTCCCAAGCACACCGACCAATATGGAAATTGTAAGGTCGTCTAAGCCGGAGACGCCTATGCCCCGAGGTCCAGATGTTAACAGTAAGATGCTGGGCCGTTTTGCTTAATCGTTAGGTTGACGCTGTTTGCACTGTGGATGTGAACAGAGCGTATGTCACCGCGTTCCGCTTACCTGGTTGATATATACGTTGCGCCATGACCTGAAGTAGCTGAGGTCAGAACTTCAGTCTCCTTTATGCTACAGAATTTAAAAGCTCAGATTTTCCGAGGAATTTCCATGGTGGATTCAGCAGGGCCAGTATCTCTACTGCGTTGGCTTTGCGCCTCCTCGTTGAATCTTCGACCTCGATTGCGCGCTGTGGGCGGCTATTGATGCAGGTCGCTTCTTGGTTGCCCGCTAACGCTAATCACTGTGGCGGAACAGGCACAGAGATGGTATCCGCTCCGCTGGACAGCTCCTTCACCCAGTTCTTCGCGCGACCGAATGCTGTCCGGGAGATTGGAGAATGGAGTATAGTATATGGTTACTGAGGGGGAAGATGTATAGGAAGGGGACAAAAAAACCCCATTACCGAATATTGTTTCAATCAAGAAGTTTTCCAAAAGGGAGAATGAATTAGGACAGTCCAAGAATTGCTTATTAAAAACGTTTGGAGTAGTGGAACTGCATTTGTTTCCTATTGATGATGATGGCCTCCTAGCGTTTCCGTCGACGGCGAGCACCTGGCAGGATATAACCTCGGCAAATTGGGTTTCTTTTCATGGGCTCATGGGGTGACAATACGCTAAGGCAAATTTTGCCTTAAACACGAGGTCACAATAGCGCAGTAAAGTTGCCCTTGCGGCATTGTAGGTGTAGTTATAGGAGGGCTAGGGCCGGGGCTTTTTTGGACGGTGCATGGTCGTTCTTTATAGCAGTAGGCTTAATCTCGCATTTAAAAAGTGAATACTTAAGTATTTTACCCCGCATGCCAAAAAAAAAACATTTAAATATTGATAAACAATACGCGACAAAGTGATCAAACATTATGATAGACCATGTTTCACCAGATCCGCGCCAACTCTTGGGGAATTACTGCTTCACGAACTAGCGCAGCATGTTGACCTGAGCTTACAAGAGTCGGTTATATTTCTGTTATTGGGCAACTACTTACTGGCTAGTCCGTTTGGATACATTTACATACAAATACACACATCAAAAAAATTAGGATATAATTTTTCATGGACGATTTTCTATGTGATTTTCAAGAAGCGGTATCTCCAAGGAAAATGGATCGTACAGAAAAAAGAAAACCAGCAAATTAATAGGTTCAAATTCTAGTTTTGAGATCTATTCCTTGATCTTTTTTAAATCTCTAGTTTTGGAAATAACACTAAAGAAAATCAACGAAAAGAAAAAAAATACAGAATTCTCTTCGTGCAACTTTGGCAAGCTACAAAGTTCATAAAAAATTTTTTTTTCTTATCTCACTCCAAAGCTTTTGAAAATTTAATGCGCTTATTTAATGTAAACCGGTTGTTGTTACGATCGATTTCTCAAGGAATTTCGTCAATCAAAGGAAAAATGATTCTCGTTCTACTGTTGTTTATAATTACTCTGTAATAATGATTGATAGAAAATCTAAGTGAGAAGTCTGTTGAAGACTCTACCACAGAATTATCAATGAGAAACCTAGATGATAGATGATGGCGCACAACTTTTTTGGAAGTTAAATATCATGCGGCTGTTTGAAACAAAATCCGTGATCCCAAAGTTAATGGCCGCCTATTTGAAGGATGTACTGTCTGGATACTTGGCTGTTAATTTTGATGCAATGGATACCACCTCGAGACGAAGCGATAATCGGTAGTTTAATGTTTTTAGCATTAAGATATACGCTGGATTTAGCCCTCGAAGAAATTCAAACCACTACGGACATGTTATCTCTTTCTTACATAGTTCGGGTAGAGCTTTAAAACTATTCAGACCTATCCGACACCAAAACTCAATATTACAATTCTAAACAAGTTAAAAATTAAGTAAAAATAATCTCAATACATTTTATTATTTCACTCATACCGTATCCCACTCCTTACATTTTGTTTTGCACCGTTAAAATGAGAGAACAGTTAAGAATCATATTTCTATCAAATAGAATTCATCTTTTCCACTTGCCTCGTCGGAGTGTAATGCAACAGTACTTGTCTTGCCATTATTACTGCGATTTCAGGAGGGATAAAAATTAGGTAAGAAATCATTTGGTAAATACTGAGGACCACAACCGACATCCGCTACAAATTATGGTTTCGAAACCGGATAGAGAACAATCCATATTTATGAGAATTACTTTTTGCCAACGGTTGTTTTTCAATTTTCCCAAAATATTTACTTTGCGTTTGGATATCAATTAGCTTCAGGCATTTTCCGTCTCGAGTTTTTCCAATATCTCTATTAAAGAATACATCAATCTCCTTCCCGGCATTGCAGACAAAACGCCGTAGGTGAGGGCTCCCGCCGCGACGTTGAGGTAGTAGTAGTGACGATACGGCGCTGCGCCCACTCCGCTGTCCGCCCA
Source organism: Heliothis virescens (assembly GCA_002382865.2). NCBI lineage: Eukaryota > Metazoa > Arthropoda > Insecta > Lepidoptera > Noctuidae > Heliothis > Heliothis virescens. Next base: position 7,742,149 of record NWSH02000605.1, on the reverse strand, counting down.
GCTAGCGGACGCCACCGCACACGCTTTGTATGCACGAGCAGCTCCGCCCGCACGGCATGAGCGAGTGGCGCGCTCGTGCGTGTGGCCTCGCCTCATACAGTCAACCTCATTACACGAGCTGTTATGGCGGTTTGGAGTATTAAATTATATCTTGCATAGAGTATCCATATACTCTCTGCCAGAATACAATTAGCTATACTAATACAAAAACATCTAGGAAAAAATCGAGTTTGTCTCGTAGAATATAAAAGTTGTTTCGCTGTCCACGTTCGTATGCGCCCTCGTGTGGTATACGTATCTATGTTCTCAACATTAAACAATTGTTATGTCTCGCGGCGTCTTAGCTGTATTACATAATGTATATCTACTTATTTCTTGCAATTTTATCTTTTAAAGTGGACGATGCCCTCCCGCGGCCTGCCTCGGCCCTCGTATACTATATTATATAAAAGTCTGTGTTGTACGTCCCACGCGGGCCGCATTAAAACATTATATAATATTATAAAAACAAGCTAATTATAAAAAAATGATAACTAGTTTTTAAAAACTTATTTGTAACTGTAATGAAAAATGTAAATAAATGATTAGTATTTACTTTCGTATTGTATTCAGATAGCAACAAGTATGCACTGTGCCTAGGTACTTACGAGATTCCTTCGTTTTATACGAACTGAATATTTGAGCTATGCTGTTATACTACCCAATACTACTGCGACTATCATTCACTAGAGAGCTGTTACGAGAATAGATACAATCGAGGATATATATCGTAAAGAAACAAAGATACGTAAAAAAATTGCTAAAATAACAAAGATTCAATAGTATTGTATTGATTCTTCAGCTGAAGTAATATATTGCATTATGATAGAAGCGTTATGTCAAAAAATAAAATTAGATAAAAAAATATTGCAACGAGAATTCACCATTTTGAGATACCAATGAAAATTTTAGAGTAAAAACTTATTTATTGAAAAAATCGGTATGAATTGGTAATTTTATACCGATTTTCTTCAATAAAATTCCTGTACCTAATTTTTATCCCTCCTGAAAAGCAGTAATAATGCAAGACACATTTGTGTTGCATAACTCCGACGAGGCACGTGAAAAGATGAATTTTGATAGAAATGATTTCTTACTGTCCTCTTTTACGTGCAAAAAAAAATGTAGATGAAATAAAAAAAAATGTGAGATTTATTTTTACTTAATTTTTTAACTTGTTTAGAATTGTAATTTTTTGCGATAACTGAAAGTTTAAAGCCTCCGAACATTAAGAAAAATGAATCGCAGTGGTTTGAATTTCTCAGGGATTTCCCGGGATATCTTAATGTTAAAAAAATAACTCCGATATTCTTCATTCACAGATTGCATCCAAAATTACAGCAAGTATTCCAAATATCCTTCAATACGCCATTCTTTGACCTTTTTTCAAACGATGATATTACTCCAAAAAAAGTTGTGCCGCCATCATCTATCCATGGTTTCTCATTGGATATTTTGTGTAGATTTCAAAACTCTACTTAGATTTTCTATTCAATCATTATTTACAGAGTAATTGATAAACAAAGTGAACGAGATCATTTTTGCTTTGATTGACGATAATTCCTTAGAAAATCGTCGTACAAACTAACCGGTTACATTAAATGAAAGCGCATTAAATTTTCAAAAAAAGCTTTGGAGTGAGATAAAGAAAAAAAAATTTTTTATGAACTTGTAGCTTTCCAAAGTTGAGAAAAATTCTGTAATTTTTTTCTTTCGTTGATTTCTTTAGTGTTATTCCAAAACTAGAGATTTAAAAAAAGAATCAAGGATAGATCTCAAAACTAGAATCTTGAACCTATAATTTGCTGGTTTTCTTTTTTCTGTACGATCATTTTCCTTGGAGATACAGCTTCTTGAAAATCACATAAGAAAATCGTCCATGAAAAAATATCCTTAAATTTTTGTGATGTGTGTAGATACAGAGTGAATATTTGTGTATATTTATTTTATCTAAACGTTATATTTTGTATGTATTAGCACATTTATATTTTTAAGTTGTATTTTGTTTATTGTATTATCTATGGGCCTCAGTTGCCTAAAATAAAGGAATAAATAAAAAAAAATATTATAACTATTACTGAAAATTTGCGCATGCTCGAAAGTCGAAATCATTCCGGAGCACATGATAGGCAAATTGTCTAGGTCACGACTGATCCTACAAACAAGTTGCTCGTTTATGCAATTTTAAGCACTCTATCAGGTGTTCATCTAATAATAGGGTTGTTATTGTTTTACTGAAATTCTAATCGATAAAAAAAAGTTAATGATACCGAATGTAGGTTGTATGTTTATTTGTTTTGTTCGTTTGCGCATCATAGTTAGGTACGTCACAAGCGTTAATTGAGTTATACAACTCATTATGAGTAACGAATAAACTCTCTGGCAATGGATAAATTAATGATAGCTCAGTAAACACGCAGGTAAAGGCTCAACTTTAGATTGCGTATGAATATTTCAGTTGCACCCCTTAAGGCACCATTTCTAATTTACTGTCAGTCCTAAGGAAGAACACACACATGTTATATTATTCTTACCTTTTGATTAGGCTTCCATTAGACTCATATTGGATGTTAGTAGTTTATATTCACTATATTACAATACATTTGATTTCGACAACAGATGCGGGATGCTGCGAAGGCACGGTATGTTATGGAGCTTCATCTCCAGTGAGTAACGCGCAGGCGTTCACGAAATCAATACTTACGAACAAAAACTCTGGAAGAGTCTGGATATTAATAATCATTTTTACATGTCAGTTCACCCAGTCTTGTTTTCATATAATCATAAGAGCGGTCATAATCTTCCCAAGTATAACTGAAATTAATGTTCTTAATATGTGGGTCCATCATTGATTATGTATTTTTTTTTAATCTATCTGTGTTCAATTAGGTACTTAAATTACGAGCCAATTATCTTTTCTATCTCGAAACTAAGATGTGAGCTAAGAATGGGTATGTCACATTAAATAATGATAGATAAAAATAAATATTTAGGTTTTTTAGGGTTCCGTAGTAAACTAGCAACCCTTAGAGTTTCGCCCGCCATGTCTGTCTGTCCGTCCTTCCGCGTATAATCTCAGTGATCGTTTTCGCTAGAAAACTGAAATTTGGTACCGTTGTGCATATCAACCACGTCGACAAAGGGCAAAAAAAAATAGGTTGCCTCCCCTACACGTAAAGAGTGGGAGTGTTTTTTTTTTTCATTCCAACCCTAACGTTTAAATTTCTTTATGCAGACTTTCTAGGAAAAATATTTTGAACGTGATACAGTTTTTCCGAAATAGCAGTTTTTCAATTACCGCAAATTATAACTATATTTGTATGAAAAACAAAGTTATTTTTTGTTGCCGAAAACTTTTTTGGCTTTTGGCTATTTCTAGGTAATAGAAACGTTCATTTTTCATAGATGGTACGGAACCCTTCGTGTGCGAGTCCAAATCGCTCTAGGCTGGTTTTTGGTAACATGTAGTAAGTAAATATAAGTTTAAAACAACAATTAGAAAATCGAAAACATTTTATTAGGTAAGACGCTTTTGTTAGCAGGTAGGTATACAATCCTTAAGAAACTATTCTAAAATTAATAACAAAACGTTAACGCGTCTGCATTTACTTAATCTATTAACATAAGTAGTCAAATTGTACTTATTGTAAAAAATCTTAACAGTAATTTTCCTTTGCTGGTATCGATATCTGCAACTCTTAAGCCCAGCCCCAAGCGGCAGGGACCCAGGCTGATGGGGCCCAGGGCTTGGCTGGCCATTCAGGGACCTGAGGGCGAAGGGCCGCCGCTGCGGCTGTGGCGGCGTGTTGCGCAGCCCCCGCGGCACCTGCAGCGCCGGAGCTCTGGATCACTGATAGCTTTAATGCTTCTATGTCTGGAAAAGAAGGAATATCTATTATTTACATAACATAAGGTTAAGACGTAAGTGTGGTTAAGATTTCTTTAGTAAATAGGTAGGAAATAGGGAGGGTTTTGCTAAGGAACTGTCAACTTCCTGCTGTTGGAGTTTTCGATCAATGGAACTCCGTTTTAAAAAAGATTTCTTGCTCTAAACAACTCCCTAGCACAGGGCGCACTCCGCCTGGCTATAAATTGTTTGAAAGAATCATATTCACCAAATTGGGCGTGAAGAATATTTAGCTAAATATTAAGTGTACCAGCGTTCTGCAGCCTGGCAGCCTGGTTGTGCGCAGCGCGCTGTATGGCCTTAGCAGCTGCGGCCTCGCGGGCAGCTGCAATCTTCTGCGCGGCGGCGGCGCGGGCCTTCGCTCCTGCTAGCTGCGCTTGCGCCTGGACTGCGGCCTGCGCGGCTTCTAGTGCGTGCGCACGAGCGTTCCTTGCTGCCTCCTCGCTGGAAACGTGCAGTTGTTAGAGCAACTGTGTGAAATGGTACTTGGTCTACATCAGTCGCTAAATAGTTACTTCAGATATTGTTGGTGCATATAGAAGGAATCACGTCATGAATTTGAAATCAAGACCATACTTCGGTGCCTCATTAATTTATCGTTTACTTTGGACTACTTGTAACTACTTGTAGACTACTTGTATTTATTAATTACCATTACACTAGGTGATATGTGGTAATTTGAAGGGCTCCCTAATCTCACGAACCTCTTATGAGCTGCGCGAGCAGCCGCGGCCTCCTTGGCGCTGGCGACACTCTGCTGTTCAAGCGCAGCATGCTTGGCTGCGGCGACTTCATGCTGAGCAGCCATGACTGCTGTTGCAGCAGCCTTTGCAGCAGCTACTGCGCCCGCTACATCAGAACTTGTGTCTGACGACCACCCTCCTGGATATAAGGATCGTCAGTTATTTTTATAGTGAAGAAATCGACTAGGTTGCTCTCAGTTCAAATGACGACCATAACCTACATGGTTACTGTCTAGACGACTGAAATATACTTATTTGAGAAAAGCTAAGTGCCTTCTATTTTCCACGTTTCCCAAGTCCGCGTCTGAAAAAAACAACTTCACGAAGCTGTATGAATGATGCCTTTTGTCATTTGCCACCCAGCGCGAATATTTATGCTTTACAATTTTGGTTGATAGGTAGGTACTGGATAGATTTTGCATGTTACCATGTCCGCCTTGCACCCAGGCCGCAACTCCGGGCCATGCAGCAGGTTCAATGCTGATGACACTCCTCTTGTCCTGCTGGCTGCTGGCCGAAATAGCCGCGAACAGACACACCGACAGAACCTGGAGGGTAAACTAAGTGTTAGGTATTAATTGTGCTAACCGTAGCCGTCCGAGGCACGGACGAGGACTCAACGGAGGATTCAAAACTCCACGAACATTTTATGTAACCCTTCGTGCGCGAGTTAAACTCGCACTTGACCTGTTTTTAGGGTTCCGTACCCAAAGGGTAAAAAGGAACCCTATTACTAAGACTTCGTTGTCTGTCTGTCTCCAGGCTGTATCTCGTTAACCGTTATAGCTAGAATGCTGAAATTTTCACAAATGATGTATATCTGTTGCCGCTATAACAACACATACTAAAAATTTCAAAAAAAATATTATTACCTAAGGCTGTTGATTTATATTAATTAATTGCAAAATTGTATACTAGTAGCGCCATCTATTAGAAATAATGTGCAAATTAAGTTACTCACACTTGACCATTCCTATTGTACTTTTTTCATAGATAATGGTACGGAACCCTTCGCGCGCGAGTCCAACTCGCACTTGGCCGGTTTTTTTAATATAGGGTTACATTTAAATCTTTTCGAAATATACATGGGTAGTAATTAGGGTTGCCAACCATACTGTTTTAAACAGTATTATACTGTTTTTCACCAAAATATACTGCTCATTTTACACCAAATTTACAAAATACTGTTCAGTTACAGCATCACAATGCAAACACCGCTCTAAAAAATATGTGTTTTTCTAAAATACTGTTTAAAATTGTTCGTAGACCTGAATATACTTTATTTCTTGTAGAAAAAGTTGGCAACCCTAGTAGTAATGCAAACAAAAGCCAATGCGATCCCTAAACACTTCACAGATGATCAATGATCATGGTACCGGTTTTACCTTCTTGAGGGAACTACAGGGATAAAAGTAGCATTGATACATAATATCAGCACATTAGGATATCAGTCTTAGGTATATTCATCAAAATCCATTAAGTATATTTGCGTAACACACGATCCTACACACTCGCAGTTTTAATAGCATTAGTAAATTAACTAAACTCACCAAAGTAATATAACTCATTGCTGATGTTCTAGTTGCCTTTACGTCTACACGAGATAGTTTGATACAAAACTGATAGACATGGATCATTTTATATTGTTGAATCCGGAAAAGACTGTGTAGAAAGGGACCACAATCGATACCGTTCAAATACGGCGAACCTATCATTTAATCGATATTCTTTCACTCCAGAGAGACCAGTTCAGGATCTTAATGAATTAGAAGGGATGAATAGGTAACTTACTGATTGCCGCTTAATTCTGTTTGTAACTAATGCGGGTTTATAATTTATGTCGATCTAAAATTGATTTGCTAGTTAGGTAGTCGAGAAGTACCTACCTAAGATTAGAAGAAGCTTTTATTATTGTCAAAATTTTATTTTCTACTTATTAGAGCTTTTAAATAAAAGCTTTTTTTTTTAAGTTTTTTTTTTACATTTTATTTTTAAGGATTAATTTATACGATTTCTCAGCAGCTAGTGTTATCTTTCTGGGGATCCTCCAATTATAAGACGAAGTACTTGAACTACACCATCTCGTTTATAAATTCATGTTCAATATCCATAAAACTTTTTTTGCGGACTGCAGTGCAGTGTGTGGGCCCCTGTTGATGCTGGGCCCCTAGGCAGTTGCCAACTCTTCCTTTAGATTAATCCGGCTCTGCTCTGGACTACTTAATTACACAGATAGTCTAGAATCTGAGAAAGGACTAAGGCTAAGGCCACGCGCGAAAACAGATACAATGACTTTCGTATTTGTACTAATGTAAGTATGAATAATATATACGGTTCAGAATTAAATAATAATAAGTCGTCATTTGTTTTTTATGTCAGCAATAGTAGTAGGCCTAGTAAGCTTACCTATACCTCATAACGATTCTTTCTCTAGTCTTTATACGAGGCACAAGTAGGCAGTACCTGACTGATCTGCATTTTGGAGAACAGTAGCTGTCTTCTTATCGCCGTGATTGAAATAAGCACGAACGCTCTCACCTATTAGCAGATAAGGTTCGGATCATGTGTTGGTCAACAATTGTCAATAAAAGTTACATTTGTTAGGAGCAGGGGCGTATTTTAAGATTGCGCGCCCCGGGCTCCTGTAGCTTTCCGCCCCATCAAGGAATGAAAGATTTTTTTTTATAGATTATACTAGCCGTTTTCCCGCGGTTTCACTCGCATCCCGTAGGAATTAATTACTGCCCGTACCCGGATAAAATATAGCCTATGTCACTCGTGGGTAATGTAGCTTTCAAATGGTGAAAGAACTTTTAAAATTGGTCCAGTACTTTTTGAGCCTATTCATTACAACCATACAACCAAACAAACAAACAAAGTTTTCCTCTTTATAATATTAGTATAGAAGTATAGATGAAATTTATACACGTGCATATTGCGTGGATGTTCGCGAAGGAGTGGTGCGAGTAACTCGCAATCGTATTCAATCGATATGATATCGAATGAAGTTGAACAAAGAACATGCCTAACCGTGCTTTCGCTATACCTAAAGTAGGGAGCTTCTACCTAGACAGGCGGTATAGGCACGCACTTTTTATTTTTAACCCCCTCGACTTGAAGTATTTGGGGTGTTTTAAGTTTGTTACTTTCATGTTTGTCTGTGTACAAACGTAGACTGGTATTATGAATTGCTGTTCCTACTGTTTGCTGGGTTGTTATAGTTATATTTTGTACTAGCCGTTTTCCCGCGGTTTCACTCGCATCCCGTGGGAATTACTGCCCGTACCCGGATAAAATATAGCCTATGTCACTCGTGGATAATGTAGCTTTCGAATGGTGAAAGAATTTTTAAAATCGGTCCAGTAGTTTTTGAGCCTATTCATTACAACCAAACAAACAAACAAAAAACAAACAAACAAACAAACAAACAAACAAACAAACAAACAAACAAAGTTTTCCTCTTTATAATATTAGTATAGATATGTTACATTATTTTTCTGTGGACAACATTTTTAACAAATTCATTTAATACATCGTCATAGTCAATTGCATTTGTTAAATCGGCTTCGATGTTGAAAATTATGAAATTGATTAGCCGTTTTTAAGTTTCCGTAGTCAACTAGGAACGCTTATTTAAAAAGAAGAAAAAATATTTGTGGGAGTCAGTTTTTTTTCATTCCAACCCTAACGTGTCACATATTGTTGAATAGATATTTAAAAATTAATAGGAGTTTACTTCAATAATTTTTTGATAGTGTTAATATTTTCTGAAATAATCACTCCGAAAGTTGAAGAAACTGTGTCTTCCCCACTCTTTGGAACTGTAAGTAAAAAAAATATTTAAAAATAATCTCACATATAGAACATTATAAAGATATTCTAGGAACATTATTTTGAACTTGATTAGTTGAACAGTTTTTGAAAACTATTTTCTGAACTAAGTTCGTAATTTAACCGTTTTTAACGTAGTTTAAATATTTTATAACCCAGAATAAGCGTTCTGCTCTACAATTCGTTACTAACTCACTACAGTACAAAGGAACATATGCAACGCAATTTCAATGTAAGGAAACGCCACTTGCAGGTCATTTTTCTTTATAAATAAGTTTAGTTTGCGTAAACTTGTTTCAGTTTCTTGTTCCTGAGACAGGAAAAACTTTTATAATTCATCCTATATATTCTAGATCAGTGATTTTAAGCCAGTTTCATGACGTGTTGCATTAAAATCGAATAGGACTAAGATGCAAATTGATTAAGATTTAGATGCAAATTGCCGCAGTTTGTCCAAATCGCAAAATGCTTAAGTTGGGAAATAAAGCGCATTCAGCCCTTATAACGTTGGGGGCACATCAAAAGTTAGTAATAGAAAAGGCGCGAGCGTAGCGAGCGCGAATTTTTTTTTGTTAGTTTGCGAGTCCAAAAACGCAGACACCGAACAAAAAACTTGAAGATTGATAAGATGCGAGTGAAGCGAGCCCGTATTTTTTTTTATTACAAGACTAAAATGTAAACAAAGAAAAAAGAAGTTGGAGATTGAAAAGGCGCGAGCGCAGCGAGCGCGAATTTTTTTCGTTTGAAGAGACAAAATTTTACAATACGAATTTTTATTATTTTTTGTGAAATTATGCCGCCCCCCTAAAAAGTGCCACCCGGGGCATTTGCCTGACTCCCACACGCTGCGGCACTGATCTCATAATGTCTAAATATCAATGTGATTAAGCAGTGGCGGCGCTATACGAAATATGTACGTCGGCGACATCAAGTTTGCGACGCCCTAGGGCAGGGGTCGGCAACCTTTTGAGTCAAAAGAGCCAAAAGTTACAATTTACAACATTTTTAAGTTTTCAAAGAGCCACAAACTANGGTCATACAGTTGTGGTCAAGTACCAATACATAATTTTATTTTGATAATGTATACATGAAGAAAAACTTAGAAACGTAGTACGAATGCGCGAGCGAAGCGAGCGCGAAATTTTTTCAGCTCGACGTGTAAACATCGTAAAGAAAAGGGCACGAGTAGACTGAGCGCGATTTCTTTTGACAGTTTTAGTTCAAGTCACAAAAATATCTAATTTTCAAAATGTATCTCATGTACCTACTAAAATATTGTAAGGCTGAAGTTGCCACGATTTGTTTAAGTTAATTTGTGGAGGAATATAGCAAAGAAAAAGACAGGCAATCTATACCTATAATAAATCTGTAGAGAGGTCAATACTGTACATTAAATATATTTCCAAAATAACTATATGGGGGTGATTAGGGATCGATACTGATGTCAAAAATGCAATCAGTAGAATTTTTGTCTGTTTGTCTGTATACCGTTTAGAAACAAAAACTACTCGACAGATTTTAAAGAAACTTGGTACAATTATTATTCATACTCCTGAGGTGGTTATAGTAGGTATACTTTTCATCACGCTACAATCAATGGGAACAGAGCAGTGAAGGGAAAGATCTTTGATTATGACGACCCGTTGTCGCTGACATAAACGACATTTTCCGCGAACGAAGTCGCTAGCTGAAGCCAGTATGTAATATAAAAGCGCGAGCGAAGCGAGCGCGAAAATTTTTATGAAAAAGTGCACGTAGAAATAAAAGAGTGCGCGATTTTTTTTCAAAATCAAGTCGTTTATTACACTTAGGCCTTTACAAGCACTAATGAAAGCCAAGACAAAATATAGGTCTGGAAGTTAATTCATAATTCATTTAGTTGCACATTCCATTTTGACCACCATGAAGACCCTCACGAACCACCCTTGGCAAGGCCTTTACTTCGCAGTGAAAAATCGTTAAATCAAGTGGGCCAGATTAAAAAATAATCGAGTTTTATTGTTAATAAAATGATGACGAAAAATAATCACACACATAGAAATAGAAGTAGTCGAACCTTTCAGCGTTCAGGCTCACTGTCCTTTTCAGTATTTTGTCGTAGTAAGTTTAGCCACTATTTCAGCTTCGATTATCCGAACTGATACCGCGGATTTTCTATCTTGCCTCATCGTGCTTCTCAAATAGATTTTTATAAATTTCAACTTTAAGAAACTTCTCCCAGCGGAAGCTGTGCTAACCGGAACTGTGCATAATTCTAATTTTAAAATAAATTAATAAATGTTAAAATAGTAAAATTCATTATCAGCTGCCTAGCTTTCTCCCGAATTGTTCGGGGTCGGCAATCTAAACCAGGATGACTGGCGAAACGAAAATAAATAGGTAACTAGTTTTTCTGCGAGGCCTCCTCAGGAATCAACGTTAAAGTGGCTGAGAGATAGAAATGGTGCCGAATCTTTGTTAATCGATTGAGAAAGTTCTTTAATTGGTTTTTATTTTATAAAATAAATAATATTTTTGTATGGAACTAAAGAGCCGCAGCTTCCCATCCAAAGAGCCGCATGTGGCTCGCGAGCCGCAGGTTGCCGACCCCTGCCCTAGGGCCTCACCAGCTTTTGTGCCCGGTGGGTTTACACAGTGTTGGTCAAGTAACAATTCACAATTTTATTTGATGATGTATAGTTTATGAAGCTAAGGCATATATAGGAAAAAATAAGAAAGCGCGAGCAAAGCGAGTGCGGTTTGTTGAAAGTTGAAGTCGTTTTGGTTAATTTAGTTTTAGTTCATTTGTGGAGGCATGAAGCGAGGAGGAACAGGCAATATTCAAATTGAATGCGCGAGCGGAGCGAGCGCAAAATTTTTTATCAGTTAGATGATGAAACGTGATTGGCGAAACCAAAATAAATACGTAACAATTTTTTCTGGCGAGGGCGGCCGGCAAGCCACGAGGGGCGCCCTGCCGGCCGCCCCTCGTGGCCTGCCGCCCCGGGCTATAGCCCTTCTAGCCTAAGGGTAAATACACCCCTGGTTAGGAGGGGAGTAAAATTGATGAGGTTTGTGCAAAAAGAAGTGATTATTGGAAAAAAGTTTAAAGTGCATAGTATTTTTTTTATCTATCATCCAGCGGCTTTAATAAAACCTTTATTTTGGTTGGCAATTCTTTCGTCTGGGAGCCAGTGCTACCATAAAATTGGGAATTGCCACGAATTTGGTAATTACCATCGATCATTAAAAATCCATCTTGCTAACTTGTATGCCCGCCAGATGTTCGAAGGCGGACCCCATCACCCTCTGCGGGCGTCACCAGTGGCCGCAGTACTCCAACAAGAGGCGCGTTCAACACTTTTTGTCCCGAGGGACCATTTGTTAAACTTTTCGTCATGCCGCGGACCACCCAGTTGGTTTATGAATCTGGAGGTAATTTTCAATTCGCAGCATTGACGCGCTCATGGCTCGCGGACCACTTGAGATGCTACCACCGGTTAAGAAACACTGCTCTAAACGTTTAAGTAAATCACATGCTTAGCCTTTTACCAACTATTTTGGGGTCGGCTTCCAGTCTAACCGGATGCAGC
>NWSH02000605.1:7716899-7730032 GCA_002382865.2 Heliothis virescens | reverse complement strand
ACATGCTTTTGGCAGTCCTTTTACGCAGGTAGGTAGGAAGCCCAGAAGTCTGACAACCAGTCTTACCAAGGGGTGCAGGGCCCGGAAACTGGGTTGTGGAGGTTCAGACAGGCAGTTCGCCTTCCATGTAAAACCACTGGATATAACTACAGCATGCATACACGGTATAGGGCTAGACGAAACACGACACACCACACAAACATCGTTGAAGTAAGGCATACAGCCTTGCTTTCACTATACGATATTAGAAGCAGTGTTTCTTAACCACACAGGATACAAAAACACAGGATCAGCCAATACATCACAGTGAGTACGCACGCAGCCAACAACTAACGCGCACCGCTCACTAGCTAGCACCATTGCATTACACCAGATATACAATCAAACACACCCACTGAGAAGTGAGTCCGCAGGAACAAAAACATGACAGAGTATAAAACAACACAAAGTACCCTCGCGAGAACAAACAGTGATATACCGCCACCTACATGCTATGGAAAAGTCCTGCGGACCCCTAGGTGGACGCCCGAACCGAGGAGTAAGACTAGGCAGTACGACACTACAAATCAGCCCTCTGGACGGGCAATACCCCAGTTCGACAGCTGGAAAAAACAAAAAACACAAACAAACAAAGAAACAAAAAACAAAAAAAAGACACACAACAAAAAAAAAAAAAAAACAAAAAAAAAAAAAAAAAAAACCACAAAAACACAAAGAAAAAAAAAAAAAAAAAACAAAAAAAAAAAAAACAAAAAAACAAAACACAAAAAAAACAACAAAAAAAAAAACAAAAAAAAAAAAAAAAAAAAAAAAAAAAAAAAAAACACAAACCAAAAAAAAAAAAAAAAAAAACACACACCACCAACCAAAAAAAAAAAAAAAAAAAAAAAAAAAAAAAAAAAAAAATTTTTAAATGAATCAGATAGTAATATACCAATCGATAAAGAGACAATTACCAAATCTGCAAATTCATTATGGTAGCACTGGCTCCCAAGAACGAAAGAATTGCCAACCAAATAAAGTTTTAAATTAGACAGCGACTGGAATAATAAAAAAATACTATAGCACTTTACTATTTTCAACCATAATCACTATCTTTTGCACAAACCTCATCAATTTTAACTCCATACCATAACCAGGGGAACTAAACATATATACCCTATAGAAGCTAAGAAGGCAAATATAGCCGAAGGCAAGCAGGAACACGAGGGGCGACCGGACAAGGCGCCAATCAATGTGACTTAAGCACGGCACGCCCTCGCCCAAAAAAATTGTATAACTAATTTATATATTGGAATTTACGCCAATAGTTTCATCATCCTAACCTGATAAAAAATTTGCCGCTCGCTCACGCTACGCCGCATTCAAATTTGAATATTGCCTGTCCATCCTCGCTCTCCAGCTCCACAAAATGAACTAAAAAACAAATAACCAAACGACTTCATCTTCAACAAACCGCACTCGCTTTGCGTTCGCGCTTTCTTAATTTTTTTATATATGCCATTAGACATACAATAAACTATACATCCATCAAATAAAATTGATAGAATTTTACTTGACCAACAACTGTGTAAACCACCGGGCACAAAAAGCTGTGAAGCCTAGGGCAGGGGTCGGCAACCGCGGCTCGCGAGCCAACAATGCGGCCTTTTGGATGGGAAGCTGCGGCTCTTAGTTCCATAACAAAAATATATTTATCTATCTAAAATAAAAACCAATTAAAGAACTTTTCTCAACGATAACAAAGATTCGGCAACCTTTCATATCATTCTCAGCCACTTTAAAACGATTGATTCCTGAGAGGCCTCGCAGACAAAACTAAGTTACTATTTATTTTGTTATACGCCAGTCATCCTGGTTCTGATTAGCACGAACCCCGAAAATCAGGGAGAAAACATAGGACTGATAATGATAAATATTATATTTAAACATATTCATTAATTATAAATTTTCAAACATAGAATATATGCACAGTTCCGGTTAAGCAAAAGCTTCCGCTGGGAGAAGTTTCTTAAAGTTTGAAAATTTATAAAAAATCTATGTTGAGAAGGCACGATGAGGCAAGATAGAAAAATCGGGTATCAGTTCGATAAACTCGAGCTGAATAGTGGCTATAACTTACTACGACAAAATACTGAAAGGACCAGTGAGCGCTGACGCTGAAAGGTTCGACTAACTTCTATTCTATGTGTGCTTTTGAGATTATTTTTTTTCTCATCATTTTATTATAAAATTAAAACTCGATTATTTTTTAAATCTGGCCCACTTGATTTAACGACTTTTACGATGCGAAGTAAAGCCTTCCAAGGGTGAGTTCGTGAGGTCTTCATGGTGTCAAAATGGAAATGTGCAACTAAATGAATTATGATTAACTTCCGACCTATATTTTGTCTTGGCTTTCATAGTGCTTGTAAGGCCTAAGTGTAATAACGACTTGATTTTGAAAAAAATCGCGCACATCTTTTATTTCTACGTGCACTTTTTTCATTAAAAATTTCGGCTCGGCTTCGCTCGCGCTTTTATATAACTACTGGCTTCAGCTACGACTTGTTCGCGGAAAAATGTTCGTTTATGTCAGCGAACAACGGGTCGTCATACATAAAGTCTTTCCCTTCACTGCTCTGTCCCATTGATCTGTAAGCGTGATGAAAAGTAATACCTACTATAACCACCTCAGATATGAATAATAATTGTACCAAGTTTCTTTAAAATCTGTCGAGTAGTTTTTGTTTCTAAACGGTATAAGACGAAACAGACCAAAAATTCTACTGATTGCAAATTTTTGACATCAGTATCGATCCCCTAATCACCCCCAATATAGTATTATTGGAAATATATATTAATGTTACAGTATTGACCTCTCTTACAGATTTATTATAGGTTATAGATTGCCATGTCCCTTTTTCTTGCTATATTCCTCCACAAATTCACTTAAACAATCGGGCAACTTCAGCCTTAACAATATTTAGTACGGTAACAATGAATACATTTGAAAATTAGATATTTTTGTGACTTGAAACTAAAACTGTCTAAAAAGAAATCGCGCTCAGTCTACCGTGCCCTTTTCTTACGATGGTTAACACGTCGAGCTGAAAAAAATTTTCGCGGCTCGCTTTCGCTCGGCGCATTCGTACTACGTTTTCTAAGTTTTCTTCATGTAACATTATCAAAATAAAATTAAATGTAATTGGTAATTGACCACAAATGTAGTGACCCCCCCCCCCCTACCTAGCACAAAAGCTGGATCCACCCTTGCTTTCGCGAACTTATGTCGCATGTCGCCACGTACAATATTTGGTCTAAGCGCCCGCCATAAAGTTTGATGGCTCTTTGAAAACTTAAAAAAGTGTTGTAAATTTGGTAACTTTTGGCTCTTTTGACTCAAAAGGTTGCCGACCCTGCCTTAGGGCGTCGCAAACTTGATGTCAGCCGACGTACATATTTCGTTACATAGCGCCCGCCACTGCTTAATCACATTGAATATTTAGACATTATGAGATCAGTGCCGCCAGCGTGTGGGAAGTCAGGCAAATGCCCCGGGGTGGCACTTTTTAGGGGGGCGGCATATTCACAAAAAATAATAAAAATTCGTATTGTAAAATTTTGTCCTTCAAACGAAAAAATTCGCGCTCGCTGCGCTCGCGCCTTTTCAATCTCCAACTTCTTTTTTCTTTGTTTACATTTTAGTCTTGTAATAAAAAAAATACGGGCTACGCTTCACTCGCATCTTATCAATCTTCAATTTTTTTTGTTCGGTGTCTGCGTTTTTGGACTCGCAAACTAACAAAAAAATTCGCGCTCGCTACGCTCGCGCCTTTCTCTATTACTAATTTTGATGTGCCCCACAAACGTTATAAGGGACTGAATGCGCTTTATTTCCCAACTATAAAGCATTTGCGATTTGGACAAACGTGCGGCAATTTGCCATTCTAAAATCTTAATCCAATTGCATCTTGTCCATTCGATTTTAATCACACGTCACTGAAACTGGGCTTAAAATCACTGAATCTGAATAATAAGGTATGGAATTATAAAAAAGTTTTTTCCTGTCCAGGACAAGAAACCTGAACAAGTTTACGCAAACTAAACTTATTTATAAAGAAAAATGCTGCAAGTGGCGTTTCCTTACCATTGAATGGTTGCATATCTCTCTCTTTTTTTTTCAAATGACAGCCGGGACCCACCAGTTTATCGTGCCTTCCGAAACACGGAAGAACTCGTTATAACAGAATGGAAGGTGGGACCCATTCACGAACCGACCGAGCCCCGAGCTTAGCGTTGCTTAACCTTATGATCGATCATCCGCGTGGCTTCGACTTAGCCACGAGCTCTAAAGGTTCAAAACGTCAATTAATTGATCTTCTAAACGTCAATTAATTTGCACCATATCGTAACATTGCGCCGACCCCGAATAAATTGGGATAAGAGCAGGAAGATGATGATGATCGTGACATTGCGCAACAATATACACATCTATACTAATATTATAAAGAGGTAAAATTGTAAGTGTGATTGTAAGGGGTAATCTCTGGAAGCAATGAACCACTTTTTTTTAAATTGTTTCACTTGTAGAAAGCTACATTATTCGTGAGTGCTATCGGCTATACCTACTCTATCCAGGTACGGGCAGTATTTCCCACGGGACGCGAGTGAAACCGGGGGAAAACAGCTTGTAGGTTATATTTATGTGAATATACAGGTATTGTAGGTCTAGGCACCGCCTTACAGTAGGTAAAAGTAACGAAAATATCGGGGTAACTGCAATTTTAAAAGTTTGCAACATTAATTCAATCAATCAAAATAAAATGGTTCCAGTTTGCGCAAACGTCAGAAACAGACATCATTGATCATTCACAATAGCCCGGACCCCGACTACACACATACCTACAATAATTGGCCCGACATTTTTTATTATTTAAAAAAAGGACAATTTGAAGTCTTGAATATGTTTATATGACTTCACAAATAGCTCCAGAGCTATCTAAATTATGTATATGTAGCTTTCAAAAAAATTTACCAGGTGAGTAAAATTTTTGTTTTCATTATAAAGAAAGTTCTTGTGAGGAATAGAATATGTAAACCGGTGGCGTAGCTGCGAAGAGCTAGGCAGTGCCCCTAAGCTCAGGGGGGCCCCGAATCACTACCAACCAGAAAATGCCGATCACACTGAACTTTCCAAAGTAAGTCCCATTCTTACAATAAATAAAGACAGGTTGCAACCCCACTTTTTCAAAAAAAAACGGAAATTGTAAGGACATGTATGAAAAAATAACAAAAAACTAGCTAACTGATCAAGTCGGACTCGTACATGAAGGGTTCATTAGATATAAAATGGCCAAAACCACGTTTGTTTTAAGGAGGAATACCGTTTGGGTACCTTCGGACCCTTAGGAATGACCATTTTTTGCTTATCAATCTAGCAGGCGAGGTCCCAAAACTGTAACCATCTGGTAAAAAAATCTTCTAAATATTCACAAAATCAACTTGCTCACATGTAATAGTCTGTTGAATTACAACTCCTAATGATGTCCAGGGCGTCAGAAGGATTGAGAAATATTCTCGAAATCTTCCAAAAAATATCGTGACTAACATAGTTCTCCAAATTGCAATTCGGCTGCTGCTCAGAAAAGATTCAACATGGAGGTTCTGCTGCAGCGTCAACAAATCATTACTGAAACAATTCGGAAGATAAATGTAAATTTCAAGAAGGATTCAACAAGCCGTAAAACAGAAGACTACATCAAAAAACGCTTAGAAACCCTCCTGGATCTTTGGAGTGAATTTGAAGCGAATCATAATCTTCTGAAATCTCAAGACAGATCTCATAAATATTCCACTTCCGAAACTTACAACATAGTGAAACAAGCTTGCTCTCCTTGAACCCATCGACATCTTAGGAGCGGGGAGTGCCATCGAAAACAGATGAACTCATTAATGAATCAGCCTATTACGCATTCGCAAAATGCGTAGGTATGAACTCAATCGACTCCATGACAATAGTTGAGAGTCAATACGCGCGATTCATAACTTAGGCGTGAACACATCAACATGGGATCTGGGATCCCATACTGGTACATATTCTAACCAGGAAAATGCAACCTCGACGAATTCCTGGAAAACAAATTTACTGCTTTGGAACCTGTAAATACGAAAAAAACAGAATAACAGACCACAAAGCAGCAACATTCATGCCAAAGACATATCAACGAAACAGCAACCACAGCTAAGTGGGAAATCACAACAATATTTTCGTAAAGCCTAAAATACCAATTTTGTGAGAAATTGTCCTATCTATAAAACCAATCATCTACTTTTTCATTGGAAGACATTTGAAAACATGACTCCTGAAACAAAACTCAAGACTAAGAACAAAAAAATGTGTGCAAGAATTGTCTATTTTACAACACTGGCAAACAATGTTATTCCCACAAAACATGTAAGACTTGCA
The DNA here is from genome assembly GCA_002382865.2 of Heliothis virescens. Taxonomy (NCBI): domain Eukaryota; kingdom Metazoa; phylum Arthropoda; class Insecta; order Lepidoptera; family Noctuidae; genus Heliothis; species Heliothis virescens. Next base: position 7,723,584 of record NWSH02000605.1, on the reverse strand, counting down.
ACAAACCGCATCACATATTGCATGACGTGATACATGAAACCGGGTATGCGCAAACAATTGGTCAAACGAGACCGAACAACATCACACCGTCAAGTGCAAACTCATCATATCACCATAAAGTGAATCACGTCGTGGGAAACAACGAAGTTTTACCCCTGTCAGTTGTACTTCTGAGAATAAGAGCATCTGATGGCACTTATGTACTATTAACGGGTCCGGACCACGATCGTCGGTGATGAGATTGAACATCCCACGGAAATGTAGGTCGAGGCTTTTGAAATGCTAAGACGCTCCACAACCGTGAGGTGTACAATCTCAAGGAAAATTTCCTGAAAAGCGACATGGGTATGCACTGTGATGTAGTAGCAGTGGATAAAGGACTCACTCTGCTATCGCTGGCAAATGAGAACTGGCGCAAACCTATGGTACTAACTACTAATGATGGCAAAGGAAAAATAGGCCTCTAACTTTGGAACCGCAAGTTTAGAAAATATGAAAAAAATCTCAAAAGTAGAACTCTACATAAACTTTCGAGGAAAAATATTTTGAACGTGGTGCAGACAGCAGTCTTTGAGATATAGCAATTTTTTGGAAACCGCAAATTATAACTTTGTTATTAGAAGAAAGAAAGAATGTTGTTGCCGAAAAATGTTTGTATTTTGGCTAGTTGTAGGTAATAGATGCGTTCAGTTTTCATAGAAAATGATACGGAACCCTTCGTGCGCGAGTCCGACTCGCACTTGGCCGGTTTTTTATAATTATATTTTAAAAATTTAAAAGTATGTAGCTATATAAATAAATAAAAATAATAGTCCAAATTAAAACTTGGTGTGATTTCAGAATTAGCTTAATTAAGAGTTTATAGACAATTTCTAATCTTAATTTTTATAATATGTTATTTACAAGAAATTTTATGTCTGTAAACTTGTTTTTTAGCTTCAAATAATCAAAAATGTCTGGGTCAAAAAAACGAATCACCCTAAAAACACCATTAAAGCCGGCAGAGTTCAAGTAAGTAGTTTTTCTTTTATAAAAGCTGTTAATTTGCATCCTGGTCAAATGCAAGGACGTAGGTATGCTAATGATTCTCGACTCAAATCAACAATAAAATGAATACTTTTTAATTTTTTTATTTACTGAAATTCTTCAGTGTGTACTAGCCGTATTTGAATGTGTTGGAAGCCTTATAACCGCGCTGCACTTTCACACAAAAGCAAACGACACGAACTGACGAACGGATTGATTTTATCTTCGGTTATAAGGCTACTAACACATTAAACTACTTACGGCTAGTATACACTGATGAATTTCAGTGAATAAAAAAATAATACTCATATTATTGTTGATTTTGACCAAGATTGATGAAATTATAGGGTTTATATTGATTGAAAACCAAGAAACAATTTTCCTTTTTCAACCAGTAGGTACTTAAAAGATACTACATCCATTGCTTAAAATAAGGGCCTGTCGTCTCCTAGGAGACTTGCCGGCGCTGCGCTTTGTTCCACGGCTCCACGCACTCTTTAAAGAGAATCAGCAAACCCCAGCAGGGCCCACTAGGGTCAGAACCTGCCGGGGCTGCGGGATTCTTCGAAAGAGTTACCTACTTTCTTGCCGTTATTATAAGAATCGTTTCGATTCGAGAATGTTCTTGATTACTGTTCAACTCAATCTTTTTTAATATTTTATTGAGATTGTAGAAACTACTTTCGCGATATGCTTATAATAGCGGTAGGTGTAACATCTACATGCTGTTAACAACCGGTTGACATCGATTCAAAACTTTTAGCGCCCTTTTCACAGGTTCCTAGGTTAGATAATTTTCTATGCCATTATCTGTCATGTATATAGCTATCTGGAACTTGTGAAACGGGGGTTGAAGCTATTATTGTCAATGCCGATAATACCTCGACTAGCTTCTGCCCGCGACTTCGTACGCGGATCATGTCGCTTATGCCAGCGAGAACGGGGTCGTCAAAATCAAAGATCTGAAGCATCTGATGTCGTATTCTAAGAGCCCGGTAGCGACTGAATACCCGAGGCGATTGAGAACTTTTATTTTAATAAGTCATCCCACCAGACTAAACAACTTTTGCTAAGACATCTTTCCTATATGTGTAGCTGGGCTCTTGAAGTTCCACATCAGGTGTTCTAGATCTTTAAATTAAATGTCTCAGCAGAAAAATTTCATCACGTGGATCAATTTTTAAATGGCACCATTCTTGTATCTCTTATAGTTTAGCTCGTCTATTGCGGTTCTGCATCAGGTAAACACATCAAAAACATAGGACTTTCATACAAACTTCCAATCCCCGTTTTACTCCGCTAGGGGTATGTTTTCGAAAAATCGTCATTAATTGTTTACACCCTATACATAACCTATCTGCTTTTCATACCTCTTTACTTCAGAATTTCAATATAAACTCCCAACCCCCGTTTGACACGTTTTACCGTTTAGCGGTTGATTATCGTAAAATCCGTTATAAGGTAATGTCAATCTATAGGTACCCTGTAACGAACCTATCTGCTAAATTTCATGTTTCTTATTTCACAAACATAGTACTTCCATACAAACTCCAAACCCCCGTTTTACACCCCTTAGGGGTAGATTTTCGTAAAATGCGTTCTTAGGCGAAGTCTACACCCTGAGAGAAACCTATCTTAAAAATTTCATGTCTCTTTCTTCAAAAATCATAAGCCTTCTATACAAATTACCAAACCCCTGTTTACCCCCTTAGGGTAAGCCCTTAGGTTAGGCCCTTAGGGTGGAATTACAAAAAATGGCGAAACACGTTTTTACTTATTTATTTCAAGGAATAACTTCACGAAGTTTCATATCGAAATTCGTAATTAATATTGGTTCGCCATACAAATTTCAACCCCTATTTCAACTCCTTAGCAGTCGAATTTTGAAAAATCCTTTCTTATCTCGTGTGAGAGTCTTAAGATAAACCTTTGAGCAAAATTTCAGCTTTATTGGTTTACGGGTTTGGGCCCTGCGATGATGAGTCAGTGAATAAGTCAGGACTTTAAGTTTTATATATATAGATTATATATGTTGTGGTCCAAATGATAAACTGTGCCTTATACATAATGTCCGGTCATTATGAAAAATGCCCAATCTGAGGGAGCAATTTAATACTGTTCATTCAAATAATCAAATTGACGGGGCATTCTACATATTGTACTTCGCCCTTTGGGCAGATTAATACAAACAAATTTAATTAGTAATTTTTCATTGTTATTATTACTTAAAATAAACTTAACGTTTAACAATTTAAGTAATCAGTCAGATTTAGTAAAGCTTAGAACGTCATTGAGGTAAATTCAGTTTTTTGCAGCAGGCATGATTTCTGCCACGGCTCCGGCGCTGCGGGGCTCCGGCGGTCTCACGCGAGTTTATCGTCGCAGATAGGTTTAACGCTCACCACTGCAGCTTCGGCTTGCTGGCCGGCACTGCCGGCCAGCCTCAGCCGCGGTGGCGAGTGTTACAACCACCTGCTCCTCAACTCGCGGCCCGCCTCACCCCTCCGCGCCTACGCGATTTTGAATTACACTCTAGGGGTAGGGCAGACAAGACTGCGTGGAGTCGGATTTACAGCAATTCGTTTCTGTCATTAAAACCTAACTTTCAGCTAATATTCTAGGATATATATTTTTTGGACAATTCGCTTACAATGCAAAACTAAACACAAACAATAGCGCCCGCTGCACGAGCCGCATGCTGAATAGCAGTCTCTGATTGGTCAAACCGTGTCACGCGTTCTTCCCTCCCCGCACCGCGTCAAATTTTGCTTTATTATCAAATTGCCTAAATGTCATGTAGCAATATAAAAATGACCGTGCAATGTGATAAATAATGAAGTTTAGATAGTACTTAATCATTCAGCCCGATAGAGCTAAACATTATTCATAATGCTCGCACATTATGAATAATGCCCGCATTAATCACCTAGTCCATAACATATATATTGAAAGATTATGTTTGAGTATAATATTCAGCGAATGTTTAATGTGTTTCAGTTTAATACCAAAGATTCTGAATGGCGGCATTGCCGGCATTGTGGGTGTCTCCGTAGTATTTCCCTTGGATTTGGTGAAGACACGACTCCAGAACCAGACTATCGGCCCAAATGGCGAAAAACAATACAAAAACATGTTAGTATAACAATTTTATAAGTATCGTTATTTTTGAACTTTTCTTTCGTATTGCAACATAGAATAGGGAAGAAAGAGAACACTTGTAACGTCAGACAAAAAATATTCCAGAACCAAAAGTTTTTTTGCTTACAGTAGTTTTGTCTGGCGTCCACCATCACTTATGTCACTGCCACTGTAACATGTTGCCATCATCATCATTCTGTCCTGTTCCCGATTCTATTTGGGGTCGGCGCAATGTTTTCTGCTACCATTTCCACCTGTCACTCGTTATACTAACATTCACTCCCTTCTTACTAATGTCATCCTTCAGGCAATCCATCCATCTCTTCTTTGATCCCTCTCTCTATCCATCTATATTCAGACCCATTACACTCTTCGTTGCATGCGTTTCCTCCCTCCTCATTACATGGCCATACCATGTTAGCCGCTTACCTCTCATCTGTTCGGTGACTGATGCTACTTTCAGACTTCCTCTGTATAATCGTTCTTCACTTTATCCATTCTTGTCACACCACACATCCATCTCACTATTCTCATCTCTGATACATGCACACTTTTTTTCATCCATGTTGCCAAATTAATTAATTCTACCACTGACAAGATAAGAATATGTTGGATGTTTTTAGGTTGGATTGCTTCAAACAAACGTACAGATCAGAGGGCTATTTTGGCATGTACCGCGGTTCTGGGGTGAACATCTTGTTGATTACACCAGAGAAGGCCATTAAGTTGGCTGCCAATGATTTGTTCCGCTACCATCTCGCTTTGCCAGATGGGTGAGTGACAATTTTATGCTAATACTGGTTATGCTTCAGAAATCATTATAAAGAGCTCGTGTCTAAGTTAAAACCGCATGGATTGAACCAACATAAGGTTAAGCAACGTTTAGCACGGTCGATCTGAGGATGGATGACCATCTATCCCTTAGTCCCGACTGTCATTTAAAGATCTTTGGCAGTATTATCGGTTCATTAGTTTTGAAGCCTTTATGATCTAAAATCTAAACAAACGAACAATTTTATTCCTCTTCACACATAATACAGTTCCAGTACCTAATTTGGCTAGATCCATTAGATAAAAACGGGCTATATTTCTTACAAATAGACACAAATTAAATATAAATAAATGATGGCAATAACCATAGAATAACTCACAAAATACAAAAGTGACCATTTTTTATGACCTTACTCTTAAGAAAGAACTCAAATCCTTGCCTAGTTATGTACCGGTGGCATTAGTTTACTTCTATTATCTCTACTTGTAACATGTGTTTTGTAGGACCATCCCGCTCCAACGACAAATGCTTGCTGGTGGATCCGCCGGTGCGTGTCAGATTATCATCACCACGCCGATGGAACTTCTGAAGATTCAGATGCAAGATGCCGGCAGAGTAGCAGCACAGGCAAAAGCAGGTTAGTATTCTTTCGGAAAGATATTTTTCTTCATTTATAACTATAAACAATAAAAATATCGATAATTTTTAGTAAACCTTGTAAAGTATCGTTTTTTTATTGTTTGCTTACTGTACTACAAAGTGTTGAAGATATTTCAAACGAAAAATTTTCAGCAGTGTGTAGTTTGAATATGTAAGTGAACGTTGTTTGTGTTTGTAGCGGGTGGAACAATTATTAAGCGGGTGACAGCATGGGAGCTGACGACGAACCTGGTCAGAGAAAGAGGCATCTTAGGCCTATACCGGGGTATCTCGGTCACGGCAGCTCGGGACATTACTTTTAGCTCCATCTACTTCCCGCTTTTCGCAATCCTCAGTGAAAAGGGACTGCAGAAGGCTACAGATATTACGCCTCCTTTCTGGTGAGTGTAATATTGGTTATTGTAATAATTTGAAGGTGAGGGACGCTAAACAAGATTATCTTGAAGTATGATTATTTTGGCGATTATTTGATCTAATATTTTTGCGTAAAGTAAAATGCCTATAGAAAAAAAACCGGCCAAGTGCGAGTCGGACTCGCACACGAAGGGTTCCGTTCCATAATTTATGAAAAACTAGCTGACCCGGCGAACTTTGTACCGCCTTAAAGGCAATATGGCAATATCACATGATCACATTTAAAAATATATATAATTAAGACTTAAAACTTTCAACGATTGGTCCTGTGACTTATTTACAGTGATGGCGAATGCAAGACGGATTGGAAATTCAAGCTTATTTCACTCAAATGGCATGTCGGTTTAGACCATCGGAATCATCGGAATGAGAACTTTCCCCCTTTGAATTTTCCTTTGAATATTGTGGCGTAAATCAAATTGTTCATCAGTTTACTTGCCACCAAACGTGCACATTGCATAGTTCTGGTTGGTTTAAGTTACGAAGCATGGTGAGCAGTTACATCGACATGTCCTATGTCCTTCTCCCAGTTCTTAGCTACCTCTCTACCAATTTTCAGCCAAATCTGTTCAGCCGTTCTTGAGTTATAAATTATGATGTCTTGGTACTCGATTAGCAGTTGCGTCGGGAGATTGGAATACTTATATAAGTTATGCGATCTGGTACATGGTAAGC
>NWSH02000605.1:7691063-7712918 GCA_002382865.2 Heliothis virescens | reverse complement strand
CACTGAAAGACTTTTTCAAATCGGACCAGTAGTTCCCGAGATTAGCGCGTTCAAACAAACAAACAAACACAAACTCTTCAGCTGTATAATATTAGTATAGATTAAATACTCTTAATCAACAACAATATTTATTATTTATTTGGATAAAGATTAATATTATTACGTTGATACAACTCTTAACAAATAATGCATTCATTTCCACCAAAGATTACCATAAAAACGGTTCTAGAGAGTTAATCTTAAAAGATAGACGTATACTGTCGCGGACATTTTTTTAGCTCATTTCAAGAGGAATAATTCTTTTGTACATATATTTTTGGTATCTTGAACCGTTTTCGCAGCGCACGCAACGAAAGCCCTCAAGGATGAATAATCTTTCCCGTTTTTTCCACATTTTCCATTATTTCTTCGCTCCTAATAGTTGTAGCGTGCTGTTATATAGCCTAAAGCCTTCCTCGATAAATGGGCTATCTAACACTGAAAGAATTTTTCAAATCGGACCAGTAGTTCCTGAGATTAGCGCGTTCAAACAAACATTCAAACAAACTCTTCAGCTTTATAATATTAGTATAGATAAGTCTGACGAAAACGTCAACAGCCAGGTCTATCTGTAGGTACTTAATATTTATTTATTTTCTTAATAGGCTGAAGACTTGTATGTTTTTTTGTTTGAACGCGCTAATCTCAGGAACGATTTGAAAAATTTTTTCAGTGTTAGGTAGCCCATTTATCGAGGGAGGCTACAGGCTACTTTTTATCCGGGTGCGTGGAGTAGTTCCCACAGGACGCGGGTTAAATCCCTGGTGGAGGGTAGTATGAAACAAAAACCTTTAAATTTGACTTTTATACCAGGTGGTCATTCTTATCGGGTTGCGCGGCGGGCTCGACGGCGGCGCTGACTGTAACCCCGATAGACGTGGTCAAGACACGCATGCAGACAATCACCAAGGGCTCCGGCGAGCGGCAGTACACCTCCATCATGGACTGCATCACGTGAGTCACAACTAGTACAGACTGCTCAAACCAAAATTTTGCAAGTTTATGTTCTCAATACGTACCTACTTAGTTGTAACTCAGTTGAATTGAATTGAAAGAGTAGTATAACTTGATTTGAATATTTCCTTTTCATTCATTATGCTGGTTCATAATTTTTACTAAGTATTTCGTGAGGGAGCGCGTTTATAATACCATCAAAAGCCGATGACAGCTTTATTAATACACAATTCTAAAAGTACCTAAACGTTTCGTAATTAACTGCCATGCGATTCTCTAACTGACACATCATAGATGACAACATCGACGACCAAACAAATGACAAGCTTTTTGGTTTGAAGGATGAAATCGAAGGCGAAGTCGTCGTTGTCGTCAAAGGCGAGGATGATTTTTCATACATTTGGAACCATATTTTAGTTCTATGTCGCGCCGTCAACATCGTTGAAGCGCTGCGATCGCGCACTTATTGATGTTGCAACGATGATTTCTTGGTTGTAAAGATGTTTTGCGTTAGAGAATCACCCCCCAGGTTGGTTAATTTACGTATCGAGACATTAACTCGCAAACTTCTGAATCTTTCTTGAAAATTGTTTACTTGATCTTTTGGAGGAGCTCATAGCTAAGTTATATAGCCGCGCGGATCTAACGATCAAAGGGTAGGCAACACTCTCGCCATTCGGCGGAAGCCGCAACGGGCGATAGCCGTCAGAGTCGCCCGCGGGTATCGCACGATATCCTACGAGGCGGCTTGTGTCCTGCCCGGCCCTGGGACCCGGAGACGAAGTACACGCGTCAATATATCGATGGCGCGAGGAAGAACGGGCAAGGGGCTCGAGGCCGGTGCAGCGGCAGATCGTGCTCTGAAACTCGACTGAAAAGACTGAAATACGACCCCAACATATTCGGGAAAAGGTAACCCGATGATGAACGAATATCTATGTGTTCCAGGACTACACTGAGACACGAAGGCCCCGCAGCGTTCTTCAAGGGTGGGGTGTGCCGTATGATCGTGATCGCTCCGCTGTTCGGAATCACCCAAACCGTATACTACCTTGGTGTAGCCGAGTACTTGCTTGGCTATGAACGTCAAAAACAAGTCTAAACAAAAAACAAAAAAATCAATGTTGATGAAACTTATTGCTTATTGAATTGTATTTTACTGTATTTTGGAGTACTTGTAACTATACATTATACATCAATTTACACAATCTGTTCTAACTCTTTATTTCATTTACCTATACGGATGTTATAATTCCGGTAGGAGTTTTAAAAGCTGGGTCTTTCTTTTTATTGTTGTTTTAACTTTATCGTTAACTAGCTTCCGCCAGCGGTTTCACCCGCTTTCCCGTGAGAATTACTGCGCGCACCCGGATAAAAAGTAATGGGCTATCTAACTTCCTCGATAAATGGGCTATCTAACACTGAAAGAATTTTTCAAATCGGACCAGTAGTTCCTGAGATTTGCGCGTTCAAACAAACAAACTCTTTAGCTTTATAATATTAGTATAGTAGACTAGCTTCTGCCAGCGACTCCGTTCGCGGATCATGTCGCTTATGCCAGCGACAACAGGTCGTCATAATCAAATATCTGAAACGTCTGATGTCAAATTCAACGGGATGCGCGAGATGATTCGAGACGTTTCAGATCTCTATTATTTGTAAGTCAACTCGCCCTTGGCCGGTTTTGTAATTGACTGAGAGTGTTATAAACGTAAAAATAGGCAAATATAATCAGAAAGTTTCGAACTGTTAAGCTATCGGGAATTACACGTATTATGTGAATCAACCATAAAACATAGAAAGATAGACCATAAAAGAATCAACACATTCAATTCAGCATCACAGTCTCAAGAGAAAAAATAATAATAAAATTGACACTACAAAAAGATAATCTATACTAACATTATAAAGCTGAAGAGTTTGTTTGTTTGTTTGTTTGACCGCGCTAATCTCAGGAACTACTGGTCGGATTAGAAAATACTATCAGGGTTATATAGCCCATTTATCGAGGAAGGCAATTATAGGCTACTTTTTATCCGGGTGTGCCGAGTAGTTCCCACGGGACGCGGGTGAAACCGCTGGCAGAAGCTAGTAATAAATAAATGTGAAAGTTGGGGAATACTGGTTTTTGGAGGTTCATTCCTTAATCACTCTTGCTCGACTGAACAAAATTTGCACACATAGATTACGTTTCAACTTTACTTACTTATATATAGGGTGACTGGTAATTAGTGACCGATACTTGAACATGTGATTCTACCCATGATTACAAACAACTTTCCCAAAGAAACTTTTTTTTTTACTCACTAGTTTAGTCACAATAGCTGTTTGAAACTGCAATTAGCAGTCGCGCCTTCTCCCCATGAGCCATTACGGTAATTGTGTTAAACCTCTTTGTGTTCTATTGGCCACTAACAATCTGTCACGTTTTTAGATTAATAATGTCATTGCAAATTAACAGGGAAAAGCGAAAATTTTTATTTTTCGTCTCCTTCAGGATTAATTTTACAAAACTTATTTAAAAAATAACAGTCACGCCGTAAAATCCATCGGATGCCATTTATTAGTTTTTTTTTGACACCCGCCGGCTCTGTGCCGTACAACTACTCCGCGAGTGAGGACAGCGATATGATGATGTGCTATTATTCAGAATGGGGCAATGGTGAAGCAATGGGCAATCGTAGTGGGCTAGTGAACACTTTAGATGAACTTAAAACCAGGATCGAAAGCAGTTTCGAGATAGTGAAAAGTGACACTTTCATTACGCGTGTGCAGGTTGAAGTGATTTTGCTATTGTGACAACTAGTGAGTAAAAAAAAAAGTTTCTTTGGGAAAGTTGTTTGTAATCATAGGTAGAATCACGTGTTCAAGTATCGGTCACTAATTACCAGTCACCCTGTATATACAGATGTCATTTTACATTTTAGCTAATAAATCTTTTTTTTTGTTACAGAGTAATACCTATAATATTGTCTTTGGTTCCAAACATTGTTCTTTCTGTATGTCAAAAATAAATTGTCTGATGTAGCGAGCGACGCCGCGCCGTGTCAGCTTGTTATTTTTTTGTGGTTTTCTTTACTAAACAATTGCAGTACCTATGTGTAGACTTTGAATCCGTGTATTTTTGTGACAAATAAGTAGGTACCACTTATGACTCGTTCAGGATGGCGACCATAGGCCCTAAGAAGGATGGAGACGAGTTTTTTCAGTCACCGGAATCATTGGCACAATTCGCGTTTGGCTTCAAAATAATTGCAAGAAAGTAAGTAAGATATCAATCAATTTTAACTCTATAGGTCTAGAAGAAACTTATATTTTAAGTATACAGATGACGCGATGATTTGAGCCTGAATGAAGAACTCTGCCCCTAAGATGAGCCACTGACCATTAAAGTATTAAAAAAAATCGACAAAACAAACGGCTCAAAAATGCATGTTAAGTATGGGAAGATTCACAATTGGCCCAGAACTAAGCATGCGTGCATCATGGTCACCTCAATTCTCACCGACTACATCAGCTGACTGAACATAAATCTAGTTGACTTTTAACATTTATTATCCTTACAATAGACTACGGAGAAGTGAGCGTAGTCTTCCGTGCGTTCTTCCCTATACCTGATGGACTGGGCTATTGCTGGAGACGCGGCCCTGAGGCTGCTCACCACTATGGACGTTGGTCTACGAAACAATGTTATCAATGAGGGGAAACCCGATGCTGAAGGAAGGTATGAATACTATAAAATTTCTCAAAACTTTTTGAATTTATCAGAACTATCTATCATATTGTAGTAGTAGCACAGTATTATGGCAGTGGGGCATCATAGACTGGAAAAAAACATCCCAAAATAAAATTGGCATAAGGACCAAAACGATGATGACCATCAGTAGGTTTAGGTAGGTTTTAGCAGTTTTCTTTAAAATTTGTTCACTAGACTACCCTTCTTTAAGATCAAGGAAAAAAATCCGTAAGTACCTATATATTGGTCATCATTATCACTTACAAATTTTGCGCCCGATGCTTAAAATGTATTACCTGAAAAGCTTGATAAAGGTATTTGTAACAACATAACTGCGTGTCAAAAATATTACACTACGTAACTTCAGCAGTAGGCAAGTTTATTTTTTCAACTAAAAAATTGAATTCTGTCTATAGGAACGAAAAGCCCCCAAACTGGCGACGACGTGGTCCCCGACAAAGCGACATTCTACAGCCTAGAACAAGAGAGCTTCACCCGGCCGCGCATTAGGTGTCGCAAACCGGTATACCGAATACCGAAAATACCGGTATACCGGACAAAATTAAGGTCTATCTAATACCGGTATTCATTTTACAAAAACCGGGATTTTCGGTATTTTCGGTTTTAGTAAAATAAATAGGTAACAGACAAACACAAATAGAAAAAGTTACACGCTATTCAATTAAAATTACACGCGGGAGCTCATTCTCCTTTTTGTGAAGTCGGTTTAAAAATACTGGTCACATCCCGATGGAACTTAACCCGGGCAACTCGATACCCGTTGGCAAGACTGGTTGTCAGACTTTCTGGCTTCTGACCATCCGTAACGATTGCCAAATATAATGGCGTCTAAGGCCGAATGTCGGCGATGACGGCTGTTCTCATATAAGGAGATTAGCCAGCTGCGCAGGACTTATTATAGTGCACAATCATTTGCGCAGATACAGGTGCACTCCCTATTCCCTCACTCTCCCCAAATGGCTTGGCACGCGACGACGGTACGAGACCAGACGACATGACGTTATTCCCTTGGAAGATGGGTAGGCCTTTAGTGTGGGACGCGACATGCGTCGATACTCTTGCGCCATCCTATCTGGCAAGTTCTGCGTGTTGTGCTGCTGCTGCCGCTGCGGCTGCGGAGAACCTCAAACTTGTTGGAAACTATATTTTCGAACCGTTTGGGGTTGAAACCCTCGGGTCGTGGGGTCTAAATGCACACGACCCGAGGGCCAGCCATTTTCGAAGAACTTTTTATGCGGCTGGTATGCGCTACCCGTGACCAAAGGGCTGGACCTTGGTAAAAGATTAAGCATTGCCATTCCGCGTGGCAATGCTGTCAGCCTTTTGGGCACGCTCCCGGTCGGCAGCGATGGGGAGGACTTTTTCGACGCCTTTTAGTATTAGTTTTAAGTTTTTTTACTAAACTGTTATAATATGATGTAAAAAAATGTAAACAAATAAAAACCTTGTAATTTCTCTACATTAGAAAAATAATAGTCAAGATCGGCCCACCCAACTCTTAGTAATTTGTTAACAACCTTAAAAAACTGCTATCTAACCTAAACTAAGGCCAATAATTTGGAGTAAATCATCATGATAAGTATGATGTACCGAACGAGACGTTTCTGATGACATCAGTTTCAACTTTTCAAGTCTATTGGAGGAAGGGGACGGGTCCCACAAAAAATCCGGCATTGTGTGTTTGCTAACTTTGGCTTAATCTCGGAAATACCGAAAATACCGGTATACCGGTATTGGTCCGAAGCCAATACCGAAAATACCGGTATTGCTAAAATGGTCCGGTATTGCGACCCCTACCGCGCATACAGCTGAGACCTGTGTCCATCTCTAACGGCATCGTGAGGTCACTCAACAATACTATGTTGTACTACATAGACTCGCCCACGCAGAAGAGACTTGTGTATGTATTCTCCACAATGTGTAATGGTGGTTAGAGTAAGTAGTGGCGTAGCGTAGTGGGTGCGGCGGGCGGCACGTTTAAGGGGGCGGAAGTAGGTATATTAGTAGTGAAATAGCTGAAATATTTGTGTTTACTGTCAATCCTTTGAGTCCTTAATAAGAAAGAAAATGCTCGTTCGTTCGCGCCTTTTCAATTTCCAATTTCCTTTTTCTTTTCTGTTTACTTTTAGGGTTTCGTAGTCAACTAGAAACCCTTATCGTTTTGCCATGTCTGTATGTCCGTCCGTCCGTCCGCGGATAATCTCAGTGCCCTGTAGCGCTAGAAAACTGAAATTTGGTACGGTTTGGAAATCACGCCAAATACGACGATTGATTGAACGATGATTTATTCTAGATACATGATGTACTTAAATATTACCTATTGTTTTGAAGGTGATATTGGCCGTCTCTGCATCAAATCTATACACCTTTTGTTCATGGATGTCGACCCAATAAAGTGCATTCTCTGCAGTTGACCAATGATCCTCGAAGTGTGTGCCGCCTTTCTGCACCTGAATTAACAATGTATTTGTTTGTTAGACTAGTTTCAGCTTTTGGCTCCTGTTTATACGCATGAAATGTGATTTTCACTGAAAATAGTCCCAAAATTACTGTAGAGGACGATGGGCACTTTGAACACTACCCACTTTTCAACATTCCTCAACAGTGATAAAACCTATTTCATATGAAAGCTATTGATGAGCACTTTATTTAATTGTATGGCAGCCATGTTCGATTCCAGCGCGGTGTTTTAGACCATTTAAAAAGTTATGATTAAAAACTCAAACAATTTTCTTTTTATTTCAAATAGACCTAATAAAAAGCCCTTTTGGAACGTTAAGCTAGTTGCATGGTTTCAAGAAGTGGATCTCATGGAGAAGAACCCAAATTAGTTAATTTCCACATAGAAAATTCTCGTCAATACGAATATTCCCTCGACTCTCTTTCTCGTCTCCATCATCAGGCCAGCCCAAAAACTTCACCCGGTGAAGTTTTTGGGCTGGCCTGGCCTTTTTAACTGTAAAACGGTGAAGTTCACCGTTTTACAGTTTTATCAAACACCTGTATATCAAGTTTTTACCCCCATGCCTTAATTTTTTATTTATCCATTTATTTCAGGCATCAAGGCCCATATTAATAAATACAATACTATATTTATATAAAACTTAAACATACTATAAATACATATTAAACATAAACATTCTTAAAACTTAATTTTTCAAAGTTTCCATGATCAGATCCTGGACTCGATTACAATGAGACCATTTGGGAAGGAAGGAAAGAAACAACAAATATTTTTTTCTAATCGGTTGGTAAACGGCGATAAGATGGCAGATCAGAGGCATCTGCATTTGGTAGAACAGTAGCTGTCTTCTTATCGCCGTGATTGAAATAAGCACGAGCGCTCTCACCTATTAGCAGATAGGAGTTCGGATCGTGTGTTGGTCAACAATTGCTTATAAAAGTTACACTTGTTAGGAGAGGAGTAAAATTGATGAGGTTGTGCTATAGTTCGTGCGGAACTAGTTGGCCGCGCCTTAGGTGCGGCAGGGGTGATGGGGCGGATTGCCTACTGCTCGCTACGCACATCATATTATTTATTCAGTAGTGACCAATTTCGCGATATTCTATACATATAAAAATCAAAGTCCTGACTCATCAAAGCAGGTCCCAAACCCGTGAACCTACTATACAGCTATACCTACTATACTCGTTATACTTTGATATTTCGCAATAAAAAGTTTATCGAGGAACATTTGAATTGTAAGAAGTTTCGGAGTTAAAAAAGGACATCAGAAATTAGGTACTTTGTGGTATATTATAACTTTTTAAAACTGCAAAAAAACCGACTTCAAAACTAAAAAGTAAAAAATAAAAAGTTTATTAAAATAATAGGTTTAATGTCGGTGCCTAGTTACTACGTAAGTATTATATTGACTTACTTGGCACCGACATCAAACCTATTATTTTAATAAACTTTTTATTTTTTACTTTTTAGTTTTGAAGTCGGTTTTTTTTAACGTAGTTATTTTTATTTTATACTTTTTAGTTTAGTCTTGCGTTTTTATCAGTATGTAAAATTTTACGTGGATGACTTGATAACAGGCCTCACCGGCCTGTTATCAAGTCATCCACGTAAAATTTACAGGTAATTTTTTTAGAAAAATGCTCCTAAAATGAAAACTAACGGGCCCACCTGGATAAAATTTTTATGGGACCAATTCGAAGCTATTCCGTATCAAACAAAAAAAGAATTACGTAAATCGGTTCAGAAACCTCGGAGTAATCGGTGTACATACATAAAAAAAAAAAAAAAAAAAAAAAAGAAATATACCGGCCGAATTGAGAACCTCCTCCTTTTTGTTGAAGTCGGTTAAAAAGATAAGAAGATTGAATGTTAACTTATGTAAAACATGTTATACCTACTTGAATTTCCCGCTTCCAGGCGTCACATTCACCTTAATACAGCATTTAGTTATCGTAGACCTGCATTTTTTTATCTACCGTATAAAAATGATTTATTTTTTCTTCTTATCACTCCAAAATCACAATCATCAACTTTTGTTTTCATAAACATGTGATTGATTCTAAATTTTTGACATCGGCTATCCGTGTTTTAAAAAACGTATGTACAGACTACAGCAGGTCACGGTATCCGTATCTGTCAAAATTTACCAAGCGAACAGTAACCTACCATCATTGCGATAAGGTTGAAAATCCATTGCAGCAATTTAACAGATTGTGGTAACTTGATGTGCACTTTAACTATTATATCCTTAGATTGTCTTTTTATCGGCGAACTATTGTAAACTCATGTGCGTTTTGTTTGAATTAGCCGGGACTTTCAACGCGTGTTGCCATCGTGAAGTAGGGCCACAGATTAGTACAGCGCCGCATTGAGTAATGTGAATGTGACAGCACGCATCCCGCCAATCGTCAACGTCTAACATACCGATAGCGTGGCCAACTAGTTCCACACGAACTATAAAAGAAGTGATTATTTAAAAAAATGTTTAAAGTGCATAGTATTTTTAATTTTATATATCTACCAGCTGCTTTAGAAAACCTTTATTTTAGTTGGCAATTCTTTCGACATAAATGTCAAAAGCCACACAGTCTGAAAATCAATGTATGGAAATCAGTGTTACCATAAAATTGGGAACTGCCACGAACTTAGTAATTACCATCGATAATTATAAAGCCCATGCTAGCTTCTATCATCATTCTTTTGTCGTTTTTCGTTTCGGAACAACATCGTTTTACGAGGTTTAACGACAGTGTTTTACGAGGACAGTATCAGTTTGGTAAACGAGGAATGCCTGCACTGCGTGGTTTTTTTAGTTTATGATTGCAAAATAGCGACTCGTACAAATTAAATTAATAAATGTGTTTACCACTGAAATATTATGATAATTGTTACTAGCTATTCAACTTGATCACGAATGAATTTAAATTAAATTCAAAGGATAAAAACTGTTTTTTTTTTAAAGACGTCTCTAAAATGTTCGTGTGAAAAATATAACATTATACTAAATTTTGTTCTTAAACTGAACTAACTTTAAACGTCAATTAATTTGCACAATATCGTAACATTGCGCAACAATATACGGGTATTGTAAGTCTAGACAACGCCTTACCGTAAGTAATTATAGCGAAAAACTCGGGGTAACCATACTTTAAAAGTTTGCAACATTATTTCAATCAATCAAACGAAAATTGTTCCAGTTTGCGCAAACGTCAGAAACAGATATCAGTCAGTATATATTGATCACTTACCATAACCCGGGCCCCGGCTTCAGTCATACATTAATTGGCCCGACATTTTTTATTATTTAAAAAAAGCACAATCTGAGGTCCTGAATATGTTTATATGACTCCACAAATAGCTCCAGAGCTATCAAAATTATATATAGCTTTCAAACATTTTTAACAGGTGAGTAAAATTTTTGTTTTGATTACGTAAAAATGCCGACGAAAGGATGATCTTGTGAGGAATAGAATATCTGGTCGGGCAAATTTGTTCTATTTCCATTGTCTATGTCAATTTCAGAATACTTTGAAATTTGAATATCCTTCTAATGGAAGGTATGTAAGATGTCGTCTATGTGTGTATTGTTTTTCTCATAGTCAAACACTTTGCAACTACACACACTTCTGTATAAGGGATAACTACACCCCAGCTTGTTTAAATTAATCTATTCCATTCAGATAATTTGATTAATTTTGTGTAACCTACAAAATCAAGGTTATCAGCTTCTTGTACCAAGTTGTACTCTTAAAATAATTTATTTTTATTTTTATTTTGTAATATAAAATCGTTTCTATTCACTCATTTATGCTAAGATTCTCATACTGTCCTATTTTGGGTCAGTGGGTATTCTTGGGGTTGTAATAATAATAATAGACCAAATTAAAACAAAGTGTCATTTCAGAATTAGCTTAATTAAGAGTTTATAGAAATTTTCTAATCTTAATTGTATATTATTTACAAGAAATTTTATGGCTGTAAACTTGTTTTTTTTTAGCTTCAAATAATCAAGAATGTCTGGGCCAAAACCCCTCCCCCCACCACCAACAAAGGCGCCCCAACAGTTTAGGTAAGTAGTTTTTCTTTTAAATATCTCAAATCCTTTAACTGCGGAAATCAATATTCTGTCTATCTCTCGATTTGCTTACTAGTGATAGAATTTTGACATTAGCCCCATACAAGTAATGTCAAATTCCTGTCTCTGGTAAGCAAATCCAGAGTTTGATAGGTTATTAGGAATGGCCGTAAATCATAAGGTTCATATTGATTGACCATCAAGAAACAATTAACCTTTTTCAAACAGTACTTTAAAGACACTACCTTTTACTTATCATACAATCTTCTAAGTTAAAGGTATCTGATCTAGTTTATTGAAAGTTGTGTTGTATTTTTTTTCTGCATTTAATGTCCCTGTCCTCTTTGAAATTAGCAGTAATTGATGTTAACAACTTATTGAACCCATATTATGTACAAAGTTCCATTGACATTACTAGTAATATAACTGGAACCATTTTATATTTCATGCCTCGTTGATCTAGTTCTTGCATAGCTGTCGGCTGTGCAACAACTAGGTCTTGGGTTGGATTATCGGATCAGGTCGTAATCGCTTTGTGGGCTTAAGAAAGTTTCAGAAAACAGCCCGGATACTGGAAGTTGTTGGTTGATACACCTGTGCATTCGGAGAGCACCTGGTCTGGTCCTGCACCTGTTCTCTCTCCGGTCGTGTCACATTGCTGATCCATCAGGCTATGAGAGTGAGGGAATAGGAAGTGCACCTGTGTATGTGCAAATGCTTGAGCGCTATAATATGTCCTGTGCAGTTGGCTGATCTTATATGAGAACAGCCGCCCTGACCGACACAATCGGTCTTGGACGCCATTATTTCATGCAAATGCAATACAGTGAAGCCAAGCTAGCAAAAAATTGACTTGCCCTTAGGACCTAATGCTATACATCTATCGATTCTCATAAGGAATACCTACATTTGAAACTGCCTGTCAATTAAAAACATTGGTGTTGGCATAAATTATGGTTATACTGTAAGAGTGGCATCCATTGCTTAAAATAAATATTTCCATATTATTGATAACATATCTATGAGGCCGTGGCTCACTGGCCTGGTGTTTTTCCGATTCTGGTGTCAGAATATCAAACCAATACCCTATCTATTTACGCAAAACAAAGTGGAAAATTGGTAGAAGTTATAAAAGTGAAAAAAATCTTGGCGAATTTCAGAGAAAATTCTAAAAGTGCAGAAAATAAAATACCAAATAACCTAAGATAAACAGTGCAGTGTGAAGTATCGCTATCAATCTGTCAGCTGTCAAGCATAGTGTGACATATACGCCAGAATTGCCATTAAAAACAAATATCTTAGTGACACGTAGGGTTGCCATTACAACATTATATTTTACCCTACGGATAAAAATGCTGCGACAGCAAATTCTGGAAATGAACCAAGAAAGGGAATAAATGCTTTCGGAACTCAATGCAGAACTTAACCAACAAGCTAATACGATAACAACTGCAAATACGGTTGAAGTATGCATTAGCGCCATTTGCTTAGCCATTAGGATTTTGGAGGTGAAGGGAGGGTGAGAGGGCTTCCCCCTTTTACCACTTCCAACCCTAGGAACCCTATGGTTATGAAGATATCCACGGAAAAATTTTGGTTAGGTTAGTAATTTTATATTATGGAGCCAAATTATAACAGTGGTATCCGAGAGGTGGCAAAAGACGTCCAGGACGACAACAAATGCGCTGGAAAGACCAGCTAAAACTCATAGCAGGACCCAAATGGAGAAGAGTTTCCCAAGATCGGAAACAAAGGAAGCTACGGGAGAAAGCCTTTGCCAAGAGGCACACTGAGATGAGAGATATCCTATAAAACATCTGATAGCAACTAGAGATCAAATTTCTCTCCCAGTACCAAGGGTTAAATCTATACTAATATTATAAAGCTGAAGAGTTTGTTTGTTTGTTTGAACGCGCTAATCTTAGGAACTTCTGGTCCAATTTGAAAAATTCTTTCAGTGTTAGATAGCTCATTTATCGAGGAAGGCTATAGGCTTCTTTTTATCCGGGTGCGCCGAGTAGTGGCAGCTAGCAGCAGCTAACCGCTGGCAGAAGCTAGTACTTAAATAATAAAATTCATTAAGCCGTGCCTCAGTGGTCTGGTAGGTCAGTAGAATAATAGCTAAAAGTGTCCTGTCCCCCCCTTCTATCTATTATTAGATTTCGTAACCTAGAACAGAGCATGATATAACATAAATTGTATATGCTGTAAAAATACAGAAGGTAGGATAGTAGCATTTTTTATTACTATAATAAACTTACTAAGTATGCACAACAGAAGAGCGTATTTATTAGTGTGCACAGCACTAATACCTACATATTATTCTATGTTAAGCTGCTTATAATCTAGTCATTAACATTATGTAAATTAAAAATATTGTCATAAATTGTATTAGACCTTAATACACTAGCAATAGTGTTCATTTTGCGACCGTCTAAACATTTTCTAACCCACCAAGTGACCTTGAATACAATCACTTTTGATTGAGCTACTCTTATGTTTCATGTTGAGATAATTTACTGTAACATTTCTATTGTAGGTACTATTTTGTATGTCTTCAGAATATTTACAGCTCATATACATACTAAGAACCGGTATTTATGTTTATTGAAATGTTAAAAATGTAATTAACATATAGTGATAATTTATGGCTTTACATGGTTTTAGTGTAATAGCTGTGATAAGAAAAGCAACTGTCACATTGGTAGCAACTATATTCCGAATAAGTAATACATTTTAACTTGTTAAGTCCATTCTGGATTCTCAAACTGAACCCTAGAAGGTATAAGTAAGGCTTACTGGCATACATCCAAGTCTCGACTATTAAGGCAGCCTTACATAGGGTTGAAATAAGGTCAAAAACGCAATGAATGAATGAAACTAAACTCTTTAAAGCGGTCAATATGAATTAAGTATGCTTTTCCTTAACTTGTATTTCCAATTTTAGATTTTTGCATAAATATCATTTCAAAACCTGACAGTTGTGTTTTGGACTCAAAAAGATAATATATCAGATCTCCTGCAATGTCGAGATAAGCTTGTAGACTTTTATCTTTTAAGATCTAAAGATGATAAAATATGTTTATAGCACACATTAACGATCGAACTAGTTAACTCATATTTCCAATATTCTGGAATACAATTGAAGCCAATTAAAGTTTTATTGTTGCCATGTATTTCTCGTCTGCGTCATTTGCGTGCAGCCTACTTTCTTGCCGTTATCACAAGAAGCGTTTCGATTCGAGAATGTTCTTGAATACTGTACCTACAAATATATTTTTAATTGACAAACTCCTTTCGCGATATGGCTATTATAGCGGTAGGTGTAACATCCACATGCTGTTAACAACCGGTTGACACCGATTCAACACTTTTAGCGCCCTTTTCACGGGTTCCTAGGTTGATAGGTTTCTAGATTGCCGCGAATTCACTGGCATCCCGTGGGAATTACTGCCCGTACCCGGATAAAATATAGCCTATGTCACTCGTGGATAATGTAGCTTTCGAATGGTGAAAGAATTTTTAAAATCGGTCCAGTAGTTTTTGAGCCTATTCATTNAATTACTGCCCGTACCCGGATAAAATATAGCCTATGTCACTCGTGGATAATGTAGCTTTCGAATGGTGAAAGAATTTTTAAAATCGGTCCAGTCGTTTTTGAGCCTATTCATTTCAACCAAACAAACAAACAAAGTTTTCCTCTTTATAATATTAGTATAGATAATGCCATAAAAATGTTTTTAATTTTGTCTACTTTTCTATGCTATCTGTCAGGTATATAGCTATCTAGAACGTTATCTGGAACTTGTGAAACGTGGTTTGAAGCTTTTATTGTCAATGCCGATTATACCTCGATGATGTTTGAGTATAATATTCAGTGAATGTTTAATCTGTTTCAGTTTAATACCAAAGATAGTCAATGGCGGCATTGCCGGCATTGTGGGCGTCTCCGTAGTATTCCCCTTGGATTTGGTGAAGACACGACTCCAGAACCAGACTATCGGCCCAAATGGCGAAAAACAATACAAAAACATGTTAGTATAACAATTTTATTAGTATCGTTATTTTTGAACTTTATTTTCGTATTGCAACATCGAACAGGGAAGAACTTCCTCCAATGTCATCGTTCTTCACTTTATCCATTTTTGTCACACCACACATCTATCTCAACATTCTCATCTCTGCTACATGCACTCTCTTTTCGTCCATGTTGCCAAATTAAATAATTCTATCACTGACAAGATAAGAATGTGTTGGATGTTTTCAGGATCGATTGCTTCAAACAAACGTACAGAGCAGAAGGCTATTTTGGCATGTACCGCGGTTCTGGGGTGAACATCTTGCTGATTACACCGGAGAAGGCCATTAAGTTGGCTGCCAATGATATGTTCCGCTACCATCTCTCTTTGCCAGATGGGTGAGTGATGATTTTATGCTAATACTGGTAATGCTTCAGAAATCATTTGGTCACGGTCGATCTGTGGATGTATGACCATCTGTGCCTTGGTCCCGGCTGTCATATGAAGATCTTTGGCAGTAGTTACGGGTAGCCAGAAGCAAGAAAGTCGGAGGCCATTTTTCTAATCGGTCCATTAGTTTTGGAGCCTAATAATGGCAATAACCATAGAATAACGCTCAAGAAATAAAAATGGCATTTTTTTTATGTCATCAAGTGCACGATGTTCGACCTTCTTCTAATGAAAGAACCCAAATCCTTGCCTAGAGTTGTGCCGGTGACTGCATTAGTTTAGTAACATGTGTTTTGTAGGACCATCCCTATCACCCGACAAATGCTTGCTGGTGGATCCGCCGGTGCGTGTCAGATTATCATCACCACGCCGATGGAACTTCTGAAGATTCAGATGCAAGATGCCGGCAGAGTAGCAGCACAGGCAAAAGCAGGTTAGTATTCTTTCGGAAAGATATTTTTCTTCTGACAATAAATATTTTTTTTTAGTATACCTTCTAAAAGAATATTATGTTTTGCTTACTCTACTACAAAGTGTTGAAGAAATTTGAAACGAAAAATGTTCTGCAGTGTGAAGTTTGAATAAGTGATATAATTATTTAGCTAAGTAAAGTTAATAAAATCTTAAAACACAAATATCCATAATTCGATTTAAATGTTGTTTGTATTTGTAGCGGGTCAAACAATGATTAAGCGGGTGACAGCATGGGAGCTGACGATGAAACTGGTCAGAGAGAGAGGCATCTTCGGCCTATACAAGGGTATCTCGGCCACAGCAGCTCGGGACATTAGCTTTAGCATCATTTACTTCCCGCTTTTCGCAATCCTCAGTGAAAAGGGACTACAGAAACCTACAGATATTACGCCTCCTTTCTGGTGAGTGTTGCCAACGCGTAATATTGAGTTTGGATTCAAAATGCTTGACTTCTTTTCGGAACTTCTGTAAGAATAAAAAAATGGATGCTTGGAAATTTTTACATTAATCCATCCGATTGTGCCACTCTTTAAGAGCGTTCTTAGTGCGGTGGCATTCTCTTGAACCCTGCGCTTCTTGGTTGCTCTGCAAGTTTATTTTTATTCTTAGAGAAGTATCCAATTCAGAAGTAGCCAAAATGAGCAGTAGTCCATAGCGGGGGGGTTGCCCTAATGCGCCTAATAAACCATAATTTGAAGATGAGGGATGCTAAATAAGGTTTGTCTTGAAGTAAGATTATTTTGACGATTATTTGATCTATTTTTTTTGTGTACAGTGAAATGCAAGGATATTACTATTAAAACAAAAATAGGGAAAAATAATTATGCTTAATTAAAAAAAAGCTACGTACGTGACATGAAAAGATAAGTTAAGCCAAACTTTAAAAAAACCCTGAAATTTCGTAAAAAGCAAAATGTAAAAAAATCTTCGGTTTTGACCCTGGTCTAAACCATTTTTAAAACTAAACGTGCCATAGCGCTGCAGTGCATCGTCGATGTTCGCGCTTGTGCTTGTCACAGTTTAAAGATAATTATGTAGAACAGTTGGGAAGCTACCTACTAAAGTTCGTAACGTCACACTCACACACGCACGTAAGTAGGTAGCTTCCCAACTGTTCTACATATATTTGAACTGTGATAATGCGCAAGCGCCCAGCATTTCTAGTATCGCGTGTCATGGCCAGCCCCAACAGGATTTTGAACATGATCGAAAGCAGATCTGACTGTCCATTCATTACAAATTGTCCTCATCTTCATTTAGGTATTCCCTTGCGGAAGGTAGTATGAAATATAAACCTTTGAATTTAACACCAGGTGGTCGTTCTTATCGGGTTGCGCGGCGGGCTCGACGGCGGCGCTCATGGTGAACCCGATGGACGTGGTCAAGACACGCATGCAGACACTCACCAAGGGCTCCGGCGAGCGCCAGTACACCTCCATCATGGACTGCATCACGTGAGTCACAACCTGTACACACTGCTCGTACCGAGTTTCGCAAGTTTATGTTCTCTATATGAACTTGTAACTGAGCTGAATTAAAGAGTAGTATGACTTGATTTGAATATTTCCTTTTCATTCATTTTACTTACTATTTCGTGAGGGAGCGCATTTATAATACCGTCAAAAGCCGATGACAGCTTTATTAAATAGAAGTTCTAAAAGTAAATGCTACGTAATTGACTGGTTTGTAGATTTACGTATCGAGACGTTAACTCGCAAACTTCTAAATCTCTTGAAAATTGTTTACTTAATTGATGTTTCGGAGGAGCTCATAGCTAAGTTATAACCGCGCGGATCTAACGCTCATAAGGCTAAGCAAAGCTTGACGCAGTATGCCCGTTAGTGGGTTACCGTCTAGTCAGAAGCCTGAAAATCTTACAGCCAGTTTTACCAGGGGTTTCGGGTTGCCCGGGTGTTGTTGGATCAGATAGGCAGTCGCTACATGTAACACTGGTACTCAACTGCATGCGATTAGACTGAAAGCCGACCCCAACATATTCGGGAAAAGGCTAGCCGGATGATGTACGAATATTTATGTGTTCCAGGACTACAATGAGACACGAAGGCCCCACAGCGTTCTTCAAGGGTGGGGCGTGCCGTATGATCGTGATCGCTCCGCTGTTCGGCATCGCCCAAACCGTATACTACCTTGGTGTAGCCGAGTACCTGCTTGGCTACCAACGTCAAAAACAAGTCTAAAAAAATCATTGTTATAGAAACTTATTGAATTGTATTTTACTGTATTTTGGAGTGCTTGTAACTACACATTATATATCAATTTACACAATCTGTTCTAACTCTTTATTTTAGGGTTTGTTAGTTTTTGTTTGTTTTTATTTATTTGTTATTTAATTTTATTTATATGGATGTAATAATTCTTTTTTAAATGCTGGGTCTTTATTTTTTATTGTTGTTTTAACTTTATCGTTAATTATGTAAGGAATCGTTTATCTCCAGAATAAGGATATCAAAATATTAACTTGTAAGTAATTATTTTGTAAATTTTGTTTTTTTTTTAGTGTCAATTTAATTATTCTCCTATTTCTTGAGACTGTGATGCTGAATTGAATGTGTCGATTCTAGATCGAATGGGATAGTTCGAGTTTCTAAATAACGCTATTATAGTATCGAACTACATGATCAAATAAATTCGATCAACCTTGTACTTGAAACGTAAATAGGTTTTAAAGTCCAATGTTAAAAGAAAGGTTCATTTAATTTTGAAATTTGTACCTATGCGCTTTGAGTAGGTTATTAGTTAGCACGCTTCATGTTAAAAATAATGCAATGTGGACTTAGGAGTGTTTTTATATTTTGTGTCGAATAAACATTTAAAATCATTGCCATATAACTGTTTACAATTCATAAGCTTCTAAGCCGAGGTGCTCAACATTTATTTTTATTCACTCAAAGTGAAATTGCCAAGTGATATTATTGTTAATTATGTTGCAAAATTTGTTATATATTATCAGTCAATGTTTTATGTAAAACGTATAACACCATCATGTGGCGTTGGTACGGTATCTAATGGCATCTGGAATATTAAATCTTCCATGACGATCAACTCTCTAACCAGTACCTCGTTCCACGCAAAAAGTTTTTACCCTTATTTCACCTCTAAAGAGGTTGTGTTTTGCTCATTTGTTTTTCTTTTTTAATATCTTTTGAAGTTTTTTCAGTCGTTATAATGGTCCTCTTTCGTCGATTAAGTGTGATGAGATTTTTTTATTATGTATTAAGCACTAATGAAAAACCGATTGTCGACCGAAACGCAAGCTGTAGAGGAACCTGAATATCCTTGTGAACTTTCACACGCAATGTATGTATATGCGTACTCAATTGTACCCATATTTATAAACGAGTGGAGTAACGTTTGTATAATTCGACTGTTGATGGAATGAATATTGCATTTAATATGGTACTGTAGATTTTCGAAATATTTAATTTTATTAATGTAGTAGTGTTGCTTTACAGCTCAGCGTAGGCGCCATTTTATTTAACAAATCAAAGTATGTTGTTGGAATAACTTTTGTTAGTATTTTTAATATAAATCGAGTTCAAATAAACTTATCTTTGTATTTTTCTGTCTGTTTGTTTTTAATTAACTATGGCAGTCTCTTGTTTTTCTGATATCAAGGTACTTTCATGTTGTTGTGGTTAAAGTAAAGATGCCAAAATAATTAAAGTGATATCAGATGACCAAGTGAATATTGTAAAGACGCTTTTATCGGATTGTTTCAACAATTTATTAATCAAATAAGTGTATGTCTTGCAAATGAATTTAATTATTTACTTTAAACATGTTTTAAAATCATACCAATAAATTCTATATTATAAACGGTAAACCTTCTTCCATTTAAATATGTATACCTATTTTAAAAGACAATAATGATATTAAACGATGAATTATCTTTAGTAATATTGTAAATATGCATAGCATTTAAATGTTTTAGTAGTCCAGTCAACTTTTGTGTGATCAGAGAACCGGTCGAAAAATATTACTTATTTCATCATATTTTACTTTACGTCAACTTTGTTGCACATAAATTATATTATGCACTTATTTACGCCAAAATCCATAGTACAAAACCATTATAGAATGTGGTGAATTTATATTTATCTATATATTTTAATGTGAGTCGTGGTGGCCTAGTGGGTAAAGCACCAACCTCTCAAGTATGAGTGTGTGGGTTCGATTCCAGGTCAGGCAAGTACCAATAGTACCTGGTATAAGTTTATATATTAGTTTCGGGGATGTGAATTCTTGCAATTGAATAGTAGATGTTCAAATAACGACGACGGATTACTGTTATAGGAGCATACGATTGACAAAAATGTTAATCAAGTGATATAGTTCCCTACCTTTTATAAAATGTATAACTTATTTTGAATTTGTGCTTAGCGCCTTTTTAGCAAATTTAAATTGGAATTAATGATACGCTTAATTTGAATTTTTAGCAAAACCAATAAAAAATTAAAAGTGCGAGGTAACATTTGACACGTTTTTTCTGACCAAAATAGATTATATTCGTTTTCTACTTAATTCTTTACAANTTAATGAACATAACAAATGGATTGCTAATAAAGAATTGAGTATTAAACAGAAATATCAACAATTGTATAACAAATGTTACAGCCGCAAATACTTACATCATTGGTAGTATGATTAGCATTTGCTTTTAGATAGTACAAAATTGAATCTTTGAAAAATGCTTAGCTAGGAAATTGCAAAATATAAAAAAAATGCAATTAGTTATTGGCTCGCTGCACAATCATTTTAGCTTCAACATACTCGTAATTGGGTTGGCTTTGGGGTCTTACATTTGGGTTCTCTAAGAAATTGACAAAATATTCTGTGGCGATTAAAGTCAATTGATTCGGCAAAGTACTGTAGGTCGATGTTTAAAGACAATAATATATGTGTGTAGTATCTATGTGTTAAGTTATTAAAGTGTTGATGTATCGTCAATTACATAATATTACGAATATTTAATGGACAAAGAGTTGCAAATTCTCGAAATGTATCAGAAAAGGAAAATTATATGCTTTGTTTATTTGTCGTTTACTTACAAAATCAATTACTCGTGTAATAATTAATGTTATCGTAAGTGAATGTAGTAAAGTTATTAGGTGAATTATGTGTTTTATTAATTAAATACCCTTTCGTCTGTCTATCCATTATAAAATACTCATCGTCATCGTCCTGCCCTTAACCCATTTTTTTTCTTTTCCAGCATGTTTTCTTTTTCCATACCTACTCTTCTATCTGCCTTCATCTCACAAATAACATTCTTCCTAGCCACATCGACTTGAACACAATCCATCCATCTCTTCTTTGGTCGTACCCTTCCACAATAGCCGTTCGTCCCTCTTGTGGGCCAGCACTCTTAGGGTCAATTCACACCGAGACGCGACGCGACGCGACGCGGCATCGATGTAGCGCGACGCCGCGCGGCGCCGCGCGGCGCAGCGCGACGCCTCGCGGCGTCGCGAGACGCATCTTAAAAACAAAGCAAATCGCGAGATGCAGCACCGATCTTGTATGCCGCGCGTCACCGCTGCGTCAAGATGCGTCGCGCTGCGCCGCGCTGCGCCGCGCGGCGCCGCGCGGCGTCTCGAGG
>NWSH02000605.1:7613021-7674572 GCA_002382865.2 Heliothis virescens | reverse complement strand
ATAATTTTTATATTTGATAAGACATGAGTGACAGTATTATACTGTTTTTCATGAAATCCCATGAAATCTTACGCTACATGTGTAATTACAGTGTTATTTTTAATAAATAGCTTAAAATTGTGCATAACGATAACAAGAAAAATTTGATTCGACATCTTGTTTATTGCGTTTTGTGAGAACATTTTCCATAGTAAAGTTTATTTTATTCTAGACTATCAAAAAGTAGAGATATCAAAGAACAAAAAAACCCTCCGACTTTTTTAAAAAAGCTTATATTTTGACGCGTGAATTTTCGATTGAAAATTAGGGTACTTTTATGATATTAAATGAATATTAGCTGAAAAAATAAAGATTTCAATTCCAAAAAATTACAGTGTATTTGGTACATACAAAGACAAGTTTTCACCAAATTTGGTACGAAAAAAACTTTTTTTGTAGAAGATAAAAATAAAAAACCAAAAACCTAGTTTTTTGAATTTTCTACTAAAATTATGAGGTATGTGAAAAAAGTTGAAATACAAAAGTTGTAGATCTTTTTATTACCTACAACTTCGTCATTCAACTTTTTTCTATAGGACTTGTAGTTTCGCCGAAAATCGCGATAAACCGATTTTTACCCTTAAAAGCTCCCCCCCTCCCACTTCCCGACCACGAATGGAGTGGAATTTATTTTTTCTTCCATTTTTATCATATTCTCTTCCTTTTGGAATAGGTTTCATTCTACTATAATTTCTTTTTTATTCAAAAATTATCGACCCTGGTCTATATGTTTTAGAATGAATAGTTATCTTTTTAATTAATCCAGAAATAGAGTTTATTTTTAATTAAAGAGCAACAATTTATATTAAAGCACAATTTATATAAATAGTTTCTTTAGTGATGTGTTGTTATTGATCACATTTTTCCTAGATCACACACACGGGATCTATAGAGTAACACGAAATCTTCTCTTGCTTGAAGGTAGCTGTTCCCAATGTTTTTCATACTCTGAACCTGTAGTACTGGACATTTAAGTAATATCGAACACAGTTAAAAAGAGTTAGTGTTGTATAGAAAATACAACATGTATCGTTGAATGCACAAAACCCCAAAAGACACCCCAAACGATTGAACAAATTATGAGAGAAAAAAAGTTATGTAAAAAAAAAAATATGACCTGTTT
This sequence comes from Heliothis virescens, assembly GCA_002382865.2. Lineage (NCBI taxonomy): Eukaryota > Metazoa > Arthropoda > Insecta > Lepidoptera > Noctuidae > Heliothis > Heliothis virescens. The sequence continues at coordinate 7,673,410 of NWSH02000605.1, read as the reverse complement.
AAGTTCTGTCATTAGAAGTTTATCAGCTTATAAGAGCTTTTATTCTGATAATTTCTTGCGTGTGTGACATCGCGGCGACGCGACGCTTTTTCGCGAGTCCGTTCGCACACGTGATGGCTTGACCTATTAATAAATAGACAGAGCAATATTTTTAATGAAGATTTTTTGATAAATGTGACCTATGTTAGAAATGGGTTTTATTAATGATCAAACAAATTTCAGGTTTTGCGCATTTAACGGTTCACGTAGTACAACGTTACACCAACTCCTTCTAACACTTTAATTTGAATTACTTTTAAAGTCCGGTGTCTGTACCATTTCATGCAAGGGTCATTATGTTGCCAAATACTTGTGGGATTATTAGAACTGTGGTTGAACTTGTGTGTAAATATGGGCACTTCCATTAACACGTTCTTTGTGTGTGTTTGTGTGATTAATAACCTTAACTCTTTTGTCATGTCACTAATACATTGTGGGTTGATTCACTTTTACTGTCTGTAATGCATGTGTTATCGTACTTTCATCTGTCAACCTTGGGATTATTTTTTTATGTCAAAATTGTTCTCGTAATTTTGTTTTTAAGTCCTTGAATTTGCGTTTTGATATCTTTTCCCCAATTATGATTTGGAAATAGTAATATTTGCAATTGAGTAACAGAAATTATTGTAAAACCTTTATTCAAATTGTCTGTATAAAATTTTATAGTCGTTAAGTTATAAAAATGATTGTTAAGTTTCTAATGTCAAATGCTTTCACTTGAGCTCTTTTAAGATCGTCATCTAACACTAAACATGTTTCTGGTCCCCTCCCCCCACTTCCACATTTACAGAACCCGTCCCGCAAGGACCTGAACGTGCAAATGATGATGGAGATCGAGTCCTCGTTGCTTGCTGCTGAGATCATTCGGTCGCCAGCTGTTTTTATTCGCCCGGATGTCGATAAGGCAACCGCCAACAAAGTTAAGGACATCGTTGTCAATCACCAGGGAGATATTTGCGGTAAGAAATGTTTGAAAATATCCTTTACAGAAGTTAACAGGAACTTATCGATGTTTTTGTTTTATCGATAACTACATGGTTTCACTTCACTTTGTCAGAGCTTAGATAACTATCTGACAGATCATCCCATACAAAAGTAATTAAAATAAAAAACTTTTCTTTGGCACTATCTGTCATATAGCTTATTAGAATTTTATCTGGAACCTGTAAAACTAGCCACTTATCTTTACTTGAAGTCGTGATAACTTCATGAAGAGTATTGTAGTATAGAGTAGTGAATATTTTGGGCGGTTTATGACATGAACTATTATTACTTGAAAACCGAATTTACTGTCGTTTCGTACCTTTTTTGTTTTTTTTTATCGATGGGAAATCATCAGAATGCTGTGGGTCCCTCTCCCGCTGTGGGTGACAGCGTGAGGGAGTGTCAGATTTTTACTGACTAAAACCCACAGTGTACCATCGGGAGCCCTTTGTGTGCCAGGGCCGCGGTAACTCGCGCGAACAAGCCGCGCGAGTTACCGCGCGAAGCTGGCTGATCTCCTTATTTTAGAACAGCCACCGCGGCCGAAAATCAGCGTTGGACGGCATTATTGATAATTATCTAAAACAAGCTTTTACTGGATTTTGTTTATTAAACAGAAGACGAAGAAGACGCGACACACATAGTGTACCCCACGGTGGATCCACTGGAGGAGGAGTATGCACGGCCGGTGTTCCGGCGCGGCAACCATGTGCTGGTGCACTGGTACTACCTGCCTGACAGCCACGACACCTGGGCCCAGGCCGATCTGCCCGTAAGTGTTAGCTCTAGTCTCAATACAGACAGTGGCGTAGCGAGGTAACCGGGGCAAATAGCAAAATGAGGCCCCTTAAAGGAAAAAAAGAAAGGGATATGTATCATGCACGAACAGAGCGAGCTTTTTTTTAGGTCGCAACCTGTCTTTATTATTTATTCTAAAAATGAGAGTAACTTTGAAAAATTCAGGGGCCCCCTCAGGTTCATTCGAGGGCACCCCTGAGCTTGGGGGCCCCGGGGCACTCCCCCGGCTAGCCCCTTCGTAGCTACGCCACTGAATACAGGATGCGAAGCATTGCATAATCCACGGTGGGGACCCAGCGCCCGTTAAGGGAGGAATATTTATGCCAAAAATTACATCTAAACATTTAGCAACGTAGATTTAAACATGAACTACTCTTAATAATTCAGGTTCTGTTGTAAATTCTGGTGACTTCGGTAACTCAACAAAAAGCAAATATTCAATAGGTATTTTGCAAATTTCAGATTAGTCACGATATTTCGGCTTGATATTTTTTTTTGCCAATAAAATTCTACAGTAGGTATATCTCCCTACTGTACTATTCGTGCTTCCAGTAACTAAGTAGGATAATTCTTGATTTTTCATTTTGTTGAATTAAACTTACGTTTCTTGGATGATATGACGGTTTTTGCATATTTATTTTTCCCTTAACCAAGCTTCGCATTCTGTAATTTTAGAGCAAATAACACTATCTAATAAATTATTCGTATTGGCAGGTGGACGTGCCAGAGACAGTGAGCTGGGAGTGCAGCCGGTCGGAGCCGTGGCGCGTGTCGGCGTCCTGGGTGCTGGACCTGCCGCAGTACAACGAGTGGATGAACGAGGAAGACTATGAAGTCGACACTAATGGCAAGAAGAAGGTAACCTCTAGACCTCACGTTTGCTCTATCGACCCATATGACCATACGACCCATATGAGTCCATATAGTTTTTAATAGGTAGTTTTAATATTATTAGGTGGTTTAGGAACCGTGTTTTATAGAATTAATTTGTGTGATATTTAAATTAATGTTGTGGACTCAGTTGGTCCATTTTGCAGACATAGCTAAAAGTATAATATGTAATTTTGTATTATAGGTACATTGATTATTCAGGTGTTATAACATTTAGGTTACAAAAGTAGCGAACAATTTTATTTAAATCATCATCTCAGTTGACTGTTATACATTCGATTCTCTAAATAAAGCTCTAGTCTAGGTAAATATCTGACAGATAACTAGATCTGTCTAGACCTTTATCTGGAACTACGAAAAATAGTATTTAATCTATATTTATGTTTTTTTTATGTATTTCGGACTGTAGGTCCACAAACTGCGCATGTCAGTAGACGACTTGATCCCGGGCGCAGAGCCGTCCAGCAAGTCCAAGAAGGGCAGCAAGAGGAAGCGCTCCCCCTCACCACCCCCCCAGAAACATGGCAAGAGGAAGAGGTAACTATATTCCCTTATGTATTTGTTTATTAACTCCGGAATTCAATATTCAGTATATTTCTGGATTTGCTTACTAGAGATAGGAACTTGACATTACTTGTATGGGGCTAATGTCAAAATTCTATCTCTAGTAAGCAAAACCAGAGATAGGTTATTGGGATCGGCCTAAGATTGGCAACACACTACACAAATACATTTGTTCAAACAGTTAGCCGGATAGCAAGCATGCTCCTCCAATTACAGGCCACCACATCGTTAAAATCTACAATGCTAATATTAATTTTATAAAATTCAATATACAATATTTTCGCTGCCTTGGTAACAGAGGAAATATAATATACATAATTAATATTCAATATGATGATGTCACTGCAGCCCCGCCAGATAATGAATACAATAATTAAGCAGAGTATACGTTACTATTTTTATAGCTTTGTTAGCGTTTTGCTACTTGCTTTAAGGTGAATGCGTCGCCTTGAAGCGGAAAATTCAAATATAAAATGTTTTTTCATTAAAACATGAAGTTAACATTCAATATGAGGCGTGATCTTATCTTTCGCTGTTATAATGTACCACAAAGTAATTTCTGTTAACTTAGGTAAAACATGAAAAAACATGTTATATTTGAATTTCCCGCTTCCAGGCGTCGCATTCACCTTAACAAGCCTTAAAATATATCCTCATAAAATTAAAAATGATTGCGTATGCTATGTGACACTAACACAATATTACCATTATTTCAACAGCCGTATAACTAAGAGGCGGGAAAATGACGTGGATGAAGAGGAAGACAATGCTTCTAGGGACAATACCGATGCCGCACCTACACCTGAGAACGAACGCTCTGCTGACAGTGAGTAACAAAGTCAAAGTCAACATTTTTTATTTCAAGTAAACCTATTACAGGTTCTTATGAAAAGTCAAAGCTAGTTGCACGGTTCCAATGAGTTGGCCTCATGGAGAAGAACCGGCAAGAAACTCCATGGACACTCTTTTAAAACAACTAGGTATCTGAAACAATTCTCAATTTAAGTAACAATTCTCAATTTTAGGATATTCAAAAAAATACTAAATACATGAAAAGCCTAAAAACTACATTGCAAGGATATCTTACTGTGTGATATAGTTATTTCTTGCCAAAACTTTTGATAATACCTCGGAAGGGTCGTGAACGGGAACAGAACGTGAGTGCCTCGTTCAAGACGGGAACGTGTTTTTACTTCATAAGTACTGGAACAGTGATTTGAACTTAGGGTCAATTTATACTAGCGCAGAGTCGAAGCGCATCGAAGCGTCTTTCCAAAACTGAACATAACAAATTAAACTTTAACTCCACAGCGTAACATACACATTACTTCTGAGATTTTAAAAAGTCGCGCGCATTCTTCGGAATTCGCGCGTCTGCGCTGGCTTCGCTTTAGTTGCAAAGAATTTGACGCTTCGATGCGCTTCGACTCTGCGCTAGTATAAATTGACCCTAAGTTCAAATCACTGTTCCAGTACTTATGAAGTAAAAACACGTTCCCGTCTTGAACGAGGCACTCACGTTCTGTTCCCGTTCACGACCCTTCCGAGGTATTATCAAAAGTTTTGGCAAGAAATAACTATATCACACAGTAAGATATCCTTGCAATGTAGTTTTTAGGCTTTTCATGTATTTAGTATTTTTTTGAATATCCTAAAATTGAGAATTGTTACTTAAATTGAGAATTGTTTCAGATACCTAGTTGTTTTAAAAGAGTGTCCATGGAGTTTCTTGCCGGTTCTTCTCCATGAGGCCAACTCATTGGAACCGTGCAACTAGCTTTGACTTTTCATAAGAACCTGTAATAGGTTTACTTGAAATAAAAAATGTTGACTTTGACTTTGTTACTCACTGTCAGCAGAGCGTTCGTTCTCAGGTGTAGGTGCGGCATCGGTATTGTCCCTAGAAGCATTGTCTTCCTCTTCATCCACGTCATTTTCCCGCCTCTTAGTTATNCCCCGTCAGTGCCACGTCCCCGTCCCGTCCGTGTCTCCGTGACATACAAGCTTCCATACATATATAAATTTCGTATGAAACGATATTTTTAAAATTTCCCGTCTGTGAAAATTCCCGGCGCGTGGTCAGCGGTCTTTAATAGTATGTATTTGATGTGATCCGTCCAGCAAGCGCAGCAGGTGCCGGCGCGGGCGAGGCGGCGGGCGGGGGCGAGGCGCCCGCCACGCCGGCGCCGCCGCTCGACGCGCACGACGACTCGCAGGGCAAGCACAGCGACTCCAACACACAGGTATACATTACCCTTTTCATAACACAGTCTTACCACAAAATAAAAGTAGTAGTTGCGCTGCGCAGCGCAACGTATCTGAATTCTCACAATTAAATGTGTATCGTTTCGTGTAGTGAATAAAGTATATTTTGAGTCGCTCTATGTAAAATCTGCGTGCATCGTCGCGTCGCGTCACGTCTCGGTGTGAGTTGACCCTAAGCCTTGCTGTCAAAATAATGACGTAAGCACCATGGAAGCTCTAGGGTTGTCACTTAGTAGTACTGACTTAAATGTCTGTCAAACTTTGTTCCTTATTTGGCCGCATTCTAGCTGGCGCCGTAGCTCTTGACGCGACAGTCAGTACTGACAGCACTGGTAAAGGTACATAAATGCTCGTCAATGCGCATGCGTATGTGAACGCCTACTTATCGTTTATTAAAATAAGTCTGTAAGCAATTTGTCTAAGGTTGTTTTTACGTCACTGACTGCGATTCGGCGCGTATAGTTGCGTCGGGCGCAATCGCACACAATGGCACTTCCACTTGTTCTTTCTCTTCTGTGTGTATGATAGATTTCTTCCGTGCCATCGTGGGTGAGTGTGCGAGGCCTTAGAATTCGATTCTTTCGCCGCAGTTACCGCGGTCGATTCTGACATCGTTCACCACGATACTGATCGTTTGTCCACTGATATAGTCATCGGAAACTTATGAAAATAGCTTGATTTGTATATTTTATTTCCCAGGAAATGCTAACGAAAGAGGAGTTAGAAGATAACGTGACAGATCAAACGCACCATATCGTGGTACCGTCGTATTCGGCGTGGTTCGACTACAACTCTATCCACACTATTGAGAAGCGAGCGCTGCCTGAATTCTTTAACGGCAAGAACAAGTCTAAAACGCCAGAGATTTATCTCGCTTACAGGTAAGATTCACTTGATACATTGTTTTTAGGGTTTCGTACCCAAAGGGTAAAACGGGACCCTATTATTAAGACTTCGTTGTCTGTCTTTCTCCATGCTGTATCTCATTAACCGTGATAGCTAGAAAGCTGAAATTTTCCCAAATGATGTATTATATACGTATATATATTGTATACGTATCACATGCCAAAAAGCCAAATGCCATTCCCCAAAATTCTTAAACTGTTTTAGTTTTTTGAAATAAAGGTTTCCCGAAATTGCCACGGGATAAAACGGGATTTTAAGTTTAACGCGGGCAAACCGCTGGCAGAAGCCAGTAATCCTATAATTTTAAGAGGGTACTCTAATGCCCAATTTCATCAAGACCCCCCCCCAATACTGCCACCTGACTATGGGATTCTTTACTTAAAAGCTCCCCATACCCAGCCTCTAAATAGAATGTAGTTTCACCGACCCCTAACGGTTGGTGAAAACGAAACAGTCTTCTAACGGTCCCTCAATCCTATTAGGAGATCCCGTAAACTTTGGGGTTGTTTAAGACGAATTTTGATAAGTATTTGGTTGTCGCAGGAACTTTATGATCGACACGTACCGGCTGAACCCGACGGAGTACCTGACGAGCACGGCGTGCCGGCGCAACCTGGCCGGCGACGTCTGCGCCATCATGCGCGTGCACGGCTTCCTCGAGCAGTGGGGACTCATCAACTACCAGGTACACTTAAAAAATTAAAATCAAAAGCATTTATTCAAATTAGGCTGAAAACAGCACTTTTCGAACGTCAAAATTACATAAGACATGACAATAAAACAATATATTTTTCTTAGCTGGAGGCGGAATCCAGACCGACGGCAATGGGTCCGCCGCCCACCTCACACTTCCACGTGTTGTCAGACACACCGTCTGGCTTGCAACCCCTCGTTACCAGGCCTACACAGCCAAGACCAGGTTTGTACTGACAGTTTATTGTCAAATTACTGTCATAGAGCTTTTTAAGATAGATTTTCTTACTATTTTGTGATTTATAAGGACAAAAGGCATGACGACAAATAAAATCTAATTATTAGTATTTTTTCGTTTTTCTTATGCGATAATCTAAATTACGGACTAAATAGATTTGCTTATTTTTTACCCTGTCGTCATCCCTATTAATTTCATTTTGAAACTTTACAAAAAAATACTTCAAAAACGACAATCCAACTTTGAAATCATAGATCTTTTTTGACCTGCTCTGTTAAAGTATCTGGGATTTGTTAAAAGGATAAAAATTGTGGAGCAAAAGGCACTAGTAAATAGTTGGACCTAAAAATGTTAACCAATATTCTGTGTTGTACAGCGGAGAACGTACCAAAAGTGGAGCCAGGTTTACCCAACGGCGCGGAAGCGGGTGCTGGTGCTACACCGCCCGTGCCACCCATCAAGCCGGAGCCTACGCTAGACCTCGGCTCCGCGCCTGGACTGAAACTCGATCAGGTATACTATATTAACCGCAAAATTATTGCCGAAGTAGAATAGTATTGATCAATTTGTGTTGACGTCCATAATAGTCATGAAAACCTGTAAAAATACATACTTTAATTTACTGTCCTTTCCACTTCAATAAAATTCGATGCAGAATTTTTGGCTAAATGTCCCTGTGGTGGTCATGATGTGTTATTCCATGTTTTGTAAGACGCGTAACATTGTGTCCCCTATTTTTCATATCTTTGTAGTCCTCAACATCCTTTTTATCGTCCCATGGCTGGGCACTGGCCGCCTATCACACAGACAAGGATTAACCACGCTTGCTCAATGCGGGTTGCCGATTTCAGACTTTATTGTCCAAGTTTCAAGTAACTCCGAAACACGGAAGAACTCGTTATGACAAGATGGTCACCCATTTACGGACTGACCGTGCCAAGCGTTGCAGCGTTGCTTAACCCTATGATCGATCGATCCGCCCGGATTTGACTTAGCCACGAGTTTTTTTCACATAGCTATGTCCCATGCAAGTGAATATTAGCCAAAAATGTTACAATTGTGTATAGTACCGCGGCGGCGCGCGGGGCCGCGCGTGGACGGAGCAGGAGACGCTGCTGCTGCTGGAGGCGCTGGAGCTGCACCGCGACGACTGGAACCGCGTCGCCGCGCACGTGGGCACGCGCACGCAGGACGAGTGCATCCTGCACTTCCTGCGCCTGCCCATCGAGGAGCCCTATCTGCACGACCCGCAGGCTGGTATGTGCACCTGTCTTCTATTATAGATGTACACCTGAAGGAAAGGAAGGAACGAAAGGATTTTTTTTTCGCGTAGTCTCTCTTTGCCATTGCGATTTTTTGGTGTTGTAACACCAAACCTTTCAAATGTCCAAATGATGAGTCAACCATCTAGCGATCTAGCTAAAAATATTTGAGGTGCATGACACCTCAAATATTTTTCGCTAGGCTCCGCTAGCCTTAAAACTTGGAGTAAATAATAACATGGTGAAAAAATCTCGGATACCAATAGTTCACTGTCAAAAACTATCAATGGAAACACCACACCTAACCTTCTTGAAAGCCCTAGTATCTAATCACGGTGTTGGAGTAAAAAAAATCTCAATGGCTCTAGAGGTAGTTCAAATGTATGTATTTATCAATCAGTTATTCCCACACAACTTGACACTCTTCATACTTTCATATAACCTCTTATTACCTACTTTAAACGATGTTTTTATTTATCTAGGAGGCGTCCTCGGCCCCCTAGCATACCAGCCGATACCGTTCAGCAAGACCGGCAATCCGGTCATGAGTACCGTCGCGTTCCTCGCGTCTGTGGTGGACCCTCGCATCGCCTCCAAAGCTACCAGAGCCGCTATGGAAGAGTTTGCTGCTATCAAGGTAAGGGGTACTTGTAGGAATATGGAATATATCTTATTGTCTTGGGAATAAGGTGGAAATTAATGTAACGTATGGACGTAACCTATTTAGTTGTTTTCTTCTGTTGGACTTCTATTAGAAGAAAAATGAGATAGTAAATACCAATTAACGTTTATTGGTGATATTTTTATCATGTTTTTTTTTGTGTGTGGGATAATCAAAATATACGAACATATGTGTCATGCTGAACTCACAAATTCGGAGAAGCAAAGCTATTTGAGGGAAACTTTGTTTTTTCACGATAGCATATTTTTTATGACATTTGTTCAATGGTCCTTATGGCTGAGGCCACACGAGCGTAATTTTGTGAGTTGTGAGTAGCAGAATTTCGGTCGCAGAAAATCTGCTACTTTCGGTTTCATACAAAAGTCCTATTTGATTCACACGGCAACGCAAAATGAGTTGTCTTTTTTGTTTGTAACGATTTTCTGCGACCAAAATTCTGCGACTCACGACTCAAAAAATTACGCTCTTTTGGCCTCAGCCTTAGAGATTTGTATAGATTTACGAGTATATTTGTTTTCGCCGTAGGACGAAGTGCCGGCAGCCATGATGGAGGCGCACGTGAAGGCGGCGGGAGCGCACGGGCCGGCCGCCGCGCTGGCCGCCACCGGCATCGCCGGCACCGCGCCTGAACTCTCGCCCACACGTAACTATACACTTATATTGTTTTTGTTATATGTGCACAATGTTCGTTGCTTATTATTTTTTACCAAATCTTCAATAAACTATGAATTATATTGATAGTAAACCTTGTGCACTAACTGCGGAAATCAATATTCTGTCTATCTCTGGATTTGCTTACTAGTGATAGAACTTTGACATTAGCCCCATACAAGTAATGTCAAATTCCTATCTCTGGTAAGCAAATCCAGAGATAGATAGGTTATTGGGAACGGCCGTAAGGGTTTGTTGTTACCTAGGTAGCCGTTTTTATCGAGCTTTCTTTCAATTATTTATGTCCTGTAAAAATCCTATGATGTATACACATATTGATCTCGATAAATATTTACATATTATATAAATTGTTAAATTATACCCAGCAGCAATAACAGCTAAACTGACCATTTAAGACTGAAACGATTGTTATAGCTGAACCCAAGAAAGAGGGTTCATCAGATATTAAGGCTGAACCCATGGAGGTGGAAGAAGGTGAAGCGAAGGTCAAGGACGAACCGGCTGAAACCCCCGCCGCGCCAGAAGCTGATAAGGAGCCTAAAGAGGAACCAGCAGCACAACCAGGTAACATACAGGATTATTAAGAAAGATACGTGATAAAATATTTGTGGAATTAAGATTTTTGGAAATGTATTAATTTTTTTGTGTAAATGAAATTCAATTTAGATTAACTTGTCTGAAACTTGGCTGTGTTTCATTACAGCGCTTTCGCACCAGCGGATTCACTGCTACATTTTTAACGGATGTCTGTAAAACTTATTGCGCGGTTTCAAGCTTCATCGTTGTAATCTGTCACACTGTTTAAATTGATCACATGAAGCACACACATTTAACGCATAATACGTACGTTCCGCTCGAAAATTCGGAGCGGAAAATCCGCTAGTGTCAAAATTCGGATTTTTCAATAGCCTGGCCGGAGTTTACCACACTGTGGATAGTAGGGTTTTTATTAGGAATTGCATAATATCCTTAGCTATTCTTAAAATGTTATAATTATTATTTTATATTTTTGTCCCACAGCAGAGAAGCCCGAAGCCCCAGCGACAGTAGACGCGAAGCTCCAGTCGGCCGCCGCGGCCGCGCTGGCCGCCGCCGCCGTCAAGGCGAAGCACCTCGCCGGCGTCGAGGAACGGAAGATCAAGTCACTTGTAGCCCTACTTGTGGAAACTCAGATGAAGAAACTGGAAATCAAGCTGAGACATTTCGAGGAGTTAGAAGCTACCATGGAGAGGGAGAGAGAAGGTATTATCATCAACTATTCACCCGCTTCCCGAGGGGTTTATTTCCCGTACTCGGATAGAATAGAATGGAATAGATTTATTCATTTGTAAACATGAGTAGGTAACATACATAGGCATGCAAGATCTTACAACAATCATACAAGTAGCAGTCATGTTTGGCCTTTCTGGCATACAAATTTTGATATTATACAATTCTAAGGTCCGTGCTTAACGTAGTCAATACAAAATAAGAATGTCAAGAAAAATAAATATAAAGTGGTAGTTACAATTTATCTGTGAGGATAAAAAGAAGCCTTTATTTTTTTTCTGGTATTACTGCGAAGTTTCATCAATCCGTCCATCAAGTAGTTTTAGCCAGCCAGAATAACAATAACAATAATACATAAATCCTCACAAACTTCCGCATAGTAAGGAGGATCAGTAGGAAGTAGGATCTTGGGAAATGCAAGGTAGGTACAGCCTTCGTCTCATTAAGAAAAGGAATGAGCGTTAATTAACACTTAAGGCTACTACACTCATGCCGTGCCGTCGGGTTTATGCTGTGCGGCATATAAAAGTAGGAAATTTATGACAGTCGCCATCAAATATACACGCTGGCCGGTACTGCCGCCGGCATAGTGTGTAGAAGCCTCTAGAAGACATTGTATCATTGCTAAAATTTAATTTTAGCGAACTTTTATATCATCTATCACACCTGGATAATAGATATCTTTAATTTATGTACTGCGATGCATTATGAATTTCTAAATTCTTACGAAACTTCCAATGAGTAACTAAAAATACTTGCTCAATAGATAAGCCAGTATTCTATTTTCGATAATAAGACAAATAGAATTGTTTTTTTTTCTTATTTTTGCTGTGTAAACATTTTAAAAATCGTTTTTCTCTTCGTAACAATTTGCACTATTCCTTAATTTGTATTTTCCTTTATCCCAGGACTGGAATACCAACGCCAGCAGCTGATCCAGGAGCGACAACAGTTCCACCTGGAACAGCTCAAGGCAGCAGAATTCCGCGCCAGGCATCAAGCACATCAAAGGTACGCACTATGCAAGACATTGAAGCTGTTACATCAAGATTATATATAAGAACTAGCCGTTTTCCCGCGGTTTCACTCGCATCCCGTGGGAATTACTGCCCGTACCCGGATAAAATATAGCCTATGTCACTCGTGGATAATGTAGCTTTCGAATGGTGAAAGTATTTTTAAAATCGGTCCAGTAGTTTTTGAGCCTATTCATTACAACCAAACAAACAAACAAAGTTTTCCTCTTTATAATATTAGTATAGATAAAGTCTCGTATTCATGGTAAACATTTGTATAGCAACAGTTGATCAACACTGTTGATGAGCAACGAGAATGTTGCGTTGCGGGAACTTTGTCAACCGCCATTATCAAGTCTGTAACACGCAATCTCGCTAGCAACACAGACGCAAGTTGATGCAATTTTGTTTATACGCAAAAGTTTACCATGCATACGGGCCATAAAGCTTAAATTTCCACCAACACGTTGCTGAGTTGCTGGCAACACTGCATCATAAAATCTGGACCCATTTCACAGTGCGCCAGTCTGCACTATTGTTTATGCCATGACGATGCTATGCTATGACGAACACATACAAGCCGCGCGCGGTGCGATTGCATGCACATAGCCTTTCTACTATGACTGCGTGTTGCAGTTGTGTTGACAGGATCTCGCCCCATTCTCGTTGCCTATCAAAAATATTGATCAATTGTTGCTATACAAATGTTTACCATGAATACTATGGGTATTATACTAGGAAATCAATCATCCTATTGATATTCTGCAAGATCCATACCTATAATTTATGTAGGATAATAAAAAATCTTGCTTCTTCCGTGTCACATTCCGATTTTTCGTTTAGTACACCAAATTGAAAAAAAGGGACTTTTGAACTTACTCCCCCTTATTATAAAACTTCGCTTTAAAAGGTACCGTCTACAGTTTCAACTTTGGTCGAGACGTTGATTAATACCTGGCAACAAAGCCAGTTCTTCCTTAAGACCACGATTATAAGGTTGACTCTATGTAGACCTGTGTGGCTTATTTGATAACTATCCAAAATTGAGTCACTAGTTAACAAAGCTACACAAAGGTCTACTGGCCTTGTATCGCAATAACGAGGGCAATACAACCTATTGTATGCACCGATTTAGGTCGCACTGTTTACAAATAAACGCGTTTGTACAAAGCCCTAAACATTGATAGGAATAGGTTAGGCAGATGATGATGAAAAGTTCTGATTTTAGCCTACTTTGAAAAACTGAGTTTACGTTTAATTATGTAACTAGCCGATTTTTGGGAGAATTCTTCCCGAAACTAGATAAAATGTAGCCTATATGTTATTCCGATACATAAGTTAGATTACTGACAAAATTCATTCAGTAGTTTTTACGTGAGAGGAACCAACATCCAGGCGTACATACAAACTTTAATCTTCTTCTTCTTCTTCTTATATATAAAAATGAATCGCTAAATGTGTTGGTAAGCGCATAACTCAAGAACGGCTGGACCGATCGGGCTTATTTTGGTCTTAAAATGTTTGTACAGATCGAGGGAAGGTTTAAACGATGAGAAAATATGATTATATAAAAAAAAAACAGGATCCGCGTACGAAGTCGCAGGCAGAAGCTAGTTTATAATAAATATAATAATGAATCAATGCCACATTTCGTTGTATATATCTTTATGTGAAACAAATCATTTTCGTTCTGTTTCCAAAGCACTTTTACATACAGAGTTTTTCCTTTAATATCAAATTTTGTGACTGACGTACATATTATATTTCGTTGTAATTTTATAACTCAAGAACGGACTCACCTATCCGAACCAAATATTTAGGCTTTGTTCGGACTATTTAGTAAATGGTTTATGTGAAGTTTGCATAAAATCGATTGGACGGTTCTTCATTTATACGGCGGAACAAGTTCGCCAGGTCAGCTATTTTATAATAATGGATATGATGTTAATTGTGTGCAGGTTGCAAGCGGAGAGTGGCGGAGTCCCCGCCGTGGCCGCGGCAGCCGGCGCCGGCGCCGCCCCGCCGCCCGACGCCGCGCCGGAGCCCGCGCCGCCCGCACACGCATAACCTACACATCCAACCCCATAGGATATTACACATAACTTACATATAAGATTAGACTAGAATTATGGAGTAGGGATGTCGAAAAATATTGAACACGTATTTTTTAGCAAACAAATCAATGAAATTTTGTACTAAGATATAACGCATTAAAATTAGAGAGGAAGCTTGTCCAAGTCAAATGTTTTTATTTCAATTAGGGCTTTGCAGGCTCCTATGAAACGTCACAATAGTTGCACGGTTTAAAAAGGCTGGTCTCATAGACACCCTTTTTAAAATGTGATGTCACGGTTTCGTAAAATTTGTACGAAGCAGTGATTCAGACGAAAGTTTAACGCGTTGTATCTTCGTTGTTATTAGATCGTGGCAGTAAAAAATACGTCTGATATTTTTTTTTCTATTGCAAAAGACGGATTAATAAACATCCCTTTTATGTTTGTGATCTGTGCGAAGTAAGTGTGAAACTGTATATCGATAAGTATTCTCAAATTATTTGTAAGCGTAAGTCGTCGCACGTCGCGACTTGATCAAATAAAAGCTGTCGAGTGTAGTGGTATTGTTTCAGTCTGCGCTGTCATTTTGTCCCGCGTTATCGACCACTAACTGTTTACGTTCACTTTTATTTGTCTGAGAAGCCTTTATCGCATCGTTTTATTGCTTTTGACATGTTTTGGAAACATTTGATTCACAGTTGTACAGAAAACAATCTCAGGTGCGGTACTGCACGGAGTACCTTTAGGAAATTTATTTTAATTTAAATATTAAGATTAAAATAAATAATGTTTTTAATAATATCCATGGTTTCTGTATTATACTATTCGATCGTCGCCAATACCCAAGAGACGCAGGAAACGCAACATTATTATAGAATTTCTATGGTAAGTAACTGACAGCTTTCTGTTATTTATATGAATACCGGGAAGATGTAGCTCATAATTAAAATGAATGAATGTCTTAAAACAAACTTCCTTCACGTGTTTGTCTTTTGATTTACAAAAAAAAAAAAAAAAAAAAATGACTGATTTTACAATATTATACCAAAAGGCCAAGTTATACCAGTCCTGCGAAAAATAAAAATTTTTTTTTTTTTAGTTTTATGTTGAAATTCGACACCCTTGGTCGCGTTTTCAAGTCCTGTGATCACCAATGTCACAATTTCGCTCTATTTTTTTTAATTTCCTGATCTTCATTAACGATGATATTAATCACAACTACAAATTAATGCAAAAAATATTATTAATTTAATAAAAAAAGTTAAGTTTTGAAAAGTTAAGTTACAAAAAATGTCTATTATCGCTGAATTGAGTGATATGGTTTTTTTCCCAGGACTGGTATAACTTAGCCTTTCATCCGGTCTCAGATTATCGTTGAGTTTTGGGACACCTGTATACAACAAAGAAAATAAGTTTGTTGTTTTAGTTTAAATATTCGTAATACCTAAAAACGCTTTTTGTTTTTCTTTTTAGAACCATAAATCTCGTTATTGCCCAAAAGGTTATATATGACGCACGTTTTAACTTTGGCACACAATTAATTAATGTTTTTTTGTTTCGATTTAAAAGTACAACGATAATTTTAATAAATAAATACAGAACAATAATATTTTTAAGAAAAACCCTCTATACCAAATAACCGCTAGGTATCGTCTCATGAAAACCCCGGCAGCCCCGCGCTGTTTATACACGGGGAGAGTCCGGTGTGGGACCCGGAGCTGCAGAGTTTGTACTTCGTGGACGTGCGTGAGAGCAACGTGCATCGGCTAGACTACGTGTCCGGGAAGATATATACTAAGCATATAAGTAAGTTCTCTATCATCATCATATAAATAAGACTGCCTTGTTGGTCTAGTTGTCACATAGCCGACTGCTGTGCACGAGGTCTCGAAAGTGAGGGAATAGGGAGTGCACCTGTGTCAGCGCAAATGCTTGTGCACTATAATATGTCCTGCGCAACTGCCTGATCTCCTTATATGAGAACAGCTGTCGTAGCCGGGAATCGGCTAGGGCGCCATCATCATAAGTAAGTCCTAATTTTAATGACGGCAAGGTCAAGTCTCGGTCATTAATGCACTAGCAACTTTCAAACCTTCGCAATTTTGAAGTGTAATACATTGCCTGAATACAACGGATACACCGGTTGCACTAACACCTATTATACGGCTAAAATAGGAACGTTGGCAAGTACCCAGTATCGACAAGACGCCAGCAGGTCAAATTTTGCCAATCGAACATTAACGTACCTCTATTGTGATAAGGTTAAAAATCTATTGAAGAAAATTGACAGATTTTGGTAGATTCATGTGCTGGCGTCTGTACAACTTATTCTCGAGACAGCGTGCAATACCCGCAAGCTAGACCTTGTCTGCGCAAACAGGTAACTTCTACTACACTGGTATTACCTATTCCGTCTACTGTGGAATGTAGTGATAGTGGTAGNACGCATAACCTACACATCCAACCCCATAGGATATTACACATAACTTACATATAAGATTAGACTAGAATTATGGAGTAGGGATGTCGAAAAATATTGAACACGTATTTTTTAGCAAACAAATCAATGAAATTTTGTACTAAGATATAACGCATTAAAATTAGAGAGGAAGCTTGTCCAAGTCAAATGTTTTTATTTCAATTAGGGCTTTGCAGGCTCCTATGAAACGTCACAATAGTTGCACGGTTTAAAAAGGCTGGTCTCATAGACACCCTTTTTAAAATGTGATGTCACGGTTTCGTAAAATTTGTACGAAGCAGTGATTCAGACGAAAGTTTAACGCGTTGTATCTTCGTTGTTATTAGATCGTGGCAGTAAAAAATACGTCTGATATTTTTTTTTCTATTGCAAAAGACGGATTAATAAACATCCCTTTTATGTTTGTGATCTGTGCGAAGTAAGTGTGAAACTGTATATCGATAAGTATTCTCAAATTATTTGTAAGCGTAAGTCGTCGCACGTCGCGACTTGATCAAATAAAAGCTGTCGAGTGTAGTGGTATTGTTTCAGTCTGCGCTGTCATTTTGTCCCGCGTTATCGACCACTAACTGTTTACGTTCACTTTTATTTGTCTGAGAAGCCTTTATCGCATCGTTTTATTGCTTTTGACATGTTTTGGAAACATTTGATTCACAGTTGTACAGAAAACAATCTCAGGTGCGGTACTGCACGGAGTACCTTTAGGAAATTTATTTTAATTTAAATATTAAGATTAAAATAAATAATGTTTTTAATAATATCCATGGTTTCTGTATTATACTATTCGATCGTCGCCAATACCCAAGAGACGCAGGAAACGCAACATTATTATAGAATTTCTATGGTAAGTAACTGACAGCTTTCTGTTATTTATATGAATACCGGGAAGATGTAGCTCATAATTAAAATGAATGAATGTCTTAAAACAAACTTCCTTCACGTGTTTGTCTTTTGATTTACAAAAAAAAAAAAAAAAAAAAATGACTGATTTTACAATATTATACCAAAAGGCCAAGTTATACCAGTCCTGCGAAAAATAAAAATTTTTTTTTTTTTAGTTTTATGTTGAAATTCGACACCCTTGGTCGCGTTTTCAAGTCCTGTGATCACCAATGTCACAATTTCGCTCTATTTTTTTTAATTTCCTGATCTTCATTAACGATGATATTAATCACAACTACAAATTAATGCAAAAAATATTATTAATTTAATAAAAAAAGTTAAGTTTTGAAAAGTTAAGTTACAAAAAATGTCTATTATCGCTGAATTGAGTGATATGGTTTTTTTCCCAGGACTGGTATAACTTAGCCTTTCATCCGGTCTCAGATTATCGTTGAGTTTTGGGACACCTGTATACAACAAAGAAAATAAGTTTGTTGTTTTAGTTTAAATATTCGTAATACCTAAAAACGCTTTTTGTTTTTCTTTTTAGAACCATAAATCTCGTTATTGCCCAAAAGGTTATATATGACGCACGTTTTAACTTTGGCACACAATTAATTAATGTTTTTTTGTTTCGATTTAAAAGTACAACGATAATTTTAATAAATAAATACAGAACAATAATATTTTTAAGAAAAACCCTCTATACCAAATAACCGCTAGGTATCGTCTCATGAAAACCCCGGCAGCCCCGCGCTGTTTATACACGGGGAGAGTCCGGTGTGGGACCCGGAGCTGCAGAGTTTGTACTTCGTGGACGTGCGTGAGAGCAACGTGCATCGGCTAGACTACGTGTCCGGGAAGATATATACTAAGCATATAAGTAAGTTCTCTATCATCATCATATAAATAAGACTGCCTTGTTGGTCTAGTTGTCACATAGCCGACTGCTGTGCACGAGGTCTCGAAAGTGAGGGAATAGGGAGTGCACCTGTGTCAGCGCAAATGCTTGTGCACTATAATATGTCCTGCGCAACTGCCTGATCTCCTTATATGAGAACAGCTGTCGTAGCCGGGAATCGGCTAGGGCGCCATCATCATAAGTAAGTCCTAATTTTAATGACGGCAAGGTCAAGTCTCGGTCATTAATGCACTAGCAACTTTCAAACCTTCGCAATTTTGAAGTGTAATACATTGCCTGAATACAACGGATACACCGGTTGCACTAACACCTATTATACGGCTAAAATAGGAACGTTGGCAAGTACCCAGTATCGACAAGACGCCAGCAGGTCAAATTTTGCCAATCGAACATTAACGTACCTCTATTGTGATAAGGTTAAAAATCTATTGAAGAAAATTGACAGATTTTGGTAGATTCATGTGCTGGCGTCTGTACAACTTATTCTCGAGACAGCGTGCAATACCCGCAAGCTAGACCTTGTCTGCGCAAACAGGTAACTTCTACTACACTGGTATTACCTATTCCGTCTACTGTGGAATGTAGTGATAGTGGTAGTTCTTCATGTTGCACTGGTGTTTGGACTCAACGGGAAATCATTTTCAAGTCTAATAGACCTAAAAGCTTCTGGCATGTTCTGAATGAAACGTCAACTAGAACTGGACAACTACTTAAAAGTAAATTTAAACTCATCTAACGTACTAAATTACTTCAAAAATCAAGTCATTTCTAAGAATGTTAAGTACAGAACGACTCACAATTGACCACAAACTAGGCATGTTTGTATCATCACCAGCCTTTTTATCGCCCCACTGCTAGGCACAGGCCTCCTCTCCCTCTCACACAGAGAAAGATTGAGCGTTAATCGCTATACTTATGTTAATTGCTTAATGCGGGTTGATATGATGCCTGTATTATGTGCGCCAATTTATCACAGGCTACATCAGCTCACTGAATTTGACTTCTAACATTTATTATCTATACAATAGACTATGGAGAAGTGAACGTAGTATCACTAGTGACGGGGTCTCACCGGCTGCTGATAGCCGTGCGTTCTTCCCTGTACCTGATGGACTGGGCTATCGCTGGAGACGCGGCCCTGAGGCTGCTCACCACTATGGACATTGGTTTACCTGACAATGTCATCAATGAGGGGAAACCCGATGCTGAAGGAAGATTTTGGGCAGGTATGAATACTATTTGTTTGAAACTTTTGTTAGGTAGTTATCAGACAGGTCATCGTTGCGAACGGAAAAACGGAAATTAAGCATGTATTTATCATCAGCTCAAAATTAAATTGGTATAAGGGCGGAACACTCAAACATGGTCATCCTTAACCATCGCAAAAAAATAATTGAAATGCCTGATATATTTGTAACAACTTAACTGTGTGTCAAAATCATTGAAACTGCGTAACATTAGTAGAAAGCATGTTTATTTTTTCACCACTTACTAAATTCGATTCTATTACTAGGAACGAAAGGTCCTCAAACTGGCGACGACGTGGTCCCCGACAAGGCGACATTCTACAGCCTGGAACAAGAGAGCTTCACCCGGCCGCGCATACAGCTGAGACCTGTGTCCATCTCTAACGGCATCGTGTGGTCACTCAACAACACTGTGTTGTACTACATAGACTCGCCCACGCAGAAGATTGAAGCCTTCGACTTTGATTTGCAGAGAGGAGACTTGTGTACGTATTTTTCATAATTTAAAATTACAAATACGTAGAATAATAAAAACAGGGCAACGAGATCGGAATCAAAATCAAACTCTTCAAATTGCTGTACTGGTAATCGTACACCCCTTTATGAAATCCACGTTTATGTGGTTCTAATCCCATATTTTAGTTGAGCGATAAATTGAAACGAAATTGTTTTTTCTATTTCTATTTAATTTCCTTACCTGTTTTCAGTATCCTTTTTGGATAAAATAAAAATATCTTCATAAAAGATCATCAGATGATTAATTTTCTTCTTTATAACACCGTGTCTCTAGAAAAAGCGATTCCTATTCTTATGAATGCGTGGAATTTCGACTAAAATATAACCTTCACGTTACCAGCTGGTCGGCGGACGGTGATAGACATCTCACTACACGGCTACGAGGATGCAATACCCGACGGCATGACGATAGACAGCCACGGAAACCTGTGGATCGCGCTCATGTTCGGAGGCACAGTGAGTACTAACTACGTCATTTATTCTCTACTACATACCCCTCGTGGTTATCTCGCGTTCCGAGAGAACAACTCCCTGCACCCGGATAAAAAGTAGCCTATATGTTATTCTCATATGTAACTTATATCACTGGAAAAATCCATCCAGTAGGTTTTGCCTCTTTCACGCTAAACCGAGTTTGTTAAACTTTCGCATTATAATATAAATAACTATATAGTTCTGCTATATTTGATATAAATTACCATTATCATCTTTCTTTAATTTCTATTCTTTTTTATAAGTGTGACGACGCCACCGGGTCGTGGCGTGATATTGACTAACTTTGTTGGCAAAAAGTGTTCCACTGCCTGGCAAAAGCTACATTAAAATCAATAAATTAAATATAGAAGAGACTACATTAAAATAAAACATAGATACAATTTATTATACAACTGCAATATCAACCGTTGACGTAATGACTAGCAATTAAAATAAAAACAAATAACTATTTAAAACAATAAAATGAACATGTTCTTGGAATAGGTTTTAATAATGATGACGTACGGATTCAGTGGTATTTACATGTTTTGAATCGTATCTAACTTTCTCTTATATTTTATCCACAGGTATTACACGTAGACCCAGACTCGAGGCAAATAGTGTTCGGCTACAAGCTTCCAGTCTCCCGAGTGACGTCAGTCTGCTGGGGAGGGCCCAACCTAGACGAACTGTTTGTGACGACGGCCAGAGACAACCTGGATGCCGTCCATGAGCCGCTAGGTGGCGCCATCTTCACGATACGAGGGACCGGCAGCCGCGGCGTCGAACCACACATGTTTAGATTCGATAACGCAGATTTTTACTGATCAAATATTATTTAAGACTAGCCTCTGCCAGCGGCTTCGCCCGCGTAATACTTAAAATCCTGTTTTTTCCCGTTCCTATGGGAATTTCGGGAAATCCTTTCTTATCTCGCGAGAGTCTTAAGACGAACCTCTGTGCAAAATTTCAGCTTTATAGGTTCACGGGTTTGGGCCCTGCGTTGATGAGTCACCCAGGACTTTGATTTTTATATGTATAGATTAAAGTTAAATAAAATAGTATTTTGTTTAGTTTTGGTTTTCTTTTAATCATCCCTTCCATAGTTTGTATTTTGACGATCACGTGAGGGTGAACCGGGGCAGCCAGTTGACTATAAGGCTAGCCTAGCTGGCGTCGTTGGGGTCGGCTTCCAGTTTAAATTTATGCAGCTAAGTACGTTAAGCCTGGCGCGTGTATTACATAAATCAATCATAAGTACATATTATTTTCACACCTCTGCGTTTGAACACGCCAATTAAAACTAATATTCTACATACCTTAATTATGTAGAAAAAATAGTGTAACTAATATAAGAAAAGTAACACATTTCAAGAGCTGTAAGCAAATAGTATCAACTACGTATCAACATGTTTCTGTATCTCTGTTACATTGCTACTATTTATTTAATAATATATTTTATGAAACCAGCTGCTGCTTATGATGTAAGTAAATATTTAATTATTATTTTTCCATTTATAGGTAGGTAAATAAAACATGTAAATTAATTATTGCATTGCTAATTTAATAACGAAAATTTCTTATTGATTCGCAATAAAACCGGTAAAACAATTTCGAACACGTTTATAATATAGGGATAGCGGGTGCATACGTGACGTAATGGTGAGGTACATGGCGTAATTCATTAGTAACATTAACTCATTGTCAAAGTTTGCTTTACTCATCGTCTGAAATAAAAAAAATGGGTGTAAGCTACCTGCTACAAAGACGCAAAATCCCTCCAGAAGGAACACGGTGGGTTTTAGTCAGTAAAATTCTGACACTCCCTCACCCTGTCACCCACAGCGGGAGGAGTCATTCTGATGATTTCCATTCGATAAAAAAGGGATCCTACATACTTAAGCACTGCTACTTACATGCTGAGCTGGATTTTTTTGCTGTCGTTTGGCAGGTCAAATACTTATTCTCGGACCACTACAACATATTCGAGTACACGAACATGACCTTCACTCACGCCGAGAGCCCCGTCTGGGACCCAGACTGCAGCACGCTGTACTGGGTCGACGTGGTCAACCAAGACGTGCATGCCTTGCACTATTTCACGAAGGAGCACAAAGTTAAACATATTAGTAAGTGCGAAATATCTGATCATTGTCTGTTGTCCCAAATGTCAGTATTTTCGAATAACTGCCTCGGTGCTCTAGTTGTCGCATAGCGCGACTGCTGTACACGGGTTTCGAAATCGATTCCCGGGTTAGGCCGAAATCGCTTTGTGCGTTTTAAAAACTTTCGCAAAGCAGCCTGGAGTTTGCAAGTCGGCGGTGTTACAGCCCCGTGCCAGGAAGGGCACGTAAATCGTCCCCGAATACTACTCAGTAACAGTCGAAGTTATAATTCGTCAGAGGCCGTCAGGCGGATTTGAGAAAACTCTAGCACTAGGGCTTGTTAGGTGATTAAAGAAAACCTGCAGCTCACTCGATAACAAGAAGACTCATTAACATATTCATACAACTGCCCTGTAAAGTAAACCTATAATTGCTACATTTCTGCTACATATCCATTGATACCACCTTAATCCAAGGTTCAGTTTTTGTTGCTATGCCGCATAATACTTAATGCATCGGCCTCTTTATGTGTGTCAGTCTGGAATTTAAGAGACTGCTTTATACTTATTAGAAGAAATCTCATGCACATTTTTTCAGATTTTGGTGAAGTTAACATAGTAATTCCGATAAAGAACAGCAGTCGGCTGCTACTGGGTGTTAGAAACGAGTTGTTTCTAATGGACTGGAACAAGCCCGGGGATTCCGCCCTGAGGTTCTTGGCAGCCTTCGAC
The DNA here is from genome assembly GCA_002382865.2 of Heliothis virescens. Lineage (NCBI taxonomy): Eukaryota > Metazoa > Arthropoda > Insecta > Lepidoptera > Noctuidae > Heliothis > Heliothis virescens. The sequence goes on along the minus strand of NWSH02000605.1, from coordinate 7,649,721 downwards.
TTAGGCTTACCCGATAACATTTTGAATGAGGGAAAGGTGGACGCGTTGGGACGATTCTGGGGAGGTAACTAAGTAGTTCATTACGATTCTAATTTGGTGACGTAAACTGCGTTTCTCTCTGCTTCAGCAGCGTGAAGGGCAAATACCGTTGAGCTGGAAATGCTAGCAGTGATTGTAATTAATTAAGACTTAATTAGCACTATGTGCATTCGGTCGTTTTTATGCGCTATNCCCAGGACTTTGATTTTTATATGTATAGATTAAAGTTAAATAAAATAGTATTTTGTTTAGTTTTGGTTTTCTTTTAATCATCCCTTCCATAGTTTGTATTTTGACGATCACGTGAGGGTGAACCGGGGCAGCCAGTTGACTATAAGGCTAGCCTAGCTGGCGTCGTTGGGGTCGGCTTCCAGTTTAAATTTATGCAGCTAAGTACGTTAAGCCTGGCGCGTGTATTACATAAATCAATCATAAGTACATATTATTTTCACACCTCTGCGTTTGAACACGCCAATTAAAACTAATATTCTACATACCTTAATTATGTAGAAAAAATAGTGTAACTAATATAAGAAAAGTAACACATTTCAAGAGCTGTAAGCAAATAGTATCAACTACGTATCAACATGTTTCTGTATCTCTGTTACATTGCTACTATTTATTTAATAATATATTTTATGAAACCAGCTGCTGCTTATGATGTAAGTAAATATTTAATTATTATTTTTCCATTTATAGGTAGGTAAATAAAACATGTAAATTAATTATTGCATTGCTAATTTAATAACGAAAATTTCTTATTGATTCGCAATAAAACCGGTAAAACAATTTCGAACACGTTTATAATATAGGGATAGCGGGTGCATACGTGACGTAATGGTGAGGTACATGGCGTAATTCATTAGTAACATTAACTCATTGTCAAAGTTTGCTTTACTCATCGTCTGAAATAAAAAAAATGGGTGTAAGCTACCTGCTACAAAGACGCAAAATCCCTCCAGAAGGAACACGGTGGGTTTTAGTCAGTAAAATTCTGACACTCCCTCACCCTGTCACCCACAGCGGGAGGAGTCATTCTGATGATTTCCATTCGATAAAAAAGGGATCCTACATACTTAAGCACTGCTACTTACATGCTGAGCTGGATTTTTTTGCTGTCGTTTGGCAGGTCAAATACTTATTCTCGGACCACTACAACATATTCGAGTACACGAACATGACCTTCACTCACGCCGAGAGCCCCGTCTGGGACCCAGACTGCAGCACGCTGTACTGGGTCGACGTGGTCAACCAAGACGTGCATGCCTTGCACTATTTCACGAAGGAGCACAAAGTTAAACATATTAGTAAGTGCGAAATATCTGATCATTGTCTGTTGTCCCAAATGTCAGTATTTTCGAATAACTGCCTCGGTGCTCTAGTTGTCGCATAGCGCGACTGCTGTACACGGGTTTCGAAATCGATTCCCGGGTTAGGCCGAAATCGCTTTGTGCGTTTTAAAAACTTTCGCAAAGCAGCCTGGAGTTTGCAAGTCGGCGGTGTTACAGCCCCGTGCCAGGAAGGGCACGTAAATCGTCCCCGAATACTACTCAGTAACAGTCGAAGTTATAATTCGTCAGAGGCCGTCAGGCGGATTTGAGAAAACTCTAGCACTAGGGCTTGTTAGGTGATTAAAGAAAACCTGCAGCTCACTCGATAACAAGAAGACTCATTAACATATTCATACAACTGCCCTGTAAAGTAAACCTATAATTGCTACATTTCTGCTACATATCCATTGATACCACCTTAATCCAAGGTTCAGTTTTTGTTGCTATGCCGCATAATACTTAATGCATCGGCCTCTTTATGTGTGTCAGTCTGGAATTTAAGAGACTGCTTTATACTTATTAGAAGAAATCTCATGCACATTTTTTCAGATTTTGGTGAAGTTAACATAGTAATTCCGATAAAGAACAGCAGTCGGCTGCTACTGGGTGTTAGAAACGAGTTGTTTCTAATGGACTGGAACAAGCCCGGGGATTCCGCCCTGAGGTTCTTGGCAGCCTTCGACTTAGGCTTACCCGATAACATTTTGAATGAGGGAAAGGTGGACGCGTTGGGACGATTCTGGGGAGGTAACTAAGTAGTTCATTACGATTCTAATTTGGTGACGTAAACTGCGTTTCTCTCTGCTTCAGCAGCGTGAAGGGCAAATACCGTTGAGCTGGAAATGCTAGCAGTGATTGTAATTAATTAAGACTTAATTAGCACTATGTGCATTCGGTCGTTTTTATGCGCTATGAAAACCTTATCATTTGTTCTGTCCGTAATACTCTAGTTGCTTCAATAATCTTGATACACTGAGCAGAAACCAATTCTAGGTACCAGCGGGTAGCGGGGTGGGGGGTATAGACAAATGCACAGGCATTCGTAATTTATTTGCGGAACGACACCGAGTTTTTCGTGAATTAATTGAAACTTATTACCTAATGTTTTTAAGGTACAAAAGGTCATCAGCGTGGCAATAAGGTGAAACACGATGAGGGAGCGCTGTACAGCATTGAAGCGCCCGAATTCACCCCTAAAGTCCATTTGAAGCCGGTGTCCATCTCCAACGGGCTGGTGTGGTCACTCAACAACACTATCATGTACTACATAGACTCGCTGTCTAGGAAAATCGAAGCGTTCGACTTTGATTTAGTTAAAGGACGAATAAGTATGACTTTTATTTAAAAACTAGCTTCCGCCAAGGGTTTCACCCGCGTCCAGTTGCAAATACTCCGCGCACCCGTACAAAATGTAGCCTTCCTCATTGAATTGGCCATCTAAAACTGAAAGCTTTTTTCAAATCGGACCAGTAGTATCTACCTGAGATTAGCACGTTCAAGCAAACGAACAAACGCTTCCGTTTTATAATATTTATTTTAAAATATATTTTTTATCATAGCCTTGGAGTCGTTAGCTTTCGAATTCCCATTAAACAGCCCGATCTGCAGTGGGCTCAGCTTTCTTACAATAACTGTATAATAATTTCAAGGTAAACGCCGCACTATCCTGGAATTAGATGAATATTGGGATGACGATGTTATAGCAGACGGAATGACCATAGACAAAGATGGATTCATATGGATAGCTCTTATGTTCCACGGCTGTGTAAGTACTTAGTAATCACCTACATAAATACATACGAATAAAATATATGTTTGGATCTGCCGGGGCTGCGGGATTGTTCGAAAAAGTTACCGCGGCCCTGGCACATAAAGGGCTCCCGAAGGAACACAGTGGGTTTTTGTCAGTAAAGTCTGACACTCCCTCACGCTGTCACCCAAGCCGGGAGATTCATCTGATGATTTCCCATCGATAAAAAAAGGTATGTTTGGATGTGTTATTTTATCCGCAGATAGTCCGCATTGATCCAGACAAACAAGAAATAGTGGAGCGCTACAAGTTACCTGTGACGCTCACCACATCTCTGACGTGGGGGGGTCCAAAGTTCGACGACCTCATTGTGACCACATCTCGAAGAAACATGCAACCTGATAAGCTGAAGGAACAACCGCTAGCTGGAGCAGTCTTTGTGTTACATCATATGGGGACGGCAGGAGTGCCTGGCAATAAATTCGTTTTTAATAATGCTGATAAATATTGAAAACTGCGTGATGATTTTTTTTTTGACATGGGCAATGAAGCAACCTCATCCTTTATTATGATAACGATTTGAAGAAGTGTGAAAAGTTGCTTATGTATAAAGCATTTAGGAGAATAAAAATATAATTCAGGTATATCTTAGGTATATCGGGTGTTGTTATCTAAATTATTAAAAAAAAACGAAAAAATATAATTATTAATGAAATAATTTATTAGAGCACATGAATACAACCAGAGTAATGTAACAAGAGACTGTATAACACTTTAGACTCTATCAATAAATAACATCTAAACAACTTAACATCACAAGACAACAGCGAGGAGTGACTAGATCCGAGATGCACTGCCAACAACGTGGGAACTGCACACGGGAGAGAAAGAATCAGTGGAAGTGCCCTTATACCTGTACAGTACGAGAACCAGCGTCGCCAAATTAACACACATTCTACATTTAAAATGAAAGAAAACAACTGACGTTTAAATTCATCTAGCCGTAAACGACTACTTTTCGTTTATCAAAATAAGTCTCTAAGCATTTTGGATAAGGTTGTTTTTACGTCACTGAGTGTTGCCATTCGGCGCGTATAGTTGCGTCGGGCGCAACAGTTCAAGGGCACTTGCACTCTTGTTCTTTCTCTTCCGTGGAACTGCATCTTTCATTTAACAAGATTTCATTTTCAAAATAGACGAATTTTAAAATTTATTTTTTAATTTAGCGAAAAGTTTCAATTCGATTTATAAGACAATTATTTAAATAGTAAACGTTTTAAACCATCGAAATATTTTGGAATTCCCACCGAAATTATGTTAAGATGCGATTATTTTGTACAACGCTACTTAGTATCTAACGAATAGATCAATTGCATGAGTTACAATAACTTTGTTTAGGCACATTTTTCTCATAATATATTACAAAGAACATTGTAATTAATGAACGATAAAAAGCTCTATAAACTGACTTACATTTAACATATTAACTTATTTTAAACCCATGCGCTCTTATACATACAAATGTATGTAATATTTCAAGTTGATTAAATTCCTCATTGTCGAGGTATCAAAGTTTTAGTAGGAAGCTAGATAACAGATGTAGAAGAACAAAACTACTTGTTTGCAACTATTCTCGTTAAAAAAATAAACCTGTTGGTTTTCACTCCTTTGCATTATACATCCTTTATTTTATATCATATACACATAATATGCAACTAGAAAACTACATTGGTGGAATATAATTATTATAACATTTGGACTCACGCTAAAATATTCAATGAAAGTTCTATGAGTTATATAATTCTTCTTAAAAGGAGCTAACGACAGATAAACAACTCCATCCCATTTCCCGCAAGTGTAACACCCTTAAAGTAATTGACACGAAAGCAATCACCCTCTATATGAGATATAGAACTGTATGTACAGACGCCAGCACGTCATCATTTTACCTCAATTTGACGAATTTGTTCAATAGATTTTCAGCCTTATCACAATAGTGGAAGGTTAATGTTCGATTGGTAAAATGTTACAGATGCTGGCGTCCGTACTATGAACGGATTACACACACATACTCATGTCAAATTACATAGAAACTATCAACTATTCGATATAAGAGCACTGGCAGTGTGTGGCTGTCCCAATACTTACTGTACATACACTTACGAACGCACATCAACCTACCTCAATCTGACAATTTTTTTCAATAGATTTTCAACATTATCACAATCGTGGAAAGTTACAAATTTGATTGACAAAATCTGACAGATTCGGATAGATTGAGCTGCTGTCGTCTGTACATTCCCTTTCAAATACATACCTACCTAGGTACATACCTAGGTAGTTTCCTACCTCGATTCCTTCAAATTAATTTAATGTTATCAATTTCAGCACATATTCTGTGGACGCATATAGTTTAGAATGTGTGCCAAGATTGTCTACATAATACAAAGCGAACTCGAAGTTTTTTTTGTTTCCTTTCCCTTTCCAATTTTTAAGTAGGATTAAAGATTTGAATTTTTCATGAAAAATTTACTGTGATTTTTGCGAGCCTAATACTTTTTAAATATATTTTTGTATATATGAAACATTCACCAATCCAATGGACACGCCCAAACCTAACGCACTAAGTTATGTAATAAAAACTATATTATATCGATATTGATGTTTCCGTATTTGTGCCTACGACGCCTAAATCGCATATTATATAATGTTAAGATAAATACCTACACCGGTATCCAGATAGTAATATTATTTTATAATTCACTAACTAACATTAAACATAATAGTGTCTAATGTTTAAATTCTAATATTGATAATATTCCATCGCATAAATTCCTCATTATCGTTTCATATCGATAATTCAACATCATCGATCATTCGAGCTAATAAATCGATGTTTTCAACAAATTAAAGTTCTTATGAGCAACTTTAGGACGTTTTTATTCTGAAAGTAGTTTAAAAATAAGAACTAACACATTATAATCTAAATTAAGAGTACTATAACAACAATATTTAAGTTATTCGAAATGTCTTTTAAAGAAAAAATCTATACATATAATAAAATATTAAATATAAAAACAAGCTTTAACATATTCCCCATTCAATTACATTGCAATACGATTACATTGCTATTCTAGTAACAAAAACATTGCATAGACACTGGATAACAATTTGAAAAAAATATCACAATAAATACATGTCTAGTTCTTACAAAATTATTCCCAATAAATATCCAACATACGTGTAGAGAGAGCTTTCATAACTATTTCTAAATATCACCATAAACTTTACCATTGCACGAAACTGATCTTATATGAAAAAAATGGACGTCACAATTCCATCGACATTTAGGTCAGTTGGTTATCTTAGGGGCGAATATTTGTGACGAAAACGACCCAGCAGAACTATCGAGTCATGTCATCATCACTTTTGTTGTAGTCGGACTTTTACCGAAATTCCTAGTTAGTACAAATTTCGGCGATCTTTAACAAAAACCCGTATTTTCATTGTACCCAAATTCTGTACAAATAAATAATAATTTTCTTCTATTTTATTCATAAAAGGACCAGTTTCATATCAACATATGCCACTAATAAGTAAACGATCGTCCTTATCGTATATTTTGTATTGAGTCGGATTGTACAGGGTCGTTTTGTAATGCGGCGGTTGAATGATTAGCCGGATCGTCACTGCGATACGTTCTTCAGTAAGACGAATCATACTTAGCTGCATCGTAGTTGGCATTGCATTAAATTTAGTGGCGAATACATTCCGGCGGTTTTTATTCAGCTGCCACATAGGTACTATTTTTTTTTAATGTAACCATGGAGTTTCTTACCCGTTCTTCTACATAGGAATGGGCAGCTTAGCTATGACTAATATTTTTTGACATTCATAAGTGCTTGTAAAGGCCTAAATATAATAAATGATTTTGATTTGACTTTGTTGCATTAAATCCGGCTATTCGTTGAACAACTGCGTTTCAAAACGGCCCTGTTTTTGATAACGGCTAGTCGTAATATAATATGGCGAATTAGGGTCTCCCCACATTCATCGACGCGGAATCGGCACACTACTCGACTTATCGCCAAAACTTACTTACAAACGGCTCGTTTCAGCGCGTTCGAGCCTATGCGAATGATATTGGTAACACCCATATCACGTAGACATAAAGGCTTTTTTGACCGGTGTTAGCCGATTCCGCGTCGACAAATGATGGGAGACCCTTATACAATCCGTTTGTGATAACCTAACTCAATAACGTCAACTAAATGAACTGTTGTGACTATACCTTTGGTGCGACGAGCCCGCTCATCATGTCGAAGGTGTTTCCGTCTGGCGCAACCCTGACATCACCGGCAGCCGTGTTCACTACCAGCCAGCCTGCTTCGTCTAAACCCTTTATAGTGCCGTCCACTGGACTCGATGTAGCCTCACTTTTTACGCGGATGGATTCACCACTGAAATAGAAATAGGTTTGATAAATATTTAAATGCTATTGTAGTAGTTTTTGTATTGAAGGGTGGGGCGTTTTGGGGGCTGTTCTTTATAAAAATAAATTCCTTGACGTTCAAATCGTGCTGCTTTGCGTTTGAGAAATCCACAGCCTATATGCGAATAATGCAACAGAAACTAATTTTTTATAATATTCAATCTTTATGATTAAATTATAAAAAAATAATATGTGAAATATGTAACGTATGTAGAGCCGTCAAAATGCAAAATAGAAATGCATTTTTTGGGTTCAAAAATGTCAGAAAGTTCCACTTCTATAAATTATCAAATCAAATCCGATTTATGAAAATGGTCATTCGATTAACATTTTATCGATAATAACTCTCAATACTCACGTATGCAACCAATACTGATAATACTGTTCTAAGAAGGCATCGATCCCGCCCTCCGTGTTCATGTAATCGAGTATTCGCTCTAGTTGCGAGCAGTATCGAGCTAGGAAGCGTTCTATCGACATCGGCGCTAGTGTTGTGCCATGCTGCTTGTTGTGCTCCGCTATGATATCGTTCAGGCACGTTGTTGGGACACTGTTCGATATGTTCACGCCGGTACCTAAAATTCGAAATAAATATGAAATGTTATAGTTTGTGGAAAGAATTTTACTTAGAAAGATTAACAAATAAAGATAATAATATTACCTAATTATAACGCTCTAGAGTTTATTTGTTTTTATAAAATTTATCTTCGACTTTTTTGCTAAAATTGACCATAATTTTTGACCCGTTCAAACTTTGACCCACATTCTGAAGTCTTAAAGTTGGTAAATGACCCGTCCACACCCCTGTTCCATTTGATCCTTACTTCTAGGGACACCCTGTATATTTTCAGTTTTAGTTTAAAATGTACAGACGACAGCACATCAAGTTACCACAATCTGTCAAATTTCTGCAATTGTTCGATTGGTAAAATTTGACAGATTCGTATACGTTGACCTGCTGTTGTCTGTACTATGTTGACTTAATAAAGTGAACATGCATGTTTACCTATGTTTACGTAAACCTCATCTCCGATACAGTTGGCTGTGGTGATGGTGCCTCCAATCTTCACGTCGCGCCCGTAGTAGATGTCGTTAGGCCACTTTATCCTGATATAAATAAACCATAGATTTATTGAAAAAAATATATATATTTTATTTTTGTTAATGTGTGCCAGGAAAAAAACTTGACTGTGGCGCCTTCTTCATTAAATTGTAAAATTTTGTAAAAGAATAATAATCTAAACGACATGAATCTTCCAAATAGCTAACTAGTATTTCGTACGTTGAGAAAATATGGTAATGTTATTCACCTAATGTCCAAATGTTCATAGGCGGGTTGTGACCGGATGGCCCTCACTGCGGCCAGCGCGGCGGCGTGTTGCACTAGCGGGAGTGTCGGCGATATTTTCAGCCACACCTGGGAAGATATAATGTATTAGTAACACGTATGAAATATATCACTGTAACCCGTGGCGAAGCTAAAAAAGTGACACCCCTTAAAGGAAAAAAGGAAAGGGATTTGTAACATGCGCGAACAGAGCGAGCTTTTTTTTAGTAAGTCCAGGGGCCCCCTCAGATTCATTCGAGCATTACCCCGGCTAGCCCCTTCGTAGCTACGCCACTGACCGTACCTTGCCCTTCTTCCTTCCCCATTCCCACGCCGTGCGCGAGTGGCGCCGCTGTTATGTGTCACACATGTTACTGTACTGTGTACCTGCAGCGACATGGCAGCCTGTCCGGGCGGCGTGATCCACACGTTGCCGCCCCTGCCGCGTCCGGCCGCCTGCCGCCGCGCCACTGCGCCTACGCCGTGCGCGAGTGGCGCCGCTGTTATGTTCATCGTTGACGTCATCACGTCCGCGTACACCACTAGCCGGCCGATGCGGGATGACGTTAAGTTCTGTAGGATAGGAATAACATTTAAATATCGTCAGTAACAATCGCACGGTTGGACCGATGGCTAAACAACGCTTGGTGCGGTCGGTTCGTCGACTTTCGAAAGGCACGTTAAATCGGTGGGTCCCGGATGTCATTTGAACATCTTTCACGATCGTTATAAGTAGTCAGAAACCAGAAAGTCTGACAACCAATCTTACTAAGGGGTGGTTATCAGGTTGCCGTCAAAGTGGACAGTAGCTAAGTCAGATAAAAAACACTGGTACTCAGCTGCATCCGACTAGACTGGAAGCCGGCCTTAATATAGTTAGGAAAAGGGTAGGAAATGATAGAAAAACTGTTATGATATTCAACACGCATATTTTAGGGCAACAAATACTCACATCGAAGTACTCAACAGTAGAAAAATGCTCGGGGCACTCATAGACGTGCACGGGCAGGAAGGCGGCGGAGGGTGGGTGCAGCGGCTCCTCGCCGCGCAGGCACCACTGCAGGCGCAGCTCGCCCAGCGCCAGCACGCGCGCGCCGCCCGCCGCCGCGCACGCCTCCACTAGCCGCAGCTTGTGCTACGTACCACGAGATATTACATGGACGAACTTTATTGTGGAATGTGGCAGGAATTTTCTGTCGCCATCTTGATGATATTGCAGTATCGAGACGGTATTCTGAACATCGATATCGATATTTTTGAAATATCGATATGGTAATATGAACGTCGATATCGATATTTTTGAAATATCGATATGGTATTATGAACGTCGATATCGATATTTTTGAAATATCTATATGGTATTGTGAACATCGTTAGCGATATTGTGGGAATATCGATGCGTTTACATAAATTAGATTTAATACAAACAATACGCTTTTATATGCTTGTTTTGTCTTTTGCGACAGAAAATTCCGTACAACAACATGCAACATCGATAGAAAAAATTAAAGATCAAATCCATGTACGAAATGACGTTTAGCTTAAATGACATTGCATTATTTAAATAAGCATGGTTTGATCTCGGTGACCGAAGCGATGTTATAGTCGAAATTCATGATTCATTTAGTTCTATCGAATGTTGAAATATGGGTATATAGCTGTGAAAAGGAGGTGATTAATAATTATAAATAACAAATTATTATTAAACTATTTTAGATTAAAAAAAACATTGGAAGCCATTAGCGTGCATAATATAATAATAATTACAAAAAAGTGACAATTCGTATGCACAAAATGTAAGCATTATTAAAATTATACAAAACTTTTAAGAGTGAGTTTTTGAGAATCAAAGGACAAAAGCTTGTAGTGCTTAGAATACGCACTTTCCAAAGTTATGTCGCTCACTCTTAAAATGTAGCCATAGTGTGATAAATACTAATAGTGAGTCAGCTTTGTATCTCAACAGCATACCAATTGGATATGGTATGAATGCTGTTTCTTTCGAATAGGAATTTATTAATTGATTCAGGACTTCTCGCGAAGGGCATGTCAGACTTTCTGACTAAAAATCATGAATGTTCCTTTGAGATTTTTTTGTGTTCCAAGGCCGTGGTAACTCTTTTGAACGCTCCTACAGCTCAGGACTCTACCGAGACTGCAATATTTGCGGTTTTATTTATTTGCTGTTCATCCCATCGAAAAGAGAAGTCATCCAAAAATTTCTATAGACTAAAGGTCAGCCTTTAGTCTAATTTGACCCACTATAAGGATTTAGCACATTATAGTATTGCATTACACCATTTTGTGAAGCGGTGCGTCTCACCGGGCATCACACGGTCACGTGGCCCGGGCCGGCCGCTCGTCTCGGCCACGCCGCCTAGCGGGGAACACGCGTCACTAACGTATACACAGGTCAACATGGCGACTCAACTGACATTACTGTATTCTACCTTGCCTGCATATATTTTGAAGGTTTAAAGTAAATATATTCTTTTTCGGTTATACAAGCTGTATTTTTGATTTGATTATTTTTATACACTGTATATGACAGCTCATCTAGAAATGTGTGTTTTTACATGATTTTTTAATTTTGTCTTCTCAAATTCAAAGACAATTTTGATTGGATTATTTTTTTCCATTCTGAGAGTATATGACACATTCTTTCTACTGAACCTACTTAGAATAAAAGTTTATCTGTGGCAAGATTACACAATGCAAAATATAATTTATTCAATGATCTACCATATCCTTGTAATGAAACCAAATGACGGTGTGTCTACTAAGCCCAACGTGTGACAGAGTTCGAAAGATTGTTCAAACCTAATCAATACCGTACATCTAAGTATGCAAATATGCACATCACAAATTATATTTAACTACTCTTACTCATAAGTTGCTTATTTAAGACATTTATATTTTGATAAGCAACGTCAGTTCAAACAGATTATTTTGGAAGAATGGACCCTAAAGTTTATAGTACCTTTGTGTGTTTGTTCTAGCCAATCAGTCTCTTTTGTGTGTATATTTCAATATTTGTTCCCCTAAAGTGTATCAAAATATAAATATCAACATCGGCGATTGCTACATTGATGGTGATGCGAAATAAACATATACAAGTGATGTATTCAGTCAGTGTGTACACTTACCACATGGTTTCCTAAGAAGAACCCTCTTGTATAGTCTATTTGAGTCAGTTCTTGAGGGTCTTTGACGTGAAGGCCCAGGATGTCTCCTAGTATTTTGTGAATGATGCCCAGACGGGCTTCATTGCTCTTCATGCCTTCTTCCCCTAAGTAGTCGCTGGGATCCGCTTCTAAGTGAATCTACAAAATAATATAGGCAGTTCTTACTTTTCCTTTATCGTTCTCATATAAATCTTGGACTACACAGCATTTTGTTATGTAATGATAAATTATATTATTGCTGATCTGTCAAGTCATTAAGTGCACACTTATGCAGGGCTGGCTCATTCTTCAATTACGCAAAAGTGATATTTGGTATTTATCACGAAGAAAGACTTTGTTGGATGTGGCTTAACCTTAAGATGGTTATTGATAGAATGGTGGAATCAACCAGGCAGATAACGCAAGTGAGGATACATTCACTTCAAGAGATACTTTAGTACTAAGTTTATTGATACAAACCTGTGAGAATATAGCAATGCCTCTATTAGTAAGGTCAGTAGCCTGCAGCAGCGAGGGAGTGCGCCACGTTTCCTCTGAAGCCAGCACCTGGATGTCCAGCTCATGGCCAGGGTGCCCCGTGTACTTGGACGGTCTACGCACAACCAGGGTTTATAAACAACTGTTATACTAAAATGAACTTTATGTCAATTGTATAACATACAAAATTCCCTGATATTTTCGCATGCCAGCTCAATTTAATGGCATGTTTCTACAAGTTTGTGTCTTATACAATTGCCATAAAGTTCATTATGCTATGTTGTAAAAATTCCGCGATACTAAAATGAACTCTATGTTAATCGTATAACATACAAAATTCGCAATTTTTTTCGCATTTTAGCAATTTTTTGGCTCGTTTTTTCTAGAGTGTATCATATACAATTGACATAAAGTTCATTATGCTATGTTGTAAAAATTCCGCGACGTTAAATGAAACCTAAGGATATAGTTAGACTATGTTCAAAACTTGCGACGAAACGAGTGTTCTAAGTCACAGATTAAATACTATACAGAGATTCCACTTTTAATATACAATGTGAATTAATGTAACGTTCTGTATCCACATAGTAATTAATTATCTTCTAATTTGTAGAACCCAACATTTCAAAGATTAAGTATTCAAGTAGCAATAATATATTTTTGAAGCATATCCACTATTGTAATGTGTGTTTTGTGAACCGCTAAGAAGCCACGTAGAAAGGATTTTTTATATTCGTAGCGCAGTTTCAATACGTCACAATTTGTGTGAAATATAGTGGGGGTAGTAGTCAATTGTTTTAATTACATTCCTTCAGTTGTTAAGTATATCTATTCTACAATATAACAATGGAGACAGACCTGATGCATTTCAATGTAACATATAAGTATGAACCTATTCAAGTAGGTAAATCTTAGGCAGATGACACAATTATTTGAAGCAATGTTACGTACAAAATGTTCAGGTCAGTCGCTAATTTTATAACAATATAGTATGTATTAGCCATATTCCTTATTCAGCCACTCTATTATCAATGTACTTAGCTTGTATAATGCAGTCAATGTAATATTGTACAAAAGTGTGTGTATGAGACATTATCATAGGTCGTAAACAGACAACACATCTACACATATACATGCATATAAATATTATAAAGGTACGCGTCTACACAAATTATGGTACAGACGACAGCACATCAAGTTACCTCAATCTGTCAAATTTCTACAATAGATTTTCAACCCTATTACAGTAGTGGAAGGTTAATGTTCTATTGGTGAGATTTGACAGATTTGGGTAGGTTGATCAGGTATCGTCTGTACAAAACTGTATTAGGTCGATTACTTTTTGAACCGACTATTACGTTTTCATCGAAAAAAAAAATAAGGAAGTCGACGCATGCCTTTAATTCATAACTCAAAATAAGCATTTCAACCTACATAAAATGTGTAAGTATTAATTAAATAATGTAGGTTCCTACTGTAAAAAAATCAATGGTTTATTTTATTATACAAAATAATAATGTTTTGTTGCATCATCAATATCATTCGTGAATAATAACAGCATTTTTAAAACTCAAAATCTAAAATTAAATGCGTATAAATGTGTCATAACATGAGGCTGGTAGTAAAGGACCTCTAAGTCAATAGTATATTTTGCGTACCGATACATATTATTTTCCTGACTTGCTCTGTAAATTGATTAAAATGTTATTTAAACCACAATATTTTGTTAGCAAAAACACAGAGAAATAAGTATACAGAGTGAAGTATTGCAATTGCAACCTTTTTGAAGAAGACAGATTTGAAAAAGGAACGTGTGGATGAACACTCCAATTGCTCTATAATGCGTGGTCACAATAAACACATTTAACACACAATGTAAGTAATAAATAAAATACACTTACTGTCTGTCGCTTTCAGTGGAGAACTGTTTCTTCGCAGGCGAAGCTTGATAGCAGAATATATGATGTTTCATCTTGACAGACTTCCATTTATCGTAATTGAATTGCACAACTTCATTCTCACGAACCTGGAGACAAAAATGTTCATGCATCAATTATAAAGACAGTGAAGACTAAGCGAATGGGAAATAGACCCTTTCTTAGGGTTTGGCCTTCATCCCCTTAGTAAAGCCGACGTTACCATTTGATATGCCTCATCAGGCTGATTTTAACAGCGTTATTATGGCATGCTCCAGCTTTAGTAAATTGACGGGCCCACGCCCACGCCAGTCTGAGTACCTCAGCAGTCTTATAGTATGGCAGCACGGTGTGCAGCAGGTCGGAGCAGAGCGCCAGCAAGCGGCCGCCGGCCAGCAGGTGCGCCAACAGCAGCGGCGCGGCGCGGCCCACGCACCCCGCCACCGCCACCAGCGCCGCCCGCCCGCGCCACGCCCCGCCTTCTAGCGCCGCGCGGGACACCACGTATAAGGTGTACCTAGTCACACAAATATAAGAATTACACCTTTGCTCCTGAAGACAGATTATAGAATACGGGATGCTTATGACCCACAGCAATATGCAGCAGGCTGGGGATAAAAACGCGAAATAGTAGGGTAATAGAGCGGATAGGAAAGGGTAATTGTGAATGGTCTAACCCGTTTCGGGTCGACCACACGTGTTGTGAGCAATTGCGTAGGCATCCTAGTAAAATTAAACATTGCAAAATGAAGCAATGGTCTTCAAATAAAAGTCAGCCCATGCTCATTCATATTGTTGAATTTTGCTGTTAGAATTTGAATTCCATTAACTACATACTCTGTGGATTAAATATTTGCCTGTATGTAGTAATATTTGCATAGTGCTATAGAACATGCTAAAAAGTGCTTCATAGTCAAATCAAACTAATATTATAATGTGAAAGTAACACTGTCTATCTGTTACATTTACAGTGTTATATTCTATAGTAATTTTATAAATATACTGCACAAAACTTACGCATGACTTGAAGAACATGGTAACATTTTACCTGAATACACAGCATGACATGTTTTAAATGTTAAATATCAAATAAATCTAACCAATTAGCCAATAAATAAACAAATATACTATTTATTTGATACAAGCCAAGCTGATGTAAATTTGCCTAAGCTCAGCGTATATCATAGGAATCCACAAGACACTCACACTCACCTATCACAATCCAGTACTTTCCTAAGGGATGCCTCCAAATTATCTCTAGCTACTACACTATCAGAATATATCAACACATTTGGTGACTTTGTATTCACTAATGGACGGGAACTTTTCACAGATTTCGGAGTACTCTGCTGTGATGTCGAACTCCTTGGTTCCTCCTGAACAACTGGGTAACATTCTATTTGGGACTGCGGCCTCTTTGGACCGGTAGTACTAACTATCCTTTTATGAGTAGTTACAGACTTTATTTGACTAGATATGTTTAGTAAAGAAGTTGACAGTTGGCTGGTGCCTTTCTTCAAGTCAAGTTTTAAACTAGATTTTTTTGGTGTGATATTATGTTGTATTTCTACGGTCACATTTTCCACAATTACTTCTTTATCTTCCGGCTGTGAGGGCTCAGGTGCCTTTGCTACTTCTTCTGTAGTTTTATTGCTTTCTTCAGGGTTGTCTACATCCTCCCCTGACAACGACTTGCCAGTGTTGACACTGACATCAGCTAAGGTGACAGTTTTCCTAGGAGGTGGTACTTCTAATACCAAGTCCCCACTGCTGCCATTCATCTGTATGGTATTCTTAGTGTCAGACTTGATATCTACAACTTTGGACAGTTTCCTCAGTAGGGCTGCATGTACTGGCCATTGGAATTCAGCTGGCGATTGTTTGAGGCTGTACTGGATGTCACTACGGAGACTCCTCATTGATGGGTCTGAAGCCTTATTTGGTTCACCGGAAAGTTGCACAGCTAAAATTTAAATTAATTCTGTTGTAATGACTGATCAACTGAAGTATTGTTATATAAAAGAAATCTATATCATATTATTGACTTACTCTGTATCCTGACCACTGGCAAGTTGTGGTCTATAACAAATTCTCCTCCAATAAAATTAAAACCAATAACACTAAGGTGTTCTATATTAGTCTTAACTATTATTGCTAAGTGTGAGCCTGCCTTCCAGGCCACAGGCTGACCCATGGACTCTAACTGAAAAAGAAACAATAATTAGGTGTGGCTAACCTCTAAGTATTTTCTCTGTGAAATTTAAGCTGCTGAAAAACAATTCTGTTCCATTTTCGAATTATCCTTATGAATGGCCAGATATAGGACAAATATGGTCACAAAAAAGGTTGTATTACTTACAGTAATGATATCTTGTCCAGCATTTTCATGAGGTTCCATTTCACATTCAAACAGCACATCTACATCTAAGTCAGTGATAGGAGACTGTTCACCCGACCCTAACGGCAGGCCACTAGCACATGAGACCCAGTCATTAATCTCGATGAGCTGGGTCGGCTTCATACTGCATATCCTAGTGGTATTTGTGTAGTCCAGTAAGTCACATAGATATGCATTTTTTGGGTTTGTGCACAGCTTTGAACTAAGCGTTGGTGTTTCTGTAATTTATAATATTTGAATTAAGAATATTGCAAATCAATGACATGCTTATAATTTTTGTGACCATGAAGTAGTAGGTTATCAAGCCGGTTCGGTAATTAGAGTTTAGTTTACTAAATTAATAAGTAGTGTTAAATTATCTTATCTTTTTTATTTATTACAAAGGTGACCTGAGTATAGCACTTGATGTTTTTATTAAATGAAACATGTACTCACCAGCTGCATTTTCAGGAACTTTGCAAAATGCGACACTCGTATTACCGCTCAGAAACTCGAGGAGTCGAGCCCTGAACGAGCGAATCCGCCAGGTCTTTATAAAGGTCATAGCTATATAAATCGGTGTGAAAAGCATGGTCACAACGAGCACAACACCGACACACAACCCTAATACACCAGCATTTTACAGCGACGCACTAACGTACAATTGGACGTAGTTATGCAAAAATGTTCCAACCCACAAGTCACCCGAAATCGAGATAATGTGATCAAAATACTTTTTATGACACCTAGTATCAGATTTGCAAAAACGTTTCAAGTTTTAAGTCTTCTGTCAGAAAATATTTTTTTCACTTTTGTTCCAACCCACAACCTTTATCACACAATAACTATTTTTATTTTGTTAAAACGTCACAAAAATCTTGGAGCGTTTTAGCAAAACTTTGTAAATCCATTTTATTTTGTAACAAATGTTCCATTTGTATTTGGAACGTTTTTGCAAAAAGGCTTTCTGTATCTTTTAACTTAATTCGCAAAAACATCCAATATCTGAAAATTGGTATATTTTGATAGTTAATATATATTTTTTCTTATCTTAGATTCCCATCCTACATGAAAAACGATATTTTTTCGGTATCATATCATATCATAAGTCAGGGCATAGTTTTTACCTAACGAACGATACCCATTTTTCAAAAATTGAAACTGCGCTTAAAAAGCAACAACTTGTTTATACAGCTGACGAATAAACATGAACTATGAAAAATGCTAGAAAATGAAAACCCTTTCAAGTAGGTATTGAAAAACAGAGAGTAAATCGTAAGAAATTCACAGATAGAAATACTGACTACGTAACTGGCTGCTGGCAAAGGAGATAAAAATTGAAAAAGCTAGATTATATTATATTTTTATGAAAACGGCTCTTGATGGGGATTATAACGAACTTAACATTAAAAAAACGACAAAAGGAGAGATTTCGATTATACATAGATGTGATCTGAAACAGTTATGGTCTAACGGGAAACCCATTGCTCCAGCTAAATTGACTGATTTACAATCTATTTACAAGTTCATTCCAGTAGATTGCCTTAGTTTTTATAAAACATTGATAGCGTCCAATGACGCCATTGCCGATGTCGATAGATTTGGTAAGGAGCTGGATTTCGATCTGGATGATGAATAAATTGTGATGATTTTTCATGCTTTGATACAACTATTTCTTAATAAATATTTTTTTAATAGTGTTTTCATTGTTATACTTATGTTTTAGAAAAAAATATATAGTAACTATCAAAATATACCAATTTTCAGATATTGGAACGTTTTTGCAAATTAAGTTAAAAGCTACTTCCATACAGAAAGCCTTTTTTCAAAAACGTTCCAAGTGCATTTTTTTCATAATTTGTATGAGAAATATTACTAAATTTTAATGACAAGTATATAATAAAATAATGTCTATTTATTTAGTTGAAGTGATACATACTACATAGTTGTACTCCCTACCAAAAAAAAGTGTACCACAAAATTACAAAAACGCGATTTTCTCAGTTCGACCTGCGTGTGGATTGGAACATTTTTGCATAACTAC
The DNA here is from genome assembly GCA_002382865.2 of Heliothis virescens. Taxonomy (NCBI): domain Eukaryota; kingdom Metazoa; phylum Arthropoda; class Insecta; order Lepidoptera; family Noctuidae; genus Heliothis; species Heliothis virescens. The sequence continues at coordinate 7,630,783 of NWSH02000605.1, read as the reverse complement.
GTCCAATTGCAGTCATTTAAAACTTAAATGAAATTGGGTTATCGATTCTAAAGTCCATCGACGTAGCAAAAAGTTTTCGTAAATAAAACCGTATCAAATACACAGTCAACTAATACGGCCTAAAGCAGTGAATGTTTATACACCTACGCATTACACCTACCGCTACACTTTATTATAATTCTAATAAATTATTTCAGAAATTCGATAATTCATTTTCAGTCGCTAGGAGTTAAGTGCGTTCCGTTTTCCAATAATATTTCAGGAGTCAAGGACTAGACATTGATATGTTTTATAATAAGAATTGATAGTTTTCCTAGATATATCAAGTCCCAAACATTTTGTAAGTTTTAATAATATATTTAAATATTTTTTTCAATTAAATATCACTTCGTCGTCACATTTTCAAAAAAAATAAAACCGCACTAGCTGTGAATATTTAATGAATAGGAATGGAAATATCAGCTGTCAAAACAGCGCTGTGCGTTCAGAAATGATAATCTATCTTTGAAAAAACGTCCATCATACGCGATAACTATCTACTTTGAAGTCCTTCCTGTAACTAATTATTTTGAAGTATAACAATCAAAACAGCAAAAGTTTTATATACTTTTTGTATGTATACTACACTACTCCTGTTGCTCACGACTACTTTCATTTACGGCGCCATGTTTTGAGTTAATTGGTTCCTATACACATTTTGTTAAATATAAGTAAATAAGGGGCATAGTGACTTGACTAGATAAATAATTAAGTATGTAAGCGCCAAAGACAGCCATTAGCAGATATTTACCACATATATATTATTTAATATTTGTATGAAAACTAATTAGACATCCCTCATTTGCACTGATTAATCACATTTTCGTCATCCGACGTCATTACAAATCTAAAAACATCAGTGTTTGAATAAAGATGGGACTACAATATACATTTATAGGTATCTGAATGCCCACATAATTACTGAATACAAATACGCTAGTGTTTTATTACTTCATTACTTCTTAAATCATTTCTTAATTTGGTATGTACTTAGATACTTATCTATGAATGTACAGACGACAGCACATCAAGTTACCACAATCTGTCAAATTTCTGCATTCGATTTTCAACCTTATCACAATGGAGGTAGGTTAATGTTTGATTGGTAAAATTTGACAGATTCGTATACGTTGACCTGCTGTTGTCTGTACATGCACAGTCTGGTAAGTCGGTAGGTAGCTACGTAGTCATGTATGTAGGTACCTATCTTGTACCTATATTTGGAGTTTCCTTGACACACTTACCTGCATGATATATGTTGAAAGTCGATAAGTAATCTAAGTAGGCCCTTCTCCCCCGAACCGTCTGCCCTAATTGCAATTATCTTATTGGTGCACCCTGCTGAAAAACTGATACCTGACTGGTGGCTGCATAGCATCACAGAGCACCAAGAGGGATGCTAAATGCAACCATGGCCAGCGCGGTGACTATGAGCAAATTTCTTCAGCTTGGGATGGCCTTTGTCCTTTGGCTTTTGTCTTTGATGGCTGTAGCTGTAGTGGACATTTTAGCTGGCGTCTTTATCTCACGGAAGGGAGAGAAAGAGACTAAGGAAGCATATTCAGTTACTTATCTCCCAATACCTAGTTTTTAATGTAATTGATACAATTTATGGCGAGACCAGTTTCCCACATAGGTTTATGTATATTCCTTAGTATAAAAAACTTGTGACATGGCAACAACGTGACGGATGGAGATAATTCTCACGTTAGTTTTATCGAACGAAACGCTTTCTCCACTTAATGATGTACACGCTTCGATCACGCTAATGTCTAAGATCTAATTAGATGTTACCTGGGCGCTACATTGTTGTAGGAGGTCTATCTGAACCAGGATCACTTAGCTAGTCGGCGACGACGAATTTGTGCTACTTATGTGTAACCGTAGTTGGAAACCATTGCTTTACATCAAACGATTGGGAGGGCACCTAGCCCTCCACACCCCAGTAGATACCCTGGTAAACCGAAAGATACCCCTAGGTAAGACTGCTGGTCAGACAGTAACGACTATCAAAGATGTTCAAATGACAGTCAGGACCCACCAATTTATCGTGCCTTCCAAAACACGGAGAAACATGGTCAAACATAGCTGTACCTTATGATTGATCTGTCCGGCTTTTACTTTGCCAATAGCTCCTCTAACTAAATAAGACATTAGGTACCTCAAAAAGAAAATAGTGTTTTATACTTACCTACTTACCTAATTACACGTAGGTACCTATAGGTACAGTTTTATCCAGACGGCGGGACTATTTATGTAGTATTTAATTACGCACTTAGTTATCCCAAGGCTACAGCCTTTTTTATTGGCTATATTTAAGCATTATCGACCGTCATTAGTCTGTACCAGAGGTGGTAGCAATAAGTTATATTTAATTCGTAGTTTCCATTTTCATGTCTTGCCAGACGTAAAATTACCATAATAAAGGTTTTGTGTTCCAACGATGAATAATTCAATTACTCCCAGATGTTGTATATCACTTAGCCAGAACTGATAATACTAATTAACATTTTCTCCCTCGCCATCTTAATTGATTAACTGGATCAATGCAGTTTTATTTATATTTACATACGTACTCAGGAACTGTAAGTTTATGCACGATAGGAATACGATATCCATCTGTCTGATTGATTTATTTATTGGAAAAGAACATACTTATCTTATTTACTTGTAACTTACCATCCACGTGGCAACACGCAGGTCTGATTTAATTAAAACTTTCTAGCGACCCTCACTCCATCGATAAATCAAAATCAAAAAGCTTTTATTCAAAGTAGGCTGAAAACAGCACTTTGAAAAGCCAAAATTATATGGGACAGCCCCAAAAACGCCCGCTCTTTACCACTTCCTATATGTTTTTGCTGGGAAAAAGAAGTTGCGCAGCAAACTCCCCAGCAAAGAGAAGATGAGCCATCTTCATCATCACCATATTAACTAACGAAAGCATTATTTACCTTCGTTAACTATTTATTAGGAGCCGTCATAATTCAATAGCACATTGCCCTAAGTAGGTAATTACGTTGGCCATTTCACGTAATGTCTATCAGATAGTCATCCCATATCATGTCCTTTTATTGAAACCTAAACTTAAATCAACCAGTCAAGCTTTCATTATGTTGGTTCTTAGTGCTAAGATACAAGAAATGTGACTAAGAAGCAAAACAGCATATCACTTCCCAAGCAAAGCTGCGGGCAAAACCTAATTCATCATTACAGATAACATTTTTAGGGTTCCGTAGCCGAATGGCAAAAAACGGAACCCTTATAGATTCGTCATGTCTGTCTGTCTGTCTGTCTGTCTGTCTGTCTGTCTGTCCGTATGTCACAGCCTGTTTATTCCAAAACTATTAAGACTACACCATTCAAACTCGGTAGGTAGATGTATTATGTTAACCGCTTTTCGATTTTTATGCAAAAACAAAAAAATAATAATATTAGAAGGGGGCTCCCATACATGGAACTGAAACAAAAAAAAATTTTTTTCGTCTAACCTATACTTGTGGGGTGTCTATAGATAGGTCTTTAAAAATAAAATTAAGGTTTCTAAAACCATTTTTTCTCAAAGTCAATCATTTCATAGTTAGACACTTTCAAAGTGCAAAAATGTGTGTCCCCCCCCATGTCATTTCTAAACTACCAGAGTGAAAAATCTAAAAAAGATATATGTTATAAACCTTAACAAAAACTATCAACCAAAATTGGTTTGAACGAGATACAGTCAGTAGTTTTTGAGATATAGCACTTTTTCAGTAACCGCAAATTATAACTTTGTTATTCATATATTTGTATGGAAAACAAAGTTATTTTTTGTTGTCGAGAAATGTTTGTGTTATGACTAATTGTAGGCAATAGGAACGTTTATTTTTCATAGATNGGAGTCAAGGACTAGACATTGATATGTTTTATAATAAGAATTGATAGTTTTCCTAGATATATCAAGTCCCAAACATTTTGTAAGTTTTAATAATATATTTAAATATTTTTTTCAATTAAATATCACTTCGTCGTCACATTTTCAAAAAAAATAAAACCGCACTAGCTGTGAATATTTAATGAATAGGAATGGAAATATCAGCTGTCAAAACAGCGCTGTGCGTTCAGAAATGATAATCTATCTTTGAAAAAACGTCCATCATACGCGATAACTATCTACTTTGAAGTCCTTCCTGTAACTAATTATTTTGAAGTATAACAATCAAAACAGCAAAAGTTTTATATACTTTTTGTATGTATACTACACTACTCCTGTTGCTCACGACTACTTTCATTTACGGCGCCATGTTTTGAGTTAATTGGTTCCTATACACATTTTGTTAAATATAAGTAAATAAGGGGCATAGTGACTTGACTAGATAAATAATTAAGTATGTAAGCGCCAAAGACAGCCATTAGCAGATATTTACCACATATATATTATTTAATATTTGTATGAAAACTAATTAGACATCCCTCATTTGCACTGATTAATCACATTTTCGTCATCCGACGTCATTACAAATCTAAAAACATCAGTGTTTGAATAAAGATGGGACTACAATATACATTTATAGGTATCTGAATGCCCACATAATTACTGAATACAAATACGCTAGTGTTTTATTACTTCATTACTTCTTAAATCATTTCTTAATTTGGTATGTACTTAGATACTTATCTATGAATGTACAGACGACAGCACATCAAGTTACCACAATCTGTCAAATTTCTGCATTCGATTTTCAACCTTATCACAATGGAGGTAGGTTAATGTTTGATTGGTAAAATTTGACAGATTCGTATACGTTGACCTGCTGTTGTCTGTACATGCACAGTCTGGTAAGTCGGTAGGTAGCTACGTAGTCATGTATGTAGGTACCTATCTTGTACCTATATTTGGAGTTTCCTTGACACACTTACCTGCATGATATATGTTGAAAGTCGATAAGTAATCTAAGTAGGCCCTTCTCCCCCGAACCGTCTGCCCTAATTGCAATTATCTTATTGGTGCACCCTGCTGAAAAACTGATACCTGACTGGTGGCTGCATAGCATCACAGAGCACCAAGAGGGATGCTAAATGCAACCATGGCCAGCGCGGTGACTATGAGCAAATTTCTTCAGCTTGGGATGGCCTTTGTCCTTTGGCTTTTGTCTTTGATGGCTGTAGCTGTAGTGGACATTTTAGCTGGCGTCTTTATCTCACGGAAGGGAGAGAAAGAGACTAAGGAAGCATATTCAGTTACTTATCTCCCAATACCTAGTTTTTAATGTAATTGATACAATTTATGGCGAGACCAGTTTCCCACATAGGTTTATGTATATTCCTTAGTATAAAAAACTTGTGACATGGCAACAACGTGACGGATGGAGATAATTCTCACGTTAGTTTTATCGAACGAAACGCTTTCTCCACTTAATGATGTACACGCTTCGATCACGCTAATGTCTAAGATCTAATTAGATGTTACCTGGGCGCTACATTGTTGTAGGAGGTCTATCTGAACCAGGATCACTTAGCTAGTCGGCGACGACGAATTTGTGCTACTTATGTGTAACCGTAGTTGGAAACCATTGCTTTACATCAAACGATTGGGAGGGCACCTAGCCCTCCACACCCCAGTAGATACCCTGGTAAACCGAAAGATACCCCTAGGTAAGACTGCTGGTCAGACAGTAACGACTATCAAAGATGTTCAAATGACAGTCAGGACCCACCAATTTATCGTGCCTTCCAAAACACGGAGAAACATGGTCAAACATAGCTGTACCTTATGATTGATCTGTCCGGCTTTTACTTTGCCAATAGCTCCTCTAACTAAATAAGACATTAGGTACCTCAAAAAGAAAATAGTGTTTTATACTTACCTACTTACCTAATTACACGTAGGTACCTATAGGTACAGTTTTATCCAGACGGCGGGACTATTTATGTAGTATTTAATTACGCACTTAGTTATCCCAAGGCTACAGCCTTTTTTATTGGCTATATTTAAGCATTATCGACCGTCATTAGTCTGTACCAGAGGTGGTAGCAATAAGTTATATTTAATTCGTAGTTTCCATTTTCATGTCTTGCCAGACGTAAAATTACCATAATAAAGGTTTTGTGTTCCAACGATGAATAATTCAATTACTCCCAGATGTTGTATATCACTTAGCCAGAACTGATAATACTAATTAACATTTTCTCCCTCGCCATCTTAATTGATTAACTGGATCAATGCAGTTTTATTTATATTTACATACGTACTCAGGAACTGTAAGTTTATGCACGATAGGAATACGATATCCATCTGTCTGATTGATTTATTTATTGGAAAAGAACATACTTATCTTATTTACTTGTAACTTACCATCCACGTGGCAACACGCAGGTCTGATTTAATTAAAACTTTCTAGCGACCCTCACTCCATCGATAAATCAAAATCAAAAAGCTTTTATTCAAAGTAGGCTGAAAACAGCACTTTGAAAAGCCAAAATTATATGGGACAGCCCCAAAAACGCCCGCTCTTTACCACTTCCTATATGTTTTTGCTGGGAAAAAGAAGTTGCGCAGCAAACTCCCCAGCAAAGAGAAGATGAGCCATCTTCATCATCACCATATTAACTAACGAAAGCATTATTTACCTTCGTTAACTATTTATTAGGAGCCGTCATAATTCAATAGCACATTGCCCTAAGTAGGTAATTACGTTGGCCATTTCACGTAATGTCTATCAGATAGTCATCCCATATCATGTCCTTTTATTGAAACCTAAACTTAAATCAACCAGTCAAGCTTTCATTATGTTGGTTCTTAGTGCTAAGATACAAGAAATGTGACTAAGAAGCAAAACAGCATATCACTTCCCAAGCAAAGCTGCGGGCAAAACCTAATTCATCATTACAGATAACATTTTTAGGGTTCCGTAGCCGAATGGCAAAAAACGGAACCCTTATAGATTCGTCATGTCTGTCTGTTTGTCCGTCTGTCTGTCTGTCTGTCTGTCCGTATGTCACAGCCTGTTTATTCCAAAACTATTAAGACTACACCATTCAAACTCGGTAGGTAGATGTATTATGTTAACCGCTTTACGATTTTTATACAAAAATAAAAAAATAATAATATTAGAAGGGGGCTCCCCATACATGGAACAGAAACAAAAAAAAAATTTTTTCGTCTTACCTATACTTGTGGGGTGTCTATAGATAGGTCTTTAAAAATAAAATTAAGGTTTCTAAAACCATTTTTTCTCAAAGTCAATCATTTCATAGTTAGACACTTTCAAAGTGCAAAAATGTGTGTCCCCCCCCATGTCATTTCTAAACTACCAGAGTGAAAAATCTAAAAAAGATATATGTTATAAACCTTAACAAAAACTATCAACCAAAATTGGTTTGAACGAGATACAGTCAGTAGTTTTTGAGATATAGCACTTTTTCAGTAACCGCAAATTATAACTTTGTTATTCATATATTTGTATGGAAAACAAAGTTATTTTTTGTTGTCGAGAAATGTTTGTGTTTTGACTAATTGTGGGCAATAGGAACGTTTATTTTTCATAGATAATGGAACGGAACCCTTCATGCGCGAGTCCGACTCGCACTTGGCCGGTTTTTTCTAAAGGAGGGTTACACACAAAAGCAGTTTAGAAATACGTGACTACCCGCCAATACAACTGTAATCGCTATCACATTAAGTGAAATGCAACTGTGAATAATATAAATTATAAAAGGGCACTGATAATCGTGTTGTTTACGAATGTTCTCCATGTTAAATGATAAAAGTACTGATGATATTTACATTTGTGTAGTCGGGGTTGATACCGCGCGTCGAGTGCACGGCCGCCGCGAGACCAACAATATTAACTGTGCGATCGATTACTTCAAAATGGAGTTGAACTTTATAACAACTTTAATAAAACACGATGTGAATCATAATGTGAAACAGTGCTTCAAATCTAAAAAGCCTTTCAGTAAGTATTTCATTTAATTATTATTTTATTATTCTTAAAGAAAATGTATCATTCTACACCTCGTTTAGTGCTTTCGTTCTAACGTTTCTCTTTATTCCATTAAAGTATAAGTTACATATTTACTTAGACACTTCAGGTATCCTTTTTCTCTCTTTGTGTAAGAGTTCGTTAAAGTTGCAAGTCCAATATTTAACTGTTCCGCTATAGGAACATCGAGTTTTCCAGAACCTTAGCTGACCTTTTTTTAAATCCTGTGTAGACGGATACTTAAGAAATCCCCTGACAGACCTTCCCCTTTTCATTTCATTCAAGCTAAACTTAAAAGTAACATAACAACATTGTTAGCATTAACTGGACATTGTTTACCAAAACGTGTTTACTGTTTATGCCCAGATTTATGTCAATAGTCCATTTTGAGATCACTATAACATTTGTAAATAGTCAATTAGTACTGATTATTAGCAAAACTGCGCGTAGATGAAGTTCATTGAACCCTAGATTTTGTTGGTCGGTATCTGTGTTTGTTCCAGTTATCAGTATGTTAAAATTGTATAATTAAATTGATCTAATTTGGTAGTGACGAATACGTGACCGCGGTCATATGTTGCACATGTGTGCCCTCAAACTTCAAATTGCTTAGTTGAAGTCTGGAAAGTGATAAAGAAGGATTCAAAACAATCTAATTCCTTAGGAACATAACACTATCTACCTTTTTCTAAAGCCGACTTTTACTCACTGATGATATTGGACCAGACTACTTACCTACTCGTAGCGTTAATAGCACACCTCCGCCGTGGAACTAAAGTAGCGAAATCGTTGATCATAAATCATAATTATTACCTACTTATAATAATGAATGCTGCTGAGGTTTCGCCACTATTTGAAGAAGTATATCCATCCATGTATAACACAACATAGTGTAATGGAGTATAGGTATCTTTATCGGTTTTAAATTGATACTAACGACACGACAATCGTCTTTCTCTGCAGTGTCTTCACACTGGACTAATTACATCTATGATAGGACCGGTTTTACGTTAGACTTCTCGTGTATAGTTCCCGGCACGTAACTTGGCAAGAATGTCGTATTTGCAAGCAATCATAATTGCAAATAATATAATTTATGGAAGTATCAATAAAATAATGCACAAGCATTATAAGAGACGATCTTTTTGTGTTAAGTACTACGATCACGATGTGCGGAACGGCCTAATCATGGGCCTAATTGAAAAATTCAAATCCTTACCAAGCTATGTGCCGGCAACTACTTACCTATAATAACTTCGCCACTCTGAAGCCAGCTATGTGCCGGGCAGTTTTGTTTTCAACCGATTTTCCAAAACAGAGGAGGTTCACAATTCAGATGGTTACCTATTGTGTCCATTTTGATTAGCTCGAAGACACTTAGCTAATTTCGAAGCGGCAAAGTTATATGAAGATCCAACAGTTAATAAAAATAGAGAAGCTGCGTTTATAACTTTTCATTGCAGCAATAGAATACCAAGAATTAAAAATGTTTACTAACATTGAACTTGTTAATTAATAAAAGCAAAAGAAAAAGTTGTGCAGTCAAACAGATAACAGTGCAAGAACCTCTATGCTATTGACCGTCTACTTCGACAGAATGTGATCTTATTCAAGTCTTTTCTTTGCAGTAAGCAGAAAAGAAGAAGTCATGGCGATAAAAAGCAAATTTCCCACCAAAATACCCGTAAGTATTTCTTTTAGTTACTTAATTATTCAGGCTTCAATGATTAAGGGCCTTTATCATTAGCAAGACTGTTCCCCCAACCTACAGGACTTCTTAATGCTGATTTAAAGTCCTACAAAGGCTCACTCCTGCATCTCTTCTATGTGTTTCAAAAATCTTGAAATGTTCACGTCACTTTCTACTTCGTGTTACTTACTCCCATAAAGTAATTCTTATCCATAGAAAAGTCTATTCCAATAATACAATGGTTTTCTCTTACAGTTAATAGTTGAGAGATATCACAAAGAAAGAAACCTACCAACGTTGGACAAATCAAAGTTCTTAGTTCCTGAAGATATCACAATGTCGCAGTTTCTAGTTATAATTCGGAATAGGATAAGAATAAAACCAAACCAAGTAAGTACACACAATTTAATAATCAGCAAATATACACTACTTATTGCGAAGGGTTCCTAAAGGCCTGGTAGAAAGACAAAGTCTTCTTCCTCACCATCACTTGTCTTTGAATATTTTTTTAAAAAGAAGCCAGAATTTGGAGACAAACTTTTGCCCACATCCATTTTAGGCCTAATAGAGTTCATTATTTAAGTATGTTTAACTGCCTCGTTGGTCTAGCTGTCGCATAGCCGACTGCTGAGCCCGAGGTCTCGGGTTCGATTCCCGGGACGGGCCGAAATCGCTTTGTTGTTATAGAAACTTTCACAAAGCAGCCCGGAGTTGGAACTTGGTGATTGATACACCCGTGCATCGGAGAGCACGTTAATAATGTCGGTCCTGCGCCTGATCTCTCACCGGTCGTGTCGGATTGCCGTCCCATCGGGTTATGAGGGAATAGGGAGTGCACCTGTGTCTGCGCAAATGCCTGTGCGCTATAATAATGTCCTGCGCAGCTGGCTGATCTCCTTACATGAGAACAGCCGCCGTGTCCGATAATCGGCTAGGACGCCATCATGTTGTATTAAGAACAAATTGCAATTGAATAAAGGACGTATATTCAACCAATTAACTTAAGATATCAAGTCCATAGTCTATGAAGTCTGCCTAACGTCTAGTTCAATCTAGTTGAACGTATTACTACAGTCAAGTCGGGGTAAAAGTATTATTTATATAATCCCGTAATCAATCAATTAGCTCAGGCGATAATTAATTGATTGATATGTTACATAGTAGCTGACGTTTGAAGTGACCCCGTAAATTTGCGTGGGTAGCATAAGATATCCAGGCATGGTAATTTTTTTAAGTTTGTGTCTTATTGCTTCCCAATAAAGTGCAAATTGCACTAACATTTATCTATCTTCATGAGGTCCAATTAGGGTGTGATGAGGAATATGTCAGTAGCGACCCAACAAAAACTTTCTTCCAGATTTTTTTCCTTAGTTATTATAGTATATTAAGTTCGTCAATTATATTTAAACTACCATCTTGTATGCAAATAAATTATATTTTTATTCTTATTGTATTGTTTTAGGCCTTATACTTGATAATAAACAACAAATCAATGCTGAGTATGAGCCTCACGATGGCTCAGGCGTACGAAAATTACGGCGATGAAGACGGGTTCCTATACATCACATACGCGTCACAAGAAGTCTTCGGCTATAAAGATGGTGAGTTATTTTTAATGATATTGACTCATCATCATCTGCCTAGTCTTTTCCCAACTAAGTTGGGTCTTCACCACTCGCTGTTTTTAGTATATTCGTGAGATTACTTCAATCAACTTTTTCCTGAATTGCTTACTAGATGAACCGTGACGCCCCATCCACAAACGTATCCGACCAGATGGAAGTGTGGTAAAATCGGATTTTCTGGAGGCCTTCCGGGAAAGCTGATTTCTATTCTAGAGTAATTCTCCTACATATTGTTTTGTATAATGAAGAATAATATCAATCTAATTATCTAATCGTATAATTTGAAAGAGGCCAAATTAAAAACAAGAGATCCATTATCAAATTCGGGTGACTAAAGCTTGATAATTTTCGTGACACATATTCTTGTATTTCCATGTCAGATATTTTAATTTAAATACTTTGCTCCAGATATGAATATCAAACAGTCAAATCAAGAGGTCCAAGCAATCAGACATAGGTTTCCAAACAAAGTTCCGGTAAGTACCATTTTTATTAAAAACTTTTTGTAAAAATAATCAGCGGCCATTTTGTAAAATTTTCTTTTTTTATACAGTTATACGTGGAACGGTATTCAAGAGAAAGGGAAGTCCCTGCGTTGGGGAGAAACAAGTTCCTGGTGCCACAAGAGCTTACGATGTCCCAGTTCCTGTACATCATAAGGACAAAGATGAAACTCAGAGATTCGCAGGTAAAGCCATTTCTTTAGCCGTTGAAAATGTTGAGCTAACTCGCATCCTATTGCTGGCCTTTTGGAGAACTCAGTAAATTAAAATTAGTCTCTCGCTGTTTGAAAAGTGTATCGTTAATTGTAGATTGCTATACAGGGCGTTCAGATTGCCGCTGGTAGAAAATTCTGAAATTATTTAAAAGCGTTTTCTATTCCTGAATTTTGGACACGCTGATAACTCATCATCTGCCTAGCCTTTTCCTAACTATGTTGGGGTCGGCTTCCAGTCTAACCGAATGCAGCTGGGAACCAGTGTTTTACATGGAGCGACTGCCTGTCTGCCTCCACAACCCAGTTACCCGGCAACCCGATACCCATTGGTAAGACTGGTTGTCAGACTTTTTGGCTTCTGACTACCCGTAACGACTGCCAAAGGTGGTCAAATGACAGCTTCTATATTTTTCTCCTTAGGCACTATACCTGTTGGTGAACGACAAAGTCTTGGCGAGCCACAGTATGACGATGGCGCAGGCGTATGAGCAGTTTCGCGCACACGATGGGTACCTACACATCACGTATGCAGCCCAGCAGGTGTTCGGTTGAACCATGTAAGTAACTAATTATTTAAACTAGCTGGTTTCACCCGCGTCTTGGGGGAACTTTTTCCCGTATCTGGACTCAATATAGCCTTTGGTCTCGAGAATACCAAGTGTATCTTTTCAACTGTGGAAAATATTTTTCAAATCGGTTCGTAGTTTCGGAGTCTTTTTAGGGTACAAGCAAAAAGTGTTCTCTCTTTATAATATAAGTATCTATTTAATAGATTATACCACTTTGCATTTACTGCATTAATCAGTAAAAACAGCACTAACATCCTCTCTTAGACACGATACAGCCAAATGGAAACGCTGAAATAGCATTGAAGAAACTCTTAACGCAATTATAAAGTTAATTTAGCTCTCCATAACAATTGGGTAGAAGTAGAAGTAGAAGTAGGCCATTGAGCCCAGGTGGTTAGCAAAATGCACAGATGGTTATTTAGGTCGTAGTACCTATAGTTAGCACCTATATAATTATCCAATAGTAGATAGGAGGTAGAACCTATCTAAGTACTTTATTTCTCTAGTCATTGAAATGAAGCAGTTTCTTCAGGATTTGAATAGTTTTCTTTTATCTAACTAACCCAAGAAGAGCAACGTAATTTAACTATAGACACATTCTAAAATATGTAATAGACAGATTTGGTTTCTTTTTGGCGGTTCTCTTCAAAAAATCTTGTAACCTTTTGACCCTCATTAGAGCAATATAATGGCAACGTTGAATTACGTAGTAACATTTTCGCAGACAAGGGTAGCCAGATAATAAATTAATATGATCGTATCAAAATACCTACAAACAATATTAAAATATTTGTATTGGGCCTATAAATAACACAATAACAAGGATTTTATTCTGATAATGATATTTTATTGCTGTTGTTGACGATGGCGACCCCAATCAGTCCTTGTTTTTGAGTAGCCTGGATGTTTCTAGAAAAAAATGTGAAGGATTTTTTTTTGAATTTATTTTTAATTAAGTTACTGATAACTACGATAAAGTGCAATGCGTTTATCGGACTGTTTTTTTATTATAATAAGTAAGTAAAGACTTTATTAAGAACGTTTTTCATTTAGAAAATTACTTTTTTTTATAATAGTGGCAATATTTATTTGTCTACCTCTATCTTTTTGACTTCAATGTTTTAGCACAGATTACTTAATAGTTACTTCGCAAGTTTTAAGAACACCCTTAATTTCGGAATTCAGAGAATTCGGAGCAGATTTTTTTTTAGAAGTTGTTTACCCAATTCAGTCTTTCAATCAAACTTTGCATATTTCCAGAAGTTTCGAATCCCGCAGCCCGAATGTCTCGCTATACTTGATTGATATTCGTTATCGGCCTCGGCTACAAGTCCTAAGCAGGACCAAACAGATAAGGTGTTGGAATAATTTATACCAGATAATATTCTATCAATAATAACATTGATTTACGAAGGTACTTAAATGCAACATTGTAGGTACTTGACTTGTTGAAAAACAAGTAGAGATTTATTAAACTTACGCACGTAATAAATTGTAAAGTATTGATAAAAACTGTATTGTGTCAACAAACGTAAATTATTTGTAATTTCTTTTATATTATGAAGCATAGGTCGAGTACCTATTAATTAACATACTTAATTAGTAAGTAACTGCTTTCGTATCTCTCCTTTGTCTAAAAAGAAATGAATGAACTTTCGTTTATTAGCCTTTGATTAATAATTTAATACTACTTAATAAACAAGTAATTATGACGAATGAGGTCCACGTTTTTTATTTGAATTAATTTTCAAGAACACTCGTTACAACATTTTAATTTGCATAAAAAAAAGAATCTAAATAATATCAACAGGCAACTTGCCTATATTTGTGGCATTATGGCAACTGGCAACTCTGAATCCCGTCGTTAGTTATTCCGTGCCGAAAAAATAGGCCATAAATTTTTACTAGTCATGCTTACAAACAGAATATTAATTGTAATGTTTAATTACCCTTGTTTACCTACGTCACAGCATAATTAAGTGTAGGCCCAGAGAACTATTGATCGGCTAGAACAACTAAGTGACTATATCCTCTTTCTCAATTCAGTTTAGTTTAAACAGATGAGCATCGATACTTATAATAAATCTGTAGAGAGGTCGATTCTGTACATGAAATATATTTCCAAAATAAATATCAGAGAGTGATTAGGGATCGATACTGATGCCAAAAATGCAATCAGCAGAATTTTTGTCTGTCTGTATAACCTTTATAGAAACAAAAAGTACTAGACGGATTTTAACGAAACTTGGTACAATTATATTATTCATGCTCCTGAGATGGTATACTTTTCATCACGCTACATCAATAGGAGCAGAGAATCGAAGGGAAAGATCTTTGATTATGACGACCCGTCGCTGGCATAAGCGACATGATCCGCGAAAGAAGTCGCTGGCAGAAGCTAGTAATTAATAAAAGAGAGGTTACACATAGAAACTAAATAACAGCATCCAGCACCCAGTTCTATAAACAACTGATTGCTAGATTTCATAAACAAGCATGTTATTCAGTTATTGATTTCATAGATAAGTCGCGATACTCCAAGATAATGTATTTGCACTTGAAGTACTCCTTCGTGATAAACTCTGGGACATAGTGCTAGATCGGATAATCTGCATACTGCATATAAACGTCATCACACATAATATTATCTCTAAGATGTTCAATATGATGAATGTAAAATACTTGTAATCCAATTAGGTTCATAGTGGACGCACGTGCGCATTCGATATTTGAAATGGTAACACTGGCAATAATCACGTGCTTAGTTCGTTAGCGAGCTTAATTTGTAATCTATCGGCCAATGACAATGTAGACAAACCTCATTATTTGCTCTTGTTATAATTGGTTAACAATCTTGACGGTATTGAAGTAAAAAGTGATTTTTATATGAGTGCTTGCTTAGGTATATTTTATCATACTGATATTGCTATTTAAAAAATGAATTTCATGTAACTGTTGATTTATAAAACAATTATTGTCCTTTGTTGTAATTGCGCAAATAGGTTCAATAGATCTCGTGATCTTCACATTGCCACTCCTCCAAAGAGTCAGAGACATTATCATTCGGGATTGGTCTTAGTTCAATAACATCGCAACCGTCCGCAATGATTCACAAATCACAAAATAAATACATAACAACTTTTTTAAACAATCAATATGACAACTAATTGGGTCTGTAGTTTAAAAATATCTTTCTTTCCGTATGGTTGTTTATCAGTACAATAACTATCAGACAGGCCCTGGATATGGCAATGAAAATAATATGAGTACATTATTTCAACGGAGGCTGCATGATAATAATTATCATCGCGCAAAAAAAACTTGTTGTTGTCACCTATCAAGTTACTTTTTGTATTAATGTGCTTATGTAAGTTCATTATATGTCTGTAAGGGTGAATGTTCGGTTATCATTGTTGCTAAGTGCACCGATAACTTTATCTGAGCTATTAGCAAAATATCTATTCATTATTTTAGTTTATGAGCGCTTGTAATCCTTAGATTGTAATAGCAGTTGAATTGAGGTCTTGTTATTTTGGTATGAGTTCAGTAACTCAGTAAGGGTTTTATTAATTGGTATCTAAACAATAAAGGTTTCTTACGCACGCATAATACAACACAACAGTTGCGTTGAATTTATATTTTGAGCTTAGTTATTCTGGAGAATTTCATTTAAAGTATTTAAATCTTGATGATGTTCACCGTTATCCGCATGTAATTTACAACTAGCGTGTCAGTACCGAGAAATTTGTTATCCATAATGTATGTATACGATACAATGCATGACTTTAACTTAATCACCCACACACACACACACACACACATATATTTAGAATCAGCTTTATAATAATAATTATTAAGACAGAGGCTGTTATAAACTCAATTCAAAGACAATATCTAATTGTCAAGCATGCTAATTGATCTAAAATTAAACCATAATCTAGAATTAACGGGTTTTGCGCAAATTCCTACTCAGTGTTTGGACTAAACTTACTGCTAATTAACCTTAGGAAAATAGTTTGACCTTTTAAGAAATGTTATTAGATAAATATCTACTAATTATTATGATTCGACTAGCTTATATCCTGGCTGTTGTTTAGGACTTTGTGATGAGTATGTACACCATGAGTAGACTTTTGTTTCTATTGACATTTCCCAGAAAATTAAGGAGTTATGGTCATTACTTAATGGTTCCTTATGTGCTTAGTATATTATTTGTTGTGTTATTTACAATAAAGTAAACTAAATTAGGGTATAAATATTCCAAAATTATTGTATTTCCCAGCGAGTGTTTATTATATAAACTAAAGACTAAAAGAAGATAATGCCATACGCCATACCGTATAAGGGAGGATATCAATCGTAAAACGCAGTAAATTAACTATCATCCTTCAATAACATATCAAGCACAAAACAAATCCTTTGTTCAAAAAACCGACTTCACAAAAATACACTGAAAGGGATAAAATAAAACTTTTTACATGGCTCTAGAAGTCGGTGTCTGCAGGTGTGTCTGTTGAACTGTGTTTCAAATTTGGCCACCACTTCTAAGAGCCATGTAAATAAGTTTTATTTTATCCCTCAGTTGATACTTTTTGTGAAGTCGCGTTGTTGTTTTTTCTGTAATAAAGATTTTTTATATATGCTTTCAGCTATTCGCGCGCCTAAACTATAATATCTTTAATATCCGCTGATACCCAGCCCACAGTGACAGTCGGTCCTGTTTAATAGTATCATCGACATAGAAAGCGTATGAAATTTGAAGAGTTCTCTCGATTTCTCAGGCGATTCCCCACCAATCAGATTCCATGACCTGGTTGACAATGGACACCAAACTGACGAGTTATACTCTTTCATATAAAGAAAGAATTTTCCAAATCGGTCCAGGCGTCTTCGAGAAATCGAGTAACAAAGACAAAAAAAAAACATAAAAAAAAAAACGGTCGACTTGAGAACCTCCTCCTTTTTTTTGAAGTCGGTTAAAAACAATAAGAATAAACCAACACACGGTATTATACTATTAATATTGTTAGCAGGAGCACAAAACGAACCTGTATTATTCCATAGCGAGACAGAACATTATTTATGTCATCATAATAATGTTACGTAGGTCGGTAGGACAGAATGTTGTTAAAGTAAATACTCGAAACAATTAGTACTTGG
>NWSH02000605.1:7592310-7612921 GCA_002382865.2 Heliothis virescens | reverse complement strand
GTGTCGTTTGTGTAAAAATCGTGTGTGTATAATTTATCCGAACCCGTAGCGCGTAACAATAAGTTTATCTAGGGTCACGATGCACAAACATCTAGTGGAACAGAGCCGTATTTCTCTTTATTGTAGATAAGGATTTATATGTCCTTTCCAGTATTGTGTAGACCCCCACGGGTTGTTGTTAGGGAATTGTACTGGCAGATACGTGCAGTTGCTAATGTTATTTATAGATACAATAGATAGCTAATGCTATGCGCCTGTTTTGTTCAGAGAAATATTCATTTGTTTGTGTAATGTAGCTATTTCACATTCATTGATGGATATTACAGTTTTTGTAAGGACTTTAAGGCCTAAGTAGATGTTTCTAGACTATAACGACAGTCTTCTTTTAAATTGATAACATGTTAAAATGGGTGGTGGTGGTGTTGCCAGAAAATAAAATAAGCTTAGTACATTAACTTTAAAAATACCGTCTGCATAATTATGTAGGTATATTTACTTAAATCAAATACTCCGAAAACTTAAGAAAATATCATCTCACTAAAAGGATACAGTTATATATCGCGTAATATTTTATAATACATACATAAGTGACATTGTCTAGTGGTCCCATTATTTGCTGAGCGTTGATAAGTAACTCAGGATGTTTGTATACGAGTGTGAATGTTCAACGTTTGATGTATTTTGAGGAAATGGTTTATACATAAAGTACTTATAGATGGATGGAATATTTACGAGAGTTGCTAGGCGATGTCATTCGGAAATACATAGTACAGGTACTCCTTTTGAGGATCTATTCTTTTAACTCTCTAGATCGAACTAGACAATTGGTGGATAATTTCATGGCTAAGATATTTACAATGTAGCATACAGAATCTAGTGGTGTGCTTATTCTCTTAGTACACCTATCACGATGAGATACCTTCTATCTAAGCACCTAATGTTACAGTTTATTTTGTTTGTTTGTAGGAAACTCAGGAACCAATCTCAGGTCCAGTTTGAGAAATGATTTCACTGTTTGATAGCCCATTTATCAAAGAAGGCTAAAGGTAGAAACTAGTGGTTGAGGCTAAGTTATTTTTTAAATAAAATGTTATAATATTATATTGTATTGTTTCAGGTACACACAACCAATTGGAGTTAACTAATGTTCCTGGTGTCTTCTAATTTAAAGACTGGTAGTATTCTTTTTGTTCTATTGTGATAGTTATAGTTAAAGTGTTACTTCTAGGTCATAATCAATTTTGTAAGGCATGGAATGGCTGGACCCGCAGCGATAGGGCTCGTATGAAAGTATAGGAACCAACTTAGGTTAAACTACTCTAAAGTACCGTTACAATCATTTCAAAAATGAAATAAGTGCAATAAAATGTGGTTACTATCTTATGATCTCGAAAATATATCCAACTGTAAATTATTATTGTTATGTTAAGGCTTATTATGTATGTCATGTATTGTAAATAAAGACACGTAAAATGTCGTATTATCTATGTAGCTAAAAGATCTGAAATAAACTATGTTAAACTATTTCCTGTTGATGTATCCGTATATGTTACAGTCTAATATATTTTATTAATAACGTGCTTGTTTTATTTAAATATGCTAACCCTATTGCAGGGGCGTAGCTAGGTAACCGCGGGCCCCGGGGCAAATAGAAAAATGAGGCCCCTTAAAAGAAAAAAAAAGGGATATGTATCATGCTCGAACAGAGCAAGCATTTTTTTTTAGGTCGCAACCTGTCTTTATTACTTATTGTAAAAATTAGAGTACCTTTGAAAAGTTCCGGGGTTCAGGTTCATTCGAGAGGCCCCCTGAGCTTAGGGGCCGCCTAGCCCCTTCGTAGCTACGCCACTGCCCTATTGACAGTCACGTTAACTTGCTAACAAAGTAAGCTTGTTTGTAAATAACACACCTAGACACCTACCCTTTCCTTTTAAAGATGTGTTGGTTGTTTACTGGTATATTACGTAACGAGAAATATATTTTAATTAGCCTTACACTGTGTGGCAGGTCAAGATCACAATATGGAGGAAAGTTTCGTAGGTATAATACGTGTTTATATTTGATATAGTTTCGTCCATAACCAAGTTTGGAACTCCCTTGCAGGACGCTCCTGCAACTTCGCCATCCGCTGATTGAAAAATGGTTTCTAGCGCAAAGTTCCATGACAACAAAACGTTTGGGGAGGTCCTAACCTAAATAAACCTTCCTTATGAATGAAATCTGTGTGCTGGTGGTGTTTATTTAGCTTTGGAGATAATCACAAACAGGCAGACAGCAGACGACTATGTTATTCAAAAAGTAGTGATTTAATAAAAACCTAGTTATTGTCAAATTAAAAGAGCTTTATTTTTAAACATATAGTAGGTAAGTATAATAATGGTCCTTACGTGCTAGGGTACAGTGAAATGTCGTCACTCGGGAGAGATGTTTTGCGCAGCGGCTACTAAAGTATCGTGAATGTCCTTCGCGTAGGTTATCTGTAGACGTACCGTGTTCAAATACTGCGGGTAGCTTAAGCTGGATTCCTGTAATATTTAAACCTATACTTATAAAATGTTATTTAAGTTCCTAGTCAGGTTAAATTTGTATAAATTTTAGCAAAATAATAAGCAATTAAATACCAGATCACACTTGGAAAATTACTTTGTTTTAAGGGACAATTGAAGAGCTCAATCTAATGTTGCGTTTGTAAAATCTCAATGCTAGTAAAGACTCAATTTTACTTTACAAAGGTAGTAAACTTTCATTAATGGCCTCTATATAGCTTCTCTCGACCCTTCCCAAATTTTGACAAACCCTGACTAAGTACTTATCAAAAAAATATCTGCATGACTTTCAACGCCTCCAAGCTAGAAGAGCAGCAATTACGACATCATAAACACAAAAGTTTTATGGAAATAAACATCTTCTCAACCTTGTTTTGACCCTACAGACCCTAGCCTACTTGACCCTTACAGGCTATAATTACATGGAAATGCATGTATTTTAATGCAAAAAAAAGTAAATATGAACTGCATAGTAATTAGTGGTACTAATTTCTTACCGTGGCGGCAGGTCCAGTGTCGAGCCTCGAAGGCATAACGGTCAGAGGCAGGTAGTGAGCTGCCGACTGAGCTTGCTGGATGCACGAGATTGCTGTGCGCTGGAACATGGAGAGAAAAGTATATCATTCAGTGAGTTTCACAGGTCCCAAATGGCTATCGGACAAATGCCATAGAAAAGTAATCAAAATTAAAAAAAATATCTGTGGCTTTCTCTGTCAGATAGCTATCTAGAACATTATCGGAAACCTGCGAAAGTGGCCGCTAAAGTTATATCTAGCTGTTTATTCAGCGTCCATGGGGAACTACTCACAGTATAGAACTCCCGAATAAAAAAATTTCATTGTCTGTTTCCAATCCAAGAGTATATCTATGTAATATGTTAGTTTTGTTTTTTTAACATGTTTTTAAATAATTTGTATGAATTAAAGAGGTAACGAGTTAATATGCTGGAAGAAAAATAAATGTTTATCCCGTCATTGCGAAACAGACGTTGCTTTCGCATTTAGAATATTAGGAAGAACATAAAGCGGTGATGCAAATTTCTTGCACGAAATATATATTTGTCCTGCCTTTTAAATACTGGTAGGTACAAACAACAGCAAGTGAACCTACTCCAATCTGTAAAATTTTACCAATCAAACATTAACCTTCCACTAGTGTGATGAAGTTGAAAATCGATTGCAGAAATTTGTATGTATAATTCTGTGATAAAATATTAAATCTATTGAAGCAGAAATACTCATGATGAATATCTAAAACGAAATGTTGATATATTACAGTTGTTATTGTTTACAAAAAACTAAAAACAGTATTGACCTAGGTTACAATAACACCCTGAGACTAATTACTTACACAAAGATCTAAGAATGGATAAGTTAACATACGATAAGACTGCATATATGGATGTATATCTACATTTACATATTTTACATGGACAGTGAGTGATAATAGGAGTGTTTACTTTGTTTTATGATCGTATGATCTATCACATAAAACCTAGGGTTGTATGAAAACACCACAAGCATTGCCGGCTTGTCATATTAATTTATGAATTAACTAGCTTCCGCCAGCGGTTTCACACGCCCCGTGGGAACTATTCCCCGCACCCCGGATGAGAAGTAGCCAAATAAATGAGCTATCTAACACTGAAATAATTTTTCAAATCAGACCAGTAGTTCCGGAGATTAGCTCATTCAAGCAAAGAAACAAATAATATAATGTATAGATCTAGAATTACTGAATTAATGTTATTTATTATGTAACAAAAGTATGCCTCAAATTATTTCAGTGAGGAAATCATTAATGGATGGATAGCTCATGAAAGCGACTTCAATGAGAGCAAGCGGTTCGTGCCGATTTTTGTGTATTCTGATGCCTTTGGCCTAGTAACACTTCTCGATAATATTTGTAACTAAGAATAAATGCACAAGGAGTCAAATGGAATTCTTCACAACTGCAAAGCTTTTTGGAGGTATAGTGTGCAAATTATGGTACTTAGTAAGACTTGTGTCTTACACAAGCCATGTAGATAAAATAAGATATGCTGAAGCGTGGGTGGTCCACTTCGTATAAGAAACGCTTGCCCTCGAGTTGCTGATAACAAAACGCATTCACCATAACATATCACAATACGTTTACTTAAGGACTAGAATAATAATTGCTTTGAGAGAAATTATATCTTGCTGCCATTATATGTGATACAATTACTTGCATTTGTCCTGCAATCTACCCCCTTTCTTTTTAGATAATAATGGGCTTGTAACTATTTTTGGACAGCTATTATCTTAAAATTTTTACTTGGCATTGAAGAGGAATATCAGTTAAATGCATAGCTAGTCTTTACGAAATGCTTAAGATATCATACTCCTTTCATTTCTTCATAGTCCTAAAATGTTCTTGTAAAACTATAGCATAAAAAAACTACATATATCTATTATCTACCCTATATATGATGGTGTTGACGTTCGACAGGGAGTCACGCAAAGACATCACAGATAAGGATTTAATAATAATAGCGATTAGAGACGGTTGCCGGGTCAAGAAGTTAATTGCAGCTCACAGATACACAATATTTACTTCAATGCATACAATGTTACAAGGGCCTTATGCCTAGATGTTTAAGAAATTTCTAGATTTTGTATCCTAGGAAGGGTGATGGGTAAGTTTTCTGTTGGGTCAGCATTTCCTTCCTAAATTAAAAAGCTCAAAGTCTAAAGTCCTGCATGACATGTGCAAAATATTTGTGCATATGATAAAATTTTTTATTGCTATGAAACCTATTGATATTATAGCTCTTGGTATATCTTCAGCCATACTGCAACATTTCAGTAGTGTGCTTTTATTTGTGGATTGAACAGATTAACAAAGCAGGGTGTGGGCCAAACCAGCGCACTCTGACGCTTAGGGCTAATTCGGATGACTAAGATATGCATGTATATGAGAGATGAAGAAACCAATTATTTCTTACTAGCTGTTTTCCTACAGTTTCACTCGCATCCTGTGGGAAATACTGCCCATACCAGGATAAAATAGCCTATAGCACTCGCAAGTAATGTAGATTTCTACCAGTAAAACAATTTTTAAAATTGGTTCATTCTTTCCAGAGATTACTCCCTACAAACAAACTTACAAATTTACAAACAATTTTACCTCTTTATAATATTAGTATAAATTAGAACCTTATTTCTATACATGATGATAGTCCTCTGGCAATATAATAGTTTAATATTTTATTATAAGTAATAGAAACTTACCAGATGCAGTTCCATTTGATCACAAATTGAGAAGAACTCTTCCAGATTCTTATCAAACCTTGGTACCGGGTTGTCAATACCTTTCCTGAAAGGAGATATGAAGAAAGTATAATTACTGTTTTTCATATTTAACTCTGTCTCACTAGTATGTATGGTTCTGTCTACTTGAAGTGTAAGTTTAACATGTTCATCACTATGACTTCATAATAGATAATTACTGAATTGTATCCCAACATTTGTATATGTGTTTTTAGGTAGACTACTTATATGGAATATCAAAACTCATTGGTAGTAAAAAAATACAACAGGCACTTGTGAATTAGTTCCTCATTTTCAAATACTCATGCTTATATGTCTTTTATTCAGTTAAAGGTATGATAGATACCAGCACCGTGACTTAAATATTAGGTTTTTCATAATACTTACTGAGAGTTGGAATCTATATTATGGTTTTGATGTAAAATTTGAGCTGCAGACTTTAAGGTCATCTGGAAAATAAGGTTTTCTAGTTAAATCTTCAGTCCAGACACAATAGAGGTATAGCTTTGCGACTTTTGGTTTCATTTGTATAATTACCGGTATGGACTCACGCAGGGAGCCCATGAGTGTCTTAACTCTCGATATATTATCCATTTTCTCTTGTTGTTGCGGTTGCTGTGGCATAGCAGGCTGCATTTGTTGTGGAGATTGCTGTTGCATTATAGTACCTGGTACTGGCATTTGGGCACCAACATTTGGTGTCGGGCCAACGGTATTCATATGTACATGCATGTTCATTTGGTTGTGATTCATCTTGATGGTCGTAAAGAAATCTATTTATATTTAAATGCGATTTTCTATTAGTGTTTATATCCACACCACGATACGAATCTGCAATTTGCAAACATCACAAATGTCACTTATTTGACGTTGACAACTTATGACAGTTTTACTAAGTTCTGAAACAGTTTTAACTATGAAGACAGCAGAAAAGAGTATTATTCTAAGTAGCAATCTAGAAGTAAAGTCAAACTTCATTCAAGAATCTCTTCTATTTTGGATCTTCTGAATTATTTATGACATCATTTCAGACGCTGCAGCCATAAAAAAATGGCATACAGGTGGTTTTTGAAAATGTGTAATGAACTAATATTAATATTAAGGTAGTTTTATTCAATAATTATATTTTCTGGATGCTGAATTGTAAAATATGGCTGACTTGATGTAGTGTATTTTTTGAGAACTCACATTTGCAAAATAAATTGACTTTGATATTTTTTTGTAGTCACATTTCTCGATTGTTTTTGGACGAATCTTTTTAGTGACATTGATGTATTTGATTCGAGTGACATATTTTCGAAAATTGGGAGGGAAAAGGAAAAGTTTGTTATTGATAAGTTTGAATGAATATTTATTTATTATTTTGAGAAAATATCATCTATTAAAAATAAAGTGATATGCTGTCTTGTTTCCTATAAAGAATTACATATGAAATCGTTCAAGATCCATAACGCAACAGAATTATGGCAGGTATGTTAAAATATAATAATCTACTTACTACTTTAGTACACTATTTTACTTTAGTATTGTAAATTAAAACTGTACTTATAGAGTAATTGAACTATAACAAGACTACAGTACATCTTGTATTTTTGTAGAGGGAAACGAGTCTTCCTTCAGTAGCCTCTTTCAGTCAAAGTTTAGACCACATATTGGGTACTGATGGATTCCAGTTGGGCAGCATAACGGAATTGCTCGGATTACCAGGCTCTGGGAAAACACAACTATGGTATGTTTAAATTTTTTAAACTTTTTATCGTGTAGGTATTTCATTGTAATAGAAACATTTTTGGATATAGTACTGTACCATTTTAATATGGATATTGCATAGTTCATTTAAATGACAAAAATCTTTTACTTAGAGATTGTAGTTTCCCGTTTTCTATAAGCCACTCAAAATAAATGTCACACTTACCGCTTATAAGAACAGGATCCTGTTATTTCATCATCATCTTCTTGCCCTTTTCCCAATTTTATTTGGGGTCGGCGCAATATGTTTTCTCCTTCCATTTCTCCCTGTCACTCGTCGTACTGACATTCACTCCTTTCTTACTCATGTCATCTTTCACGCAATCCATCCATCTTTTCTTTGGTCTGCCTCTCCCTCTCAATCCATCTACATTCATACTTAACAGGATCCTGTTATTTATAGCAATAAAAAAAATTTTTTTTGGCACATTAATAAATTTGTAAACAGTATCATTATTATGGCAATTAAAGTTTGTTTGTTTGTTCTCTTGTATATTTTGCAGTTTACAACTGTGTGCATCGGTGCAAATACCTAAAGAGCTTGGTGGATTAGATGCTGAGGCACTTTACATAGACACTAATACTCATTTCACTTTATCTAGGTTCAGAGGTAGGTATATTTTAGTCAAGATATTCATGGACTTCCGGCCAGTTTCATATGTTCCAGATAAAGTTCTAGATAGCTATCTAACAGATAATGCCAGAAAAGTAATCAAAATGAAAAACATTTCTATGCCACTATCTATCAGATAGCTATTTACGGCCGTTCCCAATATTCTATCTATCTGTTGATTTGCTTACTAGAGATAAGAATTTGACATTACTTGTATGGGGCTAATGTCAAAAATCTATCTCTAGTAGGCAAATCCAGAGATAGATAGCATGTTGAATTCCGCAGTTAGAAATTTATCTGGAACCTGAAATGCTGGCCGTAGAGCTCACTGCTATAGATGCTTTTAAAAGCTTTATATACATTGATTTTGTATTTCAATTGCTTGTAATATTGTTAACTTTATAAAAATTGCTATTTCAGTCATGCTTTTTTCTTAATCTCTTTATCTATCACACTATGTAACAGTTACTTCTTCAGATATTTCATATTGTAGAGATCCTTAGTGCAAGCTTACTAAAATGTCAAAACATACTGGGGAAGCCGCTACAAATAACAGAAGATGAAGCATTACGCAAGCTCCACTATGTAGATGCGTTCGGTCTTGAGAAGTTCTGTGCGTTCATGTACAGGCTGCCCAAATTCATAGCAGAACATCCTAAAGTAAGTTCTTTAATTTTTTTATGTAACTAGCTATTTTCCCGGTGTTTAACCCGCGTCCCGGGGGAACTTCTTTAAGTATTTGGTTAAATTATAGCCTATGTTACTCCAGAATAGTGCAACTTTCCAACAGTGAAAGATTTTTTAAATCAGTCCAATCGTTTCAGAGGCTTAACTGTACAAAGAAACAAAAAAAATCCTCTTTAGTATAATCAGTATAGGTATATAGACAACTTAAAATCACAGGCCATTTTCTGCATTAATTATATTTTTAAACATTGAAATAAAGTGCTGTTAATTAGCACTGGCTTACTTTAACTACTTAATTATAACAAATCTTGAGTATGGTGTCAGAATAATTACAGCAAGACAAACAATAGAGTAATTACATTAAGCTTTCACACTAGCGGATTTTATAAACGCGTGGATCACGCGGTAACAGGCGTTATCTATTGAATTACTAGCTGATCAGGTGAACTTCGTATCACGTAATTAAAAAAAAAGTCATATTTTGTCATCGTTTAAACCTTCCCCCGATCTGTACAAACATTTTAAAACCAAAATAAGCCCGATCGGTCCAGCCATTCTTGAGTTTTAGTGAGACTAACGAACAGCAATTGATTTTTATATATAAGATTTGCGGTATTGCCTGTACGATTCTCCGGACCGAAAAGTTAACGGAAAATCCGCTATGTGAAAGCACTTATTGATGATATGCTATTGTATCATTTGTTGGTACATTTGAGATTAATTAATTGCTAATTAATTGTATCTTAAGGTTAAACTAATAGCTATAGACTCAATAGCGTATCCCTTCAAAGATGGCATCTCAACCAAGCAGAGGACAGGACTACTGTTCAGACAAATAGCTGAGCTGCAGAAAATCGCCATAGAACACCAAATTGCGGTAAGACACGTATTTTTGAACTTGTTATTATCCTAGTACCTATATAGATGAATACAATAAAGTAAACTCGCTAAGTAAAAAGGATAAGTAACGGTTAGACAGAGTTAATTTCCATTTTTGTGAACAAAAACATCCTGTATAAGACCCAGACTCCAAAAAGTAAAATCTAAAATCGAAAGAATTTTAACATATCATCTTTATCCACTCAGTAGTATCCCTGAACGTAGTAATTCTATTGATGGTTTAAAAATGTGTCCTCTCTGCTCCGTTTTTGGTGGAGTTTGAGCTTTAATGTCTTAGAACAATTGATGAATGATTTATTTAATTACTTGAGGCAAATTTCGCGACCATACTTACGAACTTAAACAATATTCCAGGTGGTTCTAACAAACGAGATGAGCACCCGAGTGGGTCTATCGGGCGGCGGTATCGTAGGCTCGTTAGGCGATGCGTGGGCGCACCGGTGTAATGTGCGACTGCTGTTGAGTACCCCTCAAGGAGTCCAGGATCCCACCCAAAGATTGGCTTTGTTGCTCAAAAGTAATGTTGCTTGCAATGCCGTGGCTAGGTTTCAGGTAAGATGTTTTTATGATGCCCTAATTTCGCCCATACGTCCAGTTTCATAGGTTCCAGATAAAGTTCTACATAGCTATCTGATAAATAATGCNCAATATTCTATCTATCTGTTGATTTGCTTACTAGAGATAAGAATTTGACATTACTTGTATGGGGCTAATGTCAAAAATCTATCTCTAGTAGGCAAATCCAGAGATAGATAGCATGTTGAATTCCGCAGTTAGAAATTTATCTGGAACCTGAAATGCTGGCCGTAGAGCTCACTGCTATAGATGCTTTTAAAAGCTTTATATACATTGATTTTGTATTTCAATTGCTTGTAATATTGTTAACTTTATAAAAATTGCTATTTCAGTCATGCTTTTTTCTTAATCTCTTTATCTATCACACTATGTAACAGTTACTTCTTCAGATATTTCATATTGTAGAGATCCTTAGTGCAAGCTTACTAAAATGTCAAAACATACTGGGGAAGCCGCTACAAATAACAGAAGATGAAGCATTACGCAAGCTCCACTATGTAGATGCGTTCGGTCTTGAGAAGTTCTGTGCGTTCATGTACAGGCTGCCCAAATTCATAGCAGAACATCCTAAAGTAAGTTCTTTAATTTTTTTATGTAACTAGCTATTTTCCCGGTGTTTAACCCGCGTCCCGGGGGAACTTCTTTAAGTATTTGGTTAAATTATAGCCTATGTTACTCCAGAATAGTGCAACTTTCCAACAGTGAAAGATTTTTTAAATCAGTCCAATCGTTTCAGAGGCTTAACTGTACAAAGAAACAAAAAAAATCCTCTTTAGTATAATCAGTATAGGTATATAGACAACTTAAAATCACAGGCCATTTTCTGCATTAATTATATTTTTAAACATTGAAATAAAGTGCTGTTAATTAGCACTGGCTTACTTTAACTACTTAATTATAACAAATCTTGAGTATGGTGTCAGAATAATTACAGCAAGACAAACAATAGAGTAATTACATTAAGCTTTCACACTAGCGGATTTTATAAACGCGTGGATCACGCGGTAACAGGCGTTATCTATTGAATTACTAGCTGATCAGGTGAACTTCGTATCACGTAATTAAAAAAAAAGTCATATTTTGTCATCGTTTAAACCTTCCCCCGATCTGTACAAACATTTTAAAACCAAAATAAGCCCGATCGGTCCAGCCATTCTTGAGTTTTAGTGAGACTAACGAACAGCAATTGATTTTTATATATAAGATTTGCGGTATTGCCTGTACGATTCTCCGGACCGAAAAGTTAACGGAAAATCCGCTATGTGAAAGCACTTATTGATGATATGCTATTGTATCATTTGTTGGTACATTTGAGATTAATTAATTGCTAATTAATTGTATCTTAAGGTTAAACTAATAGCTATAGACTCAATAGCGTATCCCTTCAAAGATGGCATCTCAACCAAGCAGAGGACAGGACTACTGTTCAGACAAATAGCTGAGCTGCAGAAAATCGCCATAGAACACCAAATTGCGGTAAGACACGTATTTTTGAACTTGTTATTATCCTAGTACCTATATAGATGAATACAATAAAGTAAACTCGCTAAGTAAAAAGGATAAGTAACGGTTAGACAGAGTTAATTTCCATTTTTGTGAACAAAAACATCCTGTATAAGACCCAGACTCCAAAAAGTAAAATCTAAAATCGAAAGAATTTTAACATATCATCTTTATCCACTCAGTAGTATCCCTGAACGTAGTAATTCTATTGATGGTTTAAAAATGTGTCCTCTCTGCTCCGTTTTTGGTGGAGTTTGAGCTTTAATGTCTTAGAACAATTGATGAATGATTTATTTAATTACTTGAGGCAAATTTCGCGACCATACTTACGAACTTAAACAATATTCCAGGTGGTTCTAACAAACGAGATGAGCACCCGAGTGGGTCTATCGGGCGGCGGTATCGTAGGCTCGTTAGGCGATGCGTGGGCGCACCGGTGTAATGTGCGACTGCTGTTGAGTACCCCTCAAGGAGTCCAGGATCCCACCCAAAGATTGGCTTTGTTGCTCAAAAGTAATGTTGCTTGCAATGCCGTGGCTAGGTTTCAGGTAAGATGTTTTTATGATGCCCTAATTTCGCCCATACGTCCAGTTTCATAGGTTCCAGATAAAGTTCTACATAGCTATCTGATAAATAATGCCCTTCTTCTTCTTATCGAGTGAGCTGCAGGTTTAATCACCTGACAAGCCCTAGTGTCAGAGTTTTCTCAAATCCGCCTGACGGCCTCTGACGTGGAATTATAACTACGACTGCTACTGAGTAACAATCGAGGACGCCGGCTTTACGTGCCCTCCCAGGCACGGGCGTGTAATACCGCCAACTTCCAAACTGCAGGCTGCTTTTGTGAAAGCTTCTAAAACCCACAAAGCGATTTCGGCCTGGTTGGCAATCGAACCCAAGACCCGTGGCACGGCAGTCGCGCTATGCGACCGCTAGACCAACGAGGCAGTGGTTGGTGTTTTTAATTTTGATTACTTTTCTGTTGCAGTGTCTGTGAGATAGTTATTTAGAATATTACCTCGAACTGTGAAACTGCCACTTATAGTCTAGAAGTAGGTGTAGCTTCGAATATTAGTCGTGAGATATTACCAAAACTATAGCTTCTTACTCGTAGGGTTAATGTAGTTCATTATCAATAAAAGGATTTTTGGAATCGTTCCAAAAGCTCCATGAATTGGGCACTTATCGGGCTACTAATGAGTAATTTTACTCTTAAAGGCATGACGAATGCCTTTAAATAGTGCTGGCCAAAAAGAGATGTTCTCTAAAAAGATCCAGCGTAAGCTAAATGCATATTAATTAAGGCATTCTGACAATACTTTTAAGTTTTATTTAGATTTTTTTCCTGGATTTACTCAATTGTTCCTGTAACTTATAATAATAAATTTAAATGCCGAGTAACAGGAAATAAAGCATGGCCTTCATATACACGTGTACGAGATTATTTTTAGTCCATAGTAACAGTAATCTCTAGTATCCAAACTGTTTTAGCCTGACGTTCTGCAGATGTTTACAATCTATCTGCGAACGCAATGTTTTTGTGAATAATCTTTTCGAATGTTAGTCGTTATAAATATTTAGAAAGAATAAGCTATCGCTTTCAATGTTAGTTTTTTAAATTTATTTTCGTTTTACACGTGGAAGCATTTTGGTATTTATAGTTGCGTTCTATTAGAGTAGAATCGTGCTGCAGTTTTTTTCGCTTTTCTACTATGTCATAAATAGTTACCTTTTACGTGATCTATCCCTCTATATGAAAGGGTCCTTTGTAAATTTTGACGTGAAAACGTGCTAATCTAATTAGCCTACTTTCAATAAATGATTTTGACTTTATCACATAACTTAGAAATGTAGACATTATTGGACTTTGGCGCCCAACATGTGTTAATTTGCCCAAATTGCAGCCAATTAGGTGTACTTGCGAAAAATAGGTTTACTACCTACATCTCTGATGCTGATCATTTTATGGAAAAGTAGTCCGTTGGTAGGGTATCATTTGTCACTGATTTCGCTAGACAGAGCATAGGTACAGACAACAGCAGGTCAACGTATACGAAACTGTCAAATTTTACCAATCGAACATTACTCTACCTCCATTGTGATAAGGTTGAAAATCTCCATTGTGGTAACTTGATGTGCTGTTGTCTGTACTATAACTTGCCAAGAACTCCCTTTGGTAATTTATGGAGGTAGCTGTATTACTTTCGGATAAGTTTGACCCAAATATTCACTACGTAATCGAAAATCATTATTTGATGTAGGTATTATCATTGATGAGAGTTTTGGAGCGACGCCAATGTAAACAGGGCTTTCCTGGTAATGGCCAACGCACTGCTTGACTGCTTGCCAAATTCGCATCGTATGCGTATAAAAACTATGTCGAAAATATTCTAGCAAACATATTGTGGTAGATACGATCCCTGGCTATGCAAGTCATTTTTCCAAGCTTACAAAGTAGTTTTTACTGTCTTCTCGAAGTCGGAATTTCTAAGAACTTATGACTTTTTCAGATAACAGGAGAGGGAATAAGGGATGTCGAATAAAACACCTAAGAACATACATAGTAGTTTAATTAATAATTAAATGTAAATATGTGTATATTGTAAACGAAACTACAGCACCAATAAATATCTCATTTTTCACAAAAATATCAAGCTTTAATTTCTATAACATCTCAACAGTTATACAATGTAGGCAGTATTAAGTAATAATGGAACTTTACGGAACCGTATCCAGTAGGATCTCATCGCGTTGTATTATGCGTTCACTTTGTTACGACACTAGAGTGAGTAACACGCGTTTGTAGTCGCCTTTCGTATCGTCCTGCAAATTATTACATTGTACTTTGTAACGTTAGCTCAGTTTATTACAAACAGCATGCCAAGCCATACAGTTACTTGTATAAAAATAATAACTTTAATAAAAAAATATAATTCATTCTGCAGGATTAAGCACAAAGTGTGACTAGCACATTTCCGAAGTCACTCGATAGGTCATCCTGGAAAGAATATTTAGATAAATCTACCGCTTGCACAGTTCGCTAAAATATTCAAGAAACTGGCCCATTACTTATGATTGTAGTCACACGTTATTCGATACTGTATCACAAAATATCTTACGAAGATATCTATAAATAATAAAATAAATGTCTTTAAAATGCAACGTGATTAATAATTGTACTCGGTCGATTATATGGTGACACGCGTGTCGTGATTAGATTAAAACTTCACACTGCAGCATTGTCACACATTATATGGCGCTCGTAATACTGAGTGTTATATGCAAGCATTGGTGAGGCTTTAGTAACACATTGTCGACAGGAGTTCACCGAGCGGACCTCCTAAGTCCTCCTGAAAAATTGTAACATCTACTTGTAAAACTAAGTCAAAGGGCCACGCACAGGCGAACGTGTACCGCTACCCTCATGCACACACGACACGAAGCGGTTAGCTACAGTGCAAAGAAGTACATGACAGTGAGTAAGGCTAATAGGAAGCAAAATATACAGATCTTTTTAAATGTATACCCGGCGCGGATAACCTAAAGATGTGGCATACTGAAGACCAAACTGACCGTTAAAGATGGTAATGTGACCTTTGTGTTGCTGAGATTCGAGCGCCGGTCGATAGAGTCCTCAGTGTGCCGTAACCCTAACAGATCACTTAGTAACCTAACAAAATTGACACAGACAAACTTATACAGAACTAGGTGGTATTCGCAGTCTGGAGACACCTTGAGAGCCCACATTCTCAATCTATTCAACAAGAGTCAACAGAGCCTTCTTGTAATCTCCTGAAGTGTCATCCTGTAACCAAAATGGGCCACTATTCTAAACGACTGTCATTCGTTTAAACACTTTTAATAAAAACCTTGTTAGCAAAAACATAAACACAAATCGAACAAAACTCACAAATAAAAAAATAATATGTTGTTTAAGTGATCGTCTTTGAAATAAATAGAATAAATAGATCTGTATAGTCTGGTTATAATAATGATGTTTTTTTAGTTAATAATGGAACATATTCTAGATAGTATCGAGATGATTTCCAGTGGCTCTAAGTACGCGTTAATCACCCCACATGCGCGTTGAGAAGTATTCAGTTATTGAAGCTTAGACGTGTCGAAAACTTCACAATTCATAATGTATGGGTCAGTTTCTTATAGAATACCACAAAAAGTCATGCTGTTAGTTTCAATATAAATTTGTATAATGTGATTTACATTATGGTGGTAGTGGTTATGTTAATGATATTACAGTTGCTTTTCATGGGGCGGAGTTTATGTTATATGATTGTATTTAATGATTAGCAACGTTACTTATGAGTGGTTAATATTAATATGGATTTTCTAACATTTAATAAACATTTGTTAGAACGGAAAATGTTATATGGGGATATATACATAGAAAAACAAAACTGAAGCCACTAAATCATCAAACAAAAATTTAAATAATGAAAGTAAATTAACATTGATTCTAATTTTCACAACAGCGAAATATCTCAGAGAATCCAGTTCAATTAACTTGTGTTAATAGCTATGTCTGATTTCGAGGTCGTATGTCTTAAAAAGAGATCTCCAAAAAGACATTAATTGAAGTCAATTGAAGAGGATAAATGTGGTGAACAAACCATAAAAATCCCAAATGATTGATGCGTTTAAGTAATTCCCAGGATTCTTTTGAAAATGTAAGCGGATTTGAATGGTATGGAGGTACTTACGGCAATCCAGCTCTCCAGGGACTTGCCGTATTTGTCAAGGAAAGCTTGCTTGATGTCTCCGAGGTCGATTTCTGAACGGCTGACGATGATTCTGATGAGGGTCTTGTCGTTGGTGCCCAGTCCCTTCATGGAGTAGTACAGGCGCTCGGCGAAGAAGCCTACCTTGCTCTTAACGCACTTGACTAGAAAATAATAATGGTGATTGGATTAATAAGGTCGCAAGTTTATCTAGTCACCGGCCTCCGCCAGCGATTTCAGTCGCATCCCGTGGGAACTACTCCGCGCACCCGGACAAAAAAGAGACTTCCTCGATAAATGGGCTATCTAACACTGAAAGATTTTTTAAATCGGACCAGCAGTTTCTGAGATTAACGCTTTCAAGCAAACAAACTCTTCAGCTGTTTTATATTCCTGAAAAGTTACCGTAGGAAGACGCTTAATACATTTTTCCTCTGGGAATCAAGTTATTAAAGAACGGTAAAGACATTGTATATCAATAACAGTGTCAAGTTCCCAAATACTACATTGTCAGTAATACGGGTAATTCCGCTGTACAAAAAATTGACTGACTGAGCAAGGTTGCATCACTCACTTCCTGTTACATGACCTTGCCTGTTGTTTAGAGGTGAGTAATTGAATCTTTTGCTAGTGTTTTGGTGTACAATTTTTGCGGTTTACTTTGCAAAAATACTGGCAGAAGTTCGTGCCTAAGTAACAACACCCGAGCGGGTCGATCGATCATAAACTATGCTAGTTGCAGTCCGTCACTGGATGGGTGACTATCTACATCATATCGTTTTTCGGAAGGCACATCATTGAAGTCAGAAGCTAGGGTTGAGGTGATCAGATAGGCAGTCGCTCAAACTAAAACTGATGCTGAGCTTAGACTGTGACTGTTACTTTACAAATACTTAATTTCATATCATTTAAGTGGGGGAGATAATAAATCATTAATCAAGTGATTAATGACACTTGAAAATAATACTTTGCATACCCATATTATATACTATACCTAATATATGTAACATCCAATGTACCACCATATTTCAGGCAAATAAATGATTTATTATTAAAATGAGAAACTTACCGATAGCAAGCATGCCTTTCTCGATGCTTCCAGAGAATTCTTTCTTGATGGTCTCTTCGATGTCCTTGCCGGTCATCTGCTCGTATTCAGCGAAGATCTGGAACGTATCAGACAATTAGACGATGGCGTCAAACGAATCTTGACTAATTTATGTGTTCGTAGTCTGCTGCCTCAATTGAACCGTGCTATCTAGATTTATGACTCATGAAATATTTTTTGTGCCTATTGCGAACACTGGTGATGGCTATGTACAGATATCATGTCTAAAAAAACACTTTACTATACATATCTTTGAATCTTAGGCATGGACTAAAACGAGTTTCGTCTTGGTATTTCGGCGCAGCACGCAGTAAAAATAAAATCATACACCATAAACTTATATGAAAGATTCGTGTCACCTTGATGAATATTTTTAGCTGCTCTGTCCAAACAGGCACACGTGCAGAGAAATTAAAAATTATCATTTTTGTTATACTTAACATTAAATGTAACATCTGCTAGACTGTGACACTATATGCTTGAATAATGCATTTATGACAAACCTGTGTAATGCAAATTAACTTTTTTCTAAAATTAGCATTTCAATTGCACCTAATTAGGCGAGAAACAGGCATTAAGAATTGCAAAATTCTTTATTTTTCCAAGCGTTTCTAAATGAGGCAAATTAGTACGAATAATTTTTTGAAAATATGCATCGACTGTCATGATTCAGTCACTTATGCGTAAAGATTTCTATACGAAACTCATAAACCGGTCTAGCTGCAAGAGAGAGAACTTAGCTTCGAGTTTAGCCTCTAAAAATAAAATCTATGCTAATCTAATAAATCTTTTACCTGTCTGAGTTGCTGGTAGGAGCGTGTGATAAGGATGGAGTTGAACACAGACTCGTCAGTGCCCCACTGTCCCTCGCCGGCAGACGCGAGAGCCTCAGCATCAGCCTTGGCGGCTCCCTCGTCAATGCCCTGGTTCTCATCACGGTTGGCCATGCAGAGGGACACGCACAGCCTCTTGAAGTGGCCTGATGTGTCGCCTTTCAGGTCCGATTCCAGGCTCTTGTTGTATACTGTTACAAGAAATCATGCTTATTTTTCTGTGCCTAAGTAGGTTAAAGAGTTTTTCACATGGTTTTGTTATCACTATGACCTGACCACATGAGGAGGATCTTACCAATTTTTTTAAAGAGTATCCTTAAGATTCACATATTTAGATCAGATTTTGACTTACTGCTGTGAAATTAATAAA
Source organism: Heliothis virescens (assembly GCA_002382865.2). Taxonomy (NCBI): domain Eukaryota; kingdom Metazoa; phylum Arthropoda; class Insecta; order Lepidoptera; family Noctuidae; genus Heliothis; species Heliothis virescens. The sequence continues at coordinate 7,594,010 of NWSH02000605.1, read as the reverse complement.
GCCAACCCATTGTTTTGTTGAATAATACGATTCAGATGTAGCTTAGCTGACATAATATTGTGTATGAATACGGGAAAGCCAGACTACATTTAATTAGCGCAAATAACGGTCATATAAAATTCTGAATCAAAATAAAATTCATTAAATCATTATCTAGAGTTCGTTATAATTCTGCCTACTAATAGCACAAATAGGTAATTAATTAAATTGTGTTTGTTACATGCGTTACATGAATATTTTCCTGTGTGTCGGTTTTGTTGGCACCCAGTTTAATATTCTTTAGCGAGACTGGCATGAATGTTGACGTCATGAAGTATCCTTTGCGTGTCCTAATGCCTCACGGCCAACTCCTTATAGATATTTGAAATGCAAACGAAGACAAGTGTGTTTATCAATAACTTATTTATAAGTAGTTACCGTGCACACAGGTACACTAAAAATAGTGTAGTATTTCGTTCGTTCATGATTCATAAAAATGAACTTGTTAAAATATCATTATCTTGAATTAAAATTGACCTTCATGCAGTCGTTTCTGTAATGTCATACAGGTTTCCCTCATTACACAACAACAACTCGGTTATGACTGTTTTCTGTTATTTCGTAAGATTGCAGCGCTTTGAAGTTCACTCGACGACCATTTCCTGCGTAGTTTACAAGAGGTTGTAATTTTTTACTGCGTAGTAGTAAAATTCTCTCTTTAATTCATAACAGATTTTAACCTGATTGACATCGAAATTAACTGTTGTTTATATACGCTTATGTAGTGGTCTATTCAAGATAATTAATGTTCCCTTTTTTATTAGGAGCAAGCCGAAATGTCAATTGAATAAAGGTCAAGGGCAATAGGCTCGGTCCTAATTGCATTGGCTAAATGTGGGCGTGTTTTGGGCGTATCACTCGACTACCTTTTCGGAAAAGTGGATGGTTTTATCTCTAATGGGTCGATATAATGTTCCAGTCTGTATTCTATCCACCCTAAATTTCCTGTTGGTTGAATGCCAGTGCCTTGTTCTTTCGTAAACTCCTTAAATTTAAGAATGTACAACTTACATTGCTCATAGAAAGCAGAGATGGTACGGATGCCGTAGTTGGAGAGTGTGCAGAGGATTTCAATGATGGCCTCCTCATCAGTACCAAGCCCCGCGACGGCGTCATGCAGTTCCTTGGCGTAGAAATGGGGGAGGGGAGTCATAAGCGCCACGATCACGTTCTCCAAGTTGCCGCTCAGCTCGCTCTTCAGCTCAGAGATTAAGTCCTAAAACAGAAAGTATCTTAGTGATGCTCTTATACTTAGTCGCTAATTGTCTAGGTAGAGGAAAAAAATACTAAAATTATTATGTAATACACCTACTCGTAGATATACACACATCAAAAAAATTTAAGGATATTTTTTCATGGACGATTTTCTTATGTGATTTTCAAGAAGCTGTATCTCCAAGGAAAATGATCGTACAGAAAAAAGAAAACCAGCAAATTATAGGTTCAAGATTCTAGTTTTGAGATCTATCCTTGATTCTTTTTTTAAATCTCTAGTTTTGGAATAACACTAAAGAAATCAACGAAAGAAAAAAATTACAGAATTTTTCTCAACTTTGGAAAGCTACAAGTTCATAAAAAATTTTTTTTTCTTTATCTCACTCCAAAGCTTTTTTTGAAAATTTAATGCGCTTTCATTTAATGTAACCGGTTAGTTTGTACGA
>NWSH02000605.1:7565913-7582203 GCA_002382865.2 Heliothis virescens | reverse complement strand
TGTATCATTTCAACTAAATAAATAGACATTATTTTATTATATACTTGTCATTAAAATTGATTAATATTTCTCATACAAATCATGAAAAAAATGCACTTGGAACGTTTTTGAAAAAAGGCTTTCTGTATAGAAGTAGCTTTTAACTTAATTTGCAAAAACGATCCAATATCTGAAAATTGGTATATTTTGATAGTTAATATATATTTTTTCTAAAACATTTGTATAACAATGAAACAACACTATTTAAAAAATATTTATTAAGAAATAGTTGTATCAAAGCATGGAAAATCATCACAATTTATTCATCATCTAGATCGAAATCCAGCTCCTTACCAAATCAATCGACATCGGCAATGGCGTCATTGGACGCTATCAATGTTTTATAAAAACTAAGGCAATCTACTGGAATTAACTTGTAAATAGATTGTAAATCAGACAATTTAGCTGGAGCGATGGGTTTCCCGTTAGGCCATAACTGTTTCAGTTATATTGTTATAATCTTCATCACGAGACGTTTTCACAAAAATATAGTATAAGTAATCTAGCTTTTTCAATTTGAAATGGTTTTCTTCTTCTAGCATTTTTCATAATTTCAATATATTCGTCAGCTGTATAAACAAGTTCTTGCTTTTTAAGCGCAGTTTCAATTTTTGAAAAATCGGTATTGTTGTGTAAAATACTATGCCCAGACTCAAGATACCGAAAAATTATCGTTTTTCATGTAGAATGGGAGTCTAAGATAAGAAGAAATATATATTAACTATCAAAATACCAATTTTCAGATATTGGATAGTTTTTGCAAATTAAGTTAAAAGCTACTTCCATACAGAAAGCCTTTTTGCAAAAACGTTCCAAGATTTTTGTGGCGTTTTAACAAAATAAAAATAGTTATTGTGTGATAAAGGTTGTGGGTTGGAACGTAAGGGAGAAAATTATTTTCTGACAGAAGGCTTAAAACTTGAAACGTTTTTGCTAATCTGATACTAAGTGTCATAAAAAGTAGTTTGATCACATTAACTCGATTTCGGGTGACTTGTGGGTTGGAACATTTTTGCATAACTACGTCCATTTTATTCGCGTGTCTATCTATGCAAAAGCTAAAGATCTAGCTACTTATAACCGTTTTATATTTTCATGTAGATTCAAAATACCGTTGGAGACAGCTTTCTATGTTCAATTTATTCGATAGATACATGATACTGACGTAAACCGCTTTATTATTTCACAATATGACACATATCCACCAATATCGGCTACCTATCTAAAATCGAATTCGATTCTGAATTACAGACATCGATTGTATGGTCCATTGTTGTTGTTCATCAGATAAATGCGTTGAAAGATGTGCCTATGTTACATACAGCCCATTATTAACGTGATTTGTCGAGGTTAGATGTTAATCTAAGCACCGACACTATCATGATGAGTGAGATCAATACATCATTGTATGCATGCCGAAAGCAAAAGACCAAACTCAAACTGATTATTCAGGTCCACTACAAATGGGTTCTTTTCCTCAAAAAGCCATTTTCTTTCAAGATCAAATTATGAAATGTTTTGATGAGGTAATGCTGAATATATGCTCGAATTTAAATGAGAACGGCCTTGATCTTTGTTAGTGTTTTTTCTCAAGGCGTAGACGTAACACCGGTGTAATCTAAAAACAAATATTAAAGGAAAATAGTTAAATTAATTGCTAGTTCAGCTTACCTTGCCATAGTTGGTCTTGAAGGTTTCAGCGATTTCCAGACGCTGGACGATACCGCGTCTGCAGAGGACATCGATGATGGCCTTCTCATCGGTGCCGATTCCCTTCATCGCCTTGCGGAGGGTCTCGGCATCCGCAGCGGGCTCGAAGGGCTCCGCTGGGTACACCGTGGGGGTGCACTGTGGGGAGGAATATACGTTAATGTTGTAGACAAGCCTGTGTTGCTAGATGGGGTGTCTAGTGCTTTGCCAGAAAACTTCACGCTTCAGTAGAGAACAGTATGCCTTCCAGTTACAGGAGATCCTATACCTTCTGGTCTTATTGACTCAGTGGACTGCCCCCCTGTCAACACTGTTCGGTCTGGTAATTCCAAGATGTCGAAGATCAAAATAAGTTTAAAGTTCCGGGTCTAGATGCCAGTTAAACTATTCAATTGTAATAGTAAACAATGACACGACTAACCAAACAAATCTGCCCTTTGATTGCCATCTTACGAGAAGACAAGATGATGCATAGCTGCATCAGAACAATTTGGCACTACATAATCGAATTCTTAAGAACTACTATTCAATGATGAGTAATTCGCTAACTTTAAACTTAGGATTCATTCAAAAGATGACTATTTAACGTTAGGTGTAAAAAACCATAGGTAGGTACGTTGTTTTTTTGCTCCCCTTCTTGGTAAAGTAGAATATGTAAATGGGTTACTATATTAAGCGGTAGAATCATCAGTAATTTATTATCATTGAACTGCTAAACAGAGAATTACGTCATTAAGTTGGTATCTTTATAGGTACTTATGGAGATTTCCTCCCCGCGGCCAAGTCTGGCCTTGGCACGGTTAGCTTAGTCATGGGGCGGATAGGGCGTGATTTATCCGCTCCCCCTAACCATAAAAACTCCATATACATTATAGCTATGTAAGTATACTCAAATTGATTACTTTGGTAGTTTTGGGGAAAAAGGATGTTGATGAAATTTTCGTTTCAGTCGAAAACTCTTTTAAATCACAAATATTGTTGTCTGTGATAGATTTTCATAGCTAATAATTATCGTAACACGAAATATTTTTGCGCCTTGTGCCTATTGGTAGCCTCGAAGCATGACATCATCCCGTGAGAAATCTATAGAATTATATCCATGTTGGTAGACAAGTAGGTGGATAACTTACCTTGTAGGGGTAGTACTGTTGTCCGCTCATGTTGATAGATTCCTGGAGAACAGAAAATAATGTTAAACAGACGCTTTCACGTAGGTATGCGCTAAAAATATAACAATTTGCTATCAACGCGAGCCGGCTTTTAGTGATTAACAAACATTGCATCGGCACGACGCCTGCCGGTAACTATCGACCTACACTTCAAATTACTGCAATAAATACATATTCTCGCACATGAAACTGTTACTACAAAGCTTTCTAACACATTTTTAAACCAGGATTGAAAGTAAATTCAGTAAAATAGTACGTACTTTGTTCAGCGACACACCCAAATCACTACAGACCGAATTCCGAAATACGCTCGACTCGAATGAAACTCGGTGAGGTCGGTCGAAGCTGTTTTTGTTCGCCCTCTCGCCTCTCGCTCCGTTCAGAGATTACAAACCTTTGGCTTGTTTTACGATTCGTTTACTTGCTTTTAGAATACAATGTATTAAATAAAACCTCAATTCCACGTGTTCCTGCGTAGGTAGATAGTATATGTTGTAGATGGTATCTTATTTACCTAAATATCTCTAAAAAATAAAATATGAGATATGAGTTATCTGTAAACAAGAATTGCCTTATCAAATTTATTTATCGGGCAAATAAGTAGATAGGTAGGTATTAAAAATTCATGGATTTTCATTCATTACGATAAAATGTTAAAAATGGATTTTGTGCCAATTTTACACACGAGGATTGCCAAATCTGCCTATTTTCACTAGGAATTCGATCGAACTTCGTCCAATGGCCTTACGGGGATCTTTTGTTTTTCAGTTTTAAAAAATGTTTCGTCTTAGTGGTCTATCCAGATTATTCCAGATCTATCTTATGCTGAAGTAATTTACAGCCTTACTAAATTATCACAGGCCCCACACATACTCCGATAAAATGTATCATCTCGGTGTCAAAAACTGATTAATTTCATACTTCCTATCTAATCGTTGACCATTTTAATCCAGTCATTAGACAATGACTAGCGCCACGAACATACTATGTCAAAAAGCAAACCAATTTTCATTTCAGATTCCTAAATATAAAATAGTAGCTTTTTATTAATTTCTAGAGTAGTTCCCTCAGTGTAGGTACCCCTGTGCCACGTAGGTTATTCGCTAGCGATGACATCACCGTCGGCTGCCCGGCTCGGTTCGGCTCCGGCTTTCTGTATGGAGCCTCTATCTATCGTCAAACTAACCGCATTACCTTACTTTTAGAATACTTTAAATTAATAATTGAACTGCTAAATAAGCGTATAAATATTTCGTCCTAATTATGATGATGGATTTAAGTCGTTTTTCCGCTCGAAAATTACTGCCGAGCTAAAAAACCGCATTCATTTGATATGCATTTTATTTATAAGTACATATTTGTGTAGGAAGTTACGTGCACAGGTTAATGATCTCATTGACGGAGTTTAGCATGTTTACTGTCTAGGTGTGCCTGGTTACTTGAAGTAAAAGTTATTCCTTGGACCAGGCTAACATGTTGTAATAGGTAGGTCTGTCTGTACCTAGGTGTTTAGATGCAGTTAAAATAATTAAATTAAATACTTAAACAAGTTTATTTTTGTTTGGAGTTTACTTTGGGATTTATCTTTCATTTTATTAATTGCTTTTTTCATCAGGCCTTTGATGGTGTTCTATCCTGTTAATTAAATGATATTAGGTAATAAATTATTTTGGACGACACGTGACTTTAATTATTAGGTGACCTCAATAAATATTAGTTTATAGGTAGGTTATGATGGAGAAGGCTTTTGCTAATTAAGTGAAAAGAGACATTGTTTTCCTGCATAAAATAATAACTTATTTATAAACGCATAAAGGGCAAGATAAGGCCAATTAAAGGACATTTAAGTACTATCCTCGTCAAACCACAGACAGAATAAAAATACAGACGAGTAGGAAAGTTTATTCTGGTTTTGTGTCCTACCCTATTTTTAGGTTTATCCATGGGCATTTTTATGCAGAAACATAACAGAAGAATGAAGCTTTAGTTTATCTCATGCATTCAACATAATTTGGTGTCTTATTATTTACTAGCTTCTGCCAGCGACTTCGTTCGCGGATCACGTCGCTTATGCCAGCGACAACCGGTCGATAATCAAAGATTTGAAACGTCGAACTGCTAAACTATCGGGAGTTACACGTGTTATTGTGCGTCAACCATAAAAGATGCACATATACTGTCGTTGGGTATTTTTTATATAATTTTTAGGAGAACATTTCCGTCATACATGATTTCTGTGTAACTTTAACCATTAAGGTTGCACACGCGACCGAAGCTAAAAAAATGGAGTAACTTCTCCCGATTTCCCTTCACTGCTCTGCTCCTATTGGTTGTAGCGTGATGAAAAGTATACTATAACCTGCTCAGGAGTATGAATAATAGTTGTACCAAGTTTCATCAAAATCCGTCCAGTAGTTTTTGTTTCTATAACGGTTATACTGACAGACAAAAATTTTACTGACTGCATTTTTGGCATCAGTATCGATCCCTAATCAACGCCTGATAGTTATTTTGGAAATATATTTAATGTACAGAATTGACCTCTCTACAGGTTTATTATCAGTATACATATAGATTTCTCGTAGAAGACAGGCTTAACACGGTAATCATGGAAAATCGATAATTGTTAAACTGTAAGTACATAATATTTTGTACCTAACCGTTTAGATAACTATACCTTGTAGGTAAGAATATAAGTATCACTACATACTTACATAGTGTAAATAAAAGTCGCTTCCCGCCTCTGTCACTGTCTACAAATCTTAAATAGATGTGTTATAGATGTTTTTTAATAGAGTGATTCAAGAAGAAGGTTTATATGTAAACAATTTATTATGTTTTTATTTAAAATAGCAGGAATATGGCGATAAATGTTGAAGAGATGAAGTTCACCTCTTCAACATTTATCGCCGTATTCCACGCGGGTGAAGCTGCGGGCGGAAGCTAAAAGCGTATAAACATGTCTAATCGGTAATTTCCGCAATCGACTTCTGTATCATTAAAGGATCAGTCATAACTACGAAAATAAACCCAATGAGATATCTAAGTATGAGACATAATACAAACGTCACTAAATTAAGTATTCCATTGATACTCTGTGACGTCACAGCTCTTATTCACGATCTTAGATCACAGTGAGACAGATATGTTGTTCTGATTCATTCTGTGACGTAAAAATAAACTACGAGGTGAAGTAGTTTACGTTATGTTACACAGTTTAACGATTACGAGCTGCGTAAACGAACCGCGATCTCAATGGTTTATTTAGCCTTCCTTTAATTGTTTATTTGAAAATTGAAAATTTTGCTTTTTGGAAATATCACATATTACGCAGCCCCCTTTGGCTATAGGTGCAGCGGGAGAGTGTCAGACTGTGGTCATACTTTTGCTGACTAATACCTTTATTCCTTCTCTGTTCTGTTTCTGTTCTGCATTATTTCGAACAATCCCGCAGCCCTAGTTATTTATTATAATGTTACTCAAACGGCTGAACTGATAAAGATGAAATACTTAAATGTGGCACAGAGATAAGTAGATTACTCAGGACGCGTACGAGCGTTTCCTTGTCTCGAGATCTCTTTACTTCTACGTGTAGTTTAATAGTTCATGCATTAAATATAACAGTGCATTGAACATGTAAGAAGTTAGATATTCTAAGCTAAATTGTCTCATTATCTTAACAATCTTGTGGTAAACAATCTTGGCACTATCGGGGCATCTTTCATTGGAAAGCAAGCGCGTGATCATCGCTTAATTAGAAAGCCATTACGTCAGTGTTCTTGAAATTTCAGCGTTATTAGCATTCTGTCATACATAGCAAATAAGCTATTACTCATGCATGCAAATTCTGATGCATACATTGTGACTAACTGCTTCATTGGTCTAGTAGTTGCATAGCCGATAGCTGTGCACGAGATTTCGATTCTCGGTTCGGGCCGAAATCGCTTTGTGAGTTTTAGAAACTTTCACAAAGCAGCCCAGAGTTGGAAGCTGGTGTTTGATACACCCGTGCATCGGAGAGCACGTTAATGTCGGTCATGCGCCTAATCTCTCTCCGGTCGTGTCGGATTGCCATCCCATCGGGCTATAAGGGTGAGGGAATAGGCAGTGCACCTGTGTCTGCGCAAATGCTTGTGCACTTTAATATGTCCTGAGCAGCTGGCTGATGTCCTTATGAGAACAACCGCCGTGGTCGACAATCGGCTAGGACGCCATTATCATCATTCTGATGCAGTGGCTTAGCTAGGTAACGGCGGGCCCTCGGGAAATAGAAAAATAGGGCCCCTTAAAGCAAAAAGGAAAGGGATATGTAATGTCATATGCGCGAACAGCTTTTTTGAGTAAAAAGAAGAACAGCAAGTAAGTAAGTAGAGGACGCGAGCGAAGTAAGCGCGAAATGTTTGCAAAAATGAGAGTAACTTTGAAAAGTTCAGTGTGATCGTCATATTCTGGTAATGTTTCGAGGGGCCCCCTAAGCTTGGGGGCCCGGTGTACTGCCCCGGCTAGCCCCTTCGTAGCTACGCCACTGTTCTGATGACTAGATTCTGTCAACGGCGATAACTGTTTGAAATCGAGTCTATATTTCTACCAGTCAGAAGATTTTTGAGGCCAGGCAGCTATGTAGCTCCAGGGATACCTGCCTAATTATAAATTATTAAATTACTTACCTACTTATAATCCAATTTGGATATCTCTAGGTATTATTTTCTTGGGTATGCTGAATGACCTATATGTTCTTTAGATTATGTACGCACTTTTTACTAACTTGTAAGTTGTTTTTTTGAAATGGTAATTGGTAGGTAAAGGTAATAACACGGTTTAACCTCTTTATTAGTCCGTGTACCTAGAATCGATGTGTTGGCTGAAAAATGGGGTCAGTTTTGTAACTACATTACTAGTCATTAATGGAGGTTTCGCGTGAAATTACGTGGGAAGGTATTACATAGGTACTTAGGCATGCACCTACGTGGATACGACGTTCGGTAGGAAATTTTTTATGCTCTATAATATTCATAACAAATACAAGTACCTAGCGTAAAACTCATAAGAAATGAGAAATTGTAAAAAACAAACGATCTCCAATTTCAATCTCGCTTACATCCTACCACATATGATATTTGGGGACAAGTTCATACAAATATTCAGCTCATTGCTGATTATTGCAAATTTCGAGATTCTTGTCTACATGCAACGAAAATGACTGAGCTACAAGGTGAAAACTAACATTTAACATACACGTGGATCGTTGACATAGATACCTACCATTATTCTGTCCTAAATGACGATGTAATAGCTAGATAAAACCCGAAGTCTATGTCACTCGGATCGCCCTAGACGATAATATTGACGACCTCGCACCCTGTGCATGTACGAATCTATGTAGGTAACAGTGGCGTCAGACTGGCAATTGAAACCTATATTGAGGACTATAATACCTATGCAGGTAGGTATACATAGTTTCCCTGGCTATAATTTTCACAGCCGTAGTGCGGCAGCCTATTTCACGGAAGGCGGGGGTGGCGAGTCCTTGTCCAGCAGTTTCACTTTCGGCTGAGTAATATACCAGTTCAACCACGCCTTGAGGTAATCCAGAAGTTCAAGAGTAGGGACTATCTAGTCCTGATTTGGTTCCCATTTTATCGAATACCAGCCGTTTTCCCGCGGTTTCGCTCGCGTCCCGTGGGAAATACTGCCCGCACCCGGATAAAATATAGCCTATATCACTCACGAATAATACAGCTTTCCTACCAGTGAAGCAATTTTTAAAATTGGTTCATTACCTCCAGAGATTACCACCTACAAACAATTTTACCTCTTTATATTATTAAGTACAGATTAGTGCCCTGGTACTGGTACCTACTCAAAAAGAGGAAACATTTTTTGTTTGTTTGTTTGTACGCCAAAGGCTCCGAAACTACTGAACAGATTTGAAAAATTGTTTCACTGTTGGGTAGCTGGACTATTTACGAGTAAACAGACTACATTTTGTACGGGAAGAACTTCCTCCGGGTCGAACCGCGGGAAAGACTTAGTTAATATTATTTTAAATTTTTGTATGACATATTCAGAGAAAATTAAGAAACATCTTTTTTTAATTAAGAAATCTCGTTGCATTAGTCTCATTTACAATTAAATGATAAATAAGTTGATGGAGTAAGTGGTTGTATAAAACATGATTTATTACAGTAATACATTTAATTGGAAATACACGGGTGGCAGGCCATCACCATTGTGACAGATACAATATATATAAATACAGATGTCGTTAGCACTAGTCTTCCAGGAAGAAGTATTGGCCTGCTCGTTTCTGTTCTATGTCCTGTAACAAAAAAAATAATTCTTAGTAACATTGCTTTTTAAATACAAAACTTGTTTTCTTGATGAGTGTACACATGACTGGCATTCTAAAATATAAGCCTCATTCAGTGGCGTAGCTACGAAGGGGTTAGCAGGGGCAGTGCCCCAAGCTCAGGGGGCCCCTCGAATGAACCTGATAAAAACTCGCTCTATTTGCCCCAGGGCCCGCGGTTACCTAGCTACGCAACTGGCCTCATTCTCCGAATTTGTGTGGATTGCTAAAAATTGTTTCATTCACAGTAAAAATCGGTACAATACGTTATAGAAGAGCATATAATACAATAGTATTTGCGGCATAATTAATTAAGATTAAATATAATTTCCTATAGAGATTCTATTCACGTACGACTGATTGGTACAAGTTTACCATTCCCACAAACAACGTAAACGAAGATACTCTCAATAAAAATGTATTAAAATTGGTTTATGATAATAAGAATACATTTTCTGGTTCGTCTGTAGCACTCGTCTAAGCTGAAATAACGCGCCCCACTACGGCATTTATGCACACAAGCAATCCGTAAGACAGGGGTCACACGATCAGTCTGGTCCAGAATGATGGGAGAATGATCGTGTAACCGGTTGATTGACGGATTGATGGTCCAAAATGTACAGTATTTTTTGTCCGTCAGTCTAAGACTGATGCCAGAATGATGCTAGACTGATCGTGTAACCGCTGTCTTAGAGCGAGTGTCATTTCAACTTACACAAGCCAAAGCGATAGACAGCAGCAGGTCACGGTACCTGAATCTGTCAAATTTTACCAAACAAACATTTACCTACCACTGTTGTGATAAGGTTGAAAATCTATCGCAGAAATTTGACAGATTGTGGTTACTTGATGTGCTCTCCTCTGTATATGGAAGAAAACTTACCTTAACGGAAGCATGTTTGTTTATCCTCGGCCTGAAGTTATTAGGGTCCCTTCGGAAGGTGATGCCGAGCAGTTCTAAGAAGCGGTTCATGCCGTTGAGCAGCGACTGCGGCGCATGCGCGGTGGCGTGCGACGACGGCGTGCCCTCGAACACGATCACGCGGTCCGCTAGGTACGTCGCCATTATGAAATCGTGCTCGACTACGAAGCCTGTTCGCTTTGCGTGGAGGATGAACCTGGGGTAAAGAACAATTATTATTAGTTAGTATGTGGTTTACTTTTCACATTCATATTTCAGTCTACAAGTGGTTAGGGTCAGGATTATGGCGTGCTGTCACAATTGAATGATAAAAAGGTGCTATATTCACATAGCATCTCGCACTGTTTATAACAAGAGCCTCGTTGGTCTAGTAGTCGCATAGCACGACTGCTGTTAACGGAGTCTCGGGTTCGATTCCCGGGTCGGGCCTTAAGAGCAATATGGATTTCAGAAACTTTCTACAATCAGCCTGGGGTCTGGCAGTTGGCTGTGTTACACTCCCGTGACAGGGAGGGCATATAAAGCCGTTGTCCCCGAATGATTTGAGAAAACTTGACTTGTTAGATCATTAAACCTGCAGCTCAGTCAATAAGAAATCCATTTATAATATCCAATTATACTAGTTACACAACCATTCAATTGAAACTGATACGGGATCAATCATCTTGTCTTACTTGATATTAGGTTTCATATTTATCAAACGTGTCAGTTACAAAATGCATTTGTTAATAAACATACCGTTTTATAACTTTAGCAGCTACCAAACGCTGTTCAGAGTCTAGGTAGGCAGAGGGCTCGTCAATGAGGTACACATCGGCTGGCTTGCCGAGGCAGAGCACCAGGGCCACTCGCTGCAACTCACCACCAGACAGGTTCTGAACCTCCTGGTCCATTATCTCTTCAATCTTCATTGGTTTCATCACGTCTGTGATGAACTGGAACATGGATGAGAAAATTGATTAATATGTGTGTTCAAAAGGACTTAAGTATAGTTGTACAGTAATTTGAAATGTTGTCTCTAAAATAACTACTTTTTTGTGTGTAAATCTAAGAAGAATTTGTCAATACAATGTTATTACAAAGTATTCCGAAATATAAATTAAACTGTAAATAGGAGATAAAAATAAATGGATATTCTTAAACTACTAACTTCTAAGATCACACATTCAATTTATAGTAATGGATATAAAAGTAACACTTTTGATGAAAAAATGAAATTAAGCATTACATTAAAGTAAAGCAGTAAAGAAAACAGCCTTCCAAATTAAATTATTGCCGTTGGTACCACCCCAACATATTATAAATAACCAATAATATAAAATTACCTGTGGGTGAACATAAGCATCTCTAATCTTATCGTGCAGCAAACTGCGCACCAGCCCCTGTGACTTGGGCGATATCTTCTGTGGCTTATAACTAATGTGCAGCTGGGGTAACGTTCCCGAACCTGGTATAAACAATATTATATCATTACTTTCAATGATAAAAATGTCTTAGGTAAACATTGTTTAAGAATATGGTATTATTTAAAATGAAATAAAGTTTGTATTCGTTAGGTGCCTTTTACTGTTGTAATTGTCCTTATTTGGTGGAAATAAACGTAAAATTTGGTAATGTAAACAGTGAAACGACATATACGTAGCGTTAATGATTATAACATTCGTTTTGAGAGGATGGAACTCAAGAAACAATTATCTTTATACAATAGGCACGGAATTATTAGAAAATACGAAGATAACCCACAAATTATAAAGTAAACTATCAAGAAAATGATAATTAATTGATAGCTGAGCACAAATTGATACGTCGACAAAGAACATCCACAAATATTGACTTTTATGTTCAGTCAAATTCTTTGATGTCATACCTTCGTTTGTAGCACACGATTCCGCGTGTTTTAAACATTTTTGAAAAACAGGATGGAAAAACAAGTCAAAAAACTCAGTTCTAGCCATTTCAAAGACCTAAATATGTTTAAATTCATTAAAATACACTTATTGAAATACACCTATAACCTCATTTTTTAAACGATGTCTACATTATTATATAACGCAAATTTATTAGAGATTCTAAACACAGGATTATTTCCGGTTAAATATCACAGTAAATACTAGGATTATTCATAAATATTACAAATTAAAGAATTTTTACAACAAAACCGAAGCCTATTGACTATTTGACAACTTTCACAAATTTGACAGATGTTACCCAGTGTTGCCATTACAAATTTTATATACGAATAATTTTGAAATTGTGTTTGGATACGTGTCCTACAAATAAGTGTTGTATGTGAAAAGTGTATGCTGAAACTAACACTAGAATTAATGGAGTCGTATATTTTATTTAAAAAATTGGGAATTTGCGCGTTTTCCGTAAAGGGTTTTAAATCTCAATAGAAATAGCGTATTATATTTCTTACTAAATCAGTTCTTACCTTCATCAGGTTCCAAGTTTCCAGCCAACATTCGAATGAATGTAGTTTTACCAGTACCATTCTCTCCAAGCAACACCAGAATTTCAGAATCTGAGAATTCTCCAGGGTGTACATCCAAACTGAAGTCACCCATCAATTTAGACATTGCAGGATATTCATAGTGATTCATCCTTTTGATCTGTTAACAAATTTAAGGTCAAAAATTTCTCGCAACTGTTAGAATTTGGTTAGCAAATTGTGTATTACTTACCTCTTCCTCAGTAGCAGACTCGGCTACTTTAAAAACTAACGATTCAGTCCTGAATCTCATGTTTTCAGTGGGTACAAACCCATCAAGGAATATATTAATACCTTCCCTAACAGAGAAAGGCATAGTGACAACACCATAAGCACCAGGTACACCATACAGACAGCAAATGAAGTCGGACAAGTAGTCCAGTACTGATAAATCGTGCTCCACCACTATGATGAACCTGGGCAAAGAAAATTACATATTTAGTTAGATGAGTTAGTTGTAAAGACTGTCTTTTGCTAAAAAAAAATGTTTATAATAAACTACATTGAAGAAAGACCTCATATCAGTCATTATTATTTTTCTTGGCTTTACAGAGCAACATCTATCTGTACGAAATTTAATTTGGTTAGCAATATAACAAGACATGTGACCACTCCTTTTACAGTAGGCCAATATTCTTTTTAAACTTGACTTACTTGTCAGGATGGATGAGCGATCGAATTGTGCGGGCAGCGTTAAGACGCTGCTTGACATCCAAGTACGAGGAGGGCTCGTCAAACATGAAGATGTCACCATTCTGGATGCACACCATGGCGCAGGCAAAGCGCTGTAACTCTCCACCAGATAGAGCGGCGATCTCACGGTCGCGAATGTGAGATAGATCTAAATAGAATAACATTTTAATTAGAATCCAGTAAAAGGAGGTATTTTACTATCAAGGAGGTCTACAGTGGTGGCATCAATAACAATAAGTACTATTGATATTTATGACTGAATGAAGAGTAGTTCAGAGACATCCAATAGGCGATCGAGATGTCGGCGATCGACTTTTCATCCACACAAAGCCTATGTTGCCAATATCCCTGTTACATGTTACAGACTGGTACAGTAATTTCTACTTTTCTCAAAATTGTTGATTGAAATCTGACCTGACCCAAATATTTAACGTACATTGTGATAAATCTGAACTCACCAAGCATTTTACATATTTCAGTCTGGTTTTTCCTTTCGTCTTTCTTGTCAAGGAGTTGACCGACAGTTCCCTTCACAGCCTTAGGGATTTGGTCCACATATTGAGGCTTGATCAGGGCTTTCAGGTCATCTTCAAGGATCTTGGTGAAGTAGTTCTGGAGCTCAGAGCCACGGAAGTGAGACAGAATCTCCTGCCAATCTGGAGGGTCCTGTTAAATTTATAATAATTTTACTTCTGTGAAAATCCATAAACAAGGCTGATTATTTTACTGCCAATGCAATAACAGATAAAAAACAATCAGGGATTATATTTCTGTTAAGATAATGTCTTTCGTCATTCATGAGTTGCATTTATTTTGCAAGCTTTCAGTAAAATAAGGTTAACATGCAAATGTAGCCATATGCTAATTGTATGACTGGATTTCTTGTTTGAACAGTGAGCTGCATAATTAATTTTTAATGTCAAACTGCTTGCTGTTGAATGAAACTATTGTAGCTTTTACTCAGTCATATGGCTAATGGAACTTCCATCAACCTAGTATTGCTTAAAACTAAGAATAAAAAATAGGAAAAATTGTAATATAAAAATATTACATCTTACAGCAAAACGACCCAAGTTGGGTTTCTGTTTTCCGGCAAGAATCTTCAGGGCAGTAGACTTGCCAATACCGTTCTGTCCGACCAACCCCAGAACTTCACCGGGCCGAGGGATGGGCAGGCGATGGAGCTTGAAAGAGTTCTTGGAGTAGCGATGAGTAGTGTGCTTCTCCAAGTTGGATGGGATGTTGATGATGGTAATTGCATCAAACGGACATTTCTGAAAGAATATTTATTTCATAAGATATTTTTTAATTTATAGTTTTATTTGAAGCAATTGAGTAAGGTTTTCTTTCTATTGAGTTATGAGATTAATGTGTAATCAAAATTATAAGGAAAATATTGTGGTTTTTCCATCCAATATTTGTAAAGTTTATTAGATATCACGTGACCTACAAACAAATGTAAAATTTTCCATGTGTTTATATTGATCAGCAAAAATAATAACATTCTGATTGGGAATGAATTAATTACCTTGACACAAATACCACAACCGATACAGAGCTCCTCGGAGATGGTGGCGATCTTGTCGTTGGGCGTGACCTCGATGCACAGCTTGCCCATACGCACCACGGGGCAGCTCTTCTTGCACTCCTGCCTACATCTCTTCGGCTTACAGCGATCCGCATTCACGATAGCGATACGCGTAAGTTTGTCCGTCTCTTCATGGTGTTTATTTCGAGACATAACTGTTTACACAAAAGAAAACACTTTATCACTCAAATTTCTCCACAATTCATTGAAAATATACGAAAACAATCGTCCGATATGTGGCACAGACTTCGATATAACCTCAATTTGTTGGACGTGACTAATTATTTATTATGAACTGATGGGAGTATGGTCACTTCTGATATATATTTGAACTTGTTTTATGTTGAGGAACATAAGAAAAAAATCTAAATACCTGATAAAAGAAAGCGAACGTTGGCTAAAGTTTGCCTAGGTTCGCGTGTCCTTTTACATCGAACTCGAAATGTCAAAAGGAACAAACCATTCTGAACATAGCACCACTTGGCCAAGTGGCAATACGTTCCAAAATGATATCCTTTGATAAATCGGTCTAAAAGTTTACTTATTTGACAATTTTGTAAATAAGTAATGCTCAATAAGTACGATTTCATTATCATACCTTACGATTATTTTATACGATTTACCACAAAAAGGAGAGCACCTCAGTAATATTTTTGTGTGATTGTAGGATTAAAAATAAAATATGGATAAGTTTTTCTTTACATGAAAGCAAAATATTTAATGATTGTTTCGAAGATTTGTTTTTTTTGGTCATTTTCGATTTGGCTGGAATCACATTTGTTCTAGTTTAGTCAGTTTACGGGCAACACTGCAATTTACTGTTTGTTGTAATTTTTCATTGGTTATCTGAATTGTTGCACTTCATTTATCGAAATCGTCGTTTATAACTGATTTGGTAAGATTATTCAACTGTAAATATGAGTGTAGGAGCGTAAAAATAAGTATTTTCTTTGTTTCATTATTTTTTTGTATAAGTACTGACTTTGTTTATCTCTGTGTCGATAACTAGTTTGGGTACTTTCACACATGCAGCGTATTGTTATTATAATTAGCGCCATCTAACGCATACAAGGGTACAACAATTGAGCCACCTAACGTCTTTTAACGAAACTAATTCACGTCACGCCAGCTATCCAACTGGCTTCAGCAGGGAATATGGTGAGCTGTGGCTTGCAGAAAATTCGTAATTTGCGAAAGGAAACTATTTTTTTTGTCATATGTCCATGTACAGACGACAGCAGGTCAACGTATACGAATATGTCAAATTTTACCAATCGAACATTAACCTTCCACTATTGTGATAAGGTTGAAAATCTATTGCAGAAATTT
>NWSH02000605.1:7554255-7564825 GCA_002382865.2 Heliothis virescens | reverse complement strand
CTCAATTTGTTGGACGTGACTAATTATTTATTATGAACTGATGGGAGTATGGTCACTTCTGATATATATTTGAACTTGTTTTATGTTGAGGAACATAAGAAAAAAATCTAAATACCTGATAAAAGAAAGCGAACGTTGGCTAAAGTTTGCCTAGGTTCGCGTGTCCTTTTACATCGAACTCGAAATGTCAAAAGGAACAAACCATTCTGAACATAGCACCACTTGGCCAAGTGGCAATACGTTCCAAAATGATATCCTTTGATAAATCGGTCTAAAAGTTTACTTATTTGACAATTTTGTAAATAAGTAATGCTCAATAAGTACGATTTCATTATCATACCTTACGATTATTTTATACGATTTACCACAAAAAGGAGAGCACCTCAGTAATATTTTTGTGTGATTGTAGGATTAAAAATAAAATATGGATAAGTTTTTCTTTACATGAAAGCAAAATATTTAATGATTGTTTCGAAGATTTGTTTTTTTTGGTCATTTTCGATTTGGCTGGAATCACATTTGTTCTAGTTTAGTCAGTTTACGGGCAACACTGCAATTTACTGTTTGTTGTAATTTTTCATTGGTTATCTGAATTGTTGCACTTCATTTATCGAAATCGTCGTTTATAACTGATTTGGTAAGATTATTCAACTGTAAATATGAGTGTAGGAGCGTAAAAATAAGTATTTTCTTTGTTTCATTATTTTTTTGTATAAGTACTGACTTTGTTTATCTCTGTGTCGATAACTAGTTTGGGTACTTTCACACATGCAGCGTATTGTTATTATAATTAGCGCCATCTAACGCATACAAGGGTACAACAATTGAGCCACCTAACGTCTTTTAACGAAACTAATTCACGTCACGCCAGCTATCCAACTGGCTTCAGCAGGGAATATGGTGAGCTGTGGCTTGCAGAAAATTCGTAATTTGCGAAAGGAAACTATTTTTTTTGTCATATGTCCATGTACAGACGACAGCAGGTCAACGTATACGAATATGTCAAATTTTACCAATCGAACATTAACCTTCCACTATTGTGATAAGGTTGAAAATCTATTGCAGAAATTTGACAGATTATGGTAACTTGATGTGCTGTCGTCTGTACCCTGTAAAATCTTCTCCCTTTCGCCAGAGGGTAATCACGCACTCGAATCGAAAAGTATAATGCAAGGCAAGCCGCACTGCGCTGGTGGTAAATTTTTCGACTTGTTTAATAGGGCAGTTACCTTCCTGAGGCACTGGTAACGCAAGGGCCTAATGATCGAGGGTGTTGATTGACTTTATATTATTTTTAAATGACATAATTAAAATCTTTGTTGATTATTTACTGATAATTACTGATTTTTGCAGGCAATGTTAGAAGTTTGTATAGACAGTTTGGAGTCAGCAATAAACGCTATCCACGGTGGAGCTGACGAACTTGAAGTATGCAGCTCACTCACAGAAGGCGGGCTTACTCCCTCGCCAGGGCTTGTCAAACAAATCATGGAAATGGTAAAAAAACAGACATAAATTATATCCCGCTGATATGCCAACCTAAAATATTTTCAGTCGTTTTCAAGTTATTTTATATTTTTAGGTGAATAATATAGCAGCCAGGAAACCAATTCGTAAATCATGTCACGATTGCGGTTGCGATAAATTAACGAAGGTAGGTCCACTTGATAAATGGAGTGGCTCATACAAGTAGCTATTTATTTAGCGCTCAGTTTCTTTGTTTATTTTTTCCAGCGGCCAAAAGTTAACGTAATGATCAGATGTCGTACGGGCCCTGATTTTCATTATTCCTCAGAAGAGATGGATACAATGTTATCTGATGTGGATGTCTTCAAAGGTTTTGGGGTAGACCGATTTGTTTTTGGCGCCCTAACTGGGACACAGGATGTTGACGGGATAAACTGCGAGAAGTTAATACGTCACGCTGATGATACTCCAGTGACTTTTCATAGAGCTTTTGACGTGTGCATTGATCCTTTAGCGGCTATTAATAAAATTGCTGGTCTTGGTTTCAATAGACTACTGACAAGCGGACAGAAGGCTTCGGCTAATGATGTGGAAGCTATTCAACTGATAAAGACACTGATCAGCACTGCTGGTGATAAAATAGAGATCATGCCAGGAGCTGGAATAAATCTGGATAACGTGAAGACCTTTATCGATATTGGCTGTAAAATAGTCCACAGTTCATGTAAGAGAATTAAATATCTCCCGCAGGTTAAAAATGGTCTGTCTATGGGGACAAGTGATAGTGAACATGTTTTGGTTACTGATGAGACCATTGTTAAGAAGATGAAGGAGATCATATTAAGTTAAACAGCTAATCAATAAATATATAATAGAAATATCAGCGAATTCGCATCATTATTTTTATTTCACCCCTGCTTCCAGTCACCTAACGCTTTGTTCGCGCGATTCTTTTATTCTAGTTTCATATCAATCACGTTTTTGTGGAATCTCTTACACGAAATCGGTTTTTTATGTGCCCCGGGCCGACACATACAGATTATTTTATTAGAATTGTATTGTCTAAATTTTGCACAGCCTTGTAATATTTAGGTATGCTTAGTACAGACGCCAGCAACATCGCTGCTTGGTCAAGCTACCTTAATCAGTATAATTTTACCAATCGAACCTTCCACTTGTATTGCGATAAGGTTAAAAATCTATTGAAGATATTTGACGGGGTTGATGTGCTGACGTGCCTACGATATACTACAGAGGAATTTTAAGTTACCAGAATAAAACCTTTTGGATCATAACCTACCTACCCAAACCTACAAATAAGAATAACGTCACCTTTCCCTAGTCCAATCATTTCGTCATTACGCACGGTTCACGTCGTTCCAACATAGGCATTCTCCCATCCACCGTAGCCGTACAAAAACCTGCAAGCGTTGTTTCCTACAACATCGATAAATATTGTGGTCCATTTATCATGACGGTATATTGCAGACGAAAAATTCTGGCCCACTCGCGTTTAATGATGCTATTACTGAGCCGGGGAAACAATATCAGAAAGGAGTTGAAGATCCGTTAATAATTGCTGTGACCTCTCTTAAATAAAGGCATGGCAACGTTTTAACAGTTTGCTAATGACTTGCAAAAGGCTGCCTCAGTGCCTCTTGTTATTGCAAAAAAATGGGCAAGCTGTTGACAGATCAAGAAAAAACGCGGCAATTGGCGGGATTTTGCTCGTTATGTCAAAGTACTTATCGTATCGATGCGAAATAAATGTGCTACGGAGCTTGCAATTTGCAAACTATTTGATCATTACGAGCCTTCAATACGTGTCTGTGCCAGGTATTAAGATTTCTTTGTGATATCATCAGCTGGTGTTCTACTTTGATCTTCGAGATGTCTCTAACAGTCTCATTGAATAAAGCCGTTTTGTCTTCTTTGTCTCTATCCGAGAGTTGATTATTCGGTCCGATGAATATTGAACACTATCATTTCTCAACCAATACAATAACCAATAGAATCGTTGTTTATATTTAAGTACTAAAGTGTCTTATTACTAGGTTTATCACCAGTTTTTCTTGGTTTGTGTGCTCATTTGAATGTGTAAGTTTTTTGGTACAATTTCGGTAGAATATTTTACATGTTCCGTGAACGCGGCCGTATTTTATACCACTTCATTTGCATCATGTTCTCTCTCTGAGTTCTCTCATTCAGCAAAATACGAATTTCTCTCTGAATAAACTTATGAAGCGGAACACGAATTTCATGTCGAGTAAAATCTTCACGTCTTTTAATTTAGTAGAACTGTTACGTAGGTTAGTTTGAAATAACTTTGCTCTGACAAAAATTGGATGGTTTATTATATTAGCTAAATTCGTAAAAGGTTTCATGGCCTTTTGAAAATAGATTTTGAGTAGATAGAAAGAATAAAGAGTATGGCGAATTTGTCAGAGCTTAGGATGATTAATGATAATTTGGGAAAATGTCCAAAACGGAACCACGACGTGGTGGGGCTCGCGGACCGCGTCGCAACAATCTTTTCTACCCGCCATCAATCATAGCAAGCTTTTAAAAGACCTTCTGTTCCTGAGGCCGAGGTCGAGAACCAACATATTTTGTCATGTTTTACAAATAAGCGAGTTAATTGCTCCCGGAGACATGAACAGACTTTTTTAAATAAATGGAGCAGCTATTGGATGTTTTCTCGGAGTTTGTTGCAAATCGCAAACTGCGGAGATTAATAGTTGCCCTAATTGGCTGCTGCAGCTAGCCAAGCCAATTATTTTACAGAGAAATATGAAGTTATTTAAATGAGAACCGATTTTCTAGTGTAATTCCTGCAACTCCGATTGATTAAATTATTGATATCCTTTTGATGGTGATTAAATAAAAATAATACAAGTAAACAAACGAAAGGGTTTATTTCTGTGAATCAAAGTGTAGATAACTAATATATTTAAAGTATCTAACTTATAATATCTATGTTACATCTAAGGTATAAAATAAGGCTATGTCGTGAGATGTGAATATGCTTACTTTAAGGCAGTTCTTGCATACCGTGCATCATTATAACTAATATTTACATCGACTTAGGTCTAAAATCTAGGTCTAGAATGTATAGAGACAAGAATTGGTCGAATTGCACGTTTTACACGTTAGATAAAGCGTTCCATTTTACGTTCAAGCGAATCTAGAGTAGGTTTAAAAAGTAAATCATTAGATTTAAGGCGGTTACAAAAAGACTTATGTAACTAACATTATTCAGTATGAACGTTCTCCATTTTGCGGAGTCATTTTACGCAAAATTTGTGCTATATATTGAAGAAAATGGGAAGTTCTTTTTTTCGTGTTCTTTTTTCAGCAATTTTCCGATTTATAGCAAAAAAATATAGTAAAATGACCCATATGTTCACATAGTCTCTAATAAGGTACATTACGTAGGTAACAGGTACCCACACGTATCTGATTAGGCTTAAGTACAGTGATATCGGCTGAGGATATTGTTAATGTTCACCAATAAACTAAGAACTATACTTAAACATTCTAGCATCAACAATAAAACGTTCAGTTTATCAGAATTGACGGTTCACATTCCTCTACGCCAAAAGTCCTTTAGAAAAAGCTCAGTGCATCAATTCCTAAAGTTTTTCGCAGAATTTACTTTACAATGGCATTTTTTTCCGACAGTCTACGAGCGACGTCGAGGGTATTTTTAGGTCAACATCAATAAACGTATATTTAGAGATCTAGGATTAAACAACGCAGTCAGGTATTCCTAAAAGTATCAAAGTCGGAACACTTGCAAAATTGACTTGTTAGGGATACGTAGGAATGTTTTTGGACTTCAAACTATGACTGAATGTCTGTTTGTCTTCTTGTCTGGGGCGTAGGGCTCTAGTTTCGCGGGCTCGGTGTTGAGGGCGCTGTAGTCGACGGGGAAGGGCGGCTGAGGGAGGGAATCCTTGGGGGGCACGAGCACCCACTGCCCAGGGCCGTTAGGGTTCTTCCCCATCAGCCAGTTGGTGAAGCAGTGGACGTATGTCCCGTAGTCCAGTATGAGGTAGCCGTTCTGTTGAAATACATTTTACTATGTAAATTGGTATTAGGTACTCAGGTACTTCCCTATAGATATCGAAAAAATAACACTAAGTATGAGGAATATTAGAATGGTCTTGAAGTCTTGTATCGTAGGGGTAGAAGCATAGAATGATAGAACTATTTAAAAAACAAACCTGATTCCGATCCAAAAATTAAGCATAGTTTTAAATAGAAAGCTAGATATACTAACACGATAAGTGGATCAGTTTCTGAATACCTACTCAGGTATTGTTGGAAATATGTTACGTAAAACTGTGGCCAACCTTAAGCACACGAACATAACCTCTTTTATATTACTGTCTAACTTCGCTGTAAGCCTTAGGTCACAGAGAATATTGATAACTCACGCTAGTCATGCGATCAAAAGCCGTATCTATGATTTCATCCACTCTGGTCGCGTTCAGTCCTATCACCGATCGGTAGAACGCAGCCAAAGCAGGTTTTGTTATAGCACCTGTACCTGAAAGCAAAACTACATTTTATTTTATGGCAACACAGAGAGGCCTGAATTCCCAGTAGAGGTGGGACGAGATTTATTGGACACCCGCAGTTCGACATCTCCGGGATTGGATCCCGATAGGGTAGACCCTATTGATATTTGCCAGCCGTTGGGTCTAAATATGACGGTAGATACCTATGTTATTGCAAAAAGTTTTGAGGTAGTAATTTTCCTTGTTGGTGATATTTGTTTACTTTCCTTTTAATGTTTTATTAGTCTAGGTGCCTATAGTAAAATCCCAGTAGCGCGTTATGATGGGATACTTAAATTGACGTGTCAAATTGAATCCAATATGGTGACAAATGAAGCAAAAACTCACTTTTACCTCATACGCTATAACGATGTTACTAAACCTATCGAGGTCATTCACCTGGCAATTTTTCACGATACATCGTAACGGCTTTCTAAATCAACACGAAAGGATATAGCAATACAGGAAAATACATTTCTGTAATGATATTATTTATTACAGTAAATATTTATGTAAATAAAATAGCCGTATTTTTCAGCTCCATTATCTAATTAACTGCAGTATCTAATACAATTTCAAGCCAAGGATAGTTGCACAACTTTAATAATGTCCAGTGAAAAAATAGGTCACGTTACATAAAATATTGACACAGCATATTATTCCAATAACTCTTCCGCGGCGGCACAGCGAGAATATCGGGTTGTTCTAGCTTTAGATTAAAAAGTTAAAATAGAGGCAAAGACAGATGATAGAAAAATAAGTGTAGCACAGAAAAAGCCGGGCTGCCTCGCCTCAGCACACCCGCTGTGATTTTGGCTACAAATGCTGAGCAAGGTGCCAAATTTTTAAACCTTTGGAGAACAACCAAACGTTTGCGTTGTCATTTTATATTTAGTTTTATAACTACTTATGGAGCTTTAGATTTAAACGTTAGACAGTCATTTTATTGCTTCAACGCGCAATGATTTATTGTAGCGTGAAATTTTCAAGTTACAGGAACGAAAGCATTTTGCAATTACAATATTCAAATACTCGAACGTTTGCCCATAAAATTATTCGGCCAAGAATAATATAGCAGCAATGCAGAACAGCATCATTAACAAACATTCCCGTCTAAATTACGATAGCAATTAACGTTTAATTAGTAATAAATTGCGGGTCTATGGTGCAAGAGAACAATTCATGTGACAATAATGAAGGTTATTCAGGCCTAAGGGTGATGACGCCAGAGAGGCAACTCGCCCGCGTCAAATTAATCCCGTCTATCAAGCCATCACGGGAATCGACACACGTCACTTGTGCCACTCTATTACCGTAAACAGGGCAACGTTTGTTCACAATCAAGCGGAAAATAAGTCCGTTTGGGTTAAAAATAAGGAGCGAGTAAAGTTTGTTTTGGCTGAGTAAGGACTAAAACTTCGCGAGTTTGAGAGTTTATGTAGCATATATAACTACCTACTCTTAAGTAAGTAGTTACTGTGTAAACTTTCATTGAATTATGAATACTTATTTTACTGGTAACTTCATACTTACCTACTGCCAACCTAAATAAAAATATTCATTATCGATTTTACTACCAAGAATTTCATAACAAAAAATCTGTGCGTAAACTTACTTGTCCTATCAACTACATGGAACAAAATCTTGCAGAGGTATTGTAGGTAGAGTGGCAGGTCTGTGAACCGCTTCATTTCGGACAGGTGTAGGGCCCATCGCGCCAACCATCCCTCCAGCGTCGTCCTTCCCGGAATGTTAATACCACTGGACTCGGGCCCACACACCCGTCTATAATAAGGCAGGTCAGCCCACCTGTTCAAAAATTAGAAATTAAATTAAACACGCCACAGAAAGGCAGCAAAGATTTAAAAAGGCATACACAACGTAGGAATTTGACGAAGGTTTTGTTTATCACGACAGGAAGAACTTTAATTTGCATATCAGATTATTCGCGTGTTTTTGTTATGCAAACAATGTAATAAAAAAATGGGGGGAAGACATGGAATTTAATAACGAAGGAAAGTTAGATACGTGAGTCGTGACTTAGAGAATGAATGTTGTACATGTACACAGTCTAGTGATTTTTCTATTCAGTTGACTGTAAACTTCGTTGTTCCTTTGTCGTAAACTTTATGTTTCTTTCATCAGCTTCCTGGCTGAGCTGTCGGACTTAAACTTATAAAGTACCATGATACTGCGTCATAAAAGCGGTCTACATTTCATGAAAATGTCAACTAGGAATATATACGGCCTACGGAATTGCATATTACATTTACAAAGTGCTCATATTTTTGGCCAATTTCATGAAATGTCAGCAGCTGGCTGACATTCATTTTTATGGGGTATCATAGTATATGCATAATTTCGGATATGATACGAGTTTATTTAAGTATATTTCTTTTTTACGGACATTGTAAATGTGGACGATAATAATTGAGAAAGTAAAATTCGGTCCCCTCATGTCTTAATCTCCCTGTCTAGGTCTTATGTGGGACTTGTAAAACATTAATTCCAAAAAAGGTTTAAAGCTAGATTAATAAAGGGCCATTAACACGTTTGGTGGTGAATATCGACTTACTTGGCGGGCAGGGGATTGATGAAGTGGTCTATAAATTCCCGTTTCACTTCGAGCAGTATGTGGAACTCGGACGAGTTCGGCGACCAGTCCGCAAAATGCGCCAACCGCTGTGAATTACGAGGAGAAACGAATTTAATTATTCTCTTTCATTATACTGGTGTTAGTTATGTGAGGTTGCAATGACTTAATGTTGAATTTTAGAAGTGATATTAGAAAGAGGATTTATTTTTTGTACCCTGAAGGTTTCGAAACTATGGAACCGATTTGAAAAGTTCTTTCACTGTTGGGAAGCTACGCTATCTCCGCATGACTTAGGCTATACTTTATCTAGGTATGGAGAGTAGTAACTACGAGGTGTGGGCGAAGATGCAGCCATGCGATTCTCTAACTGACACATCATAGATGACAACAACGACGACCTCACAAATGACAAGCTTTTCGGTTTGAAGGATAAAATCGAAGGCGAAGTCGTCGTTGTCGTCGAAGGCGAGGATGATTTTTCATACATTTGGAACCATATTTTAGTTCTATGTCGCGCCGTCAACATCGTTGAAGCGCTGCGATCGCGCACTTATAGATGTTGCAACGATGATTTCTTGGTTGTAAAGATGTTTTGCGTTAGAGAATCACCCCCCTTGAAAGGACTAGGTTATTATATATTGCCTTTAACTTTAAATAGCGATCTATTTGCCTTCGTATTGACTTCGTTCGGAAACTCGAGGCCTTTATAAGATACGTAACTTCGTTATTCAACACCGTTGAACTTTTAACTGAATTATTTGAACTGTGCCAAGTAAATTAAGTGCTGCTAATTTTATTAAGGACCAAGGTCAGTTCTCACTGTGATGGATCTGATTTAGCAGTTTACAATTCGGTAAACTTAGTAAGAAATCTATTTAAATTTTCACAGATGAAGGTCTATCTAGCTATCAGATATGTCATTTTCAATATTTTTAATTTTTACTAGTTTTCTGTGACATTTTCATTAATTTCACTATCTGTCAGGTAACTATCTAGAACTTTATCTGGAACCCCTGAAACTGACCCTGAGACTTATGGAAATTAATTGAAAATAGACACTTAAATCGATGGCTTAATAACACAAACTATCGACATCGATGAACCACCAAAAAATTTGATACCTTCCTACCTCGAAGAATTGGTCGAAGTCTGTATCAATAATGACGTCATCGCGATCGTGGTCCAGGAGCTCAGTGAAGAATAAGGTCATCTTGTCTGTTTGCATGGAACTTAGCTGTGCTAGGGGCTGCTCGTCTTCCAGATCCAGGCATTCTAGGTCTTCGCTGCATCGGTTGACCCATGTTGCTGTGAAGAAAAAACATAAATCAACCAAAGATATCGTCTAAGTTTGAGTGCAAAAGTTATGTACAGACTACAGCAGGTCAACGTATACGAATCTGTCAAATTTTACCAATCAAACATTAACCTACTCACTATTGTGATAACGTTGAAATTCTATTGCAGAAATTTGACATATTGTGGTAACTTGATGTGCTTTCGTCTGTACCTAAGGGAAAGGGTTAGGTCTCCCATTTAATCCTTTATTGTTATCGTAAACCCTTCGCTCACCTCACGAGAAAAAGTTAGGTAAACAGTCTGATTCTAGTATGTAAAGAATATTCTGGACCCTTCTTTAGAAAAGGAGTGTTTACTTTCAGTAAGGTTTTGGGGGTTTGAATATAACAAACTAGCTGGTTCCCGCGGTAAGACCTGCGTATTAAGAAAACCACTTTTCGTTTTCGTACGTGGATGAAAAGTAGCCTTTGTCCTTTCAGGCTCTAGAATACGATATTTTGTTCATATCGTTTCAGCAGTTTTGGCGGAAAAGCCGGATAGATAGACAGAATAGGCATGACGACTAAAAAAATTTAATTAGTCCGTCTTTTAGATTATAAAAAAATTTTGCATACGTATTTTTTCGTTTTTCATTTAAACAAATAATTAC
>NWSH02000605.1:7540200-7553451 GCA_002382865.2 Heliothis virescens | reverse complement strand
AAGGCGAGGATGATTTTTCATACATTTGGAACCATATTTTAGTTCTATGTCGCGCCGTCAACATCGTTGAAGCGCTGCGATCGCGCACTTATAGATGTTGCAACGATGATTTCTTGGTTGTAAAGATGTTTTGCGTTAGAGAATCACCCCCCTTGAAAGGACTAGGTTATTATATATTGCCTTTAACTTTAAATAGCGATCTATTTGCCTTCGTATTGACTTCGTTCGGAAACTCGAGGCCTTTATAAGATACGTAACTTCGTTATTCAACACCGTTGAACTTTTAACTGAATTATTTGAACTGTGCCAAGTAAATTAAGTGCTGCTAATTTTATTAAGGACCAAGGTCAGTTCTCACTGTGATGGATCTGATTTAGCAGTTTACAATTCGGTAAACTTAGTAAGAAATCTATTTAAATTTTCACAGATGAAGGTCTATCTAGCTATCAGATATGTCATTTTCAATATTTTTAATTTTTACTAGTTTTCTGTGACATTTTCATTAATTTCACTATCTGTCAGGTAACTATCTAGAACTTTATCTGGAACCCCTGAAACTGACCCTGAGACTTATGGAAATTAATTGAAAATAGACACTTAAATCGATGGCTTAATAACACAAACTATCGACATCGATGAACCACCAAAAAATTTGATACCTTCCTACCTCGAAGAATTGGTCGAAGTCTGTATCAATAATGACGTCATCGCGATCGTGGTCCAGGAGCTCAGTGAAGAATAAGGTCATCTTGTCTGTTTGCATGGAACTTAGCTGTGCTAGGGGCTGCTCGTCTTCCAGATCCAGGCATTCTAGGTCTTCGCTGCATCGGTTGACCCATGTTGCTGTGAAGAAAAAACATAAATCAACCAAAGATATCGTCTAAGTTTGAGTGCAAAAGTTATGTACAGACTACAGCAGGTCAACGTATACGAATCTGTCAAATTTTACCAATCAAACATTAACCTACTCACTATTGTGATAACGTTGAAATTCTATTGCAGAAATTTGACATATTGTGGTAACTTGATGTGCTTTCGTCTGTACCTAAGGGAAAGGGTTAGGTCTCCCATTTAATCCTTTATTGTTATCGTAAACCCTTCGCTCACCTCACGAGAAAAAGTTAGGTAAACAGTCTGATTCTAGTATGTAAAGAATATTCTGGACCCTTCTTTAGAAAAGGAGTGTTTACTTTCAGTAAGGTTTTGGGGGTTTGAATATAACAAACTAGCTGGTTCCCGCGGTAAGACCTGCGTATTAAGAAAACCACTTTTCGTTTTCGTACGTGGATGAAAAGTAGCCTTTGTCCTTTCAGGCTCTAGAATACGATATTTTGTTCATATCGTTTCAGCAGTTTTGGCGGAAAAGCCGGATAGATAGACAGAATAGGCATGACGACTAAAAAAATTTAATTAGTCCGTCTTTTAGATTATAAAAAAATTNATGAAAATGTCAACTAGGAATATATACGGCCTACGGAATTGCATATTACATTTACAAAGTGCTCATATTTTTGGCCAATTTCATGAAATGTCAGCAGCTGGCTGACATTCATTTTTATGGGGTATCATAGTATATGCATAATTTCGGATATGATACGAGTTTATTTAAGTATATTTCTTTTTTACGGACATTGTAAATGTGGACGATAATAATTGAGAAAGTAAAATTCGGTCCCCTCATGTCTTAATCTCCCTGTCTAGGTCTTATGTGGGACTTGTAAAACATTAATTCCAAAAAAGGTTTAAAGCTAGATTAATAAAGGGCCATTAACACGTTTGGTGGTGAATATCGACTTACTTGGCGGGCAGGGGATTGATGAAGTGGTCTATAAATTCCCGTTTCACTTCGAGCAGTATGTGGAACTCGGACGAGTTCGGCGACCAGTCCGCAAAATGCGCCAACCGCTGTGAATTACGAGGAGAAACGAATTTAATTATTCTCTTTCATTATACTGGTGTTAGTTATGTGAGGTTGCAATGACTTAATGTTGAATTTTAGAAGTGATATTAGAAAGAGGATTTATTTTTTGTACCCTGAAGGTTTCGAAACTATGGAACCGATTTGAAAAGTTCTTTCACTGTTGGGAAGCTACGCTATCTCCGCATGACTTAGGCTATACTTTATCTAGGTATGGAGAGTAGTAACTACGAGGTGTGGGCGAAGATGCAGCCATGCGATTCTCTAACTGACACATCATAGATGACAACAACGACGACCTCACAAATGACAAGCTTTTCGGTTTGAAGGATAAAATCGAAGGCGAAGTCGTCGTTGTCGTCAAAGGCGAGGATGATTTTTCATACATTTGGAACCATATTTTAGTTCTATGTCGCGCCGTCAACATCGTTGAAGCGCTGCGATCGCGCACTTATAGATGTTGCAACGATGATTTCTTGGTTGTAAAGATGTTTTGCGTTAGAGAATCACCCCCCTTGAAAGGACTAGGTTATTATATATTGCCTTTAACTTTAAATAGCGATCTATTTGCCTTCGTATTGACTTCGTTCGGAAACTCGAGGCCTTTATAAGATACGTAACTTCGTTATTCAACACCGTTGAACTTTTAACTGAATTATTTGAACTGTGCCAAGTAAATTAAGTGCTGCTAATTTTATTAAGGACCAAGGTCAGTTCTCACTGTGATGGATCTGATTTAGCAGTTTACAATTCGGTAAACTTAGTAAGAAATCTATTTAAATTTTCACAGATGAAGGTCTATCTAGCTATCAGATATGTCATTTTCAATATTTTTAATTTTTACTAGTTTTCTGTGACATTTTCATTAATTTCACTATCTGTCAGGTAACTATCTAGAACTTTATCTGGAACCCCTGAAACTGACCCTGAGACTTATGGAAATTAATTGAAAATAGACACTTAAATCGATGGCTTAATAACACAAACTATCGACATCGATGAACCACCAAAAAATTTGATACCTTCCTACCTCGAAGAATTGGTCGAAGTCTGTATCAATAATGACGTCATCGCGATCGTGGTCCAGGAGCTCAGTGAAGAATAAGGTCATCTTGTCTGTTTGCATGGAACTTAGCTGTGCTAGGGGCTGCTCGTCTTCCAGATCCAGGCATTCTAGGTCTTCGCTGCATCGGTTGACCCATGTTGCTGTGAAGAAAAAACATAAATCAACCAAAGATATCGTCTAAGTTTGAGTGCAAAAGTTATGTACAGACTACAGCAGGTCAACGTATACGAATCTGTCAAATTTTACCAATCAAACATTAACCTACTCACTATTGTGATAACGTTGAAATTCTATTGCAGAAATTTGACATATTGTGGTAACTTGATGTGCTTTCGTCTGTACCTAAGGGAAAGGGTTAGGTCTCCCATTTAATCCTTTATTGTTATCGTAAACCCTTCGCTCACCTCACGAGAAAAAGTTAGGTAAACAGTCTGATTCTAGTATGTAAAGAATATTCTGGACCCTTCTTTAGAAAAGGAGTGTTTACTTTCAGTAAGGTTTTGGGGGTTTGAATATAACAAACTAGCTGGTTCCCGCGGTAAGACCTGCGTATTAAGAAAACCACTTTTCGTTTTCGTACGTGGATGAAAAGTAGCCTTTGTCCTTTCAGGCTCTAGAATACGATATTTTGTTCATATCGTTTCAGCAGTTTTGGCGGAAAAGCCGGATAGATAGACAGAATAGGCATGACGACTAAAAAAATTTAATTAGTCCGTCTTTTAGATTATAAAAAAATTTTGCATACGTATTTTTTCGTTTTTCATTTAAACAAATAATTACGTAGTTATAGACCGCTGAAATTGCGCGTGACCTCACGACTACGTACAATTTTGACATAGGCGTGACGTCAGGACCCCCCACTCCTGAACTTTGATACTCATTATCTTTGTTATTATTGATAGATTTTTAAAAACAAAAAATACGTGTCCAATATTTTGCGATAATCTAAATTACGGACTAAATGGATTTGCTTATATTTTACCCTGTCGTCATGCCTATTGTTTTCGCATTAATTTATGATATTAAGAACGTAAAACATTTCATAACAGTTGATTAGTTGTTTTGTAAAGTGTACAGTGGAACCACTACAGAAGACAACATTTTCCAAAACATTATGTGAGTCCCAAAGATACGATAGAACTCATAGTTTACCTTCTAAAATGTTGGAATATCGATTGCTCGATTGAAATAGAATGACAGTACGATTGTGTTCGTCCCCAGAGAACGGCGCTCACGCCACAAATAAAACAAAGTTGGGCCGTGCATGAATTTAGTGCGGAGTCAAATAGATGGCTCATATGAATATAGTGCTTATTCAAAGCGGTTTCGACCAGGACTCGCTTTTTGCTACTGTTTTCTATGTAAATTCTATCTTATAAAATATTTGCTTTCTTTAAAATATTTTAAGGAAACGAATACATAATGTACTTAGGTATCATTCGTATCGTAAAATGAGGCTAAAAACGTAACCTAAGAGTCCCACATTATTATTGTAAAAAAAAATAGATTTTAACTTTTATTATGTCACGAATTATACTAATACACTTTTCGTAAAAATACTAATTCCTTAAGAATACATCACTTTATAATTTGAGTAACCTTCTACTAAGTTATTGAAGTTTCGACGTCAATTCGAAAGTAGCCCAAAGCAACATTTAGGTAATAGAACGGTAACATGGTTAGGCTCCTGAAATCTATAGGGAACAGCTTCGGTGCCTATGAATGAATAACTGAAGAATCCCTTGTGGCCCAACCTCGTTCTTGAGGAATATGAGAGTGAGGCTTAATTGGGAACCTACCATATACTAGTAGTTAGACAACCTTAAAAGTACAGAAATAAACACTTATATTAGCTTCTGCCAGCGGGTTCTCCCGCGTAAAACTTAAAACCCCGTGTTTTCCGGTTTCCGTGGGAATTTCAGGAAATCCTCTCTTATCTCACGTGAGAGTCTTAAGATAAACCTCTGTGCAAAATTTCAGCCTTACAGGTTCACGGGTTTGGGCAATACGTTGATGAGTCAGTGAATGAGTCAGGACTTCGATTTGTATATGTATAGAAGAATATTATAAAACTGAAGAGTTTGTTTGTTAGCTTGAACGCGCTAATCTTTTTTCCGTGTCTGATTCAAAAAAAATATTTCAGTGTTACATAACCATTTATTCGGGTACATGGAGTGGTCCACGGCACGCGGGTGAAACCACTGGCGCAAGCTAGTGTAAAATAAAAAAGAACAGAAGCATATTTTCGTTTTGTAGATGTAATCGTTCCTCCGATATTTCCGGCGGCACCGTTCGATGTTTCAATTTATCGAAAATATTTTCCGCGAACTATTCGTGTTCAGTTTTGCTGACAAGTACATGAAGTGCATATTTCATGGAACAGTGTTTTGTAACGTTCAGTGTTCTGAATATTTTAGGAATTGAATATATTTTTTTGTATTTGTAAATCGTTTCAGTTTATTTTAAAGAAGAAACGTGATAGTATTTAAGTGATGTCCAGTGTCTCGTCACATAAAATGGCTATGATCGTCTGAAAATGTGTGCCAATTTACGCTTTTCAAATCTACATTTTTTATTGGCTCGCTGTGACAGCAGTGGTAAAATCAACACACAATCTGCAAAACCAATACCGATAGATTTATTTTACGAAAAAAGTTTGTTTTGTCCCCAAAACTGGTGATAAGTTGACGTATAGGCATTTGCATGAAAGCGGGCTGTCTGCGAGTGAGTGATATATTTAGTAAAGTGAATACTATATTGTCATACATTGTATATCGTGTAGCTGTAGATACACTTGCGTGCCACAACATGTAGTCCCCACGGGGTGGTTAGAAAAAGTAATTGCTTTACGGTGTAAGTCGGTATCGTTTTATTTATGTCTACGTCAGCTGCGGTCATGTAAACTTAATCACAGTAACTAAAAATAACTATTTAATCGATAGTTGAACCTAGTTTCAGTCGTTCATGCACGTGGTTTTATTATTTTTTATAAAACAGGGATTTGAATTTTAATACTTTCAGTACACACGCGATCAATCGATTAGGTACTTCATAATTATGTGCCGACAAATGACAGTGGGGCCACTAAATCAACTTCCATCGCTTCCATCAATCGTTTGATCGTAAATGACTTAATCTTCATAAAAGTCGTGAACTCCTCACAAGTTTGGCGAAGTTTTCAAACAAAATTCAGGTGTAATTTAAATTCAAGGTTTGCTTCCACATCTCGATAAATTACCAGGAAAGATGTTCGCTGGAGGGACGTGAAGATTACTTATTAAGCAAACGGTAAGTTCCGCTCGTTTTAAGGGTGGCCGAATTATTGCGCCGCACTGCGGAACCCATTGTATTTTGACAAAATCTCAAATTGGAGTAAACGTACCCTTTCTCTTTTGGACAAAGATTAACTTTTGCTTAAGTTGCGCATTTAACTTTGTGGATAAATATTATGTTTAATTGTAAACGAGTTTTTTAAGTTCTCGTTTGGGCAGCGATGTAGTAAAAGGTATTTCAATTAGCTTAAGGAATTATAAACGTAAATTCTTATACGTTTACTTTGATGTAGACAAAATTAAACTCAAGGATTTGCTAGATATTTTTAATATAAATTCTACAATTTCTTTCGAAACATTCTTGTCCACTTATAAATAATCGCTTCTAAGCATGAATTTTCTTAAACATTTTGCAGCGAAAACTATATTATTATGAGTTCCTCAACAGTTACTAAAAGTTATACTTTGATGGTAGCTGCAAGGAACTAGTTTTATGAATACTGCATTAGACAAACATCGCTAATACAATTTGCGCGGCCCGCCTCGTCCGCGTAAAATAATTATTACTTTAAAGGCTAGGTTACTTAAATAAACAATAGCATAATGCAGTTTTCGGTTTCATAAAATGTTGGCAATTAGTAATTTAGACACCAGTTATGTATAATCACTACACTTATTCAGATTAGGTAACGCAAAGAATCTTTCCTGTTATAGGTAAATTTATGTTTACTCTGCATTGTATGCTGAATAAAAAAAATATTAAACCACAATTGCCATTACCTAATTACTATTATCTAAGCTGCCTTTGACACAATACGCATTTTATTATGTAAAGGGAGCATTCCTTTCACAGAGAAATAACTTTCGTAGCAAGAGGGACACTTTATGAATGGCCCTATTACAGTAATTGAAGATTTGAAAACAGCAAACATTAAAATAAAGACACTTAAGTTACTCACAGAGAATGCAACCGTTGGGGATTTTCTCGTACATTTTCAAAAGGGGCTTGTTTTCATCAAACTTTAATCTGGTATATGTATTGTCCCTGGGTACTCTTGTATGGTAAATCACACACTATATGCAATTGTCAAGATCCGCGTCAATATATAACCGTGGCCGCAGACACTGTTTACGTTACTACAACACTAATTAAACGATTAAACATTTGACGTATTATACTGCCACTATAAAGCTGAAGAGTCTGTTTGTTTGCTTGCTTACTTGAACGCGCTCATCTCGGGCACTACTGATTAGATTTGAAAAAAATATTTCAGCATAAAATAGCCAATTAAATTGAGGTGGGGGACTTTTTACACAAGTGCGATAAAAGAAATCCTAAGGAAACCGCTGGTGGAGGAGTATGTATCAAGTCTATAATATAAAAATCACACCCTATTATTCGGGTCATCGAATCACGGCTGGACTGATTCCGGTGATTCTTTTTTTTGTTCTATCTGTTGTAGTCAGGAGAATTTAAGTTTCATATGATAAAAAACCTCTCTTGACGCGGGTGAAGTCGCTGGTAGAAGCTAGTCTGAGATAAATTTAAAGTGTAATCTTTGTGATGTTTACACAAAAGATATGTCACACACGTTTAGCAAATATTATGCTGTTTGGGGGCACGGCTGTGTTTATTTATATTTCATTTAGCTTTCAGCTAACACTTACAATATTACGTAAATCAAGCAAATTACCTATATCTTAACGTGTGAGTTTATACAAATATTTGTCTGTAAGGTTTTTCCCGAGAAAAAAGGTTTGTCTTACAAAAATGATGTGATAGTGCAGTGCATTCGTGGTTTCAGAAAGTAAGTATTCTTTAAACAATGGAAAAGCGGTTTATGGAAGCACGGTTTTCAGCGTAAAATGACGTGTATTTCAAGCTAGTCTATTATTTGATGTCGTAAAGTGAGACTATACCTCGTACCCTCGTATTTTTCCATTCAGACAGAGGTTTTCAATAAAGTTCGTCGGGCCGTACGAAATGTTCAACGTGTTTGATGTATTTCCTTTATAGTACAACTTTTGTGATAAAATAAGCTTTTGTAAATATAATTGAAAGAATTCCGATTTATAACCGTTGTTTTATTTGATGACACATTATAGATGTACTAAAAAGTTACTAGCCTTTGTGTTATTTTGATATATAAGCTATATTACTGCCAAGTTTCATCAAAATTTGTCCCGTAGTTTTTGCATGAAAGCGTAACAAACATACATACACCCTCACAAACTTTCCCATTTATAATATTAGTAAGATAATAGAATTGTGGGAACGCAAATAGCAATGTAGGCCAAACGTCTGGAATTCACTTCGGAATGTTCACTACTGAGGCGTCCAACTTCATGACAACACAGAGTTAGGTAATATACTATAAAGAACATTTATAATGCTTTTAAGAGAAGTGGAGTGAGTTTATCTTCTTTCTGTAGATATTAATGTATCAGCAATACCAGTAATACCACCAATGATGCGGCTTTACGAGATTGTTAGGTGCTATGTACATATTTTATTATGTAAATACATATCAGTCTTGCATGACAAAACGTAATGAAAGTTACTGTGAAGATTGGCTTATCATAATATTGTATATACAAGATCCCCACATTGTAGAACGAAAAAACAAAGCTTCCAGACAAAATGATTTAAAAGACTTGCAATATGTTCTGCGATTCCCGGATGAAAGCTACATTGTTAGCAAGTCAACAACTTTGTAACGTTCACAAACAGCTAGTATTTACATAGCTCCATCTTCTGATACTTTGATTAATATTTCATGAATGAAACACAAACGAATCAAACGTTAGTTCGGTTCCGATATTCCTTTATTCACTTCGGATAAAGTAAAAAGAATAAAACATGGCCGCGCTCGCTCGAGGCTCCGCTCTTGTCGGCCCGTGTAATATTTTAACCAAAGCGGCTTAAAATCTCTGTTTAAAAAATTTCTGTAAGAGTTTTCCAATGCCGCTGATGTATACACGCTAATCATGTAACTAATTCGTACTGTAGAAAACGTAATCTCATACAAAGTAAGCATTTATTTAAACACCGTAACATAAGTAATAAATTTACAAACGTATCTTTTTAATATTCACTGAGAAGGGATCTCGGCAACCATTCTGTCGCGAGACCTTTAGCTTGATAGATGGAGATTACTTTTGGGACCTTATACTTTTTTTCACACGCTTTTTATCTCGTTTAGTCACCTTCCGTGGAACCGATTTCGGCTGTGATTTTATATTGCGAATCATCATATTCTTGAATTTGTAGTAGCCTTGCTCCTTGATATTCGTCGTTCTCGTACGTTTGATTTCATCCGAGCCGGGCGGCGAATCTTTCTTTACCTTACTATCATCCTGTTTGCTTTGCTTTACTTTGCCTTTAGCTTTTCCTTTTATTTCCTTATTCATTATTTGCAGCACGTTACGCAGTGGCTTTGAGTTGTATAGAAATCATTATTATTTTAAGCCTACGAGATTCTCTTTATTTATTTGTCAGAGTGACACAGTTGACGTATTTGCACAAGCAAATATATTTTTTAATCTAGTTGACTGCGATCTGCGATGCGATCAAGATCAAGTATATTTTTTGAAAAGTTTCGAATAAGTAGAAGTAAAGATTTTAATCGAGGTCACATTTTGGGAAAGTATTTATAAAACTTTTTTTATTATTATAGGAAAGTCGATAAGCGTAGAATTACACGAAAACTTTTGGTTCGAAGTCGTTAATTTTATAGATTTCTCTCGTGAAAACTTAATCTGTGTAAAATATTGTCCCCGCAGAGAATGCAGCCTTTCAGGCGTGTTAAGATTAATATACTTTCCGATACCATTTTTCCGGGTTTGATATGGCTTGAAAAGGCTTTTAATTTAATGTCAATGGAATATTAGAGAAAACACCTAAAAAAATATTTGTTTTTTTGGATAAATGGCGCGGTATTTTCTGGTATTCCCAGTAATCCTAAGGACTTATTAAAATAAGAAGTTTGTATGTAAGCAGGCCATTCACAGTTCTTGACCGTCTCGGTCCCAACATTTACAGATTCAGTTTTCAGTACGTACTTCAGCCCATATTTTACGGTCCCGAAAACGTTTGCGTGAGAAAGTTCTCAGTTATTTCTTTTTAAAATTCAATACACGTTGAGGCCGGAACCTTTTGCAGGAAAATACTATACCTTAGCTGTAAACGAATGAAATAATCGATATAAGAATACGGGTGTTATGCGTGCCAGGCGGTCGTAGGCCCTCGTAGGCACAAATCACGGCAAACATACCTCTTTGTTATTATTACTTTTTATTTTTGTTATGTTCGTCATAAACGTTTTATAACAACGAAAGGGCAGAAACAAGAACCTGAGAATTATATGAAAAACTAGCTTCCGCCTGCGTTTTTATCAACGTCCCGTGAGAACAACTCCGCGCTCCTAGATAAAAAGTAGCCTAGGTATAGCCTTCCTCGATAAAAGGCCTATTCAACACAAAAATATTTTTTCGACTCTGGCTAGTACCTAGTTCCTAAGATAAGCGCGTTCAACCAAACAAACAAACTCTTCAGCTTTATATCTATTATCAGAAAGTATATGTATAGATAGATGTCTAAGCTGTTTTTCAACAGAGTATTAGATACTAAAGCAGTATTGCGTTCCTGTATTGCGCCATTCTTCAAACAATAGACTTAGCTGCAATCGATATTCCATTAATAAAATTTAAATCATCTTTTTATGCATGCTCTGACTGTTCCTCCCGTTCTATAAACTTTGTAATGAGTTTTCTCAATCGGGACAAAGAATACCAGGTTGCTGCGGCTTCCATTTAATTATTTTTGCTTACAGAACATTGGTTTTTGATTCATAAGAATGTACTAGCTCATCATAGTCAGTTCTCTATTCTTTTAATTAATAATATTTAATTATATGTAGTTTATTAAACCTCTTGTTATCGATATATTTTAACGAATATTGTTAGTTTATCGATTGTAATAAGGTCAAGTTAATCGAGTTTGTAATAACGTTACCGAATAGGTGAATACATTCATAAATCAAAATCTTTTGTTGGTTTAATTACTTTGCATAATGTATTACCCAAAAACACAAATATCGTGTACGCTTGTTAATCACTAGCTTCTGCCAGCGACTTCGTACGCAGATCATGTCGCTTATGCCAGCGACAATGCATTTTTCCAAAGTTTCCCTTCACTGCTGTGCTCCTATTGATTG
The DNA here is from genome assembly GCA_002382865.2 of Heliothis virescens. Classification (NCBI taxonomy): domain Eukaryota; kingdom Metazoa; phylum Arthropoda; class Insecta; order Lepidoptera; family Noctuidae; genus Heliothis; species Heliothis virescens. Next base: position 7,541,979 of record NWSH02000605.1, on the reverse strand, counting down.
TAGCGTGATGAAAAGTATACTATAACCAGCTCAGGAGTATGAATAATAATCATGAGCTGCTTTTAATACCAGTAGGAGATAATATTTTTCAAATAAATTGATTTACTATTTCAATAGGGCTCGATAAGCAATAAATCGAAATGAAAATTCGTGCTATTTTCAGAAGTAGGTATAATACCTATTGCTTTCCGTACAAATATATCGATTCTTAAAGACAGTCCCCGAAGTATTTCTCCAAATAAATAAATAATATTTTCATTGTCTATGAACGCTGGCATCGTGCAAAAATAAATACACCTGGCAACACTGAACAGAGCTGGGATTGTACCGTGGAAACTTATTACGAGCAGTGTCACGGAACAAATATTACTTTCTTGTTAACTACGGAGTTGGAAACAGTTAAATAAATGCATTTATCTTACGATAATCTGAGATAAAAGTTTTCAAAGCAATCTTATTATAATTTTTGCTATAATAGATGTTCCTATTACCTACTTATTGACTGAAGTGTTCGTGGGAGTGCGAAATACCTATATCGTTAGTTGTTAATTTGGTATTATTCACATCATTACTGACAAATAGACAAAAAGTTGGTAACTTTTCCAGCGGTTTCACCTGTGTATCGCGAGGACTGCCTTGCGCACCCAGATATAAAGAAGCCTATAGCCTTTTTCCATATATGGACGATCTAACATTGAATAATTTTTGAAATAAGTCCAGTAGTTCCTGATATTAGCACGTTCAAGCAAACACACTCTTCAGCTTGTGTTCAGTATTCACGGTACATATGTTGTCTTTCATAAAACTAGATGGCGTTGCCGCAATTAAATGCAGGCTATGGTTTCGTTACATGGGAAAATATATAAGGTGCTCTAAAAATATCTGCCATAACTTTAACGGGGATAGTATTGTGTATATAGATTACAATAGTGAAGATATTTTATACACCGGAATAAAAAAAAACAACTAATTGAGATAGCAAAGTTAAGCAAAGTAATAATAAATATTGACTCAATTCTGCATAACGCGGTTCACAAACTACGCCCAATGTGTTGCTTCGTCAATGAAAACAGTTGCTATTTCTTTCTATCTTTTCTGTGAATGAACACTGTAATCAGCTGACCAACGCCAGTTCGGCTCTTGGGTCAAACGGGCGGCCGGGCCGCCGGTACAGAAGGCACTTTGTGTAATAGCTTTAAAAGTATTATAAAGTACTTACCTGTTTCCTTATCACACCAAAACAACAATAGGCGCCTAGATAAAATAACGATTATTTCCAGTAACTTGGCGTGTTTAAAAGTCAATCACCTTATTTACAACAATTTCACGTAGATATGCATAAACTATTAATTAACAAAACTTACATAGCCGCCTTCGCGTTGCACACAAAAGTAGGCTTTACATTACACTAAACACTAACACCACCTAACACATTTATTTACAAAATTGCTGTACGTAGCCGCTTTCGCGNCTTTGTGTAATAGCTTTAAAAGTATTATAAAGTACTTACCTGTTTCCTTATCACACCAAAACAACAATAGGCGCCTAGATAAAATAACGATTATTTCCAGTAACTTGGCGTGTTTAAAAGTCAATCACCTTATTTACAACAATTTCACGTAGATATGCATAAACTATTAATTAACAAAACTTACATAGCCGCCTTCGCGTTGCACACAAAAGTAGGCTTTACTTTACACTAAACACTAACACCACCTAACACATTTATTTACAAAATTGCTGTACGTAGCCGCTTTCGCGTTGCACACAAATGTAGGC
>NWSH02000605.1:7495141-7528706 GCA_002382865.2 Heliothis virescens | reverse complement strand
GAGATACATTTTGAAAATTAGATATTTTTGTGACTTGACCTAAAACTGTCAAAAAAAATCGCGGTCAGTCTGCTCTTTTCTTTACGATGTTTACACGTCGTGCTGAAAAAATTTCGCGCTCGCTTCGCTCGCGCATTCATACTACGTTTCTATGTATTTCTTCCTGTATACATTATCAAAATAAAATTATGTATTGGTACTTGACCACAACTGTATGCCCCCNAAAAAATCGCGGTCAGTCTGCTCTTTTCTTTACGATGTTTACACGTCGTGCTGAAAAAATTTCGCGCTCGCTTCGCTCGCGCATTCATACTACGTTTCTATGTATTTCTTCCTGTATACATTATCAAAATAAAATTATGTATTGGTACTTGACCACAACTGTATGACCCCCCCCTCCCTAGCACAAAAGCTGGATCCACCCTAGCCTTCGCGAACTTATGTCGCATGTCGCCGACGTACACATTTAGTCTAGCGCCGCCACTGTTTGTGGCTCTTTGAAAACTTAAAAATGTTGTAAATTCTAACTATTGGCTCTTTTGACTCAAAAGGTTGCCGACCCCTGTCCTAGACAAACAAACCTCTTTGAGATTTTGTTTGTGGTTCCATAAAAAGGCGCGAACTGAAATCAAACAAGAGGCTTGGTCGCTCCGTCACCATTACTCGAGCCAGAAATAGGTGACAATCGATTTGTCGTGACGTGACGTAAACGGAATGATATCACATCGTTATTTCACGAATAATTTAGTTTTTCCATCGCAAGAATTGTTACAGTATTTTGTATTGCTATCTAAAACTCCATTATGTTAAACTAAAACTATTTACGGTAGCAGACAAAAAGAGAAAAAGGTGCTGTGAAATTAGGTTAATGGAACTTTTAACCCGATTTGAGGCGAAAATTCAAAACATGTCGCTTAAATTAGTTTTCGCGCATTTGTGTGCACAACCGAAAAAGCATTTGGATTTTCATTTACAATTTTCCCCGACGTCGCTCTAAAATTGACAGAGTTCAAATTGAATGAACGGATTAACTTTACCATCACGGAGATAAATACCCTTAGCTGGAATAAAATTCACATAATTTCCAACGCATTTTATTCAACGTTTATTAATAATAACGGTTACACTGTATAATCCTGGGTTCCTGAAAATACTTTAAGTGGTTAGCATTAATATTTTAAGAATTTCGAAGGACCCCTTTGAGTTAGCGAAACCTCCCATCTCAATGAGATTGGCATTAAAGAATTTAAACTCTTTTTATTAACAAGATAAAATTAACTCAGAGATTATTTAAAATAAAGAAAAAAAAACTCAGAGATCATTATACGAAATTATCGAGCATTTCATCCAGTGAACAAATCTACGTTATGGTTACGATATCGACATCATTAAAAGAGTATTAGGCTCAACAAACTTGCCTATAATGTTGTATAGATGCGGATGGTGTCTGCAAGGCGAAGATAAATCTATTTAAACGCGCTCCCGATTCTCCCATATAACTCAATTTGTTGCAACTGCGAATTGAGTTTAAACAGGGAAGTCTGATGCATCGCACTTGTGTGAGGTTTTAGCGTTTTCGAATCGAATGTAGCTCGCGTTTATTATAGGATATTTATCAGTCATGGATTATGAAATCATGTTGCTTTATCATGCATTTAAAACATCGAATATCACAGTAGTATTTTTGTGTATGGTGTGGTACGGTATGGTATATTTAGGTTACACATCCATTCACTGCTGCATCGAATCATCATCGGCATTGTGACGTAGATTATATGCCAATTTTATTTTCTTGAACATGATCTCTGGAGACCATGAAAAATTACTTTGGGGCATTGTTTCCCTATCATATTATTTTAATGTAAACAAACTCAAACTGTTCTCTTGTTGTTCTCTGTTTAAGAATTTGATAGGTGATAGGATAGATTGGGTGTTCAGTCGTTTATCCAGACCATCTCTCAGTCTACAAATATGACCAAATTCCTCTCGACTTCTTACTCTTTCGCATGTTGTAATAGAAAATCATGTAAAATTACAACAGCGATGCGGCAGCTCTAGAGCGGTAATATGGACTTTGAATTAAATTTTATTTCATGTTTACGTACATAAGAGAGGCTCCATTTTGTTGCGGTTGGCTGCTATTAACGTTATCAGAGTTATGTGCCACGTTACCGGTTTGAAGCGGTTTTATTACTTGCTTATAGGAGTGTTAACGTGCGGAATATCGGTTTTAATACCGGCTTTAGGATTTTGTGTCTTCCGTAGTTTTAACTTGGGATTTTGTGGTTTTTGGTAATGGAAATAGGAATGCTGAGATTGAATTCCTGAACTGATGATTGCAGGGCATTGCTGCGAATAAAATAAATATATTTTAATATTATAAAGTTGAAGAGTTTGTTTCAGTAATTACATACAAGACCGATTAGAATAATTATTTCCGTGTTATTCATATAGCCCATTTATCGAGAAAAGCTAGGCTACTTTTTATCCAGGTGCGCGGAGTAGCTCCCATGGGACAGCGGTGAAACCGCTAGTATATTTTAACCATATACCAGTAGCCGATAATTTTAATCACAGTTTGCTTAACTGTGCAATTAACGAATTATTTCTTCAACAAGCTAATTATTATACCTCCCTGTAATTCTCCCTTCAAAGGACTGAAATACACCCTCCATTACCTTACTTTGTTTGACCAATTGCTGTCCAAATTGATGGAAAATTTTCCTCACGATAGAAATTATATCGATTGAGGTTCGTTACTTCTTTAATTATAGGGCAGTACAAATTGTAGTAAGCGCCAAAATACATACTATTTTGTGACTAATGCGATAGTTTGTGAGGCTGCATGTATGTATGTTTGTTACTCTCTATCCGGGCACGGGAAGAGGTTCCCCAGAGACGTAGCTGAAACCTCGGGAATACTGCTAGTTATATGAACATGAGAAAGTAAAGTTTGTCTGTTTGTTGCGATGCAATGCCTGAACCGGATTGAGACCGTTGCCAGCTACTTTTTATCCGACTATGAGATCAAAAGTATATTTAAAATTCTCAATCAATAGAGAATAATCTAAATTAGAGAACTGTAACAAATAACACGCTACGAAACTATAATTTCTGCTTCAATGGAATGTACCAGTCCTTTCCGTGGGAAAACCAGCATGGCGGCGGAAAACGTTAAATACTTTTTAATGACCATCTTCTTGAGGTACGAAAAAGGTTGTTAAAGTATGTGTGTTACGACTTTTGTTGCTTAGGCACTGAGGGCATTAAAACAGTAAAGATCTATGAGAAAATCTGTATCAGTTGTTTGTCTTTTTGTTAAAATTAAATACATTAACGGCAAGACAGATCATGCCATTGAAACTTGAGAATTTAAAAACAATTCTAAGGCACTATCTATCAGATAGCTATTAGATAGCTATCTAGTACTTTGTATCTGTAACAGGCCGTTAAAGCCATGAACTTAAAAATACTTCTAGTTGTATTGTGTCCTGTCCATGGACAAAATAATTTTAAAATGCATGGGCCTAAAACTAGCAACACGAGATTCAACTTTTAAAAAACCGGCCAAGTGCGAGTCGGACTCGCACATGAAGGGTTCCGTTCCACAATCTAGGAAAAATAAACGTACTTATTACCTAAAATTAGCCAAAACAAAGTTATAATTTGCGGTTACTAAAAAAGTGCTATATCTCAAAAACCACTGACCGTATCTTGTTCAAACCAATTTTGGTTGGTAGTTTTTATTGAGATCTATAACATATATTTTTTTCAGATTTTTCACTTTGGTAGTTTAAGAATTACAGGGGGGGGGACACACATTTTGGCACTTTGGGAGTGTCTTACTCTAAAATGATTGACTTTAGGAAAAAATGGTTTTAGAAACCTCGGTACCATTTTTTAAGACCTATCTATAGACACCCCACACGTATAGGTTTGATGAAAAAAAATAATTTTAGTTTCAGTTTCATGTATGGGGAGCCCCCCCTAATATTATTATTTTTTTATTTTTGTACAAAAATCGTAAAGCGGTTAATATAATACATCTACCTACCAAGTTTTAACTGTGTAGTCCTAATAGTTTCGGAATAAAGTGGCTGTGACATACGGACGGACGGACAGACAGACAGACAGACAGACAGACAGACAGACAGACAGACATGACGAATCTATAAGGGTTCCGTTTTTTGCCATTCGGCTACGGAACCCTAAAAAAGAACGCAGCTAAAATTGAGCTGGAAACCGTGTAGTTATTTATCACGTCACCGCTAGGGTTACAAAAATAGAAGAATAGGTTAGCACAGCCTATCCCAACAATAGAATTTAATTGGCTTCACTTTTGGCTGAAAATATTAACAGCGGGATTTTGTATTTTTGGAAGAATTGGAGATAAGATATGTAGCCAGTACCTATTGTATTGTAAGGCCAGGTTTATAATTAAATGTATATAGGTAAATTGTAGAAATGGAAATAAATGAATAGTATTAAAGTCTGATGATTTACTTCAACTTATTTGTTAATTGTCCGTTATTTGTATATTTTAGCTGAAGGTAAATTAAAAACTATTTTTTTAAGAAAATGTTTTTTTTTTCCAATTTTCATTGGCTAACTTGCTTTAGTGCCATAAAATAATGAAAAGTGCCAAGTTGTGGTCATTATTTTTTATAACCATTTGTTGACATCATTATTCAGATAATATAATTTATCCAAAAATATAATACAAACCAAAACAACGACATCAGTAAACAACTTAATCCCCAATCCCAATAAACATGAAAGTCATAACGCCTTCACTCATTATTATATCTTGTTGCTATGATTCTGCCCGCTGAGCTCATTCCATGAGCAATGTTGTTGAAATATGATAATCAGTATTATATATGCTAATGAATTCTGAAACAATGTCCCGAGGTTTCATGTGATTTCAGATATATCGTGCGCATTGCGTGTTTTGTAGGGATTTTCGTCATACGCGTGCTGTCATTAAAGATTAGTCTGATAACAGCGTATGAAGAATTTAGCATAATCTAAAATAATATTATCAAGAGTTAAGTTTTTTTTGTTTGGTCTCTGAAACGAATGAACAATTTTGAACTATTATTAGAGCACTCGCACACTGCAGACTTTTAGTCGGCCGATAGTTAGTTCTGACTCATAAATCAGTATGAAGATGAATGGTAGTATGCACATTGCAATGATGAGGTATTTTGCCGGTGTAAGACGCACTTAAAACTTTGATTGGGTTGGCCATTTTGAGTAAAAAAAAATTTTTGCCTACCAACGGACCAACTATCGGCCGACTGTTTGGTCTGCAGTGTGCGGGGACCCTTATTTTACTGTTGGGCACATGTGGTACTATGAGAAGCTGCTAGTAATATGGTATTAATTAAAATGCTACGTCATTATTTTTTTACAATAAATAACATGATTTTTCATAAGTAAATTGTCTGAAAGAATATGAAAACAAAGGCAATTTTTTATAGTCCCACTGCTGGATGGTAAAGGCCTTTTCATCAAGAAGACGAATTTAATTCAGATTAGCATGTTTCCAACTATATCTTGGACACCAATGGCTGATTAAAGGTGAAGGAAAACATCTCGAGAAAACCTGGACTTTAAAGTCTGAGATGATCCGCATTGAGCAAGCGTGATGATTAACGCTCAATCCTTCTCTGTGTGAGAGGAGGTCCGTGGCCAGCGGTGGTACATTAAAAAGTTAATGATAATAGGTATTCACAATTTAAACAAACGATTTTTGTCACATGCACACTACTCGTAATATATAAATGCATTAAAGTAAATCTGACATATATTCTTTTGCCAATTACTGTAGGATCAATCGCTGTCTCCGATATTTTTACTGACATAAATAAAAGCCTTCCTTTCAATATATTTTTTGTCTTCGCAAGGATTCCAACATTTGCTGGATACACGAGGGATCGTAAAACCAAACAATAAAACGGAATATTTTATCATTTATTCTGAAACAAGGGACTGTAAGTACTACAGGTAAGAAATATAGTTTCAAATAAAAGAGAAATCATATTTATTTTACTTAGCAACTTCAAAGGGACCTGTGATCCGACTAGATGAAAATAAGTCCTGGATTTGATTGAGTGAAGGTCAAAGGAAAATGTAAAATTACGTTTACATCTAGATTATAATGGAAAGGTAGAAATTAACATGTTATTACAAGGTATAGAGAGAGAGAGAGACTTACATGTTTTAAGTTAATTATTTTGCTTTTTAGCATAACTACTAGTTACTAAAATGTGCATCTTTTTTTGAAATTATACAAAATTGATATTGTACTGTAAAACTAACTGTCCTCGAAGTTTCACTTGCATCTCAAAGGAACTGCTTTCCGCGCCTCGAAGAAAGGTAACCATGTCCCCTTTCTCAGCCTTTACACTATAAGTGTGACATTTTAAACGGCTCACTAGTTTTGGAGTGAAGATGAGACAGACAGACAGAGTTACTTTCGAAATTATTTGACATCTCAGTTACTCGTCATGTAAATAACAAAATATCTGCACTACGTTATCATACAATACGGTGGTCATCGACTAAATACACATATGTATGTAAAGTCCCCATACATCTTCCCGACTATTGGTACATGTGCCGCAGCTAATCTAGGATGCAACCACTAAATGGATTGCAATACCGTCGCAGTCTCCAGCTTCGAACTGCATGTACGATGCGCTTAAGTCCTTAGAGGGGTAGACTTGGTAATGTACATTCACAAATTGATCTGGCCATTGTTGAAGACAACGTGGTGGTAAGATAGTTTGATCAATTTTGAAAGACAGAATAACTCAAGTTCGGTTATTGGTAGTAGGAACAGCCTTAAACTTATTTTTCTAAGTTAAGCAGGTGTTTCATTTTTTACGGTTAGTATTCTTGTCCAAAAACTATAGAGACTTAGAACTAATTAGAATCCACTTTTAGATTTTTCTTTAACTGTTCGTGAAAATTCTGACTTCAAACAGAACTGACTGGGAAAATAATAGGCCCTAAGAACAAAAAACTCTTGATAATGTTGGATAAAAAAGGAATAGGCTCATCATAAAAATACCGCTAGGAAATTGTTTAAAAACTTTTCAAACCAATAAATAGGACAATGCAATGAACATCGCTGTATTGTCAAACTGAAAGCCATTGTGAAACTATGTTCACAACGTTGGCAATTATACCACCAATTGGTCGTTTGTACCAGAAAGTCCTCACCAATGTTAAAACATAATTACCGTCGTTTTCCACTTTCGTTTAAAAGTAACTCCCTATTAAATGTACCTTATTTCGGTGGCACTCGGCGGCGTGTTTTGTCCTTTATTTGGGTGAGGCAATAGAGAGGAATATTCTAGAAATTTTGTTTCGTTTGCGTATTTTGTATTTCTGTTTTTTTAAGTCTTAGTGCAAACACTAAGATTCTGCTTGACCTGCTCCCAAGAGGATCAGTGTTTTTAACATGAAGTGACATGCTTATTGGACCTCTGCAACCCAGTCGCCCAACTCAATGACCCAAAAACCAAGAATCTAGTCAAAAAAATGTTTGATATACAGTTTCAAATGTTTTGCACCAGACTAGAATCGAGACGAGTAATTTACTTTTATTTTAATTTATTTTATGTTTACTTTGAAGACGATAACTATCAACAGGTTTGTAGGTCATCAGAATACAGGTCACTATTTTTATTTAACTTCTTGAGTCTGGTTTATTGTCAGTCTACGATTTCAAAGTAAAAAAAATCAATAAGTAAAATCTCTTTGTATGTCAAAATTGCGGAGGTACCTACTAGAATGCAAGGGGAAAAGTGGGGGTTGTCGAATCCCGAAAATTCAAGTTCCTACGAACCACTTTATCAAAACATGGGCTGTAGCACTTCTTTTGGACCGGACTAGGATCTATTTCACATAATTAAAAAGAAAACAACTTACTCCAAACATGAACACTCCACCCCCGATGCTTATCATCATCGCTGTTCCCGGCTGCCTGCATCGGTGATTCTGCCCCCTCAGACTCCGGCAACGTCCTCCAACGTTTCAGCAGTTCTTTTGTCTTGTCTTTCGTCTTATCACATGCCTGGCGCCAGTTGGTGAAGTACTTTCGTGATACCTTCGGACTTGAGAGCGACACGGACTTCGAATCTTGTCTGCCAACAAAATCATTTGATTACTTTATCTTAAATACTGCCGTTGTCTCGTGTTCAAAACCGGTTGGTCCTTGATTGCATTTTAATTCTTATTTGATTGCAACTCAACTTTGGAGATAAGCAAATTCTCACGTGTAGATAAGGCAAGTTTTGTAAAGAAGCAAAAAGAATATTGTAAGAATTTCGTTAGTGGGCGTCACGGCCTCGTGTTTGTTTCGTATTGATTTTTTCCTTTTGAATATGTAAACAGCTAGTGACAATGAAAAACGCTCAGCAGCAAGCAATATTTTCACGTATATTTGTAGCTACTGACACATCGGCGAGCGATCAGTTTAAGCCAACAGACAAATGTGTTCCGTGTTTGTGTTGCAATCAACGATGCGATGTGGAGAGTAAAACTTGTACAGAGTAGTCACTAAGGTTTATGAGCTCATTCCAGAACAAAAACAATAAAAGTAAATCTAAAAGTTTACTACAGACACATAGTCATAACATGCTTACTTACTAACAAATAAAAGACAGTCGTTACTCTAGCTTTGTCTTCATCTCAAGTTATTAATGTAATCTGAACGACATCAGACCCTCTAACATTTTGGATCAACGCTAAATTATCTATTGTATGTGACTTTCAGCGCATTGTTTGGAAGTGTAGTAAATCTTGCTGGAATATGGCTAATAAATCATAAAGTTTAACGAGCACGCTACGAAACTATGGTATCAAGATTAAACTATACTGATTACGAATATTTCTAGTCACGAAATATTTCGGGTATAAGCCTGCCTGCTAAATACGTATCTCATCGATCATCTAACCACATTGATGGATTACGCGATACCTCTCAATTGAGGCTTTTCGACCCCTTTTATGTTTATGCTGAATTTTTGGAGCTAACCGACGTAATATTTGGGATTGTGGCTTAAAATAGGTTACTGTGTTAATTTATTTATTCAAGCCACGTTTTAAAATTTCTCGAGCTAACTTCCAAGTTATAAACTCTAGACAAGACCGTTGTAAAACTATGTTCCCATAACAGTAACATGATACGCTCCTTGAAAATGTTTCAGCGATAATGAACGAGAACTTTATAGTCTTTGACCGGCCATCTTGCTCGTTTGTGTCCAGTCTGCTCGAAATATGTAGGTTACTTTCTGAAATATTCGCATCTAATGCTTTGAGGACTAGGAGGAGCATCGATGCATATTTTAAAGGAGAACTGGTCAGCTCATATACTTGCCAGCAGTGTTGTTAAGTATAATGGTCTAGCTAACTTGTAGGTTTATGAGCGTCCGTGTAGTAGAATAGGTAATTCAGTGTAGTAATATCGTCGCTGTAGAATGATAACCTCGTATGTCCAGAAATCTAACTTTTTCATTTTATAGGAAACAGCAGAAGGTTATTTATAAGTAATTCTGCGTATTTTGAACTATCTTTTTTCCCTAAAAAAGTAAAGATTGTGGATGATTCTCGTTCACTCACATAGAAAAAGTCAAACAAAAGATTTTATCGTGGTGTCTTTTTTTTCTATTGACACACTAGAATTAAAGTAGTATGAATGCATTTATTTATTAATATTGTGTTTGTATTAATAGTGTTACGAACTGGTTTTATAAAAATAAACAGTTACACATTAAAGCATACTTTAAGTCGGTGAAAAGTCACATCTACTTTTTGCTTGACTTTGAAATACTGAAGTTAGCTAATTGATTTACCAACTAGCCATTGAATATAACATTACAACGCTTGCGTGAGTGCGTGCAATGCGTTAAAATAACAGTATTAAATACATACCTCTCTAAAGTTTCCTTAGAACTATCACTCGCTCTGGAGAGCTTCCTCTCTCTCCTCAAAGCCGCATCCTCACTAGGTGACTTCTCTGGTGGTAGCTTGAGCTCCTTCTCACTCCTGCTGCTGGACCGTGAGGTCTTGCCCTCGTCTCCACTGTCTCTCTTCACAGCTAGCTTCACGGGCGACAGGCTCCCGGGCTTGTCATGCTTCTTCACCTCCATACTGATAGGTGACCGGCCCTCATCGTTGTCTTCCTGGGGAAGAGATCAATAATGATTCTTATTTTGACGAGTGTATAGCTATTTTTAGGGTTCCGTACCCAAAGGGTAAAGCGGGACCCTATTAGGTACTACGTCTGTCAGTTTGTCTGTCTCCAGTCCATCCCATAAACTGTGATAGTTAGAAAGCTGAAATTTTCACAAATGATGTATTTCCGTTGCCTCTTAAACAATAAATACCTACTAAAGATTAAAAAAATATATATATTAAGAGGGGTACCGATAAAATAAACGTGTGAAACCGCAAATTATAACTTTGTTATTCATATATTTGTATGAAAAACAAAGTTATTTTTTGTAGCCGATTTTTTTTGTAATTTGGCTTGTTGTTGGTATAGATACGTTCATTTTGCATAGATTATGGGTACAGAACCCTTCTTGCGCGAGTTTAACTCGCGCTGTGTTATAACACATGTTATAAAGGTGAATGTATGTGTGTAAGTTTGTTATGTTATATAATTTATACATCAGAATAATATATAGCTGCTTAGGAAGTAATTCCTTTAGAAAGCGGGTAAAACCGTTGGCAGTAGCTAGTTCATAAAAGTTCAAGTTATGATAATAATTCTTGTTAAAATCTAAAAAATTTTATGTTGAGATATTTCTTAACTCTTTTACTAAATGTGAAGTGTTGTAAGTGAGACGGACGTAAAATTTTACTAAGTGAAAAGTTCTCTCACGTCTTATACAATGTAAAATGTTGATGGACATGCAGTAGATATGAATGGTAACATTTCGTAAAATGTTATAATATTCAATGAAATGGAAATATGTTTAATATAATTATTTAAACATTTTGATTTTATATTGTGTATCCAAAAATAAATTCTGTCATTACAGTATTAATTTATAGTGAAACGAAATTCTGGTATAAAATTTAATTAATAATTTATTTGAATGCAATAAATTAATTTCCAGAATAAATACGAGAGCGTTTTCAAATATGAATTCAATAATCCGCAGACAAAGCCAAAATTATACTCAAAACTCGTCGATAAAACCAATATTGTACTGTGGGAAGTAAAATTTAACTATTAGTTAATTTTATATTGTATTTATAATGGTGCTTCAATATGTTTTCCTCTCTAACGGGAGCATTTCAAACGATTCGAATCGAGAACAATGTTTGCATTGTGATTTTGTTAAGCGATTGTCATTTATTTTATTATACTGACGACCTGTTTCTCGCATTTATGAGCGCATGTTGAGAGAATCAAGGTGCAGACGACTGCAGGTCAACCTATCTGCCTCTGTAAAATTTTACCAATCGAACATTAACCTTTCACTATTGTGATAAGGTCGAAAATCTATTGTAGAAATTTGACCGATTGTGGTAGGATTCTAGCTGCCGACTGCAACTGCTACATACCTAGGGAATGCAATCCCGGCCCTTTTTTCCAATCCCGGGATTACGGGACTGAATTAATACAAGCCCGGGATCCCGGGATAGCTTCGGGATTGACAATTTGAAGTAAAATTCGGGATTGACAATATGAATAACAAAGTTATAATTTACGATTTCACACGTTCATTGTATGGGGTTTTGTCTGTCTGTTTGAATAACCGTTGTAGAAACAAAAACTACACTACGGATTTTAACGAAACTTGATACAATTATGATTTACACTTCTGAGCTGGTTATAGTATACTTTTCATCTCGCTACAATCAATAGGAGCAGAGCAGTGAAGGAGAATGTTGGGAAAAAGGGAGAAGTTACTCCCCGGGCTACCTACTAGAATTTTACATCAAACTCTTTGAGATCTTTGATTATGACGACCCGTTGTCGCTGGCATAAGCGAGATGGTCCGCCTACAAAGTCACTGGCAGAAGCTAGTTAAACACAAAAATCTTCTTAAGAAAACAATTAGGAACTTTGAGTTACTATAATTCACACTTTTTCAGTCAATTTTGAGTACTACCAGTACTACTTATTACGGAAATATGATTTTCTTCAATCCCGAAAATCCCGGTATTGGACAAAACTAATCCCGAAATTTTCGGGACTGGAATATGGCCGGGATCCCGGGATCCCGGTTTTCGGGATCCCGGGATTGCATTCTCTATACATACCGCAGCTGCAGTACTGATTTGTATTTATTTAAATGGAATCGTATTGGATCGAAGCGGCCGCAGGACATGCAGTCGTCCTCAGATATCTACCGGATTCATGCAGTCGCTGCATGTGTGACCGGCAGTTGCAGTCGGCAGCTTGCTTTCTTTGCTCCAGGTTTAGGTGATTCTTATGATAGATCTTAGCAAAACTTGTGCAGCTATAGTATTGCAAAAGAGTTACTATTTAAAAAATGTTTAAATCCAATTATAGGTGGGCTGCAATAATTATGTATTCAGTCCTTAAATCGCGTTCATAAATTAACATAAATGTACGAGAATGCTAAATCCTCTTAAGGGTTATAAATGCTACAGCTTAGCAGAACAAAGACAAAGAAAAACAAACATAAACACAGTGCTTAGAATAAGTGAAAGATAAAATTTTTAAAATTTTTCGTCAAAAATGTGCCGACAAAAATAGTTATTTTTCAGAAGAATTCTCATGCGCATTTGCTTATAATATTGGGCAGATTAATTAGTTAATTGTAAAACATAGTGACCATTCCACAGAATAATAATAGAAGTGAACTGTGTCAGGAAATAACCAAACGTAATATAGTCATGTAGATTAGATGATATCTTCCCAGATGGATGCTCTCGTCATTTACCCAAATGTATGCAATTATGCATGTGTTCTGCATTCCGTTGCATAAGCGTTAGTAACCTCATTTATGCAGTTACACTGTAAATTGTGCTTGTGATCTTAGAAGGTTGAATTCCAAGCTAGGAATAATTTATTGTTATATAAGAGACATGCACTTGAGTCTATTTTAGATAGAAAGAAAAAATACATTTATTCTCGTGTCTAACGACGGCGACGCGTACATAGACAAAAATACAGTAAAAACTGAAATATATTCTGACTTCAAGTCCATAAAAACGTGTCTTTAATTTAAGCCATATCCTTATATATAGCCTTATATATTTAAGGTATAGTGGTCGCATAGCCGACTGCTGTGCACGAGGTCTCGGGTTCGATTCCCGGGACGGGCCGAAATCGCTTTGTGAGTTTTAGAAACTTTCACAAAGCAGCCCGGAGTTGGAAGTTGGTGATTGATACACCCGTGCATCGGAGAGCACGTTAATGTCGATCCTGCGCCTAATCTCTCACCGGTCGTGTCGGAGTGCCGTTCCATCGGGTTATGAGAGTGAGGGAATAGGGAGTGCAGCTGTGTCTGCGCAAATGCTTGTGCACTATAACATGTCCTGCGCAGCTGGCTGATCTCTTTATATGAGAACAGCCGCCGTGGCCGGCAATCGACTAGGACGCCATCAATCTCTGAAACTACTATTGTTAAAAGCGAGGTGTGATTAATTGATTACAATTGATTAATTTGTTTAAAATTATCGTATATAAGTAATAGTAATACGGTCGTAAAAAGCCAAAAATCATTAAGTTGTCATTAAACACGAGACCACGGCGAAATTGATCGGAAAACCATAATGATGCATGTCAATTAGTAGAAGCAATGCTGACGAAATGAACTGTTGCGATTTATTTCGACACATTAACGGCCACTTTAACAGGTTCCTGATAAAGTTCTAGATAGCTATCTGACAGATAATGCCATAGAAAACTAGTCAAAATTAAAACCATTTCAATGGCACTATTGTTTGGACGCGCTGAGTATTGTAATAAACTGAGTAATGTAGCGCTTTGTTATTAGAGTATAAAATTCTATCTTATATCACTAAATTATAGGATTAAAGTACTTAAGTATATTCATGACTTTATCTTTTCATAGTTATTTTACTAAAACAGAAAAATACTGTAAAAGTTTTACTATAAAATGCATGAAAACAAAGTTCAGTACATTAAGGAGAACCAAATTGGGATGAATGTACATAGTCTACTTTTTAATACTCTAGCTTGGAATAATGTACCACGGCACCATTCTAAGAGAGCAGAAATATTATAAAGAACTAACTAAGAACTAACTAATAATATACACATGCAATTAATCATCATCTTCTTCTTCTCTTATATATAAAAATAAATTGCTTTTCATTAGTCTCACTAAAACTGGAGAATGGCTGAACCGATTTCATAAATTTTTGTCTTGGAATAGTCGTGGAAGTCCAGGGAAGGTTAATATGATGAAAAATATGATAATAAAAAAATATAATGATTTATGTTAAAAGGTTAGTGATACAAAGTTCACCGGGTCAGCTAATCTTGTTATTGAAAAAAAAATTTGTTCGTTAGTCTTACTAAAACTCGAGAATGGCGTGACCGATTGGGCTTAATTTGGTTTTAAAATATTTGTAGAAGTCAAAGGAAGGTTTAAACGATACGTGGTACAAAGTTCGCCAGGTCAACTAGTAAATATATTCTCAGGGTTGAAATAAACAAGAATAACAAAGTTCTCGTCTCTTTTATTGCAAGCTGTTTTATTAAAATAATATTCGGGGGCGGCCAGATTGTGTCCTGAATTATTGATACCTGCCGTCGTGTCAGTGGCGGTCGACTCACCTGGGGGTTAGGACCGACGTGTATGAATGTCACGGAGTAAAAATTAGATGGAGTTGGTATATTAAAGCATGTTTTTATTTTTCGGTAAAAAAAAGAAAATAAAATGATGAAAGATGTTTTTCTTAGTTTATGGATTTTGAAGAAATGTCAACAATAGGTGTTTAACGCTGGATTTATATGACCTATCCGTTGATTTTAGATTAGAGATTAAATTTTGACATAAGCTCCATATAAGGTTTCAACCGCGTCCCGTGGGAACTACTCGGCGCACCCGGATAAAAAGTAGCCTATAGGCTTCCTCGATAAATGGGCTATCTAACACTGAAAGAATTTTTCAAGTCGGACCAGTAGTTCCTAAGATTAGCGCGTTCAAACAAACAAATTCTTCAGCTTTATAATATTAGTATAGATGACTGAATCTTTAATCATAAAACAACGGATAGATTTATGTATTTTTAAAGATTAAAGAAATTGGCCATTAGTAGTAGTGATTTTTATTTAGTAGTGGCAATTTTAATTTAATCCCTAGAATGCCAATGTGAAAGTTAAAACATCAGTAATTTGCGCAAAGTGATATATTATACCCTAAAGTAGAAAACAGACAGGTCTTCACAGCCCTCATTTTCTAAGAATACGTCCCGATTTTTTCTAATAAAATGTCAGAAGCCTGAATGAATGAGTTTCAAAGTTTAAAATGATATATAGTTTAAAAATACAAGTATAGTGACCCACTTAGAGTGAGATGCACTTGAGTACCACTGCATTTGTTCTGCAACTCGGATTATATAATTGAATAAGTTTAGAGAGGAATGTTAGTTACATCTGTCGACGTGTGGCACAAAGTTCTGTTTGGCGTAGAATCATATTTTCATGTGAATTTATTGCGTTGAAAGTTTTAATTTTTGTTTCAGAATTATTTTGTTTTAGGAAACTGTCGTAATTCTTTTTGGCAGGTTTATTTGTTTGGGGACAGGTGGAAATGGTACTCCTTAGGTACACAAATATTTGCTGCTGCTAAAGCAATGTGATGCAGATTTTTTTGTGTTGTGAATTAAAAAGTAACTTTATTTTAGGCACAATAAAATTATACGCCGACACAGATGTTTTTACCAGTCAAACTTTTATGCCCGTACAAGTAAATAAAAACTGTTAAATTCTCCCTTAAAACACCCTGCTATTAAACCATGGTAAGTAACAGATGTTTGNAACTGTTGCGATTTATTTCGACACATTAACGGCCACTTTAACAGGTTCCTGATAAAGTTCTAGATAGCTATCTGACAGATAATGCCATAGAAAACTAGTCAAAATTAAAACCATTTCAATGGCACTATTGTTTGGACGCGCTGAGTATTGTAATAAACTGAGTAATGTAGCGCTTTGTTATTAGAGTATAAAATTCTATCTTATATCACTAAATTATAGGATTAAAGTACTTAAGTATATTCATGACTTTATCTTTTCATAGTTATTTTACTAAAACAGAAAAATACTGTAAAAGTTTTACTATAAAATGCATGAAAACAAAGTTCAGTACATTAAGGAGAACCAAATTGGGATGAATGTACATAGTCTACTTTTTAATACTCTAGCTTGGAATAATGTACCACGGCACCATTCTAAGAGAGCAGAAATATTATAAAGAACTAACTAAGAACTAACTAATAATATACACATGCAATTAATCATCATCTTCTTCTTCTCTTATATATAAAAATAAATTGCTTTTCATTAGTCTCACTAAAACTGGAGAATGGCTGAACCGATTTCATAAATTTTTGTCTTGGAATAGTCGTGGAAGTCCAGGGAAGGTTAATATGATGAAAAATATGATAATAAAAAAATATAATGATTTATGTTAAAAGGTTAGTGATACAAAGTTCACCGGGTCAGCTAATCTTGTTATTGAAAAAAAAATTTGTTCGTTAGTCTTACTAAAACTCGAGAATGGCGTGACCGATTGGGCTTAATTTGGTTTTAAAATATTTGTAGAAGTCAAAGGAAGGTTTAAACGATACGTGGTACAAAGTTCGCCAGGTCAACTAGTAAATATATTCTCAGGGTTGAAATAAACAAGAATAACAAAGTTCTCGTCTCTTTTATTGCAAGCTGTTTTATTAAAATAATATTCGGGGGCGGCCAGATTGTGTCCTGAATTATTGATACCTGCCGTCGTGTCAGTGGCGGTCGACTCACCTGGGGGTTAGGACCGACGTGTATGAATGTCACGGAGTAAAAATTAGATGGAGTTGGTATATTAAAGCATGTTTTTATTTTTCGGTAAAAAAAAGAAAATAAAATGATGAAAGATGTTTTTCTTAGTTTATGGATTTTGAAGAAATGTCAACAATAGGTGTTTAACGCTGGATTTATATGACCTATCCGTTGATTTTAGATTAGAGATTAAATTTTGACATAAGCTCCATATAAGGTTTCAACCGCGTCCCGTGGGAACTACTCGGCGCACCCGGATAAAAAGTAGCCTATAGGCTTCCTCGATAAATGGGCTATCTAACACTGAAAGAATTTTTCAAGTCGGACCAGTAGTTCCTAAGATTAGCGCGTTCAAACAAACAAATTCTTCAGCTTTATAATATTAGTATAGATGACTGAATCTTTAATCATAAAACAACGGATAGATTTATGTATTTTTAAAGATTAAAGAAATTGGCCATTAGTAGTAGTGATTTTTATTTAGTAGTGGCAATTTTAATTTAATCCCTAGAATGCCAATGTGAAAGTTAAAACATCAGTAATTTGCGCAAAGTGATATATTATACCCTAAAGTAGAAAACAGACAGGTCTTCACAGCCCTCATTTTCTAAGAATACGTCCCGATTTTTTCTAATAAAATGTCAGAAGCCTGAATGAATGAGTTTCAAAGTTTAAAATGATATATAGTTTAAAAATACAAGTATAGTGACCCACTTAGAGTGAGATGCACTTGAGTACCACTGCATTTGTTCTGCAACTCGGATTATATAATTGAATAAGTTTAGAGAGGAATGTTAGTTACATCTGTCGACGTGTGGCACAAAGTTCTGTTTGGCGTAGAATCATATTTTCATGTGAATTTATTGCGTTGAAAGTTTTAATTTTTGTTTCAGAATTATTTTGTTTTAGGAAACTGTCGTAATTCTTTTTGGCAGGTTTATTTGTTTGGGGACAGGTGGAAATGGTACTCCTTAGGTACACAAATATTTGCTGCTGCTAAAGCAATGTGATGCAGATTTTTTTGTGTTGTGAATTAAAAAGTAACTTTATTTTAGGCACAATAAAATTATACGCCGACACAGATGTTTTTACCAGTCAAACTTTTATGCCCGTACAAGTAAATAAAAACTGTTAAATTCTCCCTTAAAACACCCTGCTATTAAACCATGGTAAGTAACAGATGTTTGCTTCAGACTGCTCTGTCATACATAAATACACCTTATTTTAATAACGTTAAGGTTCAAATAGGAATGTGGGGAGTTATATCGACCAATGAGCATTCACTATTTAGGCTGATTGTATTCCTCGGAGAGCTAAACTAACTTTGACAAAGTTTGTTACTTACTTCGCCCGATACTTAGGTTATCGATACTAAAAGGAAATTGTACCATTTAAAGGAATAGACTAGGAGATTAGTTTTACGTTTACTGTCTGTTTTTTAACTAAATAAGAGCATTTTATTTCTTTTGAAAGGCTATTAATGGAGTTACGATCAATTGAGAGCTTAGTGGAATTAAATGAATTGAAATAAAACTTCTGTGCTTATAGTTTTAGTCATAGACTACAACATGTTTTGTTAGGGTTTCGTACCCAAAGAGTAAAAATGGACCCTATCACTAAGACTTCAATGTCCGTTTGTCCGTCCGTCTGTTACCAGGCTGTATTTTGTGAACCATGATAGCTAGAGAGCTGAAATTTGCACCGACTATGTACGTATTTCTGTTGCCGCTTTAAAACAATTACTGAAACCTGAAAACTGAAATAATGCTCATGCCACAAACGTGATGTTTTGTACGGGACCCTTCGTCCGCGAGCTAGACTCGCTCTTGGCTTGTTTTTTTTATAGAACTAATATTCTAACGCGTTGTTTTATTTGTTCACATGCCTACTTCAATAGACAACAACATAACCTTAATCCGTCTTAAAGTGGCGTAAAACAGTATTTACGTAAACTTTTTCAAGAATACCGAATATAATTTCCTGAGCTACTACATTTGCGTATTTGATACAAAAAGAGAGCTTGAGCATTCAAATAAAGTTGGTTTCTTTGTTCAGGAAAAACGGGAAAAACAGGCTTTTATTTGGAATATTGTAATTTATCCAACTTTTCTTTGAAGAATTGTGTACCTACAAGCTGTATTTTATGCCCAATTAGGTAGGTACTCGTTCTTTTGTTATTTTTCGTATTAAATTCTAATGAAGCTTGGAAGTTTTGCGGCTATAAAACTAGGTGTTTCCCAAGGTTTCACTTAAATCCTGAATTAAATATTTCAGTTCTTTACATACCCATAGAAAAAACTAGGTATGTTCTTATCCAGAAATCACCTACCTAACCTACCCGAATTTGTTAAATTTTAACAATCGAATATTAAACCTTCCACTATTGCGATAAGGTTGAAAACTTATTGGGAAAAATTAATAGATTGAGGTAGGTTGATGTGCTGACGTCTGAACCTATACAGAATTTCGACATTATCGTTACAGTCACTTAGCAAAGACAGACAGAGTAATATTCAATTTTATCATATTAAAAGCATATATGACTCCTGAATAAATTGAATAGCTATATAGGTACCTAGGACCCACCCTGATGAGGTGTAGTTACAGCATAGACTCATTAATTTGTCTGATAGCCAGGAGTCTAGTACCTACCTGTGTCTTATCATACATGTCTGAATTTCCCAAGGGGTAGAGACGCGATGTCAACGAGGTAAATTCCAATTCTAATTGTTTTGTCTATTATTAGTTATTTTCCCGCGGTTTAACGCACATCCCGTGGGAACACAGAAGTTCCCGTACCCGGATTAAATATGATCTGTTACTTAGGAATACTCTAGCTTCAAATAGTGAAAAAAATAATGTACAAACAAAAGATTTCCTCTTAATTGTATTATTATATTATTTTTGCGTTATGATGAGTTCCCTGGCAGTTAAAATTTTTCCAACACACGCATACTGCTTTAGAGCTATAACAAATAAACCAACAAAATAAAGTTATTTTAAAATATTGTCACTTTGTTAATTACCCAGTACTTTGTTAACTATATTTTGTCATATATAAAATTAACTAAATTACTGTCAGGGAATTCACGATAAAATAAAAGCACTATAGTATAGAAGTGAAGATAGGTATCTAATTTTCAATTGAGTAAATACTATTACTCAAATATACATTTAGAAGAAAAGTGGCATAAAGTTGTTGAATGAAACAATTGACTGTTAAAATTCCAGTCCCATTCTAAAATCGAAATTCAACAAGCTTAAAAGCTCGCATAACAAATCCCCGAACCATTTAATTCAGAGAAAGAGAGATTTTCAAATTCAATCTTCATATATCAAGTTTCTAATTTTGTTTTATTTTAACAAAAAGGATTTTACAACTTAATTAAGAGAGTGTTATTTTTTCATTCTGCTATTATAATGAGAGAACTCGACACGCCGTTGTTTTATTATAGAGAAAATTCGGCCAGATTTTAAATTAGCGCTGTTGTAAAATATAAAATAAAATTTTGGATAAGACTGTGAAATTATAGTTTAACTAGCTTCTGCCAGCGGATTCGCGAGCGCAAACTGAAAAAAGAACCCGTTCCCGTTTTTTCCCATTCCCGTTTCTCCCGTTCCCGTTTCTCCCGTTCCCGTTTTTTTTCGTTCCCGTTTTTTCCGTTCCCTTGGTACCCACAGCGGGAGGGGTTATCTTATGATTTCCTACCGATAGACAAAAAGGGATTTAATCCGGACTGCCAAGGAGCTTTGCAAGAAATACACAGAGATAGTCCTTAATACATTACAATAATACAGAATAATTGGAATTACCACAAATACACCAAATGGCCTACATTTACTACATTAGAGCCGTATCCAGAATATTCGATTCCCCTTACATTTGTAGCCAGAGGCCGAGAATAAACACGGCCATTATATTTATTGCACATGACAGCGTGCTAGGAACATCGAATTTCTAATTAACGCCAGAATTCGGGACACGTAATGTTCTAACGTAGTAATTGTGAATGGTATATTTAGACAAGGTACATTTTGATCACGGATAGTTCAAACTTAGGGTGTGTCTTATGTGAGTTATATGAATGCCATTGCGAAGTGGCGCGATGCGGCGGGAAAACAACGAACAGTCGATTTTGTTTGAAGTGGCCAACGTGACGTTACGCGGTACGTTGCAGCGTATATCTGTCAATTCGCTTCGCATCGTTTCACATTCGCGTTCACTATTCGCCCACGTAGGACTCTCAGGTACCATTGAATCAAGTAGGGCTTATTAGGAACGCTAGAAACCCGTGCGGACTTAGATTGTGATGTCTTGTAGGTAATTGTGGTTTGCGGTTACGTTTCTGACAATGATGTTATCATGCACATGTGCTTGGTGATGCATGTCTGGTTCGAAAGCTGATATTAATAGTCTACCTGTCGACCAAATAAACAAAGAAATAAGGCTAGCACAAGAGTACTTTTTCGTAGTATTTTATAGAATTGTTTTTTTGTATTTTTTATGTTAGTTTTATTTTATTGTTCCCTCTAGAAGCATTTTAGAGATTGGAAAAGTATCATTTGCACGTTTGGTCTAAACGCAACCTAAACAAGAGATAAAGGTTTCGTATTTATTACGATCACAAGGTTCATCAGGTTATTTTTACCATCTCGTGCTATAGAGACCGTTAATCTTTCCTTCCCAATAATAACAATATGGTCGATGAGGATCCAAAAATAGACAAATCTCTTGCCTACAAAAGATTTGATAAACGTGTCTGCTTTCCCGGAAACTTAAGCTAATGTATACCTATTTATACCAGAGTAAAATTTCCATCATATTCCATTTAATGAATATAGGTCGATTTAGTAAGTTTTTTGATAGCCTTACCTCATGGGGCCTTTTAGTGTACTGTACTAACACCGACCACCGACCAACTTAGATATCTGGGATACATTTGAAGGCATGACATATATAGCCTCATTATACTTATGAAGGGTACAGTAACGAACTAAAGCTGCATTGACCGCAGGAAAGAATTATAGCTCAGAAACATCAGAGAATGGTAAATCTCGAATGCGGCTGAACTGTTTTCTCACCAAAGTACCTTCCTATTCTCATCTTACATTCAAAAGCATACCAGAAACCCCAAAGTTGTTTGTGCAACCATTAAATAAAGTTAACACAAGGTGACAGGCAAGCGAATGAAATAATAATATGCTAAGCAAGTGGGTCAGATAGCTGACCTGACTGCTCATACAACATTAACGCTTATTGTCCCGACCTGAGACATTCACCCGCAGGAACTAAGGATAGGTATAACAGGAATGAAGGAAATTCAATTTAAGTTGGGGTGGGAGTTTTTGAACTGTAGACAGATATAGGTGTCAGAAAAAACGTGCTTGTAATGCTGACTCAATGTTGAAACTTTCTTTTTGCAGTTATGAGACTGATGCCCAATTTTGCCAAGATCCTACATACTGCCACCAAAGTATGGGATCCTTTACCATAAAGCTCCCCTTGACCAGCCCCTGAATAACATGTTGTTTCACCGACATTCAGAACGCTGACGGTTGGTGAAAACAAAGCCGTCTTCTAACAGTCCCCCAAACCTGTTTGGGGATCCCGTAATTTAGGGTCTTTTGGTGAAATTGGGCATCAGAGTATGTATACGGAAAGAAATCGAAATTAAAAACATACACAAAGGTATAGACAAATAAAAAGCCCATATGAGTGATTGGTTGATTTACTGCGGGTTTCTAGCGATAGGAGATCTGATTGGACATAACTTATATGGAGCTTATGTCAAATTCAACCTATAAACCCAAATCAATAGCTAGATCGGATATAGAAATCCGTTAAAGCTTCTCAAAGTTCAATCTAAATTAAGGCTTGCTTTATATGTGATATGGAACTTCGCCTAGGCTTCTAAAAGAAATAGCCTTAAAGAAGAAGCTAACTCACTGTAGCACTGTAAAGGTACCAGTTATACAAAAACCTATCCATTTTAAATCCAAACAATACCCAAAGCAACTGCCATTACAGTAATCGAGTTCCCATTAGACCCACTTAAAAAGATTGCTTTAATTTTCATAAAAATCTAGGGCGGCATGTGAAATCAATAAAAGGCCAGTGTTATTCCTATCAATGGTTAATATACTACCAGGAGTATTAGCTAGCAATACCAACCAATGATTAATATTGGAAGTAGGTATGTACAGACGACAGCACATCAAGTTACCACAATCTGTTAAATTTCTGCAATCGATTTTAAACCTTATCACAATGAAGGTAGGTTAATGTTTGATTGGTAAAATTTGACAGATTCGTATACGTTGACCTGCTGTCGTCTGTACTACACATAAATTTTAGCTACGGAGTTAATAAAGGCGAATCGGTTGAACTAAACTAATGGTTTTAACTGGACTTTTGGCGTGAGTCCATTCAGTTGTAGTTTGATGGCGTTTTGTTTATTTGTTGGATCGTGTGAAGCCTTTCGAATGCAGCAGAAATATTCGCGCTATTGTGCACTGGTCAGATATTTTTCGTTTGAGGTTTATAGTTTTGCGCGATAGGTGAAGCGTGATAGATGAAGCGTAGTGTTTTTTTTGCTCTGATTGCATCAAAACCGGTATACCATCAGTAAAAATATGCCAGAAAATAATATTTTTAGGTGTCTATGAATTCAATACTGCTATCTGCCGTTCTATACGTGCCCTGAAAATAAAAGACCGTCCATCCACATGTGCATTCAATGAAAAACAGTTGAGTGAGTTCCGATCTAGTCTCGAGGCTCAGTAAAAAAAGCCCGCCGATATTTCCGACTCATGTTTTGGCATTTAACACTAAAAAAGTCGGTTTCATTTTCACGTCACGTTCTCCGAGTTTGACAAAGAAAATCAAACGCCGACCGAGAACCATCTCAAAACTTTAATCTGTTTTCACTCGGTTCTACGGAAACTCCTGTTTGAGGAAAACATGTTCCGAATTATCAAAGTTTATTTTTCAAGGTTTAATTTTCTTTGTTAACGCGATCAAATGAAGATTGATAGAATTCCGTGAAACCGGAATTTTAGCTTTGAAATTTCAACTTGTCATTTATTTTCAGGTAGCATCGATGTCGCGTCTGGCCGCCGCCGAATTAAATATTTACGTAATACAGAGAAATACTGCCTCAGTCTGTCTCAGCCATCTTAAAATAGACAGATCAGCGAGTCCCTTTTGTTTCTGCAAATTCGATCCGTCTACAAACTGAGACATTGGGACAAAACACGTGAAAGGCGGAATAAAAATCTAGTAGTTATTCGATATACAAAGCAAGCATTCTTCCTTAACATGCAAATGGTGACCCATTGAACAAGATATCTTGTTCAAGTAAGGCTCAGCGAATTGTAAAAATAAAACAAAAATCTGGGATTAAGTCTTTCTAAATCAGCACTAAATTAATAAGTTTAGATTCTGATAACTAAATCATTTTAATTTTTAAAATAAAATATGTAGGCTATAGGTTATTTTTTTTATTTGTCTTATTAAATAAACAAATTGGCCTTCAAGAGAAAAAATATCCAAGCTCTTTTTACGAATGAACACAGAATTCTTGATAACTATTACTAAAAACAAGTAACAGTATAAGACTGTATCTGACAAGACAAAAGATCTCTCCAGACTATAATTAATATTATCCCAAATTGCTACTTATAATAAGTTGCGTAAACGTTTAAGGGTCGATTCGACCAAACTTGAATTATTCCTCGAGTTACTATACCAAGTTTAAGCTACTCCATGATTTTAATTTGGAGTAAATCAAAGGTCATATTTTTCCATGTAAACCGAAGTATGGTTGTAAATAACAATACGCGAATAGAGGAATGAACGGATGAATTACCCGGCCAAAAAAATACTACTTCAATACGAGACGGTATTTCAGCTAATGTTGTGTCAACTCGTTTCTATTAAAAGTTTTTAAAAATTATTATTAAAGGCTTTTATTTAACTTGCAATGTATGTAAATATATTTGTGTGTTCGGGTGGAATCTTTGAACTCAATTTTGAAGTAGATATATTCAACCGTTTGTGCTTAGATTTTGTGGACGCGTTTAGTTTGGATGACAATATATGATAAGGTATGTGACGTTTATCCGGCTGCAAC
This sequence comes from Heliothis virescens, assembly GCA_002382865.2. Lineage (NCBI taxonomy): Eukaryota > Metazoa > Arthropoda > Insecta > Lepidoptera > Noctuidae > Heliothis > Heliothis virescens. The sequence continues at coordinate 7,503,557 of NWSH02000605.1, read as the reverse complement.
AAATAGCGCCCAGTATGCGGCTGAAACCAAGGCAAACAATTAGTAATAAATATACCCCAAATTGGCGGTCACAATAAGTTAAGTAATTAATTACGTGAAAGTGCTAACTTCACATAAATGATACGGAGTACTGTTATATTCTTGGGGTTGGCAATAGTTTAATTAAGTTGGCAACACCGGCCCCATGTCAGATAATAATTAGCGCGCACCGGGCGGCACCACAACTTAACTTGGAAGTTTAGTTATATGGATTGCGGATGGGCTTATAGGTACTTATGTTATACAGTTCAAAACTTGTGCCANTCACATAAATTTTAGCTACGGAGTTAATAAAGGCGAATCGGTTGAACTAAACTAATGGTTTTAACTGGACTTTTGGCGTGAGTCCATTCAGTTGTAGTTTGATGGCGTTTTGTTTATTTGTTGGATCGTGTGAAGCCTTTCGAATGCAGCAGAAATATTCGCGCTATTGTGCACTGGTCAGATATTTTTCGTTTGAGGTTTATAGTTTTGCGCGATAGGTGAAGCGTGATAGATGAAGCGTAGTGTTTTTTTTGCTCTGATTGCATCAAAACCGGTATACCATCAGTAAAAATATGCCAGAAAATAATATTTTTAGGTGTCTATGAATTCAATACTGCTATCTGCCGTTCTATACGTGCCCTGAAAATAAAAGACCGTCCATCCACATGTGCATTCAATGAAAAACAGTTGAGTGAGTTCCGATCTAGTCTCGAGGCTCAGTAAAAAAAGCCCGCCGATATTTCCGACTCATGTTTTGGCATTTAACACTAAAAAAGTCGGTTTCATTTTCACGTCACGTTCTCCGAGTTTGACAAAGAAAATCAAACGCCGACCGAGAACCATCTCAAAACTTTAATCTGTTTTCACTCGGTTCTACGGAAACTCCTGTTTGAGGAAAACATGTTCCGAATTATCAAAGTTTATTTTTCAAGGTTTAATTTTCTTTGTTAACGCGATCAAATGAAGATTGATAGAATTCCGTGAAACCGGAATTTTAGCTTTGAAATTTCAACTTGTCATTTATTTTCAGGTAGCATCGATGTCGCGTCTGGCCGCCGCCGAATTAAATATTTACGTAATACAGAGAAATACTGCCTCAGTCTGTCTCAGCCATCTTAAAATAGACAGATCAGCGAGTCCCTTTTGTTTCTGCAAATTCGATCCGTCTACAAACTGAGACATTGGGACAAAACACGTGAAAGGCGGAATAAAAATCTAGTAGTTATTCGATATACAAAGCAAGCATTCTTCCTTAACATGCAAATGGTGACCCATTGAACAAGATATCTTGTTCAAGTAAGGCTCAGCGAATTGTAAAAATAAAACAAAAATCTGGGATTAAGTCTTTCTAAATCAGCACTAAATTAATAAGTTTAGATTCTGATAACTAAATCATTTTAATTTTTAAAATAAAATATGTAGGCTATAGGTTATTTTTTTTATTTGTCTTATTAAATAAACAAATTGGCCTTCAAGAGAAAAAATATCCAAGCTCTTTTTACGAATGAACACAGAATTCTTGATAACTATTACTAAAAACAAGTAACAGTATAAGACTGTATCTGACAAGACAAAAGATCTCTCCAGACTATAATTAATATTATCCCAAATTGCTACTTATAATAAGTTGCGTAAACGTTTAAGGGTCGATTCGACCAAACTTGAATTATTCCTCGAGTTACTATACCAAGTTTAAGCTACTCCATGATTTTAATTTGGAGTAAATCAAAGGTCATATTTTTCCATGTAAACCGAAGTATGGTTGTAAATAACAATACGCGAATAGAGGAATGAACGGATGAATTACCCGGCCAAAAAAATACTACTTCAATACGAGACGGTATTTCAGCTAATGTTGTGTCAACTCGTTTCTATTAAAAGTTTTTAAAAATTATTATTAAAGGCTTTTATTTAACTTGCAATGTATGTAAATATATTTGTGTGTTCGGGTGGAATCTTTGAACTCAATTTTGAAGTAGATATATTCAACCGTTTGTGCTTAGATTTTGTGGACGCGTTTAGTTTGGATGACAATATATGATAAGGTATGTGACGTTTATCCGGCTGCAACAAATAGCGCCCAGTATGCGGCTGAAACCAAGGCAAACAATTAGTAATAAATATACCCCAAATTGGCGGTCACAATAAGTTAAGTAATTAATTACGTGAAAGTGCTAACTTCACATAAATGATACGGAGTACTGTTATATTCTTGGGGTTGGCAATAGTTTAATTAAGTTGGCAACACCGGCCCCATGTCAGATAATAATTAGCGCGCACCGGGCGGCACCACAACTTAACTTGGAAGTTTAGTTATATGGATTGCGGATGGGCTTATAGGTACTTATGTTATACAGTTCAAAACTTGTGCCAATAATAATTTATTTAATTAAATTGGTTTTATAACATAAAAAATAATTTAAAAGCTATTGTCATCTCAATATAAAAAAAAAGTGATGTTTTGTATTTTCTCTAAATTGGTAAAAAAATGGGTATTTTCGCAAAGGAAAAAATATCTTGCAAATAATTATAAAATATTAAGCCCCAGTTTCACAGGTTCAGATAAAGTTCTAAATAGCTATCTAACAGTTAGGGCCATAGAAATGTTATGAATTTTGATTACTTTCCTATGGCATATGTCAGATAGCTATCAAGAGCTCTGTCTGGAACCTATGAAATGGGCCGTAAAACGTTTGTTATTTTTCAACATTGGTGAAAATACGGAAAATTTTCACCAAGCAAAAAAATCTCTGTAAATAATAATAAAATATAAAGTCTTACATTGAAACGAAGTCAACCCTTTTGTGCTGTTGTTGTATTTATAAAATAGCGGTACGATAAATATTCATACAGAAAATATATTAATTCTTCGCGAATCTGCTGTACGGAACAAAGATTAATGAAGTTTGTCGGTAGTTAAAGTTTTGGAATAATCTGGGCTAGACTATTGCTGGAATAAGCTAGGCAAAAGCTGTCTCAGAGAATTATGTAAGCATCAATATTGCAAGTTTTAGAGTATAGGTATTTATGAGAACAGTAGATAAATTGATTTAATATGTATTTATTAATTTATCCAGATTTATTATAGGAAAATTCCTGTATTTTAAAAACTAAAAATCGACCGTAAAACCAGAGATAAAGGGTAGCTACATATTGTAAAAAAAAATACTTTTTTATAATTGACAGTACCTAGTTTAAGTAACACACAAAATGGAAATATCTAGGTATCTCAACATTCTGCCTAAGCTAATAAACTCAACAATTTATGTAAGCGTACGTAATCCGTAGCACATGTAGCAGTAGCAGGGCTAAAACCGCTTTGTCACCGGTAACCGTAGGCGAGCTAGATACCGTTCCAGCAAGACAAACATGCTACGCCGTAGCAAACATGCTACGCCGTAGGAGACGTGTCACTGGGATTGTGTATAGATAAACATAAATAGTAGGTACACACATATGTACTATCACAGGTTATATACACGTGGACAGATTTTCAGTGGAAAATTAGTTTAAGGGATTAAATGTTCTATATTTAATGTTGCAGTTATCATAAACGACCTGTAAGCGTTTTATTTTAAAATACTCGGCCGACAGTTGGCCAGGTACAGGGCGAAAAAACTTATTTGAAAATCGATCCAATCAAAGTTCTAGTATGTCTGATACCGGTTAAACACCTGATCTTTGTAATTTGCGTAGGTACCTACTGCCATTTATTTCTACACTAATTATTGAGCCCGATCAAACTGACGGCCGAATTTATTTATATGTTATCTAACTGAAAATTTACAAAACATGATAAAATATGGGTTTCTAGGCTATCCATTGCTAAACCTTAATTTTTAGGAATAAATATCTACGTTTCAGGAAAACAGTTTTCAAATATTTCCAAAAACTTCAATTGTTTCTCAGCAGATAATGTACCACCGTCTACGTGTTATGGAGCTCGCCTATTTTAAGCCACTACCACAATACTGTATCGAGCTTGACCCACATATAAGCCACCGGTGAGACACGTCCACATCGAGGTGCAGACGACAGCAGATCAACATACCACAATCTGACAAATTTCTTCAGCGATATTCAACCTTATCACAATAGTGGAAGGTTAATGTTTGATTGGTAAAATTTTACAGATTCGGTTAAGTTGATCTGCTGTCGTCTGTACTACAAACACGCCACTTTTGAGAATCCATGAATTATGCATGGCCTTCTTTATCACCTTTGAAAATTTGGCGAAAACATATATGTATTAGAAGGGGGCTGGGAGTGTTATGAGATGTATAGGAATGTGTGCTTTGAAGCCGAGATTGGTACAATTGACTGAGCTTTTTTTGATATAATAAACGAAAGTACTTCTGTATATTGCATCTTATGCCAAAAGAAACGATTTAAATAAAACTTGGTCGGACACAGAATCTGAGAGGGGACATAGGGTACTTTTTATCCAGGTCCGGGAATTAGTACCCTCGGTATTTTAGTGGAAACTTGGGAAACAGCTAGTTACAATACTAAGAAAACAAAAAAAACAGTATAAACCACAGATCAAATTTATTTAATTTGTAAAGGCAAACACCAGTGGATCCAGGATAAACATCAATGGTCTTACTACAAAAAAGTTAAACACGCGATCATCCCATGTTTTAGAAAATTCTCCATACAAATTTTTTTAAACACATGACGATCGCCTGTTTAACTTTTTTATAGTAAGACCCCAATAATCTCATATTATAGGCATAAAAATACGAACTCTATAGCAATCAATAAAAGAGGTATTGAGGTAAAAAAGTACGAATATCGGACCAGCGATTCATCGTGTAATTGATCTGATTAAAGATTTATAGTTAGCGAGAGTTAGAAGTCAGTAGGGAATGGAAAACTGTACAGTCGGGTACGAAATAAGTATCCACATTTGCAAGGAAGGTAAAAGGTACGTAGCTGTATATTTATTTTTTATTTTATTGACTGTACAAGTGTAAATTTTATATGGTGTACTGGGTATTTTTTTTTATTGGGAAATAAATTTAATTCATTTATTAATATTAACGTGAAATTATAAGGACCTTATAATGTTTATATATTGAAAGTACTTTTATATTTATTAGTGGTCTCCTGCGGAAATTACTTCAAGGGAAAAGTCAAAACCTTAGCCTTACCTAACCAAAAATAATCACCATTAACCATCTATCATCCGCCTTTTATCCAAATCTGTTCAGCCGTTTCAGCTAAGCAGAATAAGAAACAAACATACTCAAATAGACTGTTGTATACTACATTGTAGAATGCAATAAAGTATTGAGTATTGAGATTTTAGCTTACCTGAAGAAAAACTGTTTAACGGTCGTTCCCAATAACCTATCTATCTCTGGATTTGCTTACTAGAGATAGAATTTTGACATTAGTCCCATACGAATAATGTCAAATTCCTATCTCTAGTAAGCAAATCCAGAGATAGACAGAATATTGAATTCCGCAGTTATTCAAAAGTTGAATACCAGTTGTATAGGATAGTTTATGAAATATTTATAGCATTATGTTAAAGACATCGCTGTAGAATGTAGGAAGGAGGACAATGGGCGAAAATGGCCTCGTCCGTTATTATGCTAAGCAGATGTACTCTAGTTACGAAATGTAGGAATTCCAGTTGTTATATATGAAATTATTTTAATAAACTAAAGTATAAATGTTTCTCCGACACGTTTATTTTATTCATTGATGCTATTCTTGTTTACTTATACATATACGTATCTATGTGTCATTTTATCGTATAAAAACCATGTAAATATTTAATTAAATTAACTAGGTAATCAGAAAGATAAGTAATATAACTCTTGTATTTTACTAAAGATCATAGTTAAATCTTTAATGTGCTTGAGTTATTATGGCATAAAGTCGAAATAATCTAGAGATATAACTACAAAATATATCTCGCAAAATATTTAATACATTGTAAAATAAACGTAGAGAAAAGTCCTGTGATAAGTTTCTTCGTTGGTACGAGTATAACGTAGTAATTTTATACTGTTTATTTTTCATTATTTTTGACCTTTAAGCTTACAGGTATGTCTCTTGAGGACACATTTTTCTTATATTACAAATAAAAAATATTACTTAGGTATACGTGAATATAAATTATCAGATGGTCTTATAAAATTAATGTATCTTTGTCGATAATACTGAGAACAGGCCCAATTTGAACTACATGCCTTTCTGCCCACCCCGACCTTTCTAAGGGTTTGTGTTGCTTAAGGACCCTTGCGCTAGGGCACGCCACAATAGTGGCGGTAAGTCCCCTCTTTGAGGAGTGGCTCGGGAGGAGTCATGGCGCCCTCACCTTCCGCATGACGCAGGTCCTCACCGGACACGGATGTTTCGGGAGGTACCTGCATCGCATTGGGCGGGAGGTGGCGCCCGGGTGTCACCACTGCGCGGACGGTCCAGAGGACACGGTGGAGCACACTGTCGAGGTGTGTCCTGCCTGGGATGGGCACCGCCGTGTCCTCGTAGCGGCAATTGGCGGCGGCGACCTCTCGCGCCCAGCCCTGGTTCAAGCCATGGTGCGGGGCGAGAGGGAATGGGATGCCGTCGCCTCCTTCTGCGAAGCAGTTATGCTAGAGAAGGAGGCGGCGGAGCGTTTTTTTACTAAAGAGATGAATTTTTATTAAAAGGTTAAATGTTTTTTACGTGGATATTAATGAGCTTAGCAAAAGTGGCTAGATTCCAAATTATGATCAATTAAGATTATCGGTTCTGACAAGAAGCCGTTATTTTATGTATAAATTATTTTTATTATGGAAGCTGATCTACTACTGACTTAAAACTACTCGTGCAACAAAATACAAAACACAATCTCCCCACGATTTTTTACTTAACATTATTCCATACCTACCTAATTCATCCAGTAACAATTTCAAAAAGAAATACTCTAAGAAGGTTCTATCCCCTATACTATCGTGGAAAAGAGGCCGTTATCCTAAAGGTAGGTGATGCTCACATCTTTGCCAGCGATGCCGACTGCGTCGTGATTAGCATATCTATACGTAAGCTAGCTTAGAGCTGACGTAGTCCTCTGCCTATTGTGAGTATACACTGCAGATCAGTACTTTGTGGAGATAATATCAGAAAATACAGATGTAATAAAAGTTAAACAACTTTTATCTGATTTTTTGTTATATAATCGCTTTTTTTGCTAGATTTTTTTTTTTTTTTGTCAAGTTTAATTTTGTATAATCTTGATATCTGAGATAGGATAAGGTTGCGGTTGCCGCATGGGTTGGTTAGGCAACGGGTCGATCGATCAGAGGATCGTTGACATCTTATCATGAGAGTTCTTCAGTAAAATGTTATGTTATTGGTGGATTTTAAGCTAACATTATAATTCTTTACAATAAAGCTGGCATAAAAAATAATTACTTTTCAACTTAAGGCTACCATTGCTCAATATTTCTAAGCTGTAGGAAATTCGTACACAAAGTAAAACTTACCTATATACATGATCAATTTGTTGCTAAGGTTCAAATCTCAATAGACATAAGATCAATAGTCATTATTTTCTAGTCTACCTATCTGTCAGGAACAAACTGATAGAAGCATCAATAAAAGTCTTATACTAATCTCCTCAATCACAATAATGTGACATGATATAGATACGCAAATTGAAACTTGTTAGAAAATATCAAACATTTTAGATGGTACTTCTCCTTTTTTGTGCTTTTTCTAGGTCTATTAGACGATGTTCTTTTCATGATAAATGTTCAAAAAATAATAATGCTTCCCATATTCTCCTTAGAAGGAATGTTGTGATGGATTTATAAGTTGTTGAAATTATTTGATTTATGGCCAGTATTTGAATGAACTCTCTGACTATATTTAAATAGTAGACAAAACTTCGGAAACCTCATGGGTAATGAAGGTAATAGATATGAAAATAATTTATCTTGGCAAAGTATTTATCAAATGCTATGAGTAAATTTAGCTTGAAGCGCAGGCGTTTTTTTTTTTTTTTTTATATCGATGGGAAATCATCAGTATGACCCTCCGCTGTGGGTGACAGCGGAAGGGAGTGTCAGACTTTTACTGACTAAAACCCACCGTGTTCCTTCGGGAGCCCTTTGTGTGCCAGGGCCGCGGTAACTCTTTCGAACAACCCGCAGCCCGACGGGCTCTGGCCCTAGTGGCCCCGCAGGGGTTTGCTGACACTCTCTGAGGAGCGCGTGGAAAACGCGCGCCGCGACACGGGCTGTCGTCTCTTAGGAAACGGAAGGAGGAATGAGCCACCCGAAACTCACCGCCACAGACCACGCCTACGGTGCGGGAGTCATCTTCTCGACACCCGACGCCCGTGGTGTCTACAGGTCACGGAACGGCCGGATGGCGGTGCGGACTCGCAGCCGCA
>NWSH02000605.1:7461888-7494024 GCA_002382865.2 Heliothis virescens | reverse complement strand
AAAAAAAAAAAAAAAAAGGACCCTTGCGCTTCAAGCTAAATTTACTCATAGCATTTGATAAATACTTTGCCAAGATAAATTATTTTTCATATCTATTACCTTCATTACCCATGAGGTTTCCGAAGTTTTGTCTACTATTTTAAATATAGTCAGAGAGTTCATTCAAATACTGGCCATAAATCAAGATAATTTCAACAACTTATAAATCCATCACAACATTCCTTCTAAGGAGAATATGGGAAGCATTATTATTTTTTGAACATTTATCATGAAAGAACATCGTCTAATAGACCTAGAAAAAGCACAAAAAAGGAGAAGTACCATCTAAAATGTTTGATATTTTCTAACAAGTTTCAGATTTGCGTATCTATATCATGTCACATTATTGTGATTGAGAGATTAGTATTAAGACTTTTATTGATGGCTTCTATCAGTTTGGTTCCTGACAGATAGGGTAGACTAGAAAATATATGACTATTATGTCTTTATGTCTATTGAGATTTGGAATGCCTTAGCAACAGAACTTTGATCATGTATATAGGTAAGTTTTACTTTTGTACGAATTTCCTACAGCTTAGAATATTTGACAATGGTAGCCTAAGTTGAAAAGTATTATTTGTTATGGCCAGCTTTATTGTAAAAGAATTATAATGTTAGCTTAAAATCCACAATAAACATAACATTTTTACTGAAGAACTCGTCATGATAAGATGGTCACGCATCCTCTTGATCGATCGACCCGTTGCCTAACCAACCCATGCGGCAACCGCAACCTTATCCTATCTCAGATATCAAGATTATACAAAAATTAAACTTGACAAAAAAAAAAAAAAATCTAGCAAAAAAGCGATTATATTAACAAAGAAATCAGATAAAAGTTGTTTAACTTTTATTACATCTGTATTTTCTGATATTATCTCCCACAAAGTACTGTAATCTGCAGTGTATACTCCACAATAGGCAGAGGACTACGTCAGCTCTAAGCTAGCTTACGTATAGATATGCTAATCACGACGCAGTCGGCATCGCTGGCAAAGATGTGAGCATCACCTACCTTTAGGATAACGGCCTCTTTTCCACGATAGGTATAGGGGGAATAGAACCTTCTTAGAGTATTTCTTTTTGAAATTGTTACTGGATGAATTAGGTAGGTATGGGAATAATGTTAAGTAAAAAATCGTGGGGAGATTGTGTTTTGTATTTTGTTTGCACGAGTAGTTGTTAAGTCAGTAGTAGATCAGCTTCCATTAATAAAAATAATTTATACATAAAATAACGGCTTCTTGTCAGGAACCGATAATTGCTTAATTGATCATAATTTTGGGATCTAGCCAACTTTTGCTAAGCTCATTAATATCCGTAAAAACATTTAACCTTTTAATAAAAATTCATCTCTTTAGTAAAAACCCTTCCCTGCAGCTTTTGTTTACATTTCCTTGACAATATTAATGTGACTTCACAAGAAACTGGAACAATTTCCAAACAATTTGTATATTTTGTCTGAACTTCTGGAACGCTGCCTAATAATTTATTCATCATAAAACAAATAACTTCACTGTGCTTGTGTGACACAATTGGTATTTTTTTAATATTTTTTTTGGGGAAACATACCTATATAGTTATTAAAATTATTATTTCTGCTATTTTCAAAGTTTTTTTATGAAAAGCCTAAAATGCGTCTTGAAAAAAAAACAAGATTGAAGTTTCTCTATTTTCTGAAGTAAATATAAAACATGCCACATAACTTGAAAAATCGATATAATATATGTATTTAAACCGTTTCCATCAAAAGGAACCATATTCCACTTTAACATGTTTAAGGTACTTGATATAAAATCTTCTTGGGCCCTTTTGTTAGAGAACCGTTCTTTTACAATTCAGGTTTAAATTTGGCAATTATAAATTTAAGTATCCACTCCATTCCGCACGAGTGGGTCCGTATTCACGATCTGAATATTTTACCTTTTTTAATTGGACGGGTGAACACGACCGAATACGGGGAGATTTAGTATCTCTTGATAAAAACGTGACCTGGAATTATCGTATGCTTTTGAAGATAGCTGATTTTTTAAAGCAAATCCTCTACTATACTTGCAGAATTTTAATAACTAAGTAGTTGTACCCTCCAAAACAAGTTAGGAAAATTTTCTGTGAAAAGATACAAAAAATCTAAAAGATTGGTGTAAAATTTGTTGAAAAATTTGGTTATAGCCGTGGTCCGATCTTAGTCCCAAGGAAACTACTTCCCACACTCGGTTAAAATAATAGGCTAAGACCTATCTTAGGCTCAAGACTAGAATCTGTGTACCAAATATTAAAATCAGTTTAATAGTTTTGTCGTGAAAACGCCACAGATAGACAGCTTCTATCGCATTTGTAATACTAGTTTGAATTCCTATTAAACATAAAATATCAAAAGCTTCCAATAATGCTTTGAATATTTCAATTGACTGATGTATGTAATGGATTTCCTGAAATATTCTAGCTGCAATATTTACTTGTATGGTATTTAGAGTGCCATCGTCGGATTATCCAATCAGCGTGGATGGTTCGCTAATAGCCTGCGTTGCGGTGCACGTGTAGTGGTTCGTATACACTTGAGTGCAACAAATCTGGGTCAGATATCAAATCGAAGATACGTCACTTGAAAAGAATGTTGTCGATTCTTGAACATGAGCTGTCAAGTTTTTTATAGGGCTGTTATAATATGAAGTAATTACAAATCACTTGAGTATGAATTTTCAGGTTCAAGTCAAAGTAAACAGCTGTTTAAAGAAATAAGGTCGTTTATGTTGCCAGTGAACTTGAGCCTAGATAAACTATCATGAGGCGTTTAACCAAAATACGAAACGTGGTAGTTAACAGTCTTCTAATCAAACTAATTTAGGGTGAAACTAAAGAAAGGGGTAAGAGATACGCTTGGGGAATAGTCGGACAATTTGTAATATGATACAGACACTATCTTGGCTACGCATCATTATTCCCCGGCCGATATTATGCCTACTCCATTGATCTTCCAAGTGGGCAGTAACTTTGTTATTAGGTACAGCATAAAATTGAGAGATGAAAATAAAAATATTTTATGAGATGCCATATAAGGAGAAGTATTTTTTTTTAATAAAAATTAAATTCTGCTGGAACGTCAACTAAGCTTGTCACGTTGTAACGTTGTAACGTCAATACTATTATTTGTTTCAACTGAAAGACGTCCACGGCTGGACAGGGCTCCTCTAAAGGCCACTTGGTCGATCCTCAGCATCCCGCATCCACTGCTCCCGGCGACCTTGGCGAGATCATCCGTCTATCTATACAATATTTTTTATAATCGGAGGGTTTATGCAACGGGAACCGGAATTCATGAAGTTAGCTCCAATAATAGACAGGGGTAAATATTAAAAATCAATAAAACACCACCCCTTACCCTAGAATGAGGAATAAATTCTCCTAATTAGTTCGTAAATTACACGCAATATAAGAAAAAAGGTTAGGTCATTCCAACCTTCATGGTAATAGCCCCCGTGGGAATCTCCCTTTCCCCCACATACCTGAGTAATGGGGGCCAATAATAACAAATGGAGGGGGAACTTGAACCTTCGGGGCTGTTTATAGGTCATCAGGGAAAAGTATTGATTCCCTATGTAGGTTGAATAAATGTAAAAAGCGTTTGAACTAATGAGTGGCTTTTCTAAAAAGTGCTCCAGTTTGGGTAACCATCAAAGACCCACTTGATTTAATGAATAGGCGTAATAAGTGAATTTTTCAATGATTTTTTATTTGTGATAAATATTGTGTAAACAGGTAAATTTTGTCTATATCTACACATATAATAAAACAGTAAAAAAATTGGATGTCTGTACATTAAATATTTTTACGAAACAAAATATGTATATAATAAAACAGTAAAAAAATCGTGTTTGTACATTAAATATTTTTACAAAACAAAATATGTAGGGTTATTGTGAAATGAAAAAAGAGTAAGAATTTGACAAAAAAAAATGTCTGTTTGTATGTTTGAATGTTTGTCTGTTTGAAGATAGTAGCAAATAAATAATGCGAAAATAATTCTAGCAAATTATTTATTAATACAATTTAATTCATATATAACAGTGCTCCCCCTCCCTGCGCCGCGTCCCCTTGTCGCTCTCTGACTGGTTTCTAAATAAATCTAAATTCTAAAACATAATCAAACCAGAGGCAACATTAGTTCAGACTACCCAAAGTTGTGCCGCCTTTGCTGAATTTTTAATGCAATATCAACCTTATGAACTTAAAATTAATACAATTTTGAATAGTAGTCTATTGAATAGTAATCTTTGACATTTTGACAACAATTTTGAATAGTCGTCTATTCAAAATTGTTGTCAAAATGTCAAATATTAATGAAATGAAATGATAAAACCGATTTTCGTTAAAAACTACTTATGTTCCGACCTTCTGCGTGGGCGCCATCGATTTAGTATCACCTACAAAAAAATCAGGGCTTATTTTACTTCAGATAGATGCATCAAAATTATATTTATCTCTGTCATATCTATGAGTTATCAAATGAAGCTGTCCCTTTTATTTCGTGCGTGACGTCATTGGCTTGTCTTTTGTTTTTGTTTAAAATTTCGAATAGTTCTGTTTATCTCTTTCTTATTAATCTATCTATCTCTTTCATTTCGTGCGTGACGTCATTGGCATGTCTTTTGTTTTGGTTTAAAAATTTAAAAAGTGTCTTTTGTTTATATTTGAAAAATCGTTTTGTTTTTCTTTCAAATGTAATCTATACATATAATGAAACAGTAAAAAAATCGTGTCTGTACATTAAATATTTTTACAAAACAAAATATGTAGGGTCATTAAGAAATGAAAAAAGAGTAAGAATTAAAAAAAAATGTCTGTTTGTACCTATATTTGTATGTTTGAAAGTTTGTCTGTTTGCACACGCTAATCCCAGGAACCACTGGACGGATTTTGATGAAACTGGCAGACATATAGAATATCAGAATAACATATAGGCTACTTTTTATCAGGGCACGGAAAATGGTACCCTTAAAAACAATAAATCAAGAACTTCTTATACTTCACATTTTGTATCACCTTTTCACTTTTTTTTGTCACTGCTATATTCTTTTGCTAATAGATTTTTTGATTTTGATATCCTCTACATTAACATCGGCAAAATTAAATAAAGGACTTTTTCAGTGACAAGTTCTTTTCACTGTAACATTATTAGGAAAAAATCAACCCCATGAATTTCCACCAATCTTATTATCTTTATGAAAATATTTCCATACACTGAAAAAAATATCTACCTGACTCTCTTACTAAGTAGTACTGTAATACGACATTACGTTTGACGAATACAGATAAGGCTTGCAAGATTCGTGTTTCACTTTTGTAAACCCTGCTAAAGGCGCGATCACACTAAAAGTATGGCAAAAATATGCAATAAGCAAAAATGCTGTTTTAAATGTAACGTCGACATTTCTTTTTGTCGGGGATATAAAGGATAATATAAATCGACTAAAGAGGGGAAAGAATTTGGTGAAAGTTTAGTATTTATATCGATAAATTAATATATCGACATTGCAGTTTCATTTTTATGTAATCTCACCTACTTTTAAGGCGGCACATATGTATAAGTATTTTAAACATCACTTGGTGTATTGTAATTCCCGGTGATAGAGCTCTGTTTAAATCATTATTAACGTTAAACGCGTCAAGTGAACATAAAATATGTAAGTATATTATGGTCCTAAATATTCAAACTCCTTTTGTTTGTACACGAACAGTATCTAAACAGATCCAAACCACTGCATTGTTGTGGTCTCACCTTTAGTGCCAACCCTCAGTCAGCCTAAATAAGAATTTGGGCACCCCTCAGCATGTATATGGCGAGAAAGCCGAGATAACCCAAGACTTTCCTCTTTATGTTTTCAATTTCAACAGACGTATGTAGGTATTTGTGGTATTTGTTGTGATAATGCTGTGTTATTTTACGATTATGGCGCTACTTTATTAGTGTTGGTAGTCTGATATAAGAAGAGGCATTCTATGGAAACTTTCTACAAGTTATGGAGCAAATTCCTTTGTTTTATCTTAAGGAGTTTAGTTGTTCCTTTATATGAAATACTAGCTTCCGCCAGCGGTTTCACCCGCTTTCCCGTAGAAACTACTACGCGCACCCGAATAAAAAGTAGCCTATAGCCTTCCTCGATAAATGGGCTATCTAACACTGAAATAATTTTTCAAATAGGACCATAAGTTCCTGAGATTATCGCGTTCAACCAAACAAACAAACTCTTCAACTTATGAAATTAAATAATTTAGAATAGATCATTTTTCGACGAATAGTAAGGGCAAAGTAAAATCTTAATTAAATGGAAGTCTCTGTGTAAAATTAAAGGCACATAGCTTCTAAATCTATGAAATTGAAAACCACAAAACGATAGGGTAGGAACACACATCACCTGTGTGTACTAACCAAACCCATCCAATCTAAATTTGTAAGATAAGCGGCCAGGCCCGTATGGTTTATTCATGGCTTGTGTGTGTCATCCATTACAGCCTATGTACCTCCTACAGTTTCGGATAATTACAATGAAACTGCCCAATAACGGGGCCCTTTAACCCTCTCAAGCACGCTTGATACAGGGTTTTATCAAAACGGTATCTCATTGAGGCAGGTCGTTTGGAGCCGCGTCGGAAATTACGTCGTAGAGACCCGACCCGACTTCAAGATCGCGATGTCGCCTCTAAGGACGAAAAATGGTCCGTCCGCATTTTGGGGTTAAGTTGTGTTCGCTGCAGTCTTTACTGGCATCGCATTATGTGTTAGCCAATCCGGTTGCAACGTGAGAAAAAGCTACAAAGTTAATGAGAATTGTCTATTACTGATAAAGCGCTATCGAGCAGGAATATATAGCACTATACAGTTTTTTCAAAATAAATAGGGCCAAAATTTTCTACGATTTAGATAATAATTTGACTCGACAATATTCTTTTTGACGTAATCCCAAGCCACAAGTGACCCTTGTTATGTAAGAAGTGACACTTAGTAAAATCAAGCTACCTATTTTACCTGAAATACATTGGACAGTAATCTGTTTTGATATTTGTCAAGCCTTGCTTTGAAGTTCTATTTTATTGGGTAGGTATTAAATAAATATCTGTAGTTATTCAAAACAATAGCGTGGGTATTTTTACATTTTTACAATTTCCTGGTACATATATACCAATACTTTGTGGGCTGAATAGTAGGTACTGATAATTTCGTTTTAATTGTGATGAGATCACGTTGTGGTTAAAACCTCACTTGAAAGTCTCCATGAACCAGTAATCACGGCCTGGTTAGATCGTTAACACGGCAACATCGACCAACTTCAAGACTATCGTAAAGTTAGGGTAGAACAAAAGACGTAACTTTTTCCATCGAAATCAAAAGCTAAGGAAAAACTTACCTTTTGTTAACTTTGGGCAAGTTGCACAATTGGAGACCCTTGGGGTATAAATCAGAGCATCTTTTGAATGAGAATTAAGGCAGTAATTTGAGGGGAAAGCAGATTAATATTGGCTAAATTGGTTAATTATTCATGGTTACAAAAATACTCTTTATTACAGATAAATATTATGAAACAGAAATGTGGATAGTAAGAGACAGATTTCATCTAGAAAATACCTATATGCATATTGTGGTATGAATGCCACTAAACTTAAAAGAGAAGAAGACTCTTTTGATCTACCAGTAATTTGATAATTCTTTCCTTATTAATTTAATACCCAAACGCAAAATTTTAATGAACGCTTTCATACCCGCTTAGTTCAAGACAATCGTTTTGGCTAAGAACGAGTTATTGTTACGTGCACTATTAGTTTTACTCTCAATAGAGCACGCAGATAGTCTGGATTACGCCTTAGAATAAAAATATCAGAAATTACGTCACAAAACATATGTTCATAAAAGAGGAAGTAAGAATTAGCTTAACGATACTTAAACAAAAATTGATGAAAACAACAAATGGGTTATTGATGATATTGAAACGCTACACGTATGGAGTCTTATTGATTTTTCCATGCCGCTATTTTTAACACAAATGATAGGTCATCCATCTTTTTAAGTGGCTTCATAATGGTAAAGGCGTGTGTATCAACAGCAACAACAATTTTTTTTTGGGACAATCGACAGATTTCTCTGTCACCATATTCTACTTCTAATTTAACTTCTTCATTCCCCTGCCTTTATCTTATTTTATTATTTTGTGTCTGCACATCATGTCTTCCTCTTCCAAGCCTTCGTATCTGCCATCATCTCATAAGTAACACTCTTTGCAACCATATCGTCCCTACAAAAGGCATCCATCATTTCTTTAGTCGTTCTCTTCCTCTGTATCCTACCACATTCATGCTGAAGACCTTCCTCACAACATGATCCTCATTCCTCCCCGTAATATACTTGACAGCCAGGTTTCTATCTCATTAAAATATGCCGCTTCTAATTTAACATAATCCCTTAAACAATTCAGTAATACCTTTAACAATTAATATCGGCATACCAACCCATTTCCAATCCTTCAAATATGAATGTGTCATTTAGGCAGTTACATCATGTCAAAGGCTTAATGGCTTTGAAGGGTTATTAACGAGGTGGGTGATATACCAATAATATAATGACACCGCAAACAGTGAAGGGATCGGTGATATCATGACGTGTCAGTATCGGTGTTAAGTGGTAGTCGAAACATTGTTATATGCGTAATTAATGAAGCGGTTGTCAGTTTTTTTAAACTTATTTTTCATAATTACACCAACATTTCAGATTTTTCTTAGCCTTTTAAAGAGAATTTTCATGACTTGTTTGGAGAGTGGGTAAAAGATAATGAAAATTATATATTTTTATAATCTTGTAAATAAGTGTATATGTGACCGGAAAATAACAAGATCCGTAAGTTTATCAATTTACTAGGAAGTTTATAAACTTTCGTAGGATTTTAAACGGGAGATAAATTGTATTATTTTACGTCCAGAATTTCGTAAATTGTTAAACTTACTGAACTCACTCGTAAAATAATAAGTAAGCCAAACCAAACGCCATGATCTGATTGGTTGACTGTCACGTGTCGCTTCTCCTTCCTTTATGTAATTATTTAACATATTCACATGTAATTTCCATTGTTAGTATTCTCTAGTAAAAATAACCGCAATATATAAACAGAGTATATAAAACCGTGGTACATTCACGTCACAAAATTGAGTATACAAGTAAGATTGGTACTCAAAGCCGCTGGATAGCCGCAATTAACTGAATATTGGTTTGTAAACGACATTCACATTTATCTGTGCGGTGCACGAATCAGAATGTGGTCGATGTATTCAATTTGTTAGCTATACATATTTAATTTATTTTATGGTATACCAACTGATATTGCTATTGGAAACACGATTGGAATATAACCAATATAACTACGTGACGTTACATATGTTTGTTGTGAAATCAACGTTTTCATGCTATGATATTTTATTTATTAAACTTTTATTATAAAACTGAACGTTTGGTGTTTTTTTTATTGTTCCTGAATTAAATATACATGTATTTTTAATTTTATATTTTCTCTATAGCAAAGAAAGCACGAAATGAAAAGCGAAATAGGGCCCAGGGTTTTTGTTTTAGTATAAACTCGATTTTAAATGCACCAAATAAATTCTGAGAAAGTATTAGCATATTTTGCTGTGTCAAAAGATCTGCAATAATAGTTGTTAATCTCGAACGCAAAGTGGCTTTATCAAATTGTTAATTGCAAAATTCTATTAGATAACAATTTAATTGTAGCATAAATGCGTAAAAGGTAGATGCGAACTTAATGCCGACTAACAATTTATAACACTCACACTGTGGGCAATAAAATTGTACGTCAGGGCAATATAGCTTGCTTGGGCAATATAGTCGGGCCGGGCAATAGTCGGGCCAGGCAATGTGGCGGAATGTCCCGCGCCATTGCATGCGTCACGCGCTGCATCGACATCTGATAAAGAGGCCATTAAGAGCTGAACTTTAACGAGCCGACTTTTATTGTAGTATTTTTTGTTAAAACGATTACACCATATCATGGAATAGTTTATTTTTAGACTTGTTTTTTGTGACTAAATAAACTATATAAAAAAAATATTTTATAAACACACACACATTCAACACAAAAGCACAGAAAAAAAATACAATTTTAAACGTAGTAAGTACTTACATAAATATGAAGTGAGAAGTACGGACGACAGAACATCAAGTTACCACAATCTGTCACAATCCAGCAGGTCAACCTACCCGAATCTGACAATTTTACCAATCGAACATTAACCTTCCACTATTGTGATAAAGTCGAAAATCTATTGCAAACATTTGACAGATTGTGGTAACTTGATCTGCTGTCGTCTGTACAATTCGTTATCTAAAAGGTACGTTGTTAGTATATGGCCTAGGGGTTTCTGACCCATATCCATACGTCCGTCGCCGGTAATAGGGTCAATCCCATATAATTTGCACGGTCAGGTAAACAGCTGATAAATATTGTTTTTATTTCAGTTTCGCATCGGCTTTCGCAATAATGATTGTTTGCCTTCATATATTAAATCACTGTTTAAAGTTTGCTTTAAAATGCATGTACAAAATGCATGCATTACGGGCCTGTTTCACATGTTACAGATGAGTTGTAGATAGTTACTTGACAGATCATGCCATAGAAATGTTTTTGATTTTGACTACTTTTCTATGGGCAGTATCTGTCAGATAGCTAACGGGGACTTTATCTGGAACCTATAAAACTGGCCCTAAGTTTTGGTTATAATGCGAGCTCTGACAAAGTAATATTTAAAGTTTAACAGTTGTTTATCTATACTGTAATAATATTATAAAGCTGAAGATTTTGTTTGTCTGTTTGTTTGAACGCGTTTATCTCAGGTACTACTTACTGGTTCGATTTGAAAATTCTTTCAGTGTTAGATAGCGCATTTATCGAGGAAGGCTATAGGCTACTTTTTATCCAGGTGCGCCGAGTAGTTCCCACGGTATGCGGGTGAAACCGCTGGCAGAATTTAGTATTTTGATAAAAATCTAGTTTAAATATAAATAAAAAAAAAACAGACAAACAAGATTACTTTCAGCAACAAACACCTGCATTCTAATTTCACATTTAAATATAACGAAATCTTTTGTATGTACCAGGCAAACAGAAAATGTTTGTAGATGTCTAGTGTTTCCGCCAGCGGAGTTCAAACNTTAAACGGGAGATAAATTGTATTATTTTACGTCCAGAATTTCGTAAATTGTTAAACTTACTGAACTCACTCGTAAAATAATAAGTAAGCCAAACCAAACGCCATGATCTGATTGGTTGACTGTCACGTGTCGCTTCTCCTTCCTTTATGTAATTATTTAACATATTCACATGTAATTTCCATTGTTAGTATTCTCTAGTAAAAATAACCGCAATATATAAACAGAGTATATAAAACCGTGGTACATTCACGTCACAAAATTGAGTATACAAGTAAGATTGGTACTCAAAGCCGCTGGATAGCCGCAATTAACTGAATATTGGTTTGTAAACGACATTCACATTTATCTGTGCGGTGCACGAATCAGAATGTGGTCGATGTATTCAATTTGTTAGCTATACATATTTAATTTATTTTATGGTATACCAACTGATATTGCTATTGGAAACACGATTGGAATATAACCAATATAACTACGTGACGTTACATATGTTTGTTGTGAAATCAACGTTTTCATGCTATGATATTTTATTTATTAAACTTTTATTATAAAACTGAACGTTTGGTGTTTTTTTTATTGTTCCTGAATTAAATATACATGTATTTTTAATTTTATATTTTCTCTATAGCAAAGAAAGCACGAAATGAAAAGCGAAATAGGGCCCAGGGTTTTTGTTTTAGTATAAACTCGATTTTAAATGCACCAAATAAATTCTGAGAAAGTATTAGCATATTTTGCTGTGTCAAAAGATCTGCAATAATAGTTGTTAATCTCGAACGCAAAGTGGCTTTATCAAATTGTTAATTGCAAAATTCTATTAGATAACAATTTAATTGTAGCATAAATGCGTAAAAGGTAGATGCGAACTTAATGCCGACTAACAATTTATAACACTCACACTGTGGGCAATAAAATTGTACGTCAGGGCAATATAGCTTGCTTGGGCAATATAGTCGGGCCGGGCAATAGTCGGGCCAGGCAATGTGGCGGAATGTCCCGCGCCATTGCATGCGTCACGCGCTGCATCGACATCTGATAAAGAGGCCATTAAGAGCTGAACTTTAACGAGCCGACTTTTATTGTAGTATTTTTTGTTAAAACGATTACACCATATCATGGAATAGTTTATTTTTAGACTTGTTTTTTGTGACTAAATAAACTATATAAAAAAAATATTTTATAAACACACACACATTCAACACAAAAGCACAGAAAAAAAATACAATTTTAAACGTAGTAAGTACTTACATAAATATGAAGTGAGAAGTACGGACGACAGAACATCAAGTTACCACAATCTGTCACAATCCAGCAGGTCAACCTACCCGAATCTGACAATTTTACCAATCGAACATTAACCTTCCACTATTGTGATAAAGTCGAAAATCTATTGCAAACATTTGACAGATTGTGGTAACTTGATCTGCTGTCGTCTGTACAATTCGTTATCTAAAAGGTACGTTGTTAGTATATGGCCTAGGGGTTTCTGACCCATATCCATACGTCCGTCGCCGGTAATAGGGTCAATCCCATATAATTTGCACGGTCAGGTAAACAGCTGATAAATATTGTTTTTATTTCAGTTTCGCATCGGCTTTCGCAATAATGATTGTTTGCCTTCATATATTAAATCACTGTTTAAAGTTTGCTTTAAAATGCATGTACAAAATGCATGCATTACGGGCCTGTTTCACATGTTACAGATGAGTTGTAGATAGTTACTTGACAGATCATGCCATAGAAATGTTTTTGATTTTGACTACTTTTCTATGGGCAGTATCTGTCAGATAGCTAACGGGGACTTTATCTGGAACCTATAAAACTGGCCCTAAGTTTTGGTTATAATGCGAGCTCTGACAAAGTAATATTTAAAGTTTAACAGTTGTTTATCTATACTGTAATAATATTATAAAGCTGAAGATTTTGTTTGTCTGTTTGTTTGAACGCGTTTATCTCAGGTACTACTTACTGGTTCGATTTGAAAATTCTTTCAGTGTTAGATAGCGCATTTATCGAGGAAGGCTATAGGCTACTTTTTATCCAGGTGCGCCGAGTAGTTCCCACGGTATGCGGGTGAAACCGCTGGCAGAATTTAGTATTTTGATAAAAATCTAGTTTAAATATAAATAAAAAAAAAACAGACAAACAAGATTACTTTCAGCAACAAACACCTGCATTCTAATTTCACATTTAAATATAACGAAATCTTTTGTATGTACCAGGCAAACAGAAAATGTTTGTAGATGTCTAGTGTTTCCGCCAGCGGAGTTCAAACGTCCAGCAAAGAGGGGTCATTTTATTTGCAGTGCACTGGTCGTCCTTTGACCGTGGTACATTCAAATAGGGAACAATTTCAGGCATGAGCGCTCGTGATGGCATGACCTGTGCATATGTGATGCTACCCTGGTACCGAGATGACTCTGTCAATTAGATTAGGTATTTGATTGGATGGAGTAATTTTGCTTGAAGAGTTTGGCAAATTGGTGTGTGATATCGATGTATTGCTGGATTTTTAAATAAATAGACAGATTAAAAAATTATGTAATCTATACATAAATCAAAGTCCTGACTCATTCACTGACTGATCCAGGTAGGGCACAAAACCCGTGAACCTATAAAGCTGAAATTTTGCACAGAGGTTCATCTTAAGACTCACACGAGAGGCAAGAAAGGATTTGCCGAAACTGCCATGGGAACGGGATTTTAAGTTTTACGCGGGCGAAGCCGCTGGCAGAAGCTAGTAGAATATAAAAGAACTAACCATTTAAAGAAAATATGGAAATGAAACAGAACGTAATTCAAAATTTTCTTTTGTATCTTCTACAAAACGCTATCTCTAGTGCTATGAATATTATCAAATTTCTGAAGTACTGCAAGTTCAGGAGGAATATCTTGATAGCATCATGAACGTAAAATGAATGGACAAAGTTGGCCTCTTGATAATAATGAAAATTATACTTTACAGTTTTATATAGGAGCACAAGACTTTCACAATTAATTTCGTGAAATTTTAATTTTTGCTATGAAATATGCGAAGAGTTTTTACTAACAAAGTTTATTTTTATATGGGGCTAAAAGTTTAAGCAGATTTTTAAGGCTAAAGAAACGAAGTACAAATTTTCTATAGGTACATACTAGGCCAACACACTTTTCGTGCTAAAAATATTCGCAATAGATAAAAATACGACCATTCCTTTCGCCTAATATGCCACTCCTTCTTTCAGTGAATTACAGGATTATGTATCATCCTTGTCAAGACGTCAACAGCGCAAAATGGATTATGACGTCACCGACAACATACTGCCGAAATCTGTTAGTGTGTCACTACAGTATCGCGGAGCCAGATATTAATATCTTGTGTAGCTTATCTACATAATGTATTTTAAATTATGATTGCCTATATTTTGTTATATTTTTAGTTTTCTGATGCTGTAAGTCGTTATTTATATTTGTAATCTATATTTTTATAATAAAGAGGTTTGTACCCTAAAGGCTACGAAGCTACTGAACCGATTTGAAAAATTATTTCACTGTTGGGAAGCTAGACTATCCTCTAGTAACATAGGTAACATTTTATCCAGCTACGGGTAGTAATTTTCGCGGGACGCGGGTGAAATTGCCGGAAAACAGCTAGTTAGTACATAGGTGTATGTAGTAAATCTACCAATACCTATTTATTGTTACCTACTTATATAAGTCAGAGCTCCATGTTTTATTAATGTATTTTTATGACTAAATTCTGGTCAAGACCTAAATTAACATTTAAAGAAAAGTTTATCGAATTCGAGTCCATTTCGACTCAGATGTAAACAGAACTGACCCGTCGAACGTATTCGTCGATGTGGTCAAAAGTTTAAACTTCTACCGGACATGCTCAGTGTTAGGATTAGTTAGTCTAGTTAAAGGTTTAATTGTATGCGGTAGTACACTTGGGATGGGTTCAACCTGAAGTTTGGCTCTATTTATTATTTTATTCGTGTTAGTTTTAAGTTCGTTGTTGAAGGAGATTACTGCTTATACATGCGTTTGTTTGGTTTTGAGAACCAATATTATACATTAGGTAGGTAGGTACCTACTATACCTGCCGGGGCTGCCAGTTGTTCGAAAGAGTTACCGCGGCCCTGGCACACAAAGGGCTTCCGAAGGAATACGGTAGGTTTTAGTTAGTAAAAGTCTGACACTCCCTCACGCTGTCACCTACAGCGGGTGGGGTCATCTGATGATTTCCCATCGATAAAAAAGGTACCTATTATAAAATATAGAGCGTTACACGTAGTCTATATTTTAATAGAAGGTTTAAAAGTGCTAATTTAAAGAATTACACTGTTTTTCAAATAAGTAAATTTAACAGTAGGTATAATCGGTTGATTTTGCCGAATATTATGGCAATCGTATTTATTATTGTTAGAACAGTTTCACGTGATAAATATTTTCCATTTTAAGCGCATGATTCCGATCACAAGGTTTATTCGCAGGCTCAAGTATCAAAATGGTAGAAAAATGGGAGGTCGCTCGGAGGGGTGAAATCTATCGTTCCCATTATATGTGCTTTACCCTCTCTTTATCAAACCGAGTACTTCCGCACAATCTTATCAAGATGGACCATCGAGATTACGAGATTTAAGTTATATTCTTATCAAAATGGTTCAGTTAGTGAAACTGTGACTTATGATATCATGGAATTGAATAAGTAACATATTCGTGTACGTATATTTGTTTACTTTTTAAGTTCAATCTTAAAAAGTTTTATTTATATTAGTTTTATTTATTAAAAAGTATCTAACCTATCTATCTATTTTAAAAAGTATGTTTGAAATAATTTGCTATTAATTGAGATGCCATTCTGATCATTCAAGACCGATTTCTATAACTTATCTATCTTTATTTTTGGTATTAGAGATTGAAATTTGACATAATTTATATGGAGCTAATGAATCTATAAACGCAAACCAGCGGAGTGTTTGATCGCCTAAGACTTGGGTGATCAGAGTGAGATGTGAATGGTGATATCACTTAGGTCCTAAGTGATAACATTTAATTTCTAGGTGATCTGAGGACAGTTTTTATGAAACCAAATCACCCAGGTGATCAGAGTGGAATAATTATACTAAAATTGACGTAACAAAAATTAATTTCATTAACTAATTTTTATTAATATTCATTAATGGCAGACGACATCACGGTAACATCATCCAAGTCTAGCCCAAACAATAGTTCTCTATTTAAATTAATAATTAATTATGATAATTAAGTTATAATGTCCAAACATTAATTATTGAAAGTTAATTTGTATGGCTGAGCCGCATTAAACATGATACGTCAGTTATATAGGTCACAAAGATAGGAAACCTATTAACGTAAGAGCTTTTGAATTCATATACAGATATGTTACATTGGCAGGTACCGATGTTGAATATTTTGCTGACATTTCAATGTCTCTTTCGAATAAAAAATAATTATACAGAATTAATTAAGTGTTTTTTCAGAGTGGTTTTTCAGTATATATTTGAACGTTAATTAACTATGACACCGGCCAAAGCCGTCTTACTAATATTGCCAAAAAAATGGCCACATGAGATTCGAACTTGCAAGGCCAGGGCTGCATTCCAATATTAATAAAACTGTCAAAAGACCACGTATGTTACTGTTTGAAATACTGAATGGATTGTGATGAAACTGGGCTATTATATAGCTTATACGTACATGAGAATATATTTTTTTATAGTCTTTTTTTATCGTCCAACTGCTGGGCACAGCGCCTCCTCTTACACGGAGAAGGATTGAGCGACAATAACATATGAGCTTCTTCTGTTGTGTATTCTAAAAACTAGTTCCCAATCTTCAATGCACCAGGACATGACGTCTAACTTTAGCTATGCAATTGCCAAGCGTTTAGATTTGAGTACCCCAGTCAGGTGCACTTGAATTCACGCGATTGTAGTTGGCAGCGCAGCACTGCACTCAGTACATCCAATTTACTGTAAAGTGCATGCTGCATTTGTGTACGTATCTTAGAGCATTTAAATACATATCTTAGAACTTCTATATAAATATAAGGGCCAATATAGCCTGAAAATTTAGTTTTTTTTTTATTTGATGGTTTCACACGTAAACACGTACACATACGAGTATGTTCGGAGGTCTCGTATGTTCCGAATTTTTCAAATTTTACCTATCGAACATTAACCTTCCTCTATTGTGATAAGGTTGAAAATCTATTGTAAAATATTACAGATTGTTGTGCTGTCGTCTGTTCCAATGACAGAGGGAAAAGCACGGCAATTGCGTTTCCCTATGGTTGTATGCTCTAAGGTTGGTATCAAATAGCGAAGATACGGGACCATTTGGCACTATTTGTAAATATTTTGCGCATGTTATACCTAAAGCTGGAATTCTTGGCTTTAGAAATTCGTGTTTTATTTTTATAAGGAGCGTTTTAGTTCTTTATTAGCGTCGAGGGAGCTATGGAATATGGAAGATGCTTTCAGAATAGTTTTATTTCTCAGCAGCATTTTCTTCTAGCTTCTGCCTGCGGTTTCAGCCGCGTCTCAAAGGAATTAATTTCTGCAACCGGTCAAAAAGTAGCATGTTCTTTCTCAGGCTCTAGGTACTAGTCTATGCACCTATTCTAATAATTTTTGTAGTTTCAGTCTGAAAGCTCGAAAGATAGACATATTTACTCTCAGATTTATAACATTAGTAAAGATTTTACGTATGAAAGTGTTTTCTAAAACCAGAAATTAAATGTCATTCGGTGAGGTCCAAAGAAAAAAATAGTAGACAAAATAACTTCACTTCAGTTTGGTCGTAAAATGTGTTAATAAGACAGTGAGATAGCTGGTTTGGCTCTCAGCTTGTGCAGTGAGTGGCAAAATTTTTGTACTTTCCACTTCAGCATAGTGAGGAAAGGACTTTGGCTTTCGTTCAAATGTTAAAAGGTATACGATATGCTAGCTGTGTATTGTAAATATAATATAGATTTTAGAGCCAAAGTTTCTTGAAATTTTGAGTTATTCTCTTGTCTATATTAATATTATAAAGAGGAAAACTTTGTTTGTTTGTTTGTAATGAATAGGCTCAAAAACTACTGGACCGATTTTAAAAATTCTTTCACCTTTCGAAAGCTACATTATCCACGAGTGACATAGGCTATATTTTATCCGGGTACGGGCAGTAATTCCCACGGGATGCGAGTGAAACCGCGGGAATACGGCTAGTTTATTTTAAAGAGCAGTATTATGGACTATGAAGTCTGTTTCTCCCAGAAAGCTTATGTCGACCATATTTTACCAATAATTATAAATCCCTTTTAATAATTATGTTTTTGTAAAACCTTTTAACACAAGGCAATTATTAAGTTCCGTATTAAGGTGAGGTTGTAGTATGTAGACGTGTTGGTCCTTACTTGTCTCAGTAGAACCTAAGTTAGACCAAATACTGAATAAATGATACGTATTTAAGCTTGTGGGAATTAAGCTCACCGCTTTATAGACCTTCTCAGAATACTCGTCTACCGTAGCACCTACCCATATGCATATATGTGTGAAGGTATTTCGCCTGACGCTTTCAGGACAATCGGTCACCGTAATAACATTACTGGCCAGCTGCAGCTAGACTTAACCCTCTACTAGTGATGCTACCTAGTCTATTCAGAAGGAAGAAAAATACTTAGACAGAGCTGCTAAAGATGCAACCCACCATGTAATAAAAACGATAACCAAACCATAATTAGCTGTCGAATTGCCATCAATTGGTCAAATCGGTTATTTGATGCCTGGTAGTGGTTTAGTTATCGTTTTACTATTATATAATTACATGGTGACACCCATTCAAGTGCACTTAGGACCTGTTTAAAAGATGTACAACGAGTAGGAACCACTACCTTTCCATACCTTCGTCAAACTGGCCTACATTGTCAATCTCTCAGAGGTACACAACCCTTGGGTAGTAAACCCACAACCTTTGAGACTCCATAACACCCACACAGTTTATAACTCTTCTTAATTAAGAGAGCGACGAGTACATGATGTGTTAAATTCAACATTACACAACAGAAAGTACTTGTCATATGAATTACATAGCCCAGGGGTCCAACTCTCTGCGGTCACGTTCCATCAAACAGTCCCTCTGACTCCGTTCGTCGCGTCTATTTCTGCCTAACCTTGCTAATTTAAAAAGGTCGTATGTCTAAACTTAGAGGCCTTTTGATATCTAACTTTATTTTAGTGGGAAACCAGGTCGCCATCTAATTTGAGTGGCCCAGACTTACTCTGGCAAGGTGATACTCGTATATTTTTGTTTGAACTTATTGCATTAGCAAATGGAGTTTTAGCTTAATTTACGTTTGCTGGGAAACGCTTTGGTACGTTTGTAATTAGGTTTACATATTTAGCTTAATGTAAATTTAGAGTAAATTAAACGGTTGATTATGTAAATGGCTTTGTTTGTATTGTGTTTAAGTGGTGGCCAGAATTCAGATTGATAAAAATTCCATTAATTTCACATTTTATTAGGTTAAGAATACACTTCAACAGCCTCCCAAGGCCACTATATAAAATTCAGCAATAAAATATTCATAGTGCTGTCAAAACACGGCATTTATGGCCACTGCTATGAATATCTAAGAAGCACCATGGGGACCTATAACGTATAATTTATTACAACGTCAACTCAGGTAATTGAAAGGACTTAGATACACAAGTGAGGACATGAACTGCTCTTTTTTCCGGTGGGGAATCATCAATGACCCCTCCTGCTATGGGTGCAGCAAGAGATTTTACTGACTGAAACCCATCGTATGATTCTTCTTGAGCCCTTTATGTACCAGGGCGGCGGTAACTCTTTTAAACAATCCCGTAGCAGGCTCTGGCCCTAGTAGGACTGGGATTTGCTGACTCTCTCTGAAGATCGCGTGGAACAACGCGCGCCGCCGACACGGGCATGTCGTCTTTTAGAAGATGGAAGGACGATGAACCACCCGATACTCACTGCCCGCAGACCTGCGCCTATGTTCGTTTTGGATTGTCTGTCCTTAGCAACTGTTGCTATGTTGGTGTTGCCTTCTGTTTTATAACCATCGTTAAATATTGATGTGCTTGTGTAGACTGGCTTGAATCTCTAATGTAACTCTTTGTGCAAGGATTTGTTTAATGTAAAACTTAAACAAAGAACATCGTAAAAGGAAATGTACGTATGCTAATGTTTAACGGGATTGTTTTCTTGCAAAGGAGGCAAGAACAAAGGGTATTAATAGTTTATTTCTTTACTTGTTGCATGCATATACATCATTTTGCAAAATAATAACTATGGATGGTATAGGATTGTTATTAAGTATTTTAGAGGCCAATCTATGATTAAATTAAAAAAAAATGGCTTTTACCAGATGATACTACGAATTAGAGTAGAAAAATAGCTGTTAAGTACCTATATGTTGGTGTTTTACGTGTTTCTTAAAACATACACTTCAACTTCAAAATAAATCCCATTCATTCTTTTGCATTTTTTTGCAAATTGCAANTTATTTTAAAGAGCAGTATTATGGACTATGAAGTCTGTTTCTCCCAGAAAGCTTATGTCGACCATATTTTACCAATAATTATAAATCCCTTTTAATAATTATGTTTTTGTAAAACCTTTTAACACAAGGCAATTATTAAGTTCCGTATTAAGGTGAGGTTGTAGTATGTAGACGTGTTGGTCCTTACTTGTCTCAGTAGAACCTAAGTTAGACCAAATACTGAATAAATGATACGTATTTAAGCTTGTGGGAATTAAGCTCACCGCTTTATAGACCTTCTCAGAATACTCGTCTACCGTAGCACCTACCCATATGCATATATGTGTGAAGGTATTTCGCCTGACGCTTTCAGGACAATCGGTCACCGTAATAACATTACTGGCCAGCTGCAGCTAGACTTAACCCTCTACTAGTGATGCTACCTAGTCTATTCAGAAGGAAGAAAAATACTTAGACAGAGCTGCTAAAGATGCAACCCACCATGTAATAAAAACGATAACCAAACCATAATTAGCTGTCGAATTGCCATCAATTGGTCAAATCGGTTATTTGATGCCTGGTAGTGGTTTAGTTATCGTTTTACTATTATATAATTACATGGTGACACCCATTCAAGTGCACTTAGGACCTGTTTAAAAGATGTACAACGAGTAGGAACCACTACCTTTCCATACCTTCGTCAAACTGGCCTACATTGTCAATCTCTCAGAGGTACACAACCCTTGGGTAGTAAACCCACAACCTTTGAGACTCCATAACACCCACACAGTTTATAACTCTTCTTAATTAAGAGAGCGACGAGTACATGATGTGTTAAATTCAACATTACACAACAGAAAGTACTTGTCATATGAATTACATAGCCCAGGGGTCCAACTCTCTGCGGTCACGTTCCATCAAACAGTCCCTCTGACTCCGTTCGTCGCGTCTATTTCTGCCTAACCTTGCTAATTTAAAAAGGTCGTATGTCTAAACTTAGAGGCCTTTTGATATCTAACTTTATTTTAGTGGGAAACCAGGTCGCCATCTAATTTGAGTGGCCCAGACTTACTCTGGCAAGGTGATACTCGTATATTTTTGTTTGAACTTATTGCATTAGCAAATGGAGTTTTAGCTTAATTTACGTTTGCTGGGAAACGCTTTGGTACGTTTGTAATTAGGTTTACATATTTAGCTTAATGTAAATTTAGAGTAAATTAAACGGTTGATTATGTAAATGGCTTTGTTTGTATTGTGTTTAAGTGGTGGCCAGAATTCAGATTGATAAAAATTCCATTAATTTCACATTTTATTAGGTTAAGAATACACTTCAACAGCCTCCCAAGGCCACTATATAAAATTCAGCAATAAAATATTCATAGTGCTGTCAAAACACGGCATTTATGGCCACTGCTATGAATATCTAAGAAGCACCATGGGGACCTATAACGTATAATTTATTACAACGTCAACTCAGGTAATTGAAAGGACTTAGATACACAAGTGAGGACATGAACTGCTCTTTTTTCCGGTGGGGAATCATCAATGACCCCTCCTGCTATGGGTGCAGCAAGAGATTTTACTGACTGAAACCCATCGTATGATTCTTCTTGAGCCCTTTATGTACCAGGGCGGCGGTAACTCTTTTAAACAATCCCGTAGCAGGCTCTGGCCCTAGTAGGACTGGGATTTGCTGACTCTCTCTGAAGATCGCGTGGAACAACGCGCGCCGCCGACACGGGCATGTCGTCTTTTAGAAGATGGAAGGACGATGAACCACCCGATACTCACTGCCCGCAGACCTGCGCCTATGTTCGTTTTGGATTGTCTGTCCTTAGCAACTGTTGCTATGTTGGTGTTGCCTTCTGTTTTATAACCATCGTTAAATATTGATGTGCTTGTGTAGACTGGCTTGAATCTCTAATGTAACTCTTTGTGCAAGGATTTGTTTAATGTAAAACTTAAACAAAGAACATCGTAAAAGGAAATGTACGTATGCTAATGTTTAACGGGATTGTTTTCTTGCAAAGGAGGCAAGAACAAAGGGTATTAATAGTTTATTTCTTTACTTGTTGCATGCATATACATCATTTTGCAAAATAATAACTATGGATGGTATAGGATTGTTATTAAGTATTTTAGAGGCCAATCTATGATTAAATTAAAAAAAAATGGCTTTTACCAGATGATACTACGAATTAGAGTAGAAAAATAGCTGTTAAGTACCTATATGTTGGTGTTTTACGTGTTTCTTAAAACATACACTTCAACTTCAAAATAAATCCCATTCATTCTTTTGCATTTTTTTGCAAATTGCAATGCCTAAGCAAACTTTTCTTCTAGAATATTCTTGTACGACTGGTCTCAACTAAGCTGCACAGTGCAAACGTTGAAAGTTAAAGTCTCGGTTTCCACGTCACTGCACATCTAGCTGACCGTTATTTACGATCGGCTATCTATCTGTTTATGTGTTACATGTATCGCCTTGAGTTCCTGACGCCCTGGTAGTTTGTGGAATGAGGTTTAGACTATATATATCCCACCAAAAACATTCTGTAAAAAACTAGCCAATTCTCGCTGAAGCTGCTTGTTTATCTCTAAAAAGTAATGAAATCTAGACAAAGTCGTGCTGAGTCTAAGGATTCTTACAAAGTAATTTACGTGGGACCGCATTTTTTGCCGTCGCGAATAAACCTATCTCTATTTTTAATTAACGTTTATGTACATTTGTTCTCAGCGATAAAGGACCCACTTCCATGTGTTACACTTTGTTACAGGGCCGTTATAATGTATTGCGCTACATAGCATCCTTGTGTTAATCCAGTAATGTTTCTCGAGCACGAAGAAAAATCAAGTAGTTTTGGGGTTTTTTGTTTTTTTTTTTGGCAAAATTTCAAAAAAC
Organism: Heliothis virescens; assembly: GCA_002382865.2. Lineage (NCBI taxonomy): Eukaryota > Metazoa > Arthropoda > Insecta > Lepidoptera > Noctuidae > Heliothis > Heliothis virescens. The sequence continues at coordinate 7,470,378 of NWSH02000605.1, read as the reverse complement.
AACCCAAATACCCAAAAAATGTTTTCGGTTATATCCACAGTAAAGATCAAAAAAAAAAGAATTAGAAAATCAGTTTCTTCCCATTTTTTCAGTCGGGTAAACCGCATAAAAATAATGGTAAATAGGTATACTCTGCATACAATCCTGACTTAAACTAAATAAGTAATTTAAAGCTCTTATTTCAGTGTTATATGACACATACCTTCCAACAAATCACAAAAGCCATGGATTAAAACAAAGCACCACGTACTTAAAACTTGAGTTTATAATATTTTATAACTAAGGTTAAGCACCGTGTTCTACACCCAAACAATGAAACCTTCTTCTAAAAGTTACACTATAGAAGCATTTCTAGTGGTACCTACCACTATAATTGTCTACACAGATTATAAAATAACTCGTAATAAACTAGAAACGTAGAAATATTATACGCTATGCATGACTTGGAAGTGGTATCACATTCGCCAGTGTCAATTGAAATGCCAAATCCTTCGCCACTTAAGCAAACCTCAGTAAGTCTGGATGTTTCTCCACAATAGTTCCGTATCACCAAAAAGGTTATGTCCAATTACCACTAAACTCTTAGAATCAATCATTGTCACTTCCGAGAACTTCATTATAAAAAAAAAAATATCTCATTTTTGATTAATTAAAGCGGCGAAAGTTCTACGAATCTCGTGCGTTGGTGTGCTTGTTCCAAATTTCAAATCGAATAAGACGAGGTGGGAAAAGGTCTCACATTTTTTATTTGTTCCATTTTCCGCATCCATTGAAACTCTTTTAGCTTTTTATCACAAGATCTAATTAGTCAAAGGTTTTTGGTATAGGGGCCGTGATAAAGTGTTGCGATTTATATCGATCGCTGGCTGTGCCACTCGGTCACTAGCCCTGCTGACAACATAATTCGATTTACCGCGTTTAGACATTTACCATTGTTGCCACGACTGAATATTTCCGCTATCAAGCAGCCGATTCCTGAATAGTTTAGTATATACCTATCCTACCCGTAATAGGTAGGCAGGCACTGACGTATATATAAGGTATTATTAAATAGTTTATAGACATGTTCCACTTCGAACAACGTAATTTAAATTGCATTGGAAGATAATAGCTGTGATTATCACAGCGAGTAATTTATTGGAATGTTCTAAATTATTATAGGTATGGTTCTTTCATATTTAGAATAAATTAAATTAAAGTTTTTATCAATCTTAATTCATTGCAAGTATTTCAACTACACACGCATAGATTGAAATAAAAGCGAGTATTTTTTTGGACAATATATAAAATAGGCAATATAGTACAAACGACAGCAGGTCAACGTATACGAATCTGTCAAATTTTACCATCAAACATTAACTTTGCGATAAGGTTGAAAATCGATTGCAGAAATTTGACAGATTGTGGTAACTTGATGTGGCTGTGTCTGTACAAGCCCCAAAAAAATGGAAAATATACCTGTGTTGGTAAACTTGAAAATAATGGCTTTTGCCTGGGAAACATAACACGCTCCATTTAGGAGGGGCTGCAACAAAAAGACGCCTTTTGATTTTTTACCGGGATTAGTGGGATATTTCCACTGTGGCACACTTATTAATCACGGACGTGACGTTTGCTTTGTTGAATGATGAGCGTGGCTAGTTCTGAGAAAGTCGTTTGTACTTGTGTTGGAAATAACTGCAATATTGCCTGTTTTGCAGGTTATTTTTCAAAATGGATTCTGTTTTATTTAACGGCCTCACTAATTTAATGATAGGGTACTTTATTGGTTTATAAACTTATGGGTAGAAAGACAGTTTTTTATTTGCTATTTCTGCCCAAAAAAACAACAAAAACACACAACAAAGAGCTGTTTATCAAATAATTCAAAAAGTTTTTACTACAAACTGTAAGTTGGAACATGGACTCTCCTATCTTTATTATTCAGGCTAATTATTGTGCCACATACAATTTGTTAAAACTGCAGTAAAATGACTGCCTTGAGTTCGCAAGAGGATATCTTCGTGCAACTGCAGTCTTAAGTCATGGCACATTGTACGGCACGGTCACGGCCAAGCAAATAACCTGTCATATAAATTTGAACATTATATTGTATGACGTATGATTATATTTCATAACAACGTGAGTTGTTAGATAGGAAACGGCGCTGACAGCCCGCCGTTGGCTTTTTTGTATTGACATTATGAAATATATCATACGTCATACGATTTAATATGTTCAAATTTAAATGAACCGTTATTTGCCTGTGCCGTGACCGAGCCGGTATAATGTGCCATGACCTTTACTTAATAAAAATATTCCTTTATCTTCCTTTTCTCTAATCCCTCGGAGAAACGAAATCCAAGATAAAAACCCCCGACACAAAACTTAATTTCCCTTAAAAGTAAAAATAATAAAAAAATACGTCGCGTTGGGGGACCGCTCTAATTATTTCTTACTTACACTTAATGAATGCCCATTCTATTTAAGGGAGGCGGTCCCCCAGCGACGTTTATTTTTAATTATTTTTTACTTTTTAAAGGAAATTAATTTTGTGTCGGGGGTTTTTTTAAATTTTTATATTAATTTTTATTTCATTCTTTTTTTATAGGTAGGTGGGTCGTCGGTACAAGTAGGTATTTTAATATACAAAAGATATTTGAGACCCATATAATAAATACTGTATCAGTATACTTGGATATTTGCCGACATTGATTCATCTCCCACTTTTACCCCAAGCATTGATTAAACGGCTCAACCGTTTTGATCAAGACATGGTCTAAGACACTCGCCCGTAAGTAACCTGTTAATGACAGTAAAAAAACCTATTGAATCACGTGCATACGTTTCCAGAGTTTATGAGAGCTACAGGACAGACTGATCAAGACAGACATACAGACAGACAGACAGACAGACAGACCAGAACAGACAGTCAAACTTTAACACCCTGCTTTTTTCGTCGGGGGTTAAAAACAGCAGTAATAAATGTTACATAAGAATGTGAATTGATTCCCTTTTATGAGGAGCAATATTTTATGGCTGCCTCATGAGACCAATCGGAATAATTAACACACCTAATGCTCGTTTCGACGCAGGATATATGAAATGTTCAGCACTTAATGGAGAATATAAACGGATACGTTTCTGTCGTTATAAATGTTTTGAATGTTTCCATAAAACATTTAAATAAAGATATCTAAGATTATGAGCTAAATACACATTTATTTTTGACAATAAAAGTTTCTAATAGCATTTTCAACACTACCTGATTTTTCGCGCGTAGCAAAACTGCATGTATGGCGACGCATTTGAAAGCGTTGTAATAGTCAACGATATTATTTATCATGAATTTTGAATTAAGAAACGAGAATGGGCGTCACATATTACCTATATTATAAAATTAATAACCCACAAGCCATTAGGCATATTATTTCTCAGAATAGAAAACAAGCGTGTATAAGTTTATTTTAATTATCTGTGGTCCTAAAACGCTCTATGGAAAACGGGGCAACGGCAAATACGGAGAAAAACTACTCATATTATGAATTATGATTTATATAGATTTGTTCTTGTAGCACATATGCGTTCCCAAGTAGAATGGCGATAGAATCTATACATTCGCGGTTATTATTACGGTAAATTATGTTTGTTCGGATTTATTTCTTTGTGGGGATGTATGGATAATTGGACCGAGTGCTTTGGTGGTGTAGGTAGTTTTTTATCTATGCAGTGGGGAATAAGTATAAAAGCAGATTTTTCGACTTAATTAGTATAGAATCCTAGAACTGAAACTGCTTTAATTCAGAACACATATCCGTGCTTGTTTTTATTTAAAATAATATTCTCAGTAATCAAGAGCCATTATGTATTGCCAACTTTTTCTTTGCAACTGGTAAATACTAGTGGCAGATTCAAAGCTAGTTAAATGTCGATTACAAAATGGGAAGATGTTATTAATTAACCGATCTGCGAAAAAAGAAAGAGGTCTCTGTTTTAGTTTAATATAGTCAGGTACGGTAACATACATGTAAACCTACTTAGCAGCACATTTCAGTAAAACTTTTTTTCTAAATGAATCGAGCAACGTACGTATGCACTAGCAGGCAAAAACTTTTCTACCCATTGCTGCATCAGTAGGTGGCAACTTAAAACTTCCACTAAGGTAATTAGCACTCCAGTGCACGTTGTAATCATGGCCGCACTGTAGCCATTGTGTAATAGGCTTCTACATGTTCGTCCACTGGCCAAGCTTTTACGTTGAACTTTTATTTTAAGCGGCTTCCGGTCGAATGGCGATAGAATAATATGTTATTCTTAATCAGTGTTTTTAAAGTTTAAAGATCGATTTACATGTAAATTGAAAATGCCGAAAAAACTGAGGTATGTTATATTATTGTTTTTATGGCTACGGTTCAGCTAAGGCTCTCTAATATTGGAAATATAGTATCAAAAAATAAAGTATTACAATAAGATCATCATTGACAATTGGGCGAAAGGGTTTGATATATGTTAGTACGTACGTCAATCTAGGTCCTCTAATAGCAATAATATAGTATTCAAATTAGAAATCAATTTGGCGGGTTTAAACTTTTATATAACCATAACTATCATAATGCGCGTCATGAGTTTCGGTTAACTTAAACACAACTATCCGCGCACCGGGGTCAAGGGAGGGGTAAATGGTAGATTAGAGTTAGAAAATGTGAATAAGTTTTATTTATTTTCATATTAATACACATTTTTTTGATAAAGCAAAATTAATTCAAAAGTGCATATCAGGAAAATTTTCAAAATGTTAGCACTAAATTCCAATGTCAGAAGTCAGCTCCTAATATCGAAATTGTCATAAATTACGAACTTGAAGCCTTCTAGAAAGATCTTAGAACGCTAGCTAACTGTCATGTCTGTGTGTGCTCATTTGTTTGTTGGTGTGTTGCGTTCCCTGCTCGAGGTATAGTGAAATGCACCTTCTGTAATAGAATAGCAATGTTGCTTAACTAATGGAAATCGCTCAGGGGAAAGTTTATTTTTCAGAATTGCTATGAAGACTAAGTAATGACATAGGTTTACAAACTTTTGAACATGTTAAAACTTACAACAATAGAGACAGCATAGTAATATTTTGGGATAATTTTGTTTTATAATTTCTTTTTACAAGTCGGATACTGCGTCACTGCTGCTGCTGAAAATTCCCCAAAGCTTTTACTACCGTTTTCCTTGCGGGTTTTCACTGCTTCCCGTTGAAAATTACTGCCCTATCACCGGATAGAATATAGTCTATGTCACTCGTGGATAACTAAGCTTTTGAACGGTGAAGGATTTTAAAAACGGTGCATTACTTGCTAGAGATTAAAAACCCTACAAAACAACAGTTTACAAACAATTATTTAAAACTTCTTTATAATTATTACGTAAGATGTAACAAATCGAAAGAAAGTCTCTAGGTGTCTCACCAGCGCTCCTGTTTTTTGTCTTGATCGGCAAGGCATCCAGGTCTCCCGGCTGCCTTCTTCGGTCTAACTCTAGGTTCACCTTCCATCATAAGTGGTCCATCGAATGATGTTCTTCTCTATTTTTAAAAATAAGATTCATCCAGCAGTTTCATGATACAGGCTAGTCATACCGAAAATCTTGAACCCATCATTCGGTTAAGTTTATCAGTACGTAGTTTCTTGTCATAGAAAGTTCCCTATAAATGTTCGCGCTAACTGTATTCGTGAAGCTAAGTCTAAACATACTAAGATTAATATGTATTGGTCTTGACCAATTTCATGGCATTCTAGTGTAATCTATTCGTAGTACTCAAAGAGTTTGTACCAATGTTATATTACTACTACTATTCGCCCGGGTTGTAAATCGGTTCGCTAGAGGGAACAACTTCCACCTGATAAACAGTAAGAACTATGTCCTTCTCAGCTTAGACTTTATTTAATATTTTGTATGTGTTTTTCCGATTTTGGAATCAATTTAGCAGTTTGGCATGAATCGCGACAGACTGTCAGACAGGAACTTTGCACTTATAATCTAAGCAAGAATTGACAAGCAGTGGTCGGACCCATTTCACAGGTTCCGGATAAGTTCTTAATATTTATTTGTACTAGATAGTCCATAGAAATTGTTTTAATTTATTAACTTTCTATTAATTCCAGGTTGCCTCGGTAGTAACTGGGTTGTGGGTCAGATAGAACAGTCGCTCCAGTGTAAAAACTGTTCCAGTGAACGGTCTAGACGGCGCCAAGATGGTTAAGAGTCTATGAGCATATGAGACTATTCCAGATAACGATATACGCGAGGAAGCTATGCCACTCTTCGGAGAGGCCTAGAGGACGCGCACATCGAACGAGGAATCCGCGAGGTGTATTCGAGAGATAGAGAACGATGAGGTGAGAGGGAACTTTCAATGCGTGAATCTGTCAAATTTGACGGAGCAATCGGATCACAGCGCCCGTGCGCAGATAGAGAAAGTGTAGAATCTGATAGCTTAAATGCACAGTTTATGAGAAAGCGGGACGGGACTACACATGTTGCTCGCACTCTCATAGCACTAGAAATATCCTAAGACACATTAATACGTTATAGAGATATACCTAATTCCCAGCGGAGATGATGATTAATTATATCTCTGCCGCTATTAGTTATTACATCGGTTTATGAATACTAATAGGAGAGACTAATAAGTACCGAAGGGTGATAGCATAGAGGATACATATAACAAATAACCAAATAGAAGTCATGTAGTATCTTATTGTCTTGAAGGAAACACAGAAAATGTTAAATGAAATCAGAGAGCGCAATAGCCGTATTTTGCACGCAAAGGTGCAACTCTCACGACAGGCAGTGGTGTTGCTATCAGGGAAGAAATAGTATGTAGTACGGTACAATATGATAACGACACTGATGGAATTCAAGGCGAAGGCGGTCTTAACAATGTGGGGGCGCGTGTGGGTCTGGACTGACAGCTACGTATGGTTTGTGGAAGAAAATAAGAAGTCTATTCATGGAGCTCACGATTGAGCACATATGAGTAATATCGGTTATGTAAAATTAAATCTAGAGATAATGTTGTTATCACGACAGTATCAAGAGGTATGGGGGATCGACGATAAACTGCCGAAGCCCTCTTTTCATTGGATGAGGTGCTCCATGGTATCGAAGCGGAAAACGATTCGAAGTAACCGCTAAGAAGACGTAGCGAGCCGGTAATATTAGTGAACTGCGTTCAGGGAGTATGTGCAGGGAGCTGAGGTAACTGTACAGACGGAAAACGGTAAGACGGCATTGTGAAGTGGTTAGTTTGTAGCAGTAAGGTATGGCAATTCGATACTGTCCAACTGGGCAAATACATTGCACCTGCGGGGAATATGCAGGATGCACCGGCTGCATCGGCGTGTGCAGAGCGAAGAGCTGCGAGGGCGGAGAAGTTACCATTCCTGATATGTGTTATAAAGGAAGACGACGAGACAAGCCATACACTACACTGAAAGGGGAGTTTCTGTTCTGACTTTACCGGACACAGGTCTACCTCACGGAAGCCTCAGGAAACATCTGCATTGTATTATTTGTGTAACGTCCATAACGACATGCAGCACCGACGTAACGAATGCTGTCCATCAATAGTATCGTATAACAACGACGTCAAAAATTAACCTACCCGAAAACATTGTGATAAGATTGAAAAATCTATTGCAAAATTTGAAAGGATTGTGGTACTTGGATGTATGTGCACTCGTCTGTACAATTATTTAGTTAATTTTTTTTGGTATGTTTATTTAAATTTGGGGGCACGGCAGCTGCCCCGCCAAGTCCGAGCGCAAAGCAAACACTGCTGTACCAATCCTTTAACTGGAACCATTTCGGGAACGCTTTTTCAGGCTCGTTTGAGAACGCTTTGGATAATACCAAAGCCGGAATTATTTTATCAATCCAGAAAGTATAATCACATACGTAAAACCCAGAATTTCAAGTTTGTAAGGTATTTTTAATTTTAGAAAGTTAATCGAAAGCAAAGTTCGTATTTTCGACACTCACTCACTCATGATCATCAAAATAGAACTAGTATCCAATAAACTCAGGGAGTGAAATTTGGAACAGAGCTAGGATTTTAATGACCACATATAAGGAAAACTATAAAAACTAGGATAAATCCGAAGTTCTGGAGTAACTGGTGATCCTGATATAAAACACAAAAGCCCAACCAAACTATTAGAGGAATCAACTTACGCCTAGGTAGATATAATAAGCTCACGTTTCTACCAAAAAGGAGTGAAATCCTCCACGAAAAAACATTCTGTAAAAAAACTAGCAATTCTCGCTGAAAGCTGGCTTGTTTTACTCTAAAAAGTAATGAATCTAGACAAAGTTCGTGCTGAGTCTAAGGATCTTACGGCGATTTCTTACTATTATAGTTAATGCTAATTTGACTGGCCGTTGACTTGTCACTCACACGTATAAAGAATGATAAAACGGCCAGTCCATATTGCATTAAACTATAATAATAGTAAAGAAACCGAA
>NWSH02000605.1:7392028-7446457 GCA_002382865.2 Heliothis virescens | reverse complement strand
TCATCATCATCCCATCAGAAATTCATGAGTAAATATTAAATTTATATTATCAATTATTTTTATATTTAAAAAAAATGTGAAATACCCTATAAGTACATTAACGTATCTTTAAAGTTGGATTCTTTCAACGGGAGAAATAAAATGGATAAAACCTTCACATGGGTAGGCCTAACCCATGATGCGGCGCTATTTGGAAGCTTTAGTATTAGGCCATCTTTGTCTAATCAAAGTACAGAGTTATGTTATTTTTGTTATACCTGTGTTGACAGATAACAAGCTTATACACCTGTTATGTTGATTTCAAAAGTCATTTGCCGATGGTTCACAACATCTTTTTCATATAGTCTCACGTCCGCGTTTGTGCGTCTAATAAAAATTGGCATCGCTAACTTAACGACGCACATTTGAACGTTATCTGGTTATACTTTCGTCAGTATATATCAATTTAACTCTTGATTTGTAATCGAGTCGCGGCCATTTTATTATTAGTGAAATTATTGAGACAATCTCATTTTGAATATTTATTATTTATTATAAATCATACTTTGCTTTGCTAAATCACATATTTCTAAACGGAAGTTCTATTAGTTCCACTCATTTAATACGGCAAGCTGCATCTTCATCCTATAGTGTGATTATTGTTACAAAAATATTTAAAATCACTTATTCAATAAATAATCATCATCTCCCACAAATGTGGGAAACTCAAACGACCCTTCTTAGTGGTAACACTGAACCCGGTATAAAAATCTTACATTTTATATATTTAAAAGTATTTTTAAGTCAATTTAAACAACAAGCTCACGCAGGAAAAATAATTCCGTTTAATTTTGTATAGATAAGTGATTTTTAAGCGCAGTATTTTACTACGAATTCGGCCATTTTTTCCCCCCTGTCAATCAGTTGGCGTCCGATAGATGACTGATTTGACATGACACAAAACTATGTCTTAAGACATAGATAGAGCTGTCCGGCTACGACGCGGCCATTGCTTCTCTAGTATATACCTCTATGCTCGATACTCACTCATTCTTGCCTCAACACTCGTACTAGTTCACTTTGCGTCCTAACTGTGACTATCTAGTATCTAACAACTTGTCCCATTCGCGACCTGACACTCCCGCAATCTAGTACCCGTCTACCTCACTGCCCGAAACTCACTGTTTCGTAATCTAGTACTAGTCTCCCTCACGACTCAAAACTGTCTGTCCCGTCCTCAGTTACCTGAAAACCCTTATGGCCTCCTATCCCTTCCTACATATTTTCAAGTCCCGCTATCTGCGTCAGTTTCACTCTGTTCATAAGGTCCTGTTTCGCACGGATATGCTTATTTTTTACAAGATAGATTTATTAGCCTTTTTGTAGACTTTCTCAATTGTTCTAAGTATTGCCCTTCGGGGTCCTGCACATGTGCACATCTATTCAACGTTGCGGTGTTTTGTTTCAAGGTTCTAATTGCCCTAACGGTCAGTATGGAATCGTAAGTTATGTTTAGCAGATGTGGGATTGCTTTTGCTGTGAGAAACTTTTAGACCCTTAAGATATTTTGTTAAGTTTTATTGCACCCCATGTCAGCCAGCAATTATCCCTGTCCATAAAATAGAAAGTTAATGTGTTCTTAAGAGGGCCGTCATCGTGGCGACTTGTAAAATAAATAATTATATTTTATTAATAATTAGGGGTACATGACGGCAGTCACAGTAGTCTGGCAAAACGAAGTAAACCAAAGCAAAACATTTAATTTGCCTCTCATCGGTCATAACGTACAGACAACAGTAGGGCAACGTAAACGAATCTGTCAAATTTTACCCATCGAATATTGACCTTCCACTATTGTAATAAGGTTGAAAATCTATTGCAGAAATTTGACAGATTGTGGTAACTTGATGTGCTGTTGTCTATACATAGAGTTTTTTTTTATTGAATAAAGACTTATAATTGACCACTATTACATTTCATACTAAGCGACGTTGTCGTCGAAGATTGTTATTATTGGCCAAAACCTAGTATTCCTCTAGCTTACTCAAAGGGTTTCTCCAATAGCTACAAACCTACAGTTCTTAGCTAACCCTAGGAAACATAACACACATTATTGCAATACTGCGGCCATTACTCGTCATTACACCTAAGGCTTAACCACGAACTAGCGTGACACAGCTTTGACGCTAAAGCAGTCATTAGTTATTGATTACTAAGCACAGAGCTGGGTTAATGGGGAGGTGAAATGCATTCTCACCCCTGTTGAATATTATAATTTTATAAGCTGAAGTTAGGGCGATTTAACACGTTAGGGGAGGCCTACGATAGCTGTCAGGGCTGCGGGTTGTTCAAAACAGTTTCCGCGGCCCTGGCACACAAAGGGCTCCCGAAAGAACACGGTGGGTTTTAGTCAGTAAAAGTCTGACACTCTCTCCCGTTGTCACCCACAGCAGGATGGGTCATTCTGATGATTTCCTATCGACAAAAAAAGGGAGGAAGGGAGACCCACAGTACAAGAGCATCAATTTCTAATGCTACATAGAGTTGAAGGTTTCACGTTTACTTATCTTTGTGGATTCTACTTGGTATGCTTACGACCAGTTTTACAGGTTCCAGATAAACTTCTAGATAGCTATCTGACAGTTAATGCCATAGAAATTTTGACAAAATTAAAAACATTTTATGGCACTATCTGTCGGAAAACTATCTGTAACTTTATCTGGTACCTTTGAAACTGGCCGTAGATCTTGTCTATTATTAAAGCTTAGATACTTTTCTTTAATTGTATGTGCTGAGGTTTAGATTAAATTACAACGATAACGGTTGTTTAAAAATAAGAACATTTTTTTGTGATTTTTTTTCATAGCTATGGGCTATCTAGTCAAATCCTATGCCTTAAAAATCTATCCAAAGCTTTGTTAGTGCGAGTGTTAGGCACAAATGGCCAGCTGACACCAACTTAATGAGCGGCGTGAGACTGTGTGATTGACAAATCGATTGATTGGTGTTTAGCAGTTTCACAAATAGCGTCCGTAGCTATCTATCCTTCATTTACATGGCTTGATTTTATAGTAGTAAAAAGTTCTGAGATTGAGTATTTCGTTTAATATTTAGAACTGGTAATTTTTGTTCACAGTTTCTTTATTTTTTTTAAGGTTTAATTATGTATTATTTTATAGTGATACAGTTAAACGCAAGATTACGAAATATGTACAGAAAACAGCACATCAAGTTTCCACAATCTGTCATTTCTGTAATAGATTTTCAACTTTATCACAATGGCTAGTGGAAGGTTAATGTTCGATTGGTAAAATTTGACAGAAGCGTATACGTTGACCTGCTGTCGTCTGTACCTAAATACCAAAAATATTAGTCTAAAAACTCGTTATTTCATTTCTTATTTAATATCAGAACCAGTAATTTGTATCAGACATAATTCATTTAACTTCTAATAATTTTAACCTCGGATCGAACCCTAATTTAACTTCAACCCCACCGGCCGCTGTCACAAACTAATTGTCTAATTCAATGGTACAAATTCATTCAATTTTCCTGAAACTAATTAATAGCTTTCTACTGTTAATTTTGATTTCAACGTGGCTTTGACGGCACGTTCAATAGGGGTCGAACCATCAACTTGATGTCCATTTAAGTCATTAAGGACTATTGAATTCGGAGTAGGTACATACAAGCAACAGCAGGTCACGGTACCCGAATCTGTCAAATTTTACCAATCGAAACTTTAACCTATCGCTATTGTGATAAGGTTGAAAATCTATTGCAGAAATTTGACAGATTGTGGTGACTTAATGTGTTGTCGTTTGTATATTATAGTGTGTCTACACCCCTTTGTTCAAATCCGATTTTGTGTTAAATACGTTAAGGCCTTTTGGATTCAAGTAATTACTTTGCTTTGGGAATCATAAAGGGTTACTATTATCCGAGCTACATGATATGTTCATGTTCAGGATTTCTCGTGTTTCGTGTTAGATACGAATATATATATAACTTATTTTGTATTAAATAGTCAATGTAGGTATCATTTTCTTGCTAGTCTTAGGCAGTAGTTATTAAATTTCTTAATTTCGTAAATAGATTGGAACATCATATAAAACTAGGTTTAATTTAAACCTAGTAATAGATAAAAATATATAAATAACGTTTTACTGTGTTGTTATCTACTATTCTTGTTGTTATTGGCAAAAAACTTTACTGAAGCAATTCGTACAAATAAGGCTTAGATATATTTGCCGCTCGTGTAATTAATCTAATGAAACGAAACAATCGACAATATGTATCGTAGAACAATAGAACCAGACACCAAACCACCCACAACTTGATAACGGATTATCTGGGTAAATACATAGAATAGAATAGATTTATTTATTTGCATACAGTGTAGGTAAATAAATAATAATTAGGTGTTACAATAGGTATTTCTTATCAGAACCGTGTACACTTACTGGCATGCAAAATTGGTATAGGCGGTCGGTTCAACATCTCATCATCACCTGCCTAGCCCTTCCCAACTATGTCTAGGTCGGTTCTTTGTCTCACTAGGTGCAGCTGAATACCAGTGTTTTAGATGGAGCGACTGCTTGACTGACCTTCTCAACGTAGTTACCTGGGTACTAGATATCCATTGCCAAGACTGGTAGTCAATGTTTCGGGCTTCTGGCTGCCTGTAAGGACTGTCAAAGATTTTAATTGACAGCCGGGACCTGTTAAACTGATCGTCAGAAACATAACCCTTTTTGATGATCGGGTGAAAACGGCGGCCCCTGATGATGTACTCTAATGTAATTACCGAGTTAGTATCGCGATTAGTGTCCCTGTCCTATTTTACATTGAAACAATAGGGCTGGAATTCGGCCTAATCGCTCTGATCGATAGCGAGGCTCCAATAGAAAGCTAAATATTGAAGTGTTTACTGACAATAACTTCATTGGTGCGAAACAGTTGACATTGCAATGTTTGCGAAGGATTGTAGTTGTGAATAGGATAGCAAAGAACGTCTCTTTGACTATTCTTGCTTTGTGATAAACAATGTACAGACGACAGCACGTCAACCTTCCTCAATTTGTCAAATTTCTTCAATAGATTTTCAACCTTATTACAATAGTGGAAGGTTAATGCTAGATTGGTAAAATGTCACGTTCGGATAGGTTAACCTGCTGTCGTTTGTACATTTGCGCTTGTATTTGTTTTGAAGTACTCTATAGCTTTGCTTTGTTGATGATAATAAGATTTCCTAACATACCACTGATTTGTGAATCAGCTTCATGTGCCGACAAAGCTAGTTGTCAGTTGGCAAGTAAGCTGGAGTCAGGCCACTTCAGCCCCTGTATACCAGTACTAGCTGAAAAGCAAGTGGTCAGGCGAAAAGTACGCGGTAGTAACTACATGAGGTGAATCTTGAAAGCTTCAGTTTATGTTCGGAGGTATAAAAGTATCCGCAATGTTGGAATAAAGACCCTAAGTATTCTTTTACGTTTTAGCACTATGGTAAGAGTTACTTTCTTGACTGGATGGTATGGGTAGTAAAGTTAAGCTTTTGCTTGCTATATTGCTATATACGTATTGCAGCTTATGTTTATAAAGAGATCGTGAAAAAGGAATTAGCAAACAAATGCCTGCCATACAATCAGAGCTTGCTATGTACAGACGACAGCACGTCAAGTTACCACAATCTGTCAAATTTCTATAATAGATTTTCAACCTTATCACAATAGTGGAAGGTTAATGTTCGATTGGTAAAATTTGATAGATTTGGGTAGACTGACTTGCTGTCGACTGTACCTATTCAACCTTTAAAGACACTAGTTAAATATAGTTTCACATACTAAAAAACAAATTATTTATAAGTAATTTCAGGCCATTCATTTTCAAGTGCCTAAAGGTTAGACCTTCCGACCTTGAGATGGCCAGCCGATGTTGTAACTTTTGGCAATTTATAGTTTTCAAGTTGCGTATTACGTGAACTTGCGTGTTCGTCAAACATTGACGGATCGATACGTTTAATATTAGATACCGTTGACTTAGTACGGTATTTATAAGTAAAACATAAAATTATTTAGCAAAAAGTACGTAAGAGCTTTTTAGCTTTAATGGATCAGTCGAGTTAATACATCAACACAAGATTTAAAGCGATAAAAAGGTGTCCAGGTCAGCACCTATATGTATGGGATCATACCTGACACTAATATCCCAGTAGGTCCCTGAAATAACACAAAGTCCCAAGCTTTTCAAATCATCCTAAATTAACTTTGACCACAAACTTTTCTTCAAGCAGCTGTCAGGTTTTCGGTTCATGTCTGAGAATAAAGCCATTTACTATGCCGACACCAACTTGAGCGGGTTGACATGGGTTGTTCTGACTTACCTTCTAACTTTAAATAGTCCTAACTCCAGCAAGAACAATCCAAGTTTACGTCACAATAATTTTAACATCACTCATTTGTTTTTTAACTTAATCACCATAATGTAAGCTTCACAACAGTTTTATTTATTTAACATTGGAGTTACGTGGGAAAGTTGCGAAGTTTTTCGTGTTTTTCGATGTCGGGAGAGAATTCCGGCGTAACGGGCACGACCTTATTCGCCGATGGCTGCCGCGCTACTGGAAGCCTGAAACCACGTATTTCTGCAGCCGTAATGCCTGTAAGCGGCTTTGCGGTTATTAGTGTAAGGGTTAAGCTTAAGGTGTATGAAAGTAGTGCGATAAATAGGTAATAAGAAAGCGTGAGGTTTGCTTTGCGGTGTAATTAGATTTATTTATGGATTTGTTGCGAGTTTTTTTTATGTAGTCAAAGCTTTCGTTTGTAAGCTGTACTGTATTGATTAGAAACATAAGATATTATAAGTGTGTGGCTCTGTAGACATTGCTTTAATATCAAGTAGAGCAACCCTTGAATAAGTTAGATTGTTAAAAATCTTTGAGTTCGTAGGGTCGTATTAAAGCTTATTAAGTCAGTCATAAAAAAATATCAGCCCCCTCCAAGAAAATAAAAGATCTTTAAAATTAAATGGAAATTCTGCTTAATTTTCAGAAACAGACCCAAATGGCCTGTGACATAACCAAGGAAATCTGTACGCAAATTAAATTCCCCACAATTAATTTCTCCAGTATGATAACTGAAAATTAAAAGCAAACTAGAGACTGCGACGAGAATATAAAAATAAAACTTCACTGAAAAATTAATTCGGCCAGTGTATTCAATTAAAATGGTAATTAAGTGGGAAACTTGATATCCGAGTTTTAGCTCCAATGAATATTGCTACTGGCATGCAAGAGTGTCGGGCGACAAATTATATTCATCATCTGCCTAGCCTTTTCCTAACGATCTATTTTTTTTTTGTCGATGGGAAATCATACTTTTACTGACTAAAACTCACCGTGTTCCTTTGGGAGCCCTTTGTGTACCAGGGCCACGGTAACTCTTTCGAACAACCCGCAGCCCCGGCAGGTTCTGGCTCAGGTGGTCCCGGCTGGGGTTTGCTGACTCTCTTTGAGGAGCAGGTAGCAACGCGCGCTGCCGATTGCCCAAATATTTTGGGGTCGATTTCCAGTCTTACCGAATGTAGCTAAGAACCAGTGTTTTATATAGAGCGACTGACTGTCTGACCTCCATAACTCGTCACCCGGGCAACCCGATACCCCTTGGTAAGACTGGTTGTCAGACTTTCTGGCTTCAGATATAAAAAAAAAGACAGCAAGTTTGTCGTAGGCACCTTCCGTTTATGGAAATATGATCGATCGATCCGCGCAGCTTTTGACTTAGCTACGAGCTCTAAAAATTATAAAAAAACTTTCACAGTTCAAAAGTATTACATTATCATTAATCTGTCCATATGTAACCAGATGATAAGACCCTCCCACTGGGCGTGTCCCCNGTTTATCGTGCCTTCCGGAACACGGAAAACTCGTTATGGCAAGATAGTCACTGCCCGTTATGGCAAGTAGACCGCGCCAAGCCTTGCTTAACCTTATGATCGATTGATCCGCGTGGCTTTGACTTAAGTACGATCTCTTTCACACGAAGCGACATACGATATTCAATTTATTTTTTCAGACTTTCATTTCAGGAGTAGAGGAAAGCTTATACGTTGTTTACCTTTCTATATAAGGTTAGTTGAACGAGGAAAGTTGGCAACTTGACGCCCTGGAGCGACGAAGTAAGCATTGTTGTATTGTGTGAGTTAGGAATTCTAGTGTAAAGGCTCATTAAGTGAATTTATGTTATCCAGTTCACTGCTCCTATATTGCTTAGATGAAGATTTTTTCGGGATAACGTTTGCGTTGTATTCATTTATTAAACTTATCCATTAAGTACAGACGACAGCACATCAAGTTACCACAATCTGTCAAATTTCTGCAATAGATTTTCAACCTAATTACAGTGGAGGTAGGTTAGGTTAGGGTTTCGATCGGTAAAATTTGACAGATTCGTATACGTTGACCTGCTGTAGTCTGTACCTACATTTTTAAATATTTGATTAAAAAAATACAATTCAAAATATAAAAATAGTGTCCCGCCAGCATCGAGAACATGGTCCAAGCTACCGATGATCAGACCTGCATAGAGAGAAACCTCCTGACGATGCGTGCCGTTCCGAAGTACCTACAGCTTTCTGCATCAAGTACTTGATCCAATCGTCTAACGAGAGCCTCTTCAGGTTTATATCACTGATAACATTTTTTTATAACGTCTTATTTACTTTTTACAGCACAATTCGTGGTGGTCTAGTGGGTACAGTAGCAACCTCTCAAGTAGGAATTTGTGGGTATATTCAAGGTCAGACTAGTATGTACCAATGCAAGCCAATTCAACTTTCGTTCTTTCTAAGTATATCTCGGACTTAGATTTACGTATGGGGAACAATATTGTCCACTAAACATATCAATAACAAGTCAAACACTTGAATATTGTTTACTACTTTTATATTTTACTTTTTCACGTAAAATATTTTATTTATTATTTGTGACATATCTTCAACATTTTGTTATATTTTTACCAAGGGGCATGTCACAATGATATATTCAGCCAGAAGCCTCATACATTCAAGTTGGTAAAGCTTTCGCTTGCTCTACAAAACACGAAGCGCTATACAAAATTGAATTTTGAGTTCATACTTTGTAGTGTATCAATATTCCTTATTTCTGATCCCGGTTGAAAATGTATGAATATAGGAGTAAATAAATATTAATTGACGGTAGTTTGAAAGTTACGTTTACTTTAATTGAGCTGTTAAAAGTTGTTGAGAATTTAAAGCGGTCGTATTATTTAATAAGTGATTTTTAGCTTTTTATCCGACTTCCCAAAAAAGAGGGGTTCTCAATTCGGTTCTCATATTTGTATTTATTTTGACACTCATTGCGTGTATTTGGTAATATTTTGAAAACGCTTGCGAATGGCGAGAGAGATGATGTAACATTTCTTGCTCTGCGTGATAATATCTCGCTACACGAAATTCCGTTTTCATCCAGATCTGAAAATAAGCAAAATACATTAGTGAAGTTAAATATCGTATAAGAATATCGGCACATAAATTACCCTGGCTTTTCTGAACAAGATATTAACCCTACGGTGGTCGCGCCCCAAAAAGTTTCATGAGTGGTCGCGTGGATTACATACGTAATCCATATACAAATTGAAAAATACAAAAGATTAAGTCATAAACTATTTACGAATTAAATAGAAATAGAATCAGTATAGTTTTCTCTATTTAAACATAATAGTCACAATTAAATCACAACTTGTGTGTTACAAATACTCAGCAAAATAAAAAATCTTGCCTAAAATGGCACAAAAATCGTATATTTTATTCTAATTAAGATCACAATTTTTAAAATAGTTAAAACTTCAATCTAAATATTGTTTTCTGCACAGGACAGACACATATTTTCAAAATGTTCTTCACATATAAACTTCCTGCAGTTGGTGTACATCTTTCTAGTGCCTTTATTGCGCGCTCTTCGACAGTCGTAGCAATGGCGCTCGATGTACTTTCCGAGGTAGTAGGTTGAGTTTCTGCATACGTAATACCGAGAAAATCTTTCATTTTGGTTGTGAGAGTCCTTGGCAACGTTTTTTTACAGTCTCTTCTGCGCTAGTAGTCTTATCCATCCATTTCATCAACTTCTTCGTCGGAGCTCGATTCAGCTTCATAAACATCATTCCGAACACCGTCTTCAGCCAGCCATGATTCAATTGGTCATTGCACGTGTATTGTCCATTTTTTTCTTAAAAACTAACATCATATTACAATAATATAACGAAACAAAACAAAATGAAATATTATTTATCTAAAATAAACGAAAATATAATAATTAAATGTAAAAAAAAATACTCACGTAATTGGTCGCGCGGATTACGGTTGTAGTCCACGCACTTTACTGGCCTCCTGTAACACAACCGCTTGAGTCCTACTCTTGAGCTGCACGGAGTGCATCGCTCAATCATTCATTTGAAAGTACCTGGAGGCGCCACAAGCTAACGCAAATAGATTTTTAGAAATTAGCGATTTTGTTGAGGTGGATTACATATGTAGTCCACGCGACCACTCCAGGGTTAAAAGTTGTAATCTAAAAAAAAACAAATAATAATCCTTTAGTCATTGACCAGATTTAAGATTTAGATAACTTGGGGAAAGAAATATCACCTCACGTTTTACTTAAAATTACATTACATTGCTTTTTTTGGATTCGCGAGAGATTTGTCTTAATAGTAAGTGGATTTAGAGGTTCAATGGAAATCGAAGTCGAAAGGAATTGGATTGTTTCGCCGTCTCTCTTTTGATCTTTCAATCTCCATATTTTAAGAGTTTATTCAGATACTGTGAGAGTAAGTTGTAATTATATGCGGATTTATCGGTTTTACTTGAAAAGCTTGCTTAAAAACCGCATCTCTTTGACGAAAAAGATCTGCATTATTTTCATATTTATTACTTACGTCCCGAGATAACTTTATTCTTAAGCCGGATTAATAACCGTTACCTCGCTACCTCTTTTCATGCGTTTCAATTCAGTCAGTTTCGCCATACCTATAACCACGGACGAATTCTTGCCTATAACACTGAAAGCATAACAAACAAACAAACTCTTGACCATATTTGGAATTTATTGTAGTTTAATTAAATGAAGGAAACAAAAGAAATTAAGATATGCTTTATTAGGAAGGTATACCAATTTTTTTGTTAGATCTTTGTGAGAGCAAAATAGTCATAGCTTAATCAAAATAGGTCGGTAATTGGCCATCCTACGCTATTAAAATTTGGACGTATCAAATAATAAAAAAAAGACTACTCCAAGTTTGCTTTATTAATATCTTATTCCTTACATAACGTTCTCCTGTTCACTTTCCTTTGAAAATTAAAAAATAACACATTGTAAGAGGCTTATCATCCTGAGCATATTGTCGGAGCAGTCGGAGGAAATTGGGTTACTCGTTACTGCAGCGTATAATGCAAGCAATCACCGGAGATGTGCTCGAGTCCTTACATGTTATGTTATACAGAACAATGCATAAGAACCGTCATTTATTAGAGTTATATGGCAAAGAAATGTGTTATTGCATCAAAAGTCGCATATCAAAAAGTTATAAATCATCGAGATCCCTTTTTTATGGCAAATTATCCACTCAGCGACAAGAATATTGGAATGGTGTCAACTGCCTAATTGTGTTAACTAACTTTAAATTGATATCAGAACCTAGAATATCAAGTTCTTAAAACTGATGGTGGATTTGTAACATATTGTCTCTCTAGTCTAAAATCACCGACCCGCATTGAGCAAGCGTGGTGATTAACGCCAAATTCTTCTCTGTGTGAGAGGAGGCCTGTGCTCAGCAGTGGGACGACAGGGGTTGGTGATGACATAAATAGATATATGATATGGTATCTATTCAACATCAGGTGAACATAATATAGACCTGTTTTCTTTGAATACGATCGTAACCACCAAAATGATAACATGCTATAGGGACGCTTCTGCATTTTTCTTCGGGAATAGGCACGTGATATTTTGTTATGCATGAAAAAATAAATCGACAATGATACTTCTTAAACTAGCAGATAGGTTTACGTGGACTTT
The DNA here is from genome assembly GCA_002382865.2 of Heliothis virescens. NCBI lineage: Eukaryota > Metazoa > Arthropoda > Insecta > Lepidoptera > Noctuidae > Heliothis > Heliothis virescens. The sequence goes on along the minus strand of NWSH02000605.1, from coordinate 7,434,387 downwards.
GTCGAGCGCGATAGCGCGAAACAAATGCATGAGGAAATATTTCCAAATCGAAAAACTTTTATAAGACATGTCGTGAATAAGCTTGTTCGACTCCAGCTATGAATATTTTTGAATTTCTGTCAATTCAATATATTAGAATTCAAGAGAATATATACTTCTGAATGTGCAGACGTTTTCATTCCGAAATACACACGTTTTATTTTGAAACGTCAAACCACAGACCCGAGTGTTGCTTCTAGATTTATCAAAGGCGCCATCTTTATTACCCCCTAGCTTCCGCCAGCGGGTTCACCCACATCCCGTAGGAACTACTCCGCGCAGCCGGATAAAAATAGAAGTAGCCTATAACCTTCCTCGATAAATGGACTATCTAAAATTGAAATATTGTTTCCTATCGGACCAGTAGTTCTTGAGATTAGCGCGTTCAAACAAACAAACTCTTCAGCTTTATAATATTAGTATAGATTGAAAAGCGTTATACTTTTTCTTATTCAGCCTAATTATTATCTTTTATGATTCTCAACACTATTCAAATAAGCAGAGTTTCTGAGAAAGACGTCTGGTGGTTTGTTGAAGCGATTTATCTGTCGTCACCGCCCTCACTTCATCTGTTTCAGGTAGAATTGTCTCATACGACTCATGATTAATTCAGATCGCTGCCGTATTCCGTATTGTGGATAGCCTTAAGAGTTTGCCTACCAAACAGTTCTCTTTAAGTAAGAATAGACTAATATATTTTCTTTTGTCCTCCTTCTTTCGTAGATTATAAGGATGATGAGTAATTAATTAGATGCTGTCTTTGTATAGCGTGAGAAAAATGAATTTTACTATGAAGAGTTGCACCATTTAACTATAACGTTCACGGAACCAAAAAATAGATGTCAAATCGCCAATTTGACAAATGGGCGGTAATTTCATGGCTGGTTACATTTTAATTGTCGCTATAGTCAATTGGCTTTAGTGTCCATTGCTCTTTTGTTATTTCCAGGTAAAGGGTTTTCTTCACTTGTATGTTTAACTTAATACAATTTCTGTTATTCCAAAATTCTGAAATATTTAGGGAAAAAGGTCTCCATCTAAAACGCTGAAACTTTTAAAGACGAAACTTGCCGTTTATTTATTAATAAAGAAAATAAAGTGGCCTGTATTTCCGCATGAAAACTTCGCTAAAGCTAATGAGTTTGTGTAGGATGGTTGCAACCTCTTTCGTCATAACGTGGAGTTGTGACGTCATAACGCAAGATGTACCTAATGGATCAAGTGTATAATGGTGAATGATGGTGCGGTTTTTCGTATGTTATCTATATTCATGTTACCATGGGCTTATGACGTCAATATTGTATGATGTTGAAAACGCTGATGGCTTATTATTTAGATACTCAAGTTATTTTCGGAAAATGGTTAAAATACTGCCAGTAATATTGACTGAATTGTTCTTTGTAAGTCAAACTTACAAAACTATCAAATAGGTAAGTAATACCAGGTAGTGTACGTTTTAACATTCTGGAGGTTGCCCCGGCAAATTCTTCTTTTTGTACTTTTTGAAAATGGTGAAGGTTTATTATTCTGAAAGCAAACTTTTGCAATTCTGTCTTTCAAAAAAATCGAAAGGTAAATAAAGTGGTAACGAATTAGATGACGTGTTGAACGTTTCTAATAAAAAAGTAATTAATTCCCCTTTTTGAGTACTTTAATCAAATCCCTACAATTACCTTTCTTTGAATAGCACAAAATTAAGTCAATTGCTAAAGAAATCGACAGTTTGCGTGTGTTCATTTTATTTGCTTAATTAACTTTAAGTGCTTTAGTTACCTAGATGAAATAATGATTGTATTATTATTAAATAATTTACCATTTTTGACGTTTAAACGATTGTATTATATTTTTTTAAAAATACCTTTTTTTGGTAAATAATACGCAAGGTACTGGGCACCATTCAGGATGATGTGGGGTGATGCTATCTTAACCACGGATGTGAATCTTAGCTTGAAAAAGCTATAAGAAACTTTTGACTTTGTGGGGACAAAACTAGCTTTATTTCTAAATTTCTAAACTAGCTTCTGCCAGCGGCTTCGCCCGCTTCCCGAGGGAACTATTTCCCGTACCCGGATAAAATATATGTTGTTCCTCAGGGTCTATTCTATCTCTGTACCAAATTTCATCAAAATCGGTTCACTGGTTTAGGCGTGAAAGCGTAACAGACAGACAGAGTTACTTTCGCATTTATAATATTAGTAGGGATAGCAGGGATTAGTATGGTGCTTAGCTAGTAATAAATACAGGATAGTATTTATTAAGATGAAGATCAATTTTTAGGGTAGTAGCACTCTTCATCATCTGCCTAGCCTTTTCCCAAATACGTTGGGGTCGGCTTCCAGCCTAACCAGATGCAGCCGGGGCCGGTGTTTTACATGGAGCGACTGCCTATCTGACCTCCACAACTATTACCTGGGACAACCCGACAAAAGGGCGTAAGGACAAATGGCCATAACTTTAACCTGTAACCGATACGATCATACTTACTCTTTGTAGATGTCGTTGTGGACCCTAACCCTTCCCGTAGCTCATGGACTTTATTGGGGGTCTTTCTAACCCCACTTCAGCCGAATCATTCTTGATAACAAAAGCTCATAGTTGATGATACCCCAAGTTCCGATAACGGTAGTAATATTGATGAACATTGGTATTTTTTCTCGTTTTTACAGGCCAGTAAACAAAAAGGTCGAATAACTTTTTACTTTTTATTTTCGGCCAGACTGTGAAAACTTTTTACATCGCATTGTTTATGTAAAAAATATAGCACGCAGCTGTTAGTGGTATTGAAGGCTTTATAGTAAATAATTTAAACAGAGATGGATCAGAGATCTCGATGCATAAAGGTACAGACACCAGCATGTCAATCTACATCACTCTGTCAAATTTCTTCAATAGATTTTAAACCTTATCGTAATAGTGGAAAGTTAATGTTCGATTGGCAGAATTTGCTAGATTCGAGTAGGTTGATCTACTGTCGTCTGTAGCTACCATCAGCCACATTTTTTTACGATAATCTATACTTTAATATTATAAGGTTGAAGAGTTTGTTTGTTTGAACGCGCTAATATCAGAAATTACTGGTCCGTTTTGAAAAATGATTTCAGTGTTAGATAGCCCATTTCTCAAGGAAGGCAATAGACTACTTTTTTCCGGGTGCAGTGAGTAGCTCCCACGGGACGTGGGTGAAACCGCTGGCAGAAGCTATTTTTCAAATATATAACTAAGTTATTTTACTTCATGATAATTTTATTGCCTCTATTTACCTGCATCATCCAATAACCTACAACCAACACTTAAATTAGTCTAAGGTTAAATTTAAAGTTTACCCAGGGCTTGTATAACGAAACTAGTGTCATCAAACTGTGACCAACTTCAGCCTGACAACTAGAAACTAGATCAGGCTTCGTATTTGATGAAACTAAACCGTTTGTGTTTATGTTAAACGTTTCGGGGAGACTTTATCTTCAGTGAAACCAGCGCAAAAAGCAGCAAGTAACAAAGACAGGCTTTAAAAATCAATGTCACATCTGTAATTTATTTTTCGAAATATGTAAGAACTCCTTTTTACCCACGATGGAACGGAGCAGGTATATGCGTTTAGGGTGAGAGATGTTTGTGTGTTTGTGTGTTTTTGCGGTGTGTAAACGCGTAAGTTATTGTTTACTCCAAGGTTTACTCTATCCTAATGATTCCTAATCCATTGCTTCTGTTTCAATTGCTTAAAATCAGTGAATATATGGTTGAACCAAACGAATAAAATAAAAATAAATTAGATAAATAACAATAGCAAACTCAAGCTTTAGATGCTAAAATCAAATAAATATAACGTTTACCTACTTAATATGCACCTATTAATTTAGCTAAAATTGTTAAACGGATTGGCCATTTTTATATCATTTGAATGTTTCCTGGATGTTCAGTCTACATTACAAACGGCAAACGGCGCTGCGGTCAGTCCGAACAACACGTCCGTCAGTTCCGTCCTATATAAATATTCACATAGAAATATCCGTGCATATATATTTAGAGCAAAATAAATATACTAGAAAAACATACACTTCAGTAGTACTCGGAAAATGTTACGTATGAAAACAGTGATTTAAAAGGTAGATTTTTGTTTGTTGGTCGGGTAAAGAATAATAAGTATAATAAGAAAAGGTTCCACCAACCTTTTGTCTGCAACTTATATTATTCTATCAGTTGTATGGTGGCTCATGTTTTTCATTGCCGAAAAGCTTTTAGGGATCTGTGTGCGTTTGTTGTGCTATAGATGATAGATAGATAGATAGATATACTTTATTAGGTACACCAATTTTTACATTTTTGATCCTTAAACTACTTACAAAGAAGGTGACATAATGGGCGGTCTTATCGCTAAGAGCGATCTCTTCCAGACAACCTTAGCATGTGCATTTTTGTGAAGAATTATACTTTTTATATTTTACGATATATTTAAGAATAGTTGTAAATGATAAAAAGTTTTTATTAGATGCTAGCTCCTGCCAGCGGTTTCGCCCGCGTCCCGTGGGAGCTACTCGGCGCACCCGGATAAAAAGTAGCCTATATAGCCTTCCTCGATAAATGAGCTATCTAACACTGAAAGTTAGATAGCTAAGACTAGTTCCTGAGATTAGCGCGTTCAAACAAAAAAAAAACAAACAAACTCTTCAGCTTTATAATATTAGTGTAGATTTACGTAAAAATACATACAACTTTGAATTAAGCAAAATGCTCACTGGATGACAATGCAAATTCTTTTACTGAAGTGTAGGCCAGCCTTGGTCACGAGTGGACTCCACTAATCGCTTGTAAATTTCGCGAGAGTCTGGCCCTTGGGTCCCATGTGCTAAGGTTTGAACCCCAAACGCCTGAACCCGTTTTAAATGTATGTTTTTAATAGTACTTTTGTTTTCATATTTTATGCCTATGTTATACATATTATAACAATTGTAATTTGCCGGTATATGGCAGGGTGTCGTGGTCGACGGAAAGGTCTAGGAGGACATCATCATCAACAAGTGTAAGTACAAACACACAGTGACAACACAAGTTTGTTTCAATAATGTTCATTACGTATCGTTATTATCATGCAACATAACTATTTTTACAAAATATGTGGATGTCAGTATGTACGTACTTAAATATTTAGACACAATATTTTTTCCCTAACATTCATACTTTCTCTATCGATTGTAACAATGTAAGCAAACCCAAATAATATGGTAGCTACATAAATAATAGGAAGCAATACATTACGTATGCTATCAAGCCATATCTGAGGAACGGAGAAAGAGGGATCGTTTATCTTTGCTTTAGTAAAAGGTTCACTTCAATCAGTAACCTCTACTATAAAATATTATGTACCTATGTATATGTGGATAGAGCTCATTTTAGTTGATGTTTTTTTTGCTATTGGTTTGAAAACAAATGAAATGTAATTATTAACACCAAGATCGCATCGTGTGCTTTAATTTGGTACAACCTACTGCTGAAAATTGGTTGAATGATATGCGATAACTTTTATTTATATTAAGAATCATCAGTATGACCTCTCCCGCTGTGGGGACAGCGTGAGAGAGTGTCAGACTTTTATTGACTAAAATCCACCGTCTTCTCGAGCCCTTTGTATGCCAGGGCCGCGGTAACTCTAGGCGATAACTTAAGACAGAAGAATAGATTGGTAATTCTTCTTGAATGTAGTTAAGTCTTTTGGTGTTGTTAAGAGAGTGTGTGTATTAAGAGAATCTCTCCAAATAAAAATCTGGCTGCGTTTCATTCACACAATTCTTACGTTTAATTTCATAGCGACGGTGTTCAGCTGTGGCCATCACTATCATAAATATGTTGCTTGAAACTGAAACTCTTTTTAATTATTTTTTTAAAATATCCGTCTTTGGAACCTAGTCTACTCAGAAAAATCACAGCTATAAACATCAATGAAATATATTAAGCACGATTCAGAACACCATACGAAGACTCCATTTTGCTGTAGTTGCTCTTCTAGAAGACCAATCTACTATCATGTAAGGTTTTATAACACATAAGCTAGCATTATTAGCTCAATCTTTTAAATTAAGAATATTAATTTAAAAAACAGATTCGTCTGACCAACAGCTACAACCACATACCTCGACGGTACATTAAAAAATAAAATTTGGTACAGCAATCTAAGATAATGACTGTGGTACCGCTATTTAGTTGCTTCCACTGGCCTCGTATTTTTTGCTGGAGTCATTGACTGGAACGGCACGAACGTTCAGACTTTAGACCAATGGGATCGCGAGGCCTGCATCTCGGTATTAAAGTTTACTTCGTTGTTGGGTTATAAGGCGGTGTTGTTGGTGTGTAGTCGGGGAGTCCGTTGTTGTCGGGAAGACCGGCCGTGGCGAGGGGCCGGACTTTATCCTCGCCGTATTGTATTGTCATGTCCAGACAGTAGAGCGGCTTCTGCTTCGTGTATCGCTATTGTTAATGTTAATCTCCCGTTAAATTAACTGTATGTATGCGTTAAGATTAGGTGCCCTCTTCTACACCGAAACCGGTCGGCAGCAGGTTTGACTTCCTTTTTGTTTTCAGTGTCCTCGGTACTCAAACTACTAGAGTGAACTAGAACCTAGACGTATACTTTTTTTTTGAATACCTAGATCAAAATGTAAATAACAATATTAGAAACTTTTATCCCCCACATGTGAAGACTGTTTCCATCAAACAAGAGTCACATACAACTGCAACTACAAGTAAACTTAGAAGATAATTACAATATATCTCGTGAAGGTAAAATACTGACTTAAAGAAACCTTCTGGCAGCCACTTTCAGCAATTATGCATTTGGATGCGTAAGGAGACGACCAAAAAAACGATGTATGGATTGTGTGAAAGTCGATATGGCTAGGAAGAATTTTGCATGTGAGATGACGGCAAATAGAATAATATGGAAGAAGAAAACATTCTGCGCTGACCCCAAATATATTGGGAAAAAGGTAGGAAGATGATGATATGATTTCAGGCTTCAAACTTCATTTTCGATCATGGCATAAGCTTCTTATACCTATCTGTTAATTCAGGTACCTACTAACAACCTTACGCATGTCACAGTAAAAATACCTAAACATTGTTCGTAAATAAGTGAGGCATAAATAAACGCAGGTATTTACGGAATCTATAAAATATTTACGGCCACTGAAATGCTCCTTAAAATATTATTTTTATCTGAACATTTTATTATTGGAATTCCTAATAGTATAGACAGCAGGTCAACCTACCCGAATGTGACAAATTGTACCAATCGAACAGTAACCTTCCAGTATTGTGATAAAGTTGAAAATCTATTGCAGATATTTGACAGATTGAAGACCGTTGATGTGCTGCCTGTACATTCCTTGTAGGTATAAAAGGAAGGCCCAACTTTTAAACCCATTTTCTTGATATTAATAACCGCAACTATGTCTTATTTAACTCATATTTCTTTTTTATTAATTATTGTTTTACTACAATTCATTTCGGCATCAAAGATAGAAAACCGTGTACGCGGTGGAAAAGGATTTGAATCAAATAAACATGGTTATCTAGTCCAACTCGATACTTTCTATAAACCTTTTTTTATAAAAGCCGGTTATTGCAGTGGATCTATACTAAGTGCTCAATGGATCATCAGTGCAGCACATTGTTTCCCAAATTCTGTGTATAAATTCGCTACAGTTTACCAACAATGGTCATCAAATCCAATAGCGGTTTCCATGCATATTGAAGTACACCCTGGGTTCATTTATGACGTCCCTTCTTACAGAGCTATGGAAAAAGATCTGGCACTACTGAGGACAGTATCCGAAATAGATTTGAATTATGATACTACATGGCCTATTAGAGTGACTAGCCGTCTTGTCAGATTTGGATCTTTGGGAAGTATCGCGGGCTATGGAAGCATCGAGCCTGAGCTAGCACCGCCAAGAGAAGGGCAAGTTCATATATCAGAATGTGAGTACAATAAGGGTGAAAGTGTCCTATGCTCGTACGATGATGTGCTGGGTGACAGTGGAGATTCAGGTGGTCCCCTGGTTTACAACGACACATTGGTAGGCGTTATGAGCGCTTCTGTAAAATTTACGAGGCATGGAACGGTTTATACGAATGTGTTCAAACATTTGAACTGGATTTTCAATATTTTAGAGAGCCCTTAGCATTTTCAAATGTTTAAGAGATTAGTAAATTGAAAAATAACATTGTAACTATATGATAAATTGATGTGGTGTTTTTTGAATGTATTTTTCCTAGCCTTTTCCGACACTTTTAGATGTTAGGTTTGAGATAGGTAGGTGAGAAATGGGACGACTGGATGCCAACGATAGTAAAATCACCAAGTGAGCGTTTTTCTACGAATTGTGGGTACAGTGACAGAATTCTTAGATTTCCATTAACAATACGTTTTACTAAATAGGGAGTACTTTAGTACTGTAATGAGGTATAACTCTGAGGTATACTCTTAACATACCTAAAGAATGAAGCTGGGATGTTTTGCTGAATAGTACGAACGTCGTTATATCTGTGCAGTCGGTGGAACAAACCAAGTACTGACATGCACAGTTTGAACTGGGTTTTGAGGATAAAATACAGATACCCACATTTCCCAATAATGAAAGAAGAATCGTTGAAACCTTGCCACAAGTTTAAAAAAAAATCTTCTTTAGTTACAATCCATCGGGGATATATCAAGGCCGCTAATTGATCGATCATAAAGTTAAGCAACGCTTGGTTTGGTGGATCCGTAGCTATACATATTGTCATGACGAGTTCTTCCGTGTTTCGGAAGACACAATAAATTGGTTGTTCCCGGCTGTTATTTGAACATCGTTGGCAGTCGTTACGGTAAGTCATAAGCCAGCCAAGTTGTGGGGGTCAGATAGGCAGTCGCTCCGTGTGAAACACTGGTTCTCAGCTGCAACTGGTTAGACTGGAAGTCGACCACGTTGGGAAAGAGCTGGGCGGATGATCCTACTTATACAGGGTGTCCCAAAACTCAACGATAATCTTAGACCGGATGAAAGACCAAGTTATACCAGTCCTGGGAAAAATAAAAAAAAAACATACATTTTTTTTAAAGTTGAAATTCGACACTCTTGGTCGCGTTTTCAAGTCCTGTGATCACCAATGTCACAATTACGCTGTAATTTTTTTAATGTCCTGATCTTCATTAACGATGATATTAATCACAACTACAAATTAATGCAAAAAAACATTATTAATTTAATAAAATAAGTTGAGTTTTGAAAAGTTAAGTTACAAAAAATGTCTATCATCGCTGAACTGAGTGATATGGATTTCTTTTTTTATTTTTCCCAGGACTGGTATAACTTGGCCTTTCATCCGGTCTTAGATTATCGTTGAGTTTTGGGACACCCTGTATATTGAAAATGTGTACATAAAAGGCTGCACGGGGAGATCGCTTATAAGGTCAATTATGTTTTATAAATAATGCTGATATTTTCCTCAACAAGGTAGATATCTAAATATAAATGTTGTACACGTGCCGTTATATATTTTTGCAATATAATATGGTTCATTTTAACGAAATAGCTGAGGAATAACTCAGGTTTTACTTTAATGCAGCGATTTTATTAATATTTGGTCAAAGTCAAATCCTTTATTCATTTAGGCCTTTTACAAGCACTCATGAATGTCAAATGTTGGATGCTATTGATACATAGAAGTATTAATAACTGTTTTTATATAAATATCGTTTTATTTTTTAAGTTTACAATTAAGTAGCTGTACTATTCTGGATTGAAAAAGTTTCAGAGTTCCTCTCATTCAGCTGCAAAATTTTTATATTTCCTGTATTTAAGCTACTTATATTGTTTCAGCATTAGAATCCTACCCATATCCCAATTTTATATGGGGCACTGTGTTTTCTTGTCCCATACGCTTCTATCCGTCATCTTACAACTAACGTTCTCATATAGTTTCATTATGTACACACCTGACCACCACTAACTGCGGGACTCAATATTCTGTCTATCTCTGGATTTGCTTACTAGAGATAAGAATTTGACTTTACTTGTATGGGGCTAATGTCAAAATTCTATCTCTAGTATGCAAATCCAGAGATAGATAAGTTATTGGGAACGGTCGTGAGTAGATAAAATGTAAGATGAAATAGAAGCACTCCCAAGCTTTTCCTCGTTGACCTTAAATATACCACATTACCTTCCTAATACGTGAAATCTACAAGGGATTTACTAGTTCTAAAAGCACGTACGAATTAGGATAAAACTCCTTGTATTTAGAAGACAAACTACAATCCAATCAAAGATGGCCGTTGAATATTCATGAATGCTCAAGACATTGCTTGAGCGATTAGTGATTCCCGCCACACGAGCCGATGTAACACCGCCGCCATTACGTTTTACAAATGACTTTTGAACTGGTAACACTAATTATTTAGATACTTGTTACGTAATACGAAACAATTTTTTGCTATGATAATTGGATGAGAAAATATATTTTCTTGCTTTCTAAGATCGATAAAAATACAACAACATTTTCACAATGATCAAGTTGAAATATATACAATGTTTTCCCATTGGTTCACCCGCATCACAGGGAAACTTTTTCCTGCACCCGAATAAAATAAATTTGCAGTATTTTCGTTGAAAGCTGCCAGATGGCTTATTTTTCCCCAATATCTTCAACAAAAATATCGTTAACGGATACACAGAGATAATCACAAAAACTTAACGAATTGTACACTAAAACCTTCCTCAATAATCACGCTATCGAATGAAACCGTTTGAAAAATTGGTGCAGTAGTTTTTCGGTCTATCGCGAACATATAGACGGGGAGAGGGACTTTGTTTTATAAATTAGTTAAGATTTTAGAGTTTTATATTTCTAAAATATTTTGAACCTACGAAAAAAATAGTTATCAAAATCTTAATTTTCTACAAACAATAACCAGACGAATTACAAAAATATTTTTTCAATGTAGAATATTGTTTACATAACTGAAGTATAATCGTGTGTGTTGGATAACACTCGACCTGCAGTGGTGTCAAAAAACCGGGGCCCAGTGAGTGCGACGTGCGACCCAATTTTAATGCACGTAATTACGTATTGTGTGGTCATCGCGTAACACACGCAAGCCACGCGGCCAATATCATCGACTTAGATTTACTAGCTGATTTAGTTAATTAATTGAACATTTTTTTATTTTATTATAGTATGTTTTTTTATTTTATAGCTGGTCACACAGGAATACGTTTACCTATGTGCATTTCGGGTTATTAAATATTATGAAATAAAAACGTCTCATCAGGCTTTTGGCTATCATAATAATGTCATCAGGCTATCATGATGATAATCAAGAGCAACAGCCTAGCAGGACTGTGGGATTGTTTGAAAGAGTTACCGCGGCCTAGGTACACAAAGGGTTCAAGAAGGAACACGGTGGGCTTTAGTTAGTAAAATTCTGACACTTCTTCACTGCACGGGAAGGGCCCGTGGGAAGGGACTTCTGATCTCGCACCCAAAAAAACGCAAAAACCTAAGGTATATCGATTGCTTATCGATATCGATACATTTGATCGGCTTCTCTTTCTTTCAGACAATATTACATACAGTGATGTACCCGTATAGAGATATGCACATAAATATTTAAGTACAGACAACAGTAGGTCAACTTACTCGAATCTGTCAAATTTTATCAATCGAACATTTACCTTCCACTATTATAATAAGGTTGAAAGTCGATTGCAAAAAATTTACAGATTGTGGTTACTTGATGTGCTGTAGTCTGTACAATATTCTTCCCTGAGTACGATTACATGCATTATTTTAATGGCTTACTCGACACGCAAGTTTTTTCATCTACATACATATTTCAGATACTAGTTTAAGTACTCTATTGTTATGAGTTTTTTTGCTTATGCAATAATGTAACACGCGTAATTTACAGACAACAGCAGGACACGGTACGCGAATCTGTCAAATTTTACCAGTCAAACATTAACCTACCTCCATTGTGATAAGGTTGAAAATCTATTGCAGAAATTTGACAGATTGTGGTAACTTGATGTGCTATCGTCTGTACTAGTTGCGTATTTACATACCATTGTTTTGGCGAATGGGACGAAAGTTTTTATATTGAGAGGACGTTCAAAGAAGCTATTGTCATCTGATTATTATGATAAAATTAATACAGCTACAACTGAACCCTGAAACAATGTACAATGGCTTTTATTATATTTCGTTTTCCGGCAACTTATTTACACAACCAAAAGTATCTTTCTTCTGAATAGTAACATTCGGATAAGAGTTTCAACAAGTTGCTAGTATGGCAACGAGGTTTGCCACAGTTTCAATATATATAGAACAGTTGGGAAGCTACTAACGTTCGTAACATCACACTCACACACGCTTGCGCATTGACGAGTATTTATGTACCTTTACCAGTGCTGTTAGTACTGAGTCTGACTGTCACGTCAAGAGCTACCGCGCCAGCTGTGAATTTGGCCAAAAAAGGAACTAAAGTTTAACCGATATTTAAGTCAGTTCTACCAAATGACATCCTTACGGCTTTGATGGTGCTTACGTCATCATTTTGACAACAAGGCTTAGCTTAGTTATTGGTAGGTACATCTTTATTCTGTGCTTATGCTGATCCATAACTAATAAGAGGCCACAGCCTTGCTAATTGCCAAAGATCTATGTTCACCTTTGCCCAGCATGCTAATAAGGTTCAACAAAGGCTACCTAACCTAGAGGCAGTTCATTGGTAACAGAGCCTCGGAGTTTGAGCTGGTCTTAGGTTAAAGATCAGGTTTTACACAAATCTTGTTTGTTCATCATAAGTACTTTGGAAATGACAAAGGAAAACATACATGTCAATGTAATAATGGTATAGTTAACCTTCTATTAACTTTACTGTATTTTTTCTAGGCATAGAAGTCAACGTTTAAGGTTGTTTTAGACAGCAAACAATTGACAACTACTGGCAGGTACTAAGATTACACCTGAAACCGCGTGAGAGGTTTCTTACCGCGCGATATGTGTCGTGCGTAAAAAACCCGAACGAAAACGCGCGACAAAATCCGCTGGTGTATAACCGCTTTTAATAGAGAATTGAAATGACATGTCAAAAGTCAATTAATTTTAGTTACTACAAATTAAAATATCCTAATTGACCCTTCACGACCTACTTTTGAAAAACATTGAACATTCAATAAGATGTCCATTACCGTACCGAATGCTCGATTGCCCACATGAAGGCTACCTTTTCAACACAATTGCATGCCTATCAAGAAATTGTTTCTCCCAATGAATTTGCGTAAAAACTGCCATTCGCCACCAAACCGTCGCAAGATTGCCCGTGTCTGTGATTTTGTACCAGTTTCTTTTAAAATTATACGTGTAATATATATTACGTAATGGCAGGAAATAAGTGTTCCGTTGTTATGTTTCTTGTGTTGGTCGCCGCGGAGGTATCATTAAGTAAAGGTTGGTACACTTTCATCTTTGCTGTGGACAATTTTAACGCCTTCGATACGAATGTGAAAGGGTTTTTGTAATCAAGTGGTACCCTTATTGTGTAACAGTCTTAATTTTATGACCATTGACAGAAGATTGTTCTGTGACTCAAATAGGTAAATCAATATACAGGTCGCGGTTATAAATGCACTAGTATCTTGCCTTCCTATTTTAGCTGGATAATACAATCTGAACCACTGGTGAATCCTTTGTGTTCTGTCAATGTATTACACTACAAAATTTAGTAGGTTTAAAGTTGCTAGATCACTTATGTCCGGGACTGTATATATCTAACATAATATATTGTTTATACGATGTAAAACGCTGTAGCGCAAGTACAGACAACAGCAGGTCACGGTACCCGAATATGTAAAATTTTACCAATTAAACATTAACCTACCGCTATTGTGATAAGGTTGAAAATCTATTGCAGAAATTTGACAGATTGTGGTATTTCGATGTGCTGTCGTCTGTACCTTGTATTTTCTTATATACACAGTTTTTTTATTAAGTAATTGAAGAGCCTTCTCCTTGTGTTACAACAGGCAACAAAGCAGACAATTTACCAAGCTTAAATATTATCATTATTTAATGAAGGCACTGTTTCATGTAGACAATCGCGGAAACTCTGCAGACTATGTTTCAATGCACCGCTCTCGTCATAGTCTAATTAACAGAAGGAATTCTTAAATATATAGACATTATTTCTTATCTAATCTGAATAAACATTGTTAAGAAATAAGCTTTGTGTTTAGGTGTAACGTTATCTCTGGAACGACGGAATTGAATTCGGCATCGGCATTTCAATGCGCATTTGAGACTACACTTTGGAAGCAAGGGCAGTAACAAGAAAAACTTTTCGATTTAGAAATCAATATAAAAATATCGTAATCCGAACGAACGGCAGTTTAAAATGACCACAAATATCTTAATTTAATGACCTTCGTCATTCAGAAAGTGCAATCTAAATATATAAAACTCAAAGGTGACTGACTGACTGACATAGTGATCTATCAACGCACAGCCGAAACCACTGGATGGATCGGGCTGAAATTTGGGACGCAGGCAGATGTTATGACGTAGGCATCCGCTAAGAAAGGATTTCCCGAAATTCCCACGGGAACGGGAAAAAACGGGATTTCAAGTATAGCGCGGGCGAAGCCGCTGGCAGAAGCTAGTTATGTAATATAATTAAACTTTAATAATAAAACTGTTAATGCGACTGCAATTATGTAATACTAGCTTCTGCCAGCGGCTTCGCCCGCTTCCCGAGGGAACTATTTCTCGTACCCGGATAAAAAGTAGGTAGCCTATGTTGTTCCTCAGGGTCTATTCTCTCTCTGTACCAAATTTCATCAAAATCAGCTCACTGGTTTAAGCGTGAAAGCGTAACAGACAGACAGACAGACAGACAGAGTTACTTTCGCATTTATAATATTATATATAATATATAAGTAGGGATAATTAAAGTTTATTAATTCAACTTTCAACGTCGCAAAACAAATAAAAGTAGTTAGTAAAATGTTCACGTACGGAACAAATGATCGTTACACATAGTCTGGTAAGGTAAATTGAGATGAATACCAGCAATTTAGTATATAAATGAAAGTGAGCCATAAAGCAGTGGCATTTTTTCTCATTTGCTTCCAGAGCAAACAAATTAAGATGGCTACAGTTAGAAGAAAATAAATAAATTATAATTATTTATTTTTTTACCTTAATAGGAACAGACGGCCGCAGGTCAACCTTTCCGAATTTGTAAAATTTTACCGTTCGAAAATTAACCTTCCACTATTGTGATAAGGTTGAAAATCGAACGAAGAAATTTGACGGATGTGGTTGGTTGATGTGCTGTCGGCTGTACCTTATTGAAAAGAATGAAAGGACGTTAAAATATTTCCGTCTAAATGCCATCATATTTTTTTAAATAACGGACATGGACATCTAAAGAAGGAATCCATTTTTTTCTTTTATCCCTCGTAGGTACCTCGTGCTCATGCAAAAGTAGGAAATGTTTTCATTAAAAAAATAAGCCGCTGTACAGTTTTAAATTATTTAATGTCTTATCCCGACATTTCTTCGTTGGGAAAGTAGAAACAAAATATATCGTAAGAAATCCTGTAGGGTGCCGTAACGAATTGTTATGGGTCCTCGGCTTATGTGCACAATGTAAATGGAGCGGAAATAAGCTTAGCAGGGGAAATTTGTTTTTACCAAGATTCTCATTTGTTTACTGAATGTAGCAACTTGTTATTTTTATAATAACCACACCGCTACTGTGATTTTTAAAGGAGTTTGCGTAATGCTATTTATGCACGTGCTTCACAAATTCTTCTCTCTTAGGATGGAAATATATTCTAAACTAATATTTACACATATTTTAGACTTGATGTATTTTAGGCTCTTCTATACTAATATTATAAAGAGGAAAACTTTGTTTGTTTGTTTGGTTGTAATGAATAGGCTCAAAAACTACTGGACCGATTTTAAAAATTCTTTCACCATTCGAAAGCTACATTATCCACGAGTGACATAGGCTATATTTTATCCGGGTACGGGCAGTAATTCCCACGGGATGCGAGTGAAACCGCGGGAAAACGGCTAGTTTATACATATACTAAAGATTTGTTTGTTTGTAACGAATAGGCTTCGAATCTACTGAACCGATTTGAATATTTTTTTCACTGTTAGGAAGCTACGTTCTTTGCGCTGAACATGGGCTTTGTTTTATCGAGGTTTCCTTGGGAAAACGCGTAAAACGGCTAGTAAAATATAAAAGTGCTGTTACATGGTATCGGAGTAATAGGATCATTAGTTTTTCTCAAATATTTGGAGAAAGCCTATTAGCATTCGGAGTGTCACAAAAACGTAAAATAGACGATCGCGCAAAAACACATTTTCTGGCAATTAATGTGTTGGAAGGCAATGGAAATTGTTAAATCTTAGGAATAATTTAGACGTGTACCTAACTTTAATGTTCGGAATTTATAAGTAAATACTATCGGGAGACATTTAATTTAATTACGCAAGGTAAATATATTTATTATGTAAAGTTTAAGTCCTTTATTCAATTTGAACGCAAACCAATATCGTCTTGCCCCAATCGCCAACCTCACCAGGATAAAGACTATGATAGATGTTAAGATAAAACATTTTTATTCAAGCAAGTTAGGTATATAAATAACAAGCCGTTTTCCCGCGGTTTCACTCGCATCCCGTGGGAATTACTGCCCGTACCCGGATAAAATATAGCCTATGTCACTCGTGGATAATGTAGCTTTCGAATGGTGAAAGAATTTTTAAAATCGGTCCAGTAGTTTNGCCCGTTTCCCGCGGTTTCACTCGCATCCCGTGGGAATTACTGCCCGTACCCGGTTAAAATATAGCCTATGTCACTCGTGGATAATGTAGCTTTCGAATGGTGAAAGAATTTTCAAAATCGGTCCAGTAGTTTGTGAGCCTATTCATTACAACCAAACAAACAAACAAAGTTTTCCTCTTTATAATATTAGTATAGACAAGCAATATAAATAACAAGCAACTGGCAAATATGAAACATTAAAAGCGACCTTTTAATTCATTCACAAACAGTTTCAAGTCATAATTAGCCGTCTTTAACTGTGATGAGAAACAAACTTTTTATTTTGTGTCAACTGGCTCATAATCCCGGAATAACAAGGCTCTTAGTGGAGCTCGCGTAATGGTGTACTTACCGCCCTTTGTCACTTGAGCTGGGAATCGTCGCTATACTTGGAGAATATGAGAGAATATGTTGAGCTTTTGTTACGTTATTCATGAAGTTTTTGGGGCTGTAGGAGGTCATAAAATGACTTTTAATAAAGGTGAAACGAAAGTGTTAGATTTAGTTTACAGTTACAGTTTAGCACACAAACTTTTGGACGGTCCCATGGTATAGTTTTACAGTAGACCAAGTTATCATGAAGTAGGTAATTACGGTATTTGGTTATCGTCAAGTGACGTCTGCAGGCTTTTTGATAAACCTAAGCTTAGATATGAATTATGTCATCATATTCTGCCAGCGGTTTCACCCGCGTCTCGTGGGAATTACTCGACGCACCCGAATAAAAAGTAGCCTATAGCCTTCCTAGATAAATGGGCTATCTAACACTGTAAGAATTTTTCAAATCGAACAAACAAACTCTTCAGCTTTATAATATTAGTATAGATTATTGGCATGCTCGTTTATTTTTACGCTGTTAAATAGGCTAGCTTTCCGATAGCAATTATAAAATAGAAGATCCGAAGGATAGGATAATATCATAGAAATGTAGATTACGGATTCATTATTTACTGACTTCGTTATTCAAAAGGTTGAGCTGCGAGTAAATTTTGTGTCGGAAATAAACCTCAATAAATTATACATTTTCAAGAGCCTAGTATGAAAGGATGGATTAAATTTTATTTTATTGGTATTAAACTCCGTTAAGGAGTTGTTAATTTCTATGATCCTGTTTAAAGAGAGATGATCGTATAATTAAATTACGCACCTCTCGTATTTTACTTGAACTTTAAAGGGATTATGTTAAGTATTTGTAATTAAGGGTTTATAACATCTGAGGATTGCGTTTACACATTTATTGCTCCACTTAATTTGAGAGCATGTTCTTACGTTAAATTGTGAAATACAACTCCTTTACTTATAATGTTTATTTATTTACTAATAAGCTGCTACCCGCTGATCCACCCTATTTCCCGCACCTGGATAAAAAGCCTATCTCCTTTGCACGGAAGACACCAAGATGATGATTTCACAGAATATCTGTGTGCTAAGTTTCATTTAAATGGGTTCTGTATTTTACAGTACAGACGACATCAGGTCATCTAATCTGTCAAATTATAACAATCGAATATTAACCTTCTGCTGTTGTCACACGGTAGAAAATCTATTACAATTTGACAGATTGTGATAACTTGATTTACTGTTGTCTGTACCTTGGCATTTATATTAGTACCTAATAAAGATCTCTTGAATATACGGCTATAGGCTTTAGTATAGTAGGGCTTAATACTAAGAGAATTACTAGATTTAGTACCTCTAAAACGGCCTGTTAGATAGCTATATTGTTAGTATGCGTGTCAGGTGCTAGTGTCGTAATTATAAGGTGCACACAGGTGACACATAGCATCTAGTCTATTCTTATGTACAGACGACAGCACATCAAGTTACCACAATCTGTCAAATTTCTTCGATAGATTTTCAACCTTATCACAATAGTGGAAGGTAGATATTCGGTTGGTAAAATTTGACAGATTCGTATACGTTGACCTGCTGTCGTCTGTACCTATGACGTAACAGTGGTTGCGTGCGAAAACTAAATATAAAATAATCGTAGGAAAGGGAAGGGTCTTAGCTTTTTATAGAAGCAGGTGCATTATAGGTATAGGTTCTGTGAAAAAAATATGATGAAGTTAAGAAAATATTTGTGATAGGATTTGTTTGATTTGAGATTTCAGAAAAATTTTGACCTCGATGTGAAGTTAATGTTGGCTACTTGGTCTTAAAAGAAGTCAATGTTTTTTTCATGATAACAATGATTAAAAAAATTGCTTAAAACCAAAAGAATTTAGAAATTAGGAGATTTTGACCCCTGCGGGTCAAAATCAAGATCTGTTGATTGGATTTTAATGAATCGAACCTCATAAGCAATGGAATCATCAATGGAACTCTACCTGCGATGATTTTACTATATCTACAAGTAATTACCGGTAACAACTATTTAAAACTTAATAACTTTTAGTTGCATGTAATACTACTACGCGTAATACTTAGGTTGCGTTTAATCGCTCAATTTTATCAACCTTCATTCCTTTCAAGTACATGCGTTTCGTTGCATAATGCTAAAGGCTATTAGTGTAGGTCGGGAGGGGAATGCATAGATCTATCTATCTTCTTATACTATTGCAGTTTTAGTGTGGTTCCCGCGCGGTAAAGTCTATGACGATTCGTGAATCGGAACGTGTGCACGCCACTTTCAATCATTGCTCCTGTGAACTACATTTACCGTATATGTGTTAGTAAAAAATATATTCGGAATTCGAATGTATAGATGAAGTTGCAACACTGCGTGTCATGTTTTTTTTTCTTATAGACCTAATGGCTAATGTGTGTGTAAAACTCTTTAGTTGATTTTTAGTTTTCTTAATTTATTTTAGTACTTGTGTAATGTCCTATGTTTTTTCTATCTTTGTGGGCATTCATCCTAATAATGGGGTATTATTTGGAAAATATGTTAAGACCCTTTTGTTATAAATATTTTCACTTAGTTATTTGGGTCCAATTTTTATGCTCACTTTGAGCTTCATGATATACCGAGTTCGATTCTCGGTAAATAAAACAAGGAAGTCCTTTATCATTTTAGGTCAAAACAATTTCACGATTCAAAGGTATTCCCTGATTTTTAAGAGACATAACGTAAATCAATTTAGATACACATTACGCCATTTCCACCTGCTACATTTATAAACACGCAGCGTCGTGGCACTCGAAATTTCGCAAAATGTATTGCTCAAGCATAATGATTGTTCAAAATCCAAGGCAATTTTAGGTAACTCATAAGATTGCAACAAACGTTGCCAACCAGACGTAAAATATACATTTCATTGGCGTTTATTCAGAATGTAAACATTATTCATTGATTCCATATCAATATATTCCCATTTTTCGTGTAGAAGTACTCTAATAGTACCAACCTGATTTAGACGCTTACCAAAATTGCAAACATTTTACGAAATAATCAAAACTAGTTACTGCGGTTGTCATTAAATTATTATGAGCAATAATTAGTAATGTGCCTGCACTGCATTGATTATTATTATGTTACGAAATAATAAACCCTAACTAGGTGGCGCTCCGTTGGACACGGTCAGTTATACGCAGTAATCCAGTAAGGTCGTCGTGTTATACAATGCTGAATTAAATCGTGATACTTAATTGAACTCTAAAACCTTCTTTATTGAACCTTCGCAGTGTGTGAAATTGATTTTAAAAATCGAAGTCGCAATTTGAATTAAGAATTTGCAGTGTCATAGACAAAAATGCAGTTGTTAAAAGTGTGTTATATCTGGACTGTGGTCCTGTTGTTATTATTTGATTGTTTAATGGAAGGATCTTCTCAAGAGTCGACGTTTGAATTGCCAGTGCAATTAGTTGGATTCCCGTTTATCATAGTAGCAGTCCGGGTGACTAATTTCGTGAAGAAACTTGCTTACGCCTTGAATCCAGGTAAATGTTTGCTACTTATTTTTAAATGTTAAGATTGTGTCTATTATATTATATTTTTGGATAGAGGTAACCCTGATCTTCTGTCAAAATTATTAGGAAAGTTTTTAATTTCCAAGAAATAACTAACGATATTTTGATCGAAATCTATGTATATTTTTCGATAAGGTATAACGTCTCATCAAGATACAAATGAGCTACATAGATGGATATTTTTTTTGGGTCTAATATTGCAGTCATATCATCCATTTACTCATTAGCACTTTGACAAGAATAATTAGCGTTTGAGACAGGTTCTTATTTGTAATAAGTATGTCAAAATCTTGCAACACGAACATAATTTAATTGAAGTAGAAAGAAAAAAATATAGGTATACAAAAATGTTTTAAAATGGGCAACCTAACACTGAAAGAATTTTTCAACATACCAATAGTAAAAGTTAAGTGACCTAATAATGAAAGGTATTGATTGATAACCCCTAACATTTACATACCACATAGACAGCGTCTTCATTTTTTCCACTTTATTAAATTACAAATCTAAATCTTTATTTTGTAACCGGGTAATAATCATCGTCAGTCTTATTATCGTCCCACTGCTGGGCACAGGCCTCCTCTCACACAGAGAAGGATTGAGTGTTAATCACCACGCTTATTCAATGGGGGTTGGTGATTTCAGACTTTATATAGGTTCAGGTTTCCTCGAGATGTTTTTCTTTACCTTTGTGTCCAGTCATTAGCGTCAAGATATGTATACTTAGAAAGTACATACAAACTAAGAAAATTTGCATTGGTACTTGCTTGACCTGGAATGGAACCCATACACTCATACTTGAGAGATTGGTGCTTTACCCATTAGGTGTCCACGATGGGTATTAATAGTTCCGTCTAATTATAATGCTATAATACGTAGGTATATATAAATAAATATTTCGCAATATTATATTAACGCGATTAGTGTAACGTGAATAAAGATTGATTGACCTACAAAATCATTACATAAACTATACCAAAGAGAACGTGTTTGCGTTCCTTCTCACGTACCGAGAGCTTTTGCAGTGCAATCTCAACCGTAGTACTGGCTAGTTGAGCAGACCCATAGACCGCGAAACGAACGAAGAAACGAACGCTCGAAATTTAAATTTTGAAATTATTTTTATTCTATTGTTTGCGTTTTGGCGCGGATTGGAGTCGCTCTTTTTTATACTTTGACGTGTTTTAAATTAGTTTTTGATAATGAAGTGCAGTGGACTAACGTTGGTATTACTGTTAGCACTGTTTTTAGCTAATATTTGCGATAATGTGCTTACTCAGGAGAGTACTTTTGAGTTACCAGTGCAGTTGGTAGGCTTTCCTTTTATAGTAGCTAGTGTGAGATTAACGAATTTCTTGAAGAGATTTTCTTATTCACTAAGTCCAGGTAAGTGGTATTTTAAGATAAGTACTATCTTCCACCCTCGGTTTCGCCTGCATCCCATGGGACTACATCACATACCTACTTACCTACTTCAAGAATAGAGTATCTTTGCAAGGACTAGTAGTTTCATAGATCAGGGGTCCGATTAAGGGCTGCGGGTTGTTCGAAAGAGTTACCGCGGCCCTGGCAAACCCAAAAGGGCTCCCGAAGGAACACGGTGGGTTTTAGTTAGTAAAAGTCTGACACTCCCTTCCGCTGTCACCCACAGCGGGAGGGGTCATACTGATGATTTCCCATCGATATAAAAAAAGGGGGTCCGATTAAACGAACCAACTCTTGGTATTTATAATAAAAAGATATCACGTGATTTTTTAGTAATTAAGTCATAAATATTTATTCGTATCCAAAAATGCTATTCATTATTTTTACCGGGTAGCATTTTCATTTTATCACGAGTAAAATCATCGAACCTTTAACTTTTAATAAAACAATTACCTTGGGCACAATATCCAATTTGAAAAGCGAGCCTGTGAAATGATTTTCACGGCGATTCTGAAATAAATTCGTTTAATATTTAAAGCGCAGTGAATCACAACAAATGTACGAAACGAAACATTGATTTCACAAAACGAACATATAGAATAACAAATGAATGCGCTATGTTAGATTTCCATTTTTTTCATAAATAAAATATGACTATTGTATGAAGCTTTTCACACGTACAGTCGACAGCAAGTCAGTGTACCCAAATCTGTCAAATTTCTGCGATCGATTTTCAACCTTATCACAATAGTGGAAGGTTAATGTATGTTGGTAAATATTTGAGAGATTTGGGTACACTGACTTGCTGTCGACAGTACACACGTTGACGGGAGGCAGATATATTGCATCCCACTGGTGCAACATGCACCATGATAAATGCGGTCCAGCATTTCAGCTGGACATGCATTCATTTTTTACCACTTCGTTAAAAATGAAGCTGTGCCGTGTTTTCTATTTCGAAAATAGCAAAGAATCTCAGTATGAGAAAAGTCGGTAAGAATAAAATATAATACAGGTTCGTAGTATACAAGAACAACAAGAACAATAGGTTTTTTATATGTCGCTAAAGCGTAACTTTGCCACTATTGTAGACTTTAAAATAAATTAATCTTGCCTAGACACGACATAGAGCAAGGTTTGAAATTAAAAAGTAACGCACACATTGAAATATACTTCAAAGAGTACTGAAAATCTTATTTCCACTTCAATTAATTACTAAGTTTATTTTGGTCTCGTTTTCGCCGGAATAGTGCCAAAGCTGTCAAGTTAAGCTGCTTAGATAATTCTTTCTCTTTGACTTTTTGGAATCCTCCATTTTCGAGTTGGCGTCAAACGAAAAACCTTCAGATTTACCTACCTCAAAAGATTTCAAAGCCGAATTTGTGAGCTTGTAGCTTTTGCTATTTTCTTTTTTTGATAACAGTTGTTTTGGGTTAACTTGGTATTGATTTATAGAATGTATGCCATGCTCTGGTTAAATAATATAGCTACAACAACTTTAATTGTGCCTTAAATTAAATTTTGCGTAAAATAAAAATAATATTTCAACCTTGTTGTCACTCAGTCCTGTAACAAAACCTTCAGAATCACCAATGTTAATTTATTAGTCTCGCTCACTGTTGGACATACTCTTATCGTCAACAGTCTTGTCTTTCATTTGTTTTTAGACGCACGTGATAAAAAACACTTCTTGCACATATAATACCAATATGTTTAATTATTTATGCCTATTCCAATAAACCAAACTCTTTGATTACCGATTGCTCAACACCTGCAATTCGCATCCAACAAGTTTACGAGTACTCTGCATCCAACTGCATAATGCATAGATTATACATTTATGTTTGTCGGTAAATCACCGCGGTTTGCACGTTAGTCTGTCACATTAATAACTACCCTGAAACTCGACGAGTCTTGCTACTGTTTGTATTACCGATCAAACGAACCACTTGGCTGTATTACGTGAAAATGTCGAATTACGCCGGCTGAACTGGATTGCAAATCGTTGTTGACAGTGATATGTGGTGTAAATAAATGGGTTAAACTGGTCTTGTTCTAGAAGTATTTAATATTATTGTAATATGCATTTTTGTATGAAATACTAGCTTCTGCCAGCGACTTCGATCGCGGATCATGTCACTTATACCAGCGACAACCGGTCGTCATAATCAAAGATCTTCCCCTTCACTGCTCTGCTCCTATTGTTTGTAGCGTGATGAAAAGTATACTATAACCATCTCAGGAGTATGAATAATATTTGTACCAAGTTTCGTTAAAATCCGTCCAGTAGTTTTTGTTTCTATAACGGTTATATAGACAGACAGACAGACGGACGGACAGACAGACAGACAAAAATTCTACTGATTACATTTTTGGCATCAGTATCGATCCCTAATCACCCCCTGATAGTTATTTTGGAAATATATTTCATGTACAGAATTGACCTCGCTACAGATTTATTATAAGTATAGATAGAAGATATAGATAGAAGATTTCGTCACAATCTTAAGGTATCCAAAAGAATATTTATGTCTTAATTTGTAGGCTTTTGTACCTAAAAGGGGCCCCTATACTAAGACTTCACTATCTGTCTGTCTGTCCGTCAGTCACCAGGAGACACAGCTCAAGAAGAGTGATGGCTAGTAGCTAGACAGCTGAAATTTGACAGATAATGCATTATTGTTGCCACTATAACAATAATATAGGTACTAAAAAATAATATTTTCAGTATTTAACCTTTCGTACGCGAGTTCGATTCGCATATGGCCGGTTTTTTTAAGTTGTAATTTAGGAACTCAATAAAACTTTTTTAAAAGTAAAACTTTAGAATATAAATGCTAGTAATTATAATATATGATTTAAATGTTTATTAATATTTAAATTTAATACCAACATTTCTTTTCTTTCTTCGAAAAATAGTGTAAATGATAAAAAACTTTTGCACTGAACTTAAAGAACGTTGGAAAAGAAGACTGAAAGAACTTGAAGAACGAGTAATTAGGGCGAAGACAGTGGCAATTAACTAGCTAATGGTCATTAGATGATAAGAAATGGCTCAGATTACTTACTTCTGATACTTTGTCTCGGTAAATGAATAGATTTTTGGGACATGTGTCACAAATAGTAGGTCTTTGTTCCCTAATGAAATAGAAGTCAGATTCTTTAGATAAAACTTGCCGCATTATGTTGCATGGGTATATTATGGAATATATGAATTAATTAATTGGATATTTTTTATTTATGTCAATGCTAATAAACCAGATGCGGTTTTCAAACATACTTTCAAATTGGTTTTAAGGTAACTAATATATTTTTAACCAATCGGATACAGGTTTCTACCGACCTCCTAGAAGACCAATTTAAATTACTCATTTTATTTTGCAAAAAAAAACAAATCAACATGTTCTGTTTTCTAACAATATCGTTAATACATTAAAACTCCATTTGTCATTTTACATAACTCCATTCCAATTTCCTGGCGGTGACGGAGCGAAATGTATCCTCCTTAAGATTTTATCATTCTCTATGATTGGATTACATCGAGATTTTTATCGTTTCGATATTATTGTATAATAATAATACTTATTTATGCTGTTACTATATTAATTTCTTTGTGTAATCGTAATATTTTTTTGTGTGATTGCTTGTATTTTATTGTCCTATAGGCTCCGTAACTTTTATCCAATGTTAAAGAAATATTTTCACTTCCAAACACACATCTGGTTAGACTGGAAGCCGACTCCAATATAGTTGGGAAAAGGTTAGGCAGATGATGATGGGGAATAATTCTTACGGAACGCAGGGAAACAGTTATATGACTAACTATCCGTTTTCCCGCGGTTTCACTCGCGTCCCGTGGGAAATACTGCCCTTACCCGGATAAAATGCAATAAATGATTGAGTATTGAGTAAAATATAGCCTGTGTTACTCGGGGATATT
Source organism: Heliothis virescens (assembly GCA_002382865.2). NCBI lineage: Eukaryota > Metazoa > Arthropoda > Insecta > Lepidoptera > Noctuidae > Heliothis > Heliothis virescens. The sequence continues at coordinate 7,408,195 of NWSH02000605.1, read as the reverse complement.
GTAACTTCCCAACAGTGAAAGGTTTATTCGAATCGGTTCAGTGGATCTGGACCGTATTCGTTACAAACAAACAAATCTTTCTTCTTTATATATTAAGTACAGATATAGAAAATTGTGGAGGTCAGACAGGCAGTCGTTCCATGTAATACACTGGTTCTCAGCTGCATCCGGTAAGACTGGAAGCCGACCCCAACGTAGTAGGAAAAGGCTAGGCAGATGATGATAGAAATATTGTAAAATTCAGTGGACACATGACTGATGAAGTGTTGGGAGTGATTTTATCGACTGCTGATATACTCATACATGATGTCTGCGTGACATGGTCCACGTATTCAGTTAATACAGCATGTTGTAATGCCCTACGTGTCTGCTGTTCCGATGAATACCGATCTCGCAACTTTGACGCCATCGATTTGTGCGTCCAATGTCCATAGAGCTGTATCCTAAAGTTTATTCATATATGTTTTTGATGTTTAAGAAGATTTGAGGACTTATTTTTCAGGAAATCGTATTCGGTAATTTTTTTTTGGGTTCGATTTATCTGCAATAAAGATTCCAATGCAATATCGATTCAAATACAATTTGTTGGGTTTTACTTGTATGTTATCGATTTTGGACACCTTATTATAAGTGTATTTGTAGTTGAGAGTATTTTTTTTATAAAGCAAAAATCCAAGTGTTATGCTTAGGAAATAATCTAAAATTTTCAGCGCCAGTCTCAAGCTCCAGATAAGGTTCTAGATAGCTATCTGGTAGATCCTGTCATATAAATGTTTTTATATCTAGAGCCTTATAACCTGTGAAAGTGGCTAATACTGTCACATTTTTTTTCACGTACGTCAAGATGATCCTGTTCTTGAGAATTAATATTATATTTAACCTGTTTCAGGGACTTACCGTTCCCGCAACCGTCGTGAGCTGACATTTAGAGACCCAGAGACATTCGATGCGACGGAGGTTGAGAAATACATCGTGGGCGAGTTCGGCGCTCGCGCATGCATCTTTGAACGCGTCTGCGCACACTACGCGACGAGGGCCCAAGCGCAGCCTCGCCCGCAGTTTGATTGGCCTGATGTTTTCAGGTAGAATGCTTTATGAATAATTAGCCGTTAATTAAAATCTAGGTTCTGGATATATCACCGGTTTTTTATGCAGACAGAAAATTAAACGCACTTAACCAGATAAAATAGAAAGATAAATTATAGAGGATATAAGTAGGTACAATCTTGCATTTTACGTATTAGAATTATGTATTCTACATACAATTAATATTTATTCGGTGATTATAACAGTAGAACTAAGTAGCAGTTAGCACGGTATTTGCTAAGCTGACAATACGACTTTAGTATCATTGACGCTTCGGTATGTTAATGTTTAACAAATCAGGAATAACCTGCCAATCCTGATTGTTCACGTAACGTTATAAATCTGAATCCTGTTTTCAGAATCCAATCCTTGCTCTTGTACTAGTTTTTAAATAAGTACTTACCTATTACATAAGAAGTTTAATAATAAAAAGTTATGTAATAATGTGAACGGTAGCGAAAGACATGAAATGTCCCTTTCGTTAATAATAAGGTTTTACTCCTAAAGAACTTTGGGAAACTTATAAAACTGCCACATACTTTAGAAAAGTTAAAAAGAGGATGACAGAAAGAGTTTGTTTTCAATGAGTTTTTTACCCGACTGGGCTAAAAGAGGCTAACGTGTTTTACAGTCTTAAGTATCAGGTACACATACCTATTTTCAGTTAAGATTCACTTGTTCAAATAAATGGTTGATACATTTTATTTATCCAGTCAAAGTCATCCAGAGAATTCAATTTTTTTTTTTGTAGGTACTAGAATTTGCATACCAGTTGTGCATCTTTATATCATCGAAAGATTATTGTACAAATTATTTCACTTCGAAAACTATTGCATTATTTCCTACATCCATACCAACTCCTACTAAAATCGACTGCTCCCAAAACAAAAGACATTCGGGTCTCGAATCCCAAATCTATAATTCATACATTTAAATTCTCCCCATTATTTTCCAAAGACCTTGACATGTCAAACTATGGGTCGGTTTTCCATGAATATTTCATCACTAGAATTTCAATGCCACGTCCAATTGTACGGAACCGGGTCAGTGGTCTGTAGCGTTTCGTATAAGAATGCAGCTAAGTGTGTCCGTCGCAAGTGGGACATCGATGTAATACTAGTACGCAACTGTGCGGGTCATCGCCGCTCGTAGTCGCCCAGCCATGAGGATTGTAGGAAATTGCGAAATATGCTGCCGAGTTTTTGTTGAATATTTATTTTTTTGAATATTTATGTTGATCATTTTGTAATTTTGACGTTATATATTTTAACTGACAGATTTTTAAATGTTATATTTTGTTTCACTCTTCTAGGTTCCAGTGCACTGTCCCCATTTTAATCGCATGGTGTTAAATATAATAACAACTTCAATTAACATGTATATTATAGTGTACCAAGTTAAGCTACTATTCATAACTATACCTATTTTTTTACGCTAAAATTATTCCATTTTTTTTATATCATCAAAACAACCTGATACTATTAATCAATAAGTTTCCTAACCTAAATAAAGTGAAGGCCAAGCAGACGAGTAGATAATCTTAATGTATGGGAGACTAGAGTCTACTTTACGTTCGACGTCCGAGGTGAGCCGCTATTATGCAACACCGCAAAACACTTTCACTGCTTCAAGTCTTCAAACGAAAATACACCTTATGTGTAAGAAAATAAGGCTTAATAAACCACTATACGAAAATGCTTCCCTACATCTTAGATTGCATTGAAATATCACACTTAGGCTTCTCATCTTGAGTCCATAATGGCACATGTTTTTTGCTCTCGAAGCAATTGTCAGTTTGTGGTGTACTGAGATTGTTATAAGAGATGCAGTTCCGTATTATCTCATCTTTCGAGATTTAATAGCTGTTATTATGATAAATAACTTGCGGTTTCAATTTGTTTATATATGACGAACTTGAGATGGGAAAGCGATCGTCATAAAAGCGAAGTTTATATCTTTTCGTTTATACCATATTTTTTTAACCGATTCTCCAAAAAATTAGGTTCTCAATTTGACTCCAATTCGATTTCAATGTCAGAACAATAATGTTTTGATTTATACCATAGGATCTAATAAGTTATTTCCTTACTTAATCAACAAAGCTCAGAAAGACTATGTTTTTTAATAAAAAACTTTATATATCAAGAAAAAAGTTTTCTTTACAATATTTAGTTACAAAGCTCAGTTCTCGGAAATTCTGTAGTCTTTTGTTGGGTTTCAGGCAAAACGCAGCGTTGCTTAAAAAATAAACTCTTACGTACTTTTGTACGGAGGTAATCACTTAGCTGCAAGGGTTTTTAGCGGTGGAGTGCAAATGTATGTCAGTTTACTCAAGAATTTTTATTATTAGGTATGTTTGTAGGTTTAAATCTGTAGGTTTATAGTGAATAGTTAGGCGGTGATTAAGATCTGCTAAGTATAGGGTGATATTAATTTCTCTATTGGTCTCCCAGATTTCCCTGCAAGATATTTATTATTTTGAGTAAATAATGTTCTTCTTTCTGGTCGTTCCCTCAATGCTGAGGATCGTGACTGTATGTCAATCTTCTCCACTCGGTCCGATTCTGGCCTCCAGTCACCTTGTTGAGTTGGTCCACCCGTCTGGCTGTCGCTCTTCCTCTAGTCTTAAAGTTATATAATATTAGTTATTGCCTAAAAAATCTTCTGCGAATACATTTAATAGTAGAAAATTATTAGTTTAAAACAAAAGTTTTTGTGTTTAGCGTAGTACTTAATTCAAAGAAATATGTATGGACGGGTGAACCAGCGTTTCCACTTTAAGAAAACTATAAAAGAAAAAGGAAAATATAGTTATTTTCAAGAGATAATAAAAAATACTACTTACGGCCATTCCCAATATTCCATCTGTCTATTGATTTGCTTACTAGAGATAGGAATTTGACATAACTTGTATGGGGCTAATGTCGAAATTCTATCTCTAGTAAACTAATCCAGAGATAGATAGGTTATTGGGAATGGCCATTAGTAAACAATCTACCTTACAAATAGTGTTCTTATTTTCTTCTTTTTCTTATTTCCAGCCAATACAAACGCTCACCAGACCAGGCCAAAGAGTTCTACTTACTCAGCGTGTTCCTGGGTGACATCGTGGGTTCCCCTCAACTATGTCACCAGCTCGGCAAGAGGCGGAACTGTGACAGTCTACAGTATGGCATAGCGTAATTTTAGTTACCTATTACTTGAGCTCCGAAGAAATATGAGGTAAGCTTGTATTGGTAGGCAAACGAACAAAGAACTTACAATGTACTTTTTCGTAGCATTTTAAAATTATTTCTGTATAAAAGTATTTAAATGTAAACAGACAGAGCATTATTTTGTGGTCCTCTTCAAAATAATTTAATAGATAATAGCAGAATGAGGATTCGCTGGATGGGTTTAAATGTAGCCTAGGGGAAAAGGCAGAAAAAGAGATAGGTATTTTAGTTCTTGTAGGTTATACTCAATGCAGATATGACAATTTATTTCAAAGTAAGAATAGACTTTTGGGATTCAAACTGAAAATTTTCCTTACATGCTATCTCAGATAAAAATGAATTACTGACAGAATGAAATAAATTATCTCAATTGTAATTTTTAATTTTGTCTAAAATTACTTACTTAATTTATTATACCAATCACTTTGAAAAAAATACGTGGTAAAAAAGTGTATTTGGAGCTCTAAAAACTTAACTATAGTTAGCAAATCTATAAATAATATATTGTAAAATAGTTATATAATTATAATTTCTTATCGGGTTATCCCCTATGTCGGGCAAATGTGTAATTTTATTAACAAGTAAAAATGTTTGTAGGATTATTTTGACTACATTTTTTCTTTATTAAGGGCCAGATTCAGAGGACCCAGATTAATTTCTAGATAGCTATCTGACAGATAATGCCATAGAGTAAAAATTTAAAAAAAAATGTATGGCACTCTCAGTCAGATCTAGAATTTTGTTTGTAGACTCTGTAACTGGTCCTAACTCTATTATTTTTTGAATCTATGTAAAATTTTTATATTTAATTATTTTATGTAGATATCCACTTAACTGTGTTCGCATATAGGTACCATTTATGTAGTAAAATACCTTAAATAATATAATTAAGTACTTAATACTTAAGTATTAACGTAGTTAATCAAAGACAAACTAATATTTTAGTTATAGTTAAAATACCACATCAATGTATCGTGATGATAATTAGGTTATTCAAAATAAGGTTTTAAGCTTTTAAAATATTTTTATACTTTTATACAAGTTAAAAAATAATTAGGTAATGGTAGTATTAAGTTAAGCGCGCATTAACAGTTACCTATTTTCTGATGTATGTAGTTTATTTAGATTTTAATTTTATTATTGATTACACAAAACTATCATTTTCATAATAAAAACATTTTTNATTGGTCTCCCAGATTTCCCTGCAAGATATTTATTATTTTGAGTAAATAATGTTCTTCTTTCTGGTCGTTCCCTCAATGCTGAGGATCGTGACTGTATGTCAATCTTCTCCACTCGGTCCGATTCTGGCCTCCAGTCACCTTGTTGAGTTGGTCCACCCGTCTGGCTGTCGCTCTTCCTCTAGTCTTAAAGTTATATAATATTAGTTATTGCCTAAAAAATCTTCTGCGAATACATTTAATAGTAGAAAATTATTAGTTTAAAACAAAAGTTTTTGTGTTTAGCGTAGTACTTAATTCAAAGAAATATGTATGGACGGGTGAACCAGCGTTTCCACTTTAAGAAAACTATAAAAGAAAAAGGAAAATATAGTTATTTTCAAGAGATAATAAAAAATACTACTTACGGCCATTCCCAATATTCCATCTGTCTATTGATTTGCTTACTAGAGATAGGAATTTGACATAACTTGTATGGGGCTAATGTCGAAATTCTATCTCTAGTAAACTAATCCAGAGATAGATAGGTTATTGGGAATGGCCATTAGTAAACAATCTACCTTACAAATAGTGTTCTTATTTTCTTCTTTTTCTTATTTCCAGCCAATACAAACGCTCACCAGACCAGGCCAAAGAGTTCTACTTACTCAGCGTGTTCCTGGGTGACATCGTGGGTTCCCCTCAACTATGTCACCAGCTCGGCAAGAGGCGGAACTGTGACAGTCTACAGTATGGCATAGCGTAATTTTAGTTACCTATTACTTGAGCTCCGAAGAAATATGAGGTAAGCTTGTATTGGTAGGCAAACGAACAAAGAACTTACAATGTACTTTTTCGTAGCATTTTAAAATTATTTCTGTATAAAAGTATTTAAATGTAAACAGACAGAGCATTATTTTGTGGTCCTCTTCAAAATAATTTAATAGATAATAGCAGAATGAGGATTCGCTGGATGGGTTTAAATGTAGCCTAGGGGAAAAGGCAGAAAAAGAGATAGGTATTTTAGTTCTTGTAGGTTATACTCAATGCAGATATGACAATTTATTTCAAAGTAAGAATAGACTTTTGGGATTCAAACTGAAAATTTTCCTTACATGCTATCTCAGATAAAAATGAATTACTGACAGAATGAAATAAATTATCTCAATTGTAATTTTTAATTTTGTCTAAAATTACTTACTTAATTTATTATACCAATCACTTTGAAAAAAATACGTGGTAAAAAAGTGTATTTGGAGCTCTAAAAACTTAACTATAGTTAGCAAATCTATAAATAATATATTGTAAAATAGTTATATAATTATAATTTCTTATCGGGTTATCCCCTATGTCGGGCAAATGTGTAATTTTATTAACAAGTAAAAATGTTTGTAGGATTATTTTGACTACATTTTTTCTTTATTAAGGGCCAGATTCAGAGGACCCAGATTAATTTCTAGATAGCTATCTGACAGATAATGCCATAGAGTAAAAATTTAAAAAAAAATGTATGGCACTCTCAGTCAGATCTAGAATTTTGTTTGTAGACTCTGTAACTGGTCCTAACTCTATTATTTTTTGAATCTATGTAAAATTTTTATATTTAATTATTTTATGTAGATATCCACTTAACTGTGTTCGCATATAGGTACCATTTATGTAGTAAAATACCTTAAATAATATAATTAAGTACTTAATACTTAAGTATTAACGTAGTTAATCAAAGACAAACTAATATTTTAGTTATAGTTAAAATACCACATCAATGTATCGTGATGATAATTAGGTTATTCAAAATAAGGTTTTAAGCTTTTAAAATATTTTTATACTTTTATACAAGTTAAAAAATAATTAGGTAATGGTAGTATTAAGTTAAGCGCGCATTAACAGTTACCTATTTTCTGATGTATGTAGTTTATTTAGATTTTAATTTTATTATTGATTACACAAAACTATCATTTTCATAATAAAAACATTTTTTCGCTTTCCAGCAGTGCTAATAATATTTTGCTCATTGATTGGTTTCCTGGCAATAAAAATACAAATCTATTTACGTATATTGTTTCTGGATTTTTTATATCCAAGTATTTCGTAATTAAATCAATTAATTTGATGTATAGTTTTACTATTCTTGTATCCAACGATATTTAGAAATTGTCATTTAATTTTCAAAAACTATTAAGTATTTTCTTTCATCTGCGAAAGTAATCTTTTTAATATTTTGACATTTTTATCACTTTTCCTACCTTTTTTAAAGTATTTAATTAACCTTTTTGATTACTGTTGGTTTTTCTGTAACTAAGTTTACGTAATGTTATTGATTGTTGAAATATTGAAACAGTATACCATTGTATAGTATAAATTAATATAATATTAGCAATAAGATTTCAAAACCGTGAATTCTTCCAATTAGTTGCCACAGGATAATGTGCAATGTTTTTTTCCTTTAATTTTTTTTCTGCAAAACTTTTGAGTAGAAGATTTTAATTATTTTTGTAATGTGAGAATGACGAAATGTTATTTATCTATAAGATATTAATTCTAATATTTTTTATCGTGAAGTTTAGATAATATGTATTTATAGTTTGGGTTTGTACAGTATTTCTAAGAAAGTAGAGCTAGTCAAATAAATAACAAAGTGAATTTGTTTACTTTTATTTATCTTCACAATATCAAACCCTTTCATGAGTCGTAAGTTTCTTTAGCTATTTGTTATTTACGTTCAATCCTATTAGATTCTGTAGCACCCATCTGGAAGTGTTGACCTACGACCTACTATCCCTATTTTCTTATCATTAGATTTATACATAGAGATAAGGAATTTTCAACAAACAAAAAACAAAAGACCTACAGAAGCCAGTCCAATTTGAAAAATATATATAAAATAAGGCGTATTATTTAAATATCTAATTATACACTCTTTCTCTTATACGTTCTTTCGCTTACTTAAAATATTATTTAAAAAAAAAGATCTTAACCTCCATTCCAGGATTCCAGTCAAAACATCAAAGGACACAGGTTCGTCAAAAGAGGTTTAACCATAGGTACTCCAACTGCACTCATCCTTTTTACTTTGACGAGAAAAAAGGTCCAATTGTTTCCAAGTAATCTGGGTTATTGAAGTGAAGCACATGTATTTCGGTATAAAATTCGCAAATGTTCCGGAAAGATCGGTCCATTTCCGCAGACCCAATATGGCCGACCATCCGGTTGAAGCTGCGTTAATCATGCGTTTCGGTTTTGTTTTTAGGTTTCCATGATATCTGTTCAAGAGAAATAATGAATTCAAGCACAATACTTTGTTATAATGAGATTTATGACAACAATTTTATTGTTTTCTAAATGTTGAACTTTGCTGGTAACGATTTTGTAAAAAGGTTTCGATGTTTCTAATGCTTAAACTAAGCCTGAGTAATTACGAGGATTCGGTTTGTTTACCATAATAAATAAACGATAAATACATTGAAAACTTTATGTGGATATAACGAGCGCTGGGAATTTAAGTGGGTCCATTGTGGTGCCCCCTAGCTTGAGTTTAACGAAACCGAACGCGTTTTGAAGAGAAGTAAAAGAGAAAGTAAAACTTTGCGACTATCCTCGCTACAGAGATTGGTTCGTATGACTGTCGCTAGATGTCGCTGTAAGTAGTAAGCTATTTAGTTAAGTGGCTTTCTGGAAGAGGGCGCTTGGATGTCGAGTTTTATTATTCGTCCTTTCTTAGTTAAGACAATTGTTTTAAAGGAGAAGAGCGATTTGGTCTTCCGTCCTCAAGTGATGAGTGTAACATCGATAGGTATACATTGATCGCTCTTCATAAGATAGACAAGACATAGCCAAGGACTTCTTTAATCTCCGACTTAAAGTAGGCTCGAATATATTTTTTCTTCTAATCAAGTTTGACAGATTAGTTTTATGCGAAAGAAACAAACAGTTTAACTTAAGAAAATAATTTTATTATGATCTGAGAATTTGTAACTTTTATTTTCGACCTAGCCCTTACTTCAAACATACAACATATACAAAATCTTTTAGATATAGAATTCATGTATTTTAATGGCCTTTCCTAACAGTAAATCAAATAAAACGATTTAGGTACCTACAACCGATAGGCCGAAAAATCCAATCTGCCCTGGAGACATTTCATAGAATTGCCAATTTTATACAGGGAAGTACGATTTGAGAAAATATTGACAAGCATTTGTTTTGTACGAAATTTGGTGATTTTATAGGATGATTCAATCATCTGAAAATACATAAAACAACGGATAGATTTAAGTGGAGATGTGGTAGGTAAAATGATGATTGCGACATTAAAAGTTCGGTATTATCTATACCTACATACCTATAATAAAACAGTAAAAAAATCGTGTCTGTATGTACATATATTTTTACAAAACAAAATATGTAGGGTTTTCAGAAATGAAATACACTGGACGGATTTTGATGAAAGTTGGCAGACATATAGCTTACATAATCAGAATATTATATGTATAGACTACTTTTTATCCGGGTACGGGAAATAGTTCCCTCGGGAAGCGGGCGAAGCCGCTGGTGGAAGCTACATAATAATAGTTTAATGAATCAGTATTGAGATGAATGGTAGTTGGTACATACATTACAACGATCAGGTATTCGGTCGGTATCTGGACTACTAAAAAGTTCGATTGGAATCGTAATCACCTGTCGGCCAAGCGTCGGGGTAACTATTGCGAACATTACCCTGCAGTGTGCGAGGTCTCTAAAGACCGGGATTGGGGTAATCACCAAAATTGTTATAGAAAACTTATTGCTCAGATCACCAAATACTATGATGACACACAGCTTCTTTCTATCACAGTAAAATTCAAATTAACAGTAACATCTTTCCTGAATTATTTATATTCACGGCCTTCACAAAATAGTTTGACCTGGGTCAAAGCTAATTAAAGCCTATCGTTTAGAAATAATATGTGAAACAAGTGAATTATTTTAAATCTATTATAGTTAATAGTTACATGATGTTACAATATGTATGTTGTAATGTTACTATGTTTACACATCTCACACTACATAATGAGATTTTATGACGCACGTAGACACAGATTTGCATCCTATGACACAAGAAAACCTAAGAGATAGTGATTTAGAAAGACTGTTTTTTTAATACCTCGATTAGAACGGCTAGCGTCTTCCTATTTATCTAAGTTATATTTATTTACCTATGAAAATTTTCCATAGTGGATTGGCGGTCAGAGGCGATTAGATATCATCTTTTTGTAACCATTTTTCGAAATTCTTTCATATATGAAACTAATAATATGTAAAATATGGACTAGGATACATTATTCGTAGGGATAGCTCAAGATTCTGATACATGATATAAACATAAGTTATGAACTATTAGCACATCCCGGGACTCCCACTTTCTGCATCCTGAAAAAGGACGCAAGCTCTAGACCAGTGGCTCTTAACCTTTTCGTCCTGAGGGACCATTTGTCAAAATTTTCGTCATGCCGCGGACCACCTAGTTGGTTTATGGATCTGGTTGGTAAAATTACTGCAGCTGCCTCAAGTCGCAGTCAGGAGTTGACGCGCTCGAGTAAAGTTGTGTTGACAGTTGTAACTTATTTATTGGCAATCGCATAGCTCGTGGACAACTTGAGATGCTTCCAAGGACCACCGGTTAAGAACCACTGCTCTAGACAACCTGTATACCAAATATCATTCAAATCGGTTTAGTAGGTTTGACGTAAAAGCCAGACAGACAGACATAGTTACTGTCGCATTAATAACATTAGTGAGGATCTAATGAGGTTGATGACACAACATTTGACAACATATTGACATTATTATATTTATTATTTGCAAAACCGTAACCAGATCCATAATTGGACAAGTAACACTAGTGTTGAACTTTTGAAAGAAACAAGTTGATTGTCTTGAACTACATAGATAGGGAACATCACACAGGCAGAAGCACATTATGCAATGTATGAAGTTGTTGGGACCTTAAATTAGGCATTGAGTAACGTAAGTCTAGATTTTTTCTACTAGTGTAGTGTGTGTAGTACTACGAGTAGTCTGCAGCATTCTTCGATAAATGATAGGTAAGTACACCTCAAGCTGAAATAATTTTTCAAATCAGTCCAGGATTTCCTGAGACTGAGATTTCCTGAGATTTCGTGTGTTCAAAGAAATTGAGAAACTCTTCTCCTTAAATTTTTTTAGAAGAATAACTTATTACACCTCATTCGTTGAATAAATCTGACTTGGATGGAAGGCTTTAAAAAAATAATATATAAAGGTATATAAAGGTTACATATTACTGCCTGGCAACAACAGAAGTTTGCATTTTTTCATATCAACATAGGAACATCAAGGATGAACTTTCAAATTCGATCTACATTTTATCAGGCAAAAAAATCGGAATTGCAAGATTGCAACCGGAATGTACCATTCGTGTAGTATTTGCCTTTCTCATAGCAAGGTCGGATATCAAACCATTTAACATAGCCTAGAGGTTTACTTAATAGTCCTTTAAACGTTTTAGGTAATATATTTTATGTAATAAAATCTGAAATATTGGTATTTTACTAATCAATCATTTAATAATTCCCTAATAAGATATGGCACACATGGCAATAATAATAACCGATAATGCCGGCCCGCTTATGTGTTTAGCAACCCTAAGTGCATAATAAAGAAGAGACGTAAAAACACCGGTAAGCTCATAAATGTTAAATAATTCAGAACGAGATACTTTGGAATTTTCAAAAAAAACAACCAACATGAATTTTACAAAAAAAAAAAAATTCTTGGAGGTTTATTCAATTATAATAAATACTTATTTACAATTTAAATAAAATATATAAAAAAGTATTAGCAAATTAGTAACGACCTAAAAATTAACTCAACCACTAGCATGCGTCACAAAAATTCATCCCCATCGTTTAAATAAGTTCATTCAATTTATATTATTTTTGTGATATATAAGGTGGGTCCTAATTAGATATGTACGGGATAAGGACGGTAAATATAATTGCTTGCTGATAAGCTAGTTAACTTGGAGCTAATTAGGAACTGTTCTGCCTTATCAAGTGGTTCTAGCTCTCAAGGGGGATACTAATTAGGTTCTGATAGCGAAAGTACGATGTTGCTTAAGTATATAGGTATCCTAATAGGAAATGTTTTGACCAAAATAAAATTACTATCTACAGATTATGTACCTACAAACGGTATATCTTAATTATACTTGTAATATAGAGAACGTGTAAAGTTACTAATAAGGGAAGTTTTCCTCCTTAAATAGACCAAAACTGTGTATCAGATATTATCTGAACTAACTATAGTATCCCATCTCTTACTTCCTAAAATATATGTATTATATTGTATTTATCCTGTATGATTACCTACTCAAACTATAAAAAATGTTATATACAAAAATATAAGGTATGTTTTTCTATACATACAGAACGGTTGAAGAATTCAATATACCATTTAGCAATAATGTATGTAACCGTTGTAAATAAACTTTAGAGCTAAACAAGCTTAGTTTTATTAGTTTTGCTTAATCCGCAACATCAAGTAACCGCTTTAATTAACTAAGTTTATCACTCTTACTTAATGTGTGAAGCGCACATTTATTGGTGGACTATAATTATGTCGAGTATCACCACAGTGCAATTTAAACAGTAGTTTAATTTGGTAATATTCTTGACAAAATGTCTAGCACTTATTGTGAAGTTAAGTATTGTTATATACTTGTTTATGCATTAGGAGGTACCTATACCTAAATAGTATTTAAATTTCCTATTAAATCATAATAATTTAATTAATCTTGAACAATAACAATAACCTTGAATATTACTGAAACGTTATAAGAAATACAAAACTCGTATCTATTCATTAAATATATACTTCTACGGATATTAAGCCAAATCCATCATTTACCTAGAAAAATCTCCGTGCTGCATTTTGACAAATAACAACGTCAGTTTCAAGCCATGCATATGCATAACAAGATTACATTCCCTCTGACGTCAAAACGACTTGCATCAGTGTCGTTTTTGATCACAGTGAATCGGCTTTTCCCTCAGAATTGCTTCACTGTACTTCTTGATACTGTAATATGATTTATTAACGCTATGTCGATGAGCTATGATAGATTAGTTCTCAGCTCAATCCTTCGAAACTGTTATATTCTCACGGTCTATTTGTACAAAGAGTATAAGATCTAGATTAAGTTTGTTCAGTTTATTATCCTTTGTAACACTAATTATAAGCTAATTGGGCTGTTAAATTGTTATTTAATGGAGAATATTTTTGTTGAAGGCTGTGGAAAAGATATGCATTGTAATTTACTGAGATTCATATTTTTTGTTATATTTTATGATTTTTTTTGTTAGTAAGGAATTTTACATATTTTGTAGCAGTTTTATTTACTACTAGCTTCTGCCCGCGACTTCGTACGCGGACCATGTCGCTTATGCCAGCGACAATGGGTCGTCAAAATCAAGGATCTGGAACGTCTGATGTCGAATTTTAGGAGTCCGGGGAAAAAACTGGTTGCGCGAGACCATTCGAGACGTTTCATCTCTCATTTTTGTAAGTCAAACAACTTTTACTTATATGTCACTTTTACTAAAATGACACTTTTACTAAAAGAATCATTCAAATCCGTTCAGTAGTTCTGAACTACTGGACGGATTAGCATGTACAAACAAACAAAACAACACTTCAATAACGAATTACTTCCGTACACTTTCAACCCCTTTTTTTATATCGATGGGAAGTCATCAGTATGACCCCTCCCGCTGTGGGTGACAGCGGAAGGGAGTGTCAGACTTTTACTGACTAAAACCCACCGTGTTCCTTCGGGAGCCCTTTGTGTGCCAGGGCCGCGGTAACTCTTTCGAACAACCCGCAGCCCCGACGGGCTCTGGCCCTAGTGGGCCCCGCAGGGGTTTGCTGACACTCTCTGAGGAGCGCGTGGAACAACGCGCGCCGCCGACACGTTCACCCCTGTTTTACACTCCTAGAGGTAGATTTTGGTAAAATCCGTTCGTAGATAATATTTACACCCTGTGACGGACCTATCTGCTAAATTTCATGTCTCGTACTTCAAAAACATAGGACTTCGATACAAACTATCAACCCCCGTTTTACACCCCTAGGGGCTGATTTTCGTAAAATCCGTTCTTCAATAATTTCTACACCCTATAACGGATCTATCTGCTAAATTTCATGTCTCTTACTTCAAAAATATAGGACTTCGATACAAATTCCCAACCCCCGTTTTACAACCCTAGGGGTAGATTTTCATAAAATCCATTCTTAAATAATTTTTACACCCTATAACGGACCTATCTGCTAAATTTCATGTTTCTTACTTCAAAAATCATTGGACTTCCATACAAACTACCAAACCCCTTTTTTACCCCTTAGGGGTGGAATTTCCAAAAATCGTTTCTTGGTGTATGTTTACACCCTATGAGAAACCCACCTGCCAATTTTCAAGTTAGAAGGTGTTATAGTGTCCGAGATTTCATTGTTAATCAGTAAACTTTCATATTACCGCGGTTTTACTCGCGTCCCGTGGGAACGACTTGCCGTACCCGGATAAAACATAGCCTATGTTACCCGCGGATAGTGTAGCTTCCCAGCAGTGAAAGAATTTTTCTAATCGGTTCAGCCGTTTTTGATTCCATCGCGAACAGACAAACAGACTAACAGACAAACCGACAAACAGACAAAAAAATTAAAAACGATTGTTTTGGCTTCAGTAGCATACAAATAATGCATAAGACTATTTTTTTCGAAAAAATATTCAATGTAAAGACACAGCTCTGTCTACAATTTTATTATATATTATACATATACATATATATAGATATAGACACAGTTTAAATATAGACAGTTGGGAAGCTACCTACTAAAGTTCGTAACGTCACACTCACACATGCACGCGCATAGATGCGACAGCACCGCGACATTTAGGCCCTGTCCGCACAGCGAATATTCACCGCGCGAATTTGCGCGGTTTTTATTCCGCAACCACATTAGGTCCTGTCCGCACAGCGAATTAAATTCCGCGCGATATTTGTCATAGTCATACTACTTCATACCGTACAAAACATTCGCGGAAATAAATCCGCGCCGCGTCGCGTGAAATTTGCATCAAAACACAGAGATTTTTATTTCGCGCGAATTTTATTCCGCCAGTGCGGATACTTCTATTGTATTCAATGTGTTACAGAATTGCGAGAAAAAATTCGCGCGGTTAATATTCGCTGTGCGGACTGGGCCTTATTACTGACAGCACTGGTAAAGGTACATAAATGCTCGTCAATGCGCGTACGTGTGTGAGTGTGACGGTTACAAACGTTAGTAGGTAGCTTCCCAACGGTTCTATATTTAAACTGTGATATAGATGAACTTTTAAGACACCCAACGACACCCAATTATCTAGTAAACACTAGTGATGTTACGACTCGATCTGCCNACTGACAGCACTGGTAAAGGTACATAAATGCTCGTCAATGCGCGTACGTGTGTGAGTGTGACGGTTACAAACGTTAGTAGGTAGCTTCCCAACGGTTCTATATTTAAACTGTGATATAGATGAACTTTTAAGACACCCAACGACACCCAATTATCTAGTAAACACTAGTGATGTTACGACTCGATCTGCCAACCCGGTTCAAACCGAGTTGAGCCGCAAACCGTTC
>NWSH02000605.1:7371964-7391928 GCA_002382865.2 Heliothis virescens | reverse complement strand
TCCGGCAGATTTACCGGCGCGGCAGATCTGCCGGTCCGGCGTAGTGGGAACCCGGCCTTACACTTTTCGCTCACTCACTTGTCCATACAGTACACGCAAAAACGTTAGTAGATTTGTAGATAATGGCTAATTCATACAAAGTACCGAAGGACCACCATGAGAACTATTTGCAGATCAATATCAAGTAATTGTTGTATTAATGGTAACCTGTTCCCACACGATAAGTAAAGGAAACAGCGCAATACTGAAACCTTCGAACTTAGTTAAGAATGGATAAAATCTTTGCTGAATTGACGTGTTAATAAGTGGTTAGCTGAATTTTCTAGATAGATTTGCATTTCAATTTAAGTAAGTGATGAGGTTTATGACGATAGTTAATAATCTAAAATTATATATCCGGAGACAATTGGTTAAATATATCAAACCTTTGGTTTTAATATGATAGCGCAGTGATTTTAAGGTATTCAGAGATTATACACCTCCAAACTTCGCAAATATTTATTCATTAGTGATAATACCTATATCAACAGAAGCAAGAGTCATATTTTACAACAATAAATTAATTGTTTGTATTCCCTGTATGGCAATCTGTGGGTATTTTTAAATCGAGTACTTCATCTCGAATGACGCTCTCGGATAGAAATGGGTGCATTTTAAAGAAATCCGTCTATTTTCAGTTTGTTTAAGTAATGGAGTAGATATTACGAGAACTTTTTATTCACTTCTCTTGTGTTGTGAATGTGTTTAAGCGTTTTAATGTATCGGAGAGACTAAGTAGTTATCAAAATATCTTAAAGGGATGAATGTTAGTGGAAAATCAAATGCGAATGTAAATAAATGTATTGATACATCAATAAATATGTTAAAACTACATCTTGCCCTAACCTTAGTATGAAAAGCATGGACTCACAATCGGTGTGATTTATGTAATTTTTTTATGATTCGAATATTTCATTGAATAACTTAGTTTTTTTAATGAGTACAGCAATGGTTAAAGCATCTATAAAACGAAAGTACACCGTCCTAACGACCTATGTCGTAACCCTTAGAAAACCTGCCGTGAAACCCATAAATTCCAAGTTAACACCTTATTAAGGGTAATCGCGACATGTAAAGTGTCAAACAATAATACTAAAAATGTTATTACGAGTGTAATAGCAGTAATAACACAGGTAATAATGTCATTATTGTCAACGGCAGTACATTAGAAAATTCGCGCGGGAAACGTGGCGGCCATTGCCTACGCTTAGAAAAAGTAGTGAGGCCTACGTACGATGCATTGTTCAGCCTATTCTAAGAAATTCTTACAATGTAAGTACGAATAGGTTTTGCGTTGACAGGGAGATCTGATGTTTAATTGTAGATTTAAAGTTTGTTGACAACATTGTTTAAATCCCGTAGTACCTATTTAGTTACCAAAGCTGGAGAGCTTGTTTGTATGCTTGTTTGAACGCGCTAATATCAGGAACTACGGGTCCGATTTGAAAAATTATTTCAATGTTAGATACCCTATTTATCTAGGAAGGCTATAGGCTATTTCTTATCCAGGTGCACCGAGTAGTTCCCACGGGACGCGGGTAAAACCGCTGGCAGAAGCTAGTAAATAATAATACCTAACTTCGGTCTATAATAAATTTTAATAAAAGATTTCGATATTAGAAGAGGTGTGCGATTTATTTTGAAAAATGTGCTAACATAAGTAAGGACCTTCTAATATGCAATTACTTTACTATCACCTAATTAAAACTTGAAACAGCTTTTGACTTTTAGCCTCCAGTTTCATAACACCAAAGAGTATATATATTTTTTATTGTGAGAACCATAGTTTCAAGGCATTACTTTATCCTCATTCTTAACCTACTGCCTTAACATACACCTTGACAAAAAACTATTAACCTTAATGCATAAAAAATATCTTCACTATAAAAATTAAGAAAAATATCCGTATGTTTATGAAGTTTCCCACGAAAGTTATTGTTAGTATAAATTATAATAATTGGAGCAAACGGTTGCTAAAGATGCACTACGATTGAAAGCAACTAACCTGTCCAATTAAGTTGCATTCTGGGGCGGTTGCGCTAAAATGCAGTCATGAGATACTAAAATGCGAGCTGTTAATGCAATATTTTGAATTAAATTAAAATTATTTAGTGTGAATTAATTTACGAACGCATTCAATGAACTGGCATAGTGATAGTTATTATAACAAAATATAACGACTGTCTTCTTGGTAATATCTTTCTGAGTATATCTTACTAAGCTAAGAATAATTTAAGCACCACAATTGATCAAAAGCTAACTCTCAGAACATCTATATTTATCTATATTTATACTTACTAATATTATAAAGCTGAAGTGTTTTTGTTTGTTTGTTTGAACGGGCTTATCTCAGGAACTACTTTTCCGATAAAAAAAATATTTCATTGTTAGACAGCCCGTTTATAGGAAGACTATAGGCTCCTTTTTATCCGGGTGCGCGGAATAGTTCCCACGGGACGCAGGCGAAACCGCTGGCGGTAGTAACTTTAATAAGGTCTGTTATTAATCACTCATGTTCCGTGCCTATTAGGTACCTGCTCTGTACTATTTTAAGCTTCATATCTTGCCATGAAAATGATAATAAATTAAAGTGCTGAACTCCTAATAAATACAAGAGATGCAACTTAAAATCGATGCAGACAACTAACTAATACACATATGATAAAAATTAAAATACAGCATCAAAAAACTCCTCTTCATCACTGCACACTGGAAGCGTACCCAAGAGGCTGGCAGCATTGCCAAAGTAGAAACCAGCCCTTGGGTCACTGTTGCCAATACAGACAACTGACCTGCATTCCAGATTATTATCGACATTAAAATAAACTATCAGTCTAAGATAAACAGTAGAACTGGTAGAACTACGAGTAGGTATTGCAAGATGCACTGTTTCACAATAGCAAATTACTGATCCCATCTCTTTAATGTCTTCTTATTGCAAAGTTTTAATTGCAAAAATAATGAGCATGTTGGCAAAGCGAAAAACATTTTTGTCTTTGACTTTTACTTAATTGAATGGCTAGCGACATTGTGAAAAAAAAATACAAGAAATAGTTAGGTAGTTGCAAGTTTTTTAGGATTTCTATGTCGGATTTTTGATTTCTTTAACGGTTTTTTTTTTGTAATTGGTGGTATAACAACAACATTTCTAACAACTATATTTTGGTTTAAATGGAGCAGTTTTACAGCGTTAGGCTAGACTTAGGACCAGTTTTAGAGGTTCCAGGTAAAGTTCTACATAGCTATCTTATAGATAATGCCATAGAAATGTTTTTAATTTTGACTACTTTTCTATGGCATTGTCTGTCACATAGCTATCTAGAACTCTTTCTGGGACCTGTGGAACTGGCGGTTAAACTTTTAAAAAAAGTAAATAAAGATAAGATAAAAGATAAAAAGTCGTTTATTCAAAGTAGGCTGAAAATCAGCACTTTTTGAAGGTCAATTTTACAAAAGACAGCCCCCAAAACGCCCGCTCTTCACCACTTCCTATGTGTTTTTGCTGGGAAGAAGAAGTGGTGGAACAAACTCCCCAGCAACACAAATCTGTCTGTATGGTACGAAGAACCGGTTTTATACAAAAAAAAAAAAGTACCTATATGAAAAAAAATTAAATACGTACCACTTTATTAGAAAAATAAGACAAAATTGTTGTATCTCGTTTGAAAAAGCAGTTTATCATTCCAAAATAACGGTAGCGTGACAAAATTATGTAAAATAACGTGCCTACAAGAAATAGTGGCAGATCACCAGCTCATTATTTATCTGTGGGCTTAACGCTCTAATTATCTACAGCAGTTTAGTGTGATGCCTCGTGATAAACAACTTAACATTAGCAATTTCATGTAGGAACTTCCAACTTCCTACTTTTAATTTATCAGTTCGATGGTAAAAGAAACTATGTAATTATGTACAATAAAACAATGTTTAGTTATTAAAGTTATTAATGTACCTACCTAATTATTACTTTTCTTTTAATTTTATTTGAGGTTCAGAGAATACAGAATTTGTTATTTAAACTGATGAAATAAAATTGAACCTAGATTTATTAAAAAAAAATTAAGACTAGTAAAAATAGTGGTCGGAATTTCGACTCAATATACAATGAGAGAGAAAAAACTAAAATGGCAATTAAGTACCTTTAACTGAAAATTGCCACAGTTTCAAAACGTTCACACACTTCCTAACGTATTTCATGAAATTTCTAACATTGTCATCTAACAATTACCACGGACGACCCAGTTTACAAAATTCCCCACAAAAAAAGAAATAAACTTTAACTAAACACACGCACATGGCCTTCGCATGTTGGCACGCATTCTATCATTACACTATTAAGCCATTTTTTTCACTATCAAAGAAAATGTAATGAATTTGCCATCTATTTCTGTGCATGCGTGTTTTGAACTGTCGATCATCGCCATATTTCCTTATGAAAACAATAGAATCAATTTGTCCAGACATCAAACCGCCAAAGGGTTGTAAACAACGTACAATGACATCGTGCCGCAAAATTTCTCCAAACTTCGTGATTTGCGGTGCCATAACAGAACCTACAATTTCAATTTCACTTGTGAATTTGTTGATACCTCATTATAATGTTTTGCGGTAACGACTACCGCTCGAATACGCGCCTTAACGCGGTAACAAATTGGCGGAAAATTGTCGTGCGTATTTTTTTTCGTAGCGCGCAAACTAATAGCCAACAAGAATTTTCATGCTTTGTTTAATGTGCAAATCAGGAAGATATCGGCACTTGCGTGTTATCATTTTCCTATTAAATCAGCGATCTCAAATATCGGCATAAATCGCATGCGGATTTTTTATTTGTTTACATGAAAAATAAGTTTTAGAAATTAAAAAAAACTTACCGAGAAATACGAAAATCTTCATGATGAAGTTTTATACAGCTTGCAACACAGACACAAGTTCAAAAGTAACAGACTTAGTTCGAAGTTCGAATTAATTTGAACAGCGGCGTTCGACGTGGTCCGTCGTCGAGCCGCGTGTGTTGGATGCGCGCACGCAGCGGCAGTGGACGGTCCGTGGCGCCTTCACTTTCTACGTGGTGGGGTAAGGAGGACCGGGAAACCAAGGGTTTGTTGACATTACTGCATACGCACGAACGTAATCGGACGAACTCATTAGTAATTAATGTTACACAATGTCGGTGTTGATTAATGATTTAATCGCTTTATTTATTAAATTAAAATGTAACATTGACCGTTGGTTTCTTTAAAATTTAAACTTTAGTCCTTTTGTAGAAGTACCTATTCTTGACTGAACAACCGAACAGCAATTCTCAAGTCAAAAATGTCTAGACTTCACGATCCCTTATGTTCAATTTTTAATATCAGTGACAGTTTTTGTGTCCATTGTCCATACAGTAGGTAGCCACAGGCCACAGCTGCGCTGGAAGGACTGTAGCTGCAGAAAACCGCAAACGACACAAATGTTATAAACTTTATTGGTAATAATACTTTAGAGCTACTCGGAGCTTCGATTCTATTACTTAGATAGAAATAGGGATAAATTACATGCTCTTTTTTTCAGTCACCGTAGTTTGTTTATTAATTTAAATTACAAAATAATCCTTCTTGGCAGTCGGGTAAAGACAATAAAATATTCTAAGTAGATATAGAAGAAAAAGTTTTTTAACCTCCAAAAAGTAACACAGGTAGGTAAATGCATAATACCTATAATAAGATGACACTGCATTTTTACGCCACTGACACATTTTTGCTGACGATAAAAAAATGCATTTACTTTGGTTTGCAAACATAGTAGTTAAAACAAGATAACACTAGATGTAGCTGAATATTCATCATGTAAATATATTCATTGTATGTTTAAGCGTGTTCATGGTACGTACAGTTAGATAGGCTCGGAGATCGCAAGTCAGATTACAGGCAGACAAGCTGAGTAGCCGCGATCCATTAATTTCACTTGTTTTCTCGAAAAACTGGTAACATTGTGTTTATTTTGCAGGTAAAGGAATTTTCTGTGAGTCATGATGGCTGCTTTAGGAGATAAATGATTTTATAGAAACTTTAATATTTTAGTTAATGATAGGGTTTTTAGTGCTTGAAATACAAATGAAATTGTATGCCTGCCTAAGGACAGGGTAATAATAATAATGGCGTCCTAGCCGATTATCGGCCACGGCGGCTGTTCTCATATAAGAAGATCAGCCAGCTGCGCAGGATATTATAGTGCACAAGCATTTGCGCAGACACAGGTGCACTCCCTATTCCCTCACTCTCATAACCCGATGGGACGGCAATCCGAAACGACCGGTGAGAGATCAGGCGCAGGACCGACATTAACGTGCTCTTTGATGCACGGGTGTATCAATCACCAATTTCCAACTCCGGGCTGCTTTGTGAAAGTTTCTAAAACCCACAATGCGATTTCGGCCTGCCCCGGGAATCGAACCCGAGACCTCGTGCTCAGCAGTCGGCTATGCGACAACTGGACCAACGAGGCAGCCAAGGACTGGGGCTGTTTGAATACCTGTATGTTAGACGAACTGTTTTCCTGCATCCCAGGAAACTTCCTCCCGTAATATAGCCTATGTTACTGTTATGGGATAGTATAGCTCCAACAGTAGTTCCAGAGCCTCTAGGGTATAAACAAACAAAACAATGTTTATTTACTCTTTATTATATTAGTATAGATTATTATTTTAGTAAAGACTAGCTTCTGCCAGCAGCTTCGCCCGTTTCCCGATGGAACTGTTTCCCGTATCCGGATAAAAAGTAGCCGATGTTGTTCCTCAGGATCTATTCTTTCTCTGTACCAAATTTCATCCAAATCGGCTCACTGGTTTAGGCGTGAAAGCGTAACAGACAGACAGACAGACAGAGTTACTTTTGCATTTATAATTTTAGTAGGGAAGTAGGGATTAGACAGACCGTAAAGACTGAGAACGCGCCACGGTATAGCTCACGGGAATAATATAGTCGACAACATATTAGTACAGACGACAGCAGGTCAACGTGTACGAATCTGTCAAATTTTACCAATCAAAAATTAACCTACCTCGATAAGGTTGAAAATCTATTGCAGAAAGACAGATTGTAGTAACTTGATGTGCTGTTGTCTGTACATCAGTGGGCATGCATCAGTTATAGAAACTCGAATTGTTACAGTTTCACTCATTAAATGTACCAGGAACACATAAGATTACATCAGTGTGTCCGTTGATTTGTAACACTCGATTACATCTCCATTCTTTGATTCAACTTACGTGATGTGTTGGAACTAATTGTCGCGTCATTTTAACTGTATATGGTGCAGAACATTTTTCTTCGTTATTCAGTTTTTGAAATAATTGCAGATTACGTTGGTGACCAAATGAACAAAGCATCTTGAACTTTCATACTTGAGTCAATGAAGTTCATCGCAAGTAAAATAATTGAATTTGGATTTTACCTTCGTCGTCACAGCCTAAAACGTCCACTGCTGGACAAAGGCCTCCCCCAAGCTGAGAGGATTTGCCTATACCACCGCACTGGGCGTGCTAGTGAGATTTTTCGTGGCAGCTAAGTATGTAGGTAATAAATTTATTTATTAAAGTGATGAGTTTAGAAAATACACAAAAAGAAGGTCTTCTACTGAGGGAAGTTACCGTCCCCTAAGAACCTAATACATAATTATTATTAAATGTCAAGCATTCTTCTATACTTAATTAAAACGTAACCTTTGACATATTATTAATTCAAACCCAACCCGTAATCATAGTTCACAGGATGCTGACATAAGACTTTACCAACTTGTATTTATAAATACCTCCTCTAAATGCCACTATAAAGCCATGTTTTAATTCAACGCGGGAAGTTAAAACCAACTAATTTTGTGAGTTCCTTCACACTTTGATTACAATCCACCTAGTACAGACGATAGCAGGTTGACCTACCGGAATCTGTCATGACTTATTTTACCAATCGAACATTAACCTTCCACTATTGTGATAAGGTTGAAAATCTATTGCAGATTTTTTTCTGATTGGGTAGGTTAGGTAGGTAGGATAGATGGATAGGTAGATGTCCTGGCGTCTGTATCTATATAAGTCTTTTTTTTATCGATGGAAAATCATCAGTATAACCCCTCCCGCTGTGGGTGACAGCGTGAGGGAGTGTCAGACTTTTACTGACTAAAACCCACCGCGTTCCTTCGGGAGCCCTTTGTGTGGCAGGGCAGTGGTAACTCTTTCGAACAACTCGCAGCCCCGACGCAATCTCGCAGCATCTATATAAGTCTGAGTTTAAGCTTTAAGAAATACATCAAGGCGCTTTGGTATAATCAGAGCCAGATATACGCACTTATATGAACGATTTGTAAACCAATCGTAGCAAAATTAATCAATCTGACAGTTAATATAGCTGTTAATGAAGAGAAAAGTCAATAGGTACTACCAGACACTAACGATCTATCAAATGGTAATTTAGTAGTATAAATATCCACTTAGCTGTATCCTAGTCGATCTATATCTTAATCTTAATCCAGTTATGATAAAATAACTCCTAAAGTCGGATTATAATCTTAAAAATGTGTAGCCTTGAGAGAGAAACAGAAAAAGCTATTATATTTAAATAGCTGACAAAAGCCGAAGAATAGAATATTTCTGCCCCACCTTTTCCTAGCTGTGTTGTGGTCGGCTTCCAGTGTAACTAGATGCAGCTGAGAACCAGTGTTTTACATAGAGCGACTGCCTATCTGACTTCCACAATCCAGTTACCCGGGCATCCCGATACCCCTTTTTTTTTTTTATTTTTTTTTATATCGATGGGAAATCATCAGTATGACCCCTCCCGCTGTGGGTGACAGCGGAAGGGAGTGTCAGACTCTTACTGACTAAAACCCACCGTGTTCCTTCGGGAGCCCTTTGTGTGCCAGGGCCGCGGTAACTCTTTCGAACAACCCGCAGCCCCGACGGGCTCTGGCCCTAGTGGGCCCCGCAGCCCTAGTGGGCCCCGCAGCCCCCCCCTTGCAGATACCCCTTGGTACGATTAATTACCAGACTTTCTGGCTTCTATCTGATGATGACTGATGCAGAAGTTCAAATGAGAGCCGGAAGAATTCGTTATGACAAGAAAGTTACCCATCCACGGACCGACTGCGTCAAGCGTTACTTAACTATATGATCGATCAGTCGGCCTTGACTTAAAAACGAGCTGAAAAATACAATAGCCTATAAAATGTGCGTGCATTTAGGAATTATTTTACATGTATGGACATGTCATCATACATCATCTTCATCTATTTAGCAATATATACAGTAAAAGCTCCTTATTCGCGCTTCCTTCATTCGCGTTTTCAGTATTCGCGGATTGAAAAAATGCGATCTAATTCCTTTATTCGCGGCCTAAGATTTCTTTATTCGCGGATTGAATCAGTACAACGGTACATACATACCTCAATACAAAGCATTCTGTATAATATGTCATCGTGACAACAAGTGAACTAATAAAAAAATAGACCTTATTATTACTACACCTAGATTGTTCTTTTAAAAGCTATCGGCGTTTTTTGTTTGGTTCAGCGGTTCCTTTGAGGTAAGCCGCCTTGCGTGTTGTATTGTTTTAATTTTCCATTCGTTACAAAAATTGTGATCGAGTAACACGTATCTTCCGCTATCATCCGTCACCTAGGAACGTATCCCCTATAACCCCATATAAATTACCATTCCATATTCACGGTTTCTGTATTCGCGGCATATTTACGGAACGTAAACCCCGCGAATGAAGAGCTTTTACTGTAATTAAGCATCAATCAAATTACGCTAAGTAACAGTAATATGGTCATAGCTAAGTTCATTACTGTGGAACTTATTATATTAGACACAGCTGTGATTCCCTGTTCATCAAAACTTGACTGATAGATTGGACACTAGTAATTATCTTAAAACAGAGTAATGACTATCTGGTCGCAATAGGCAATTTATTGATATTTTGAAATATCTATAAATATGTTCGACAGCCTGACCTTCCGCTGTGTTGGAGTCGGTTTCCAGTCTAACCTGATGCACCTGATGCAACACTGGGTTGCACATAGAGCCAGTCTGAACTCCTCAAACCAATCGCCTGGGCAAGATGGTACCTCTTGGTAAGATGAGTAAGGCAAGGTGTAGGTGATCAGAAGGGTGGTCGGACTTTCTGGCTTTTGACTTTCCGTAACGACTACCGTAATTGCTCAAATAACAACCAGGACCAACAAACTTAATTTTGCATTCAATTTAGAAAAGTTTCATTGTTACTTACCTGACTTGGAATCGAACACTACAACACTTGAAAGGTAGGCACTTTAACCACTACACCACAACGCCTGTGAGGAATCTCAGAGCATCGTAGAAACAAAACAATACAGTTAGGTTAAACATTGTCAAGTCACCACCAGATATCGAAAAGTTGCCATGGCAACGTAAGTACGCCTATTCTATTAGAAGGCAATTAGATGTTAGACAGCCCGCCAGCTGTTTACTTGTATCGGATTGCCTTTGTATGATCAAAGATAACTAAGTATATCCGTTTTGTCTTACGGGGGAAAAGGACATTAAATGTTATTAGGCCTTTTTTCACAAAAAATTGGAAGAGGGCAGAAAATAAATTTTGTTTCATTTTTATTAATTGTTTATTTCTGTTTGAGCTGTTTTCCACAGTTTCAAATGCGAAAAAAGGGAATCTACCAAATGGAATATGTGTAGGTTAAACTATTTATCGTATTTAAGGATATGGATGGGTACAGTGCAGAATTAAGAAGAAGGATAACATCTTTTTAATAACATAATCACCACATTCTAGTTTAATCTACAATGTAGATTTCATATAGGCGTAGGTTCAACAGTCTAATGTTTACCTAGCTACCACAAACCTTCCCTAATTCAATACCTATACGGAGTCTCCGTGTCATCTCTCTATAAACACCGTCGCGTATAATTATGCATATTGGATAGATCTTTAGACAAACATCATATATGGTATTCAGCTGCTTCAATTCAAAGGTTGAATTTAATTAATTACTGAGCTCCAATAAGATTAGGTTTAGATTTCCGCCGGTTAAGACTTTACGAACTTAAATTTGCTTAAACTTTTGCAATGATCTTACGTCCTAATTGTTTCTTGCGTTACTACGCATGATCTGAGAGTGAGAGAACTATTTGCCGCACCCGGATAAAAAGAAAACTATGTCCTTTCTCGGGCTCTATCTGTGAACCAAATTTCATTGCAATGGATTCAGTAGTTTCGGTGTGAAATTCGGACAAAAAGACCTAATAGCCTTTTGCATTTAAATTAAGAATTTGCTAGTTTGCATATTGGATTATTCACAGTTAAAGCTATATGACAGAGAAATGAATGAGGGAACAGTATGTATGCAAATTACAAATTATGCGATATCGGTGCCAGAAATACAAGGTGCGGTTGCATCGATCCCAACTGTCGTGTAATATCACTTGCATGCACTGAATTATTTATATTAAGGTAATTAAAGCAATTAGCTAACTAATGAACCCTTGGAGTAATGTAGAGATTTGTTTGGTTATGCTAAAGGAATACATCAAATTGTAACTCTTAGATAACTAATTTACTTATGATAGTAAGTAGAATGCGATAGCGGAATGAAAAATACTTTAAAATATAAACTTAAATTACTAAATTAAAATTATAATATACAAACCAACTTAAATCAAATTAATATTAGGTACCAAAAAACTCATCCGCATCGCTGTCAGCGGGAATCGTGTCCAAAAGGCTGGCCGCGGTGTGTCGGTGCGGCTGCTGCAGCTGCTGAAAACCTCAAACGGCGCAAATATGTAAACCTAACCGGTAGTTGCATGTTTGAGCTGTTTGGGGTCGAAACATTGAGACCATGGGGCCCAAGTGCCCACAGACTTTTCCGAGATATTTGCAAGCGTTTAGTGGAGTCTACTCGTGACCAAAGGGCTGGCCTATACTTCGGTCAAAGAATTAAAATATATAAATAATTTTTCAAAAAACTGTAAGTGTAACCATGTCTAAAGCCCAATGTCAACGACAACATTAACGTCAGTTTTCTTAAAGCAACTTTTTTGCTATTAATTTTCAAAGTAAACCAATGTTTTGTCGTTCAAAATAGGCTGTGAACTAGAAACAATTTTGTTCGGTAAATCAAATAAAAGTATCCTATTAATTTAATAATTGACCATATAAAGATGATTATGAAGGAATATTTTTATCATCAGTGAAGTGCCGATTAACGCCGTTTATTGCTCTTTAAAGCAGTACTTCTTATAACGGTAAAACTGAATTTGCATGTTCATGAAACATGTTTTCTTTCATAGCTGATTTCATTGTAAATTCCATGCATTTTGCATGGTCTCGTGAAAATATCCATTCCTTTACACTATCCTTACCTGCTTGTTTTGAATACAAAAATGTGTTTTACTTTAAAGCTTCAAAAGCTTACCCGATTTAAATTTGGCAAACAGATGGGTACCTCCTCGCGAGACACAGATAGTCTTTTTTTTTAACCGGGTGCGAAATGTACGTTCTCATTTATCTCAAGACGCGCAGGGGTCGCAGCACGTGGTTTGTACATCTACTATTTTTCCAATTCCACACTAATAAGTAAGTTGTTTTATATCAAAATACCTATTAATTGCAGTTCAGTAACATAAATGCAAATTAATATGAAAAACTAATTGTACAAATACAGCTTTGTATCCACCTCCGCTTGTAACTAAAGCTTTGATCGATTGAACAGATTGACTGTGTTTTGTTTGAGTTCTCTCGCATTTTAATTAAACTGTAATTGGATTTGTATTGGATTTTAAACAAGCTCGTTTGTGAATCTGACACGTTTGTACCTATATAGTTTATTATTTTAATGTAACTATATCTTTATATGCTTTAAATAGACCATTAGTGTTATCATTACCAGAGTATTATTATCAGTAACAGAGCACATGGGTATCGGGTGGTCCAGGTTACTAGGTTATGGAGTTCAGGTAGGCAGTGGCTCTGTGTAAAATAGTAGAATTCAGCTGCATCTGACTTACATGACAGACTCACCAACTCATAAAATGCAGTCGCTCCGTGTAAAATACTGGAATGCAGCTATATCAGACTTATATGACAGACTCACCAATTCATAAAAAACCGAATCGAATAGTGTAGCTTAACCACAACAACCGGTAAATCAGTTCAGGTAAGAAATATTTATCATTCAAACAATTCTAGACGATTAAGAAATAATATAATAAATCAAATCAACCGCATCCGTTCACAATTTATTTATTTAACGATGACAGAAAGCATCAATTACATACACATTATTCATTTGCAATGACCTAGGTATAGTTGCAATAATATTCTGGCGAATTGCAACGGCTATTAAAATAATTTGAGTGCTATAAATTAGTTTGGTCATCATAATTTATTAGTTACAAAATTGATGAGAAGCGGCTGTTACTTAGTCGTAAATTATCATCATAAACAACACTGCATTTTAAAAGTTGAATGAATATAAACTTATAACATAACAAGATACGGTTTTCGTCAATTTTAACAGATATTTTAGACAACAACCCGGGTCTTACTCGCGATCAAACTATTAAAGGTTTCCCGTGACCACGGTCGGTGCAATTCGNTATTTTAGACAACAACCCGGGTCTTACTCGCGATCAAACTATTAAAGGTACAGACGACAGCAGGTCAACGTATACCAATCTGTCAAATTTTACCAATCAAACATTAACCTACCTCCATTGTGATAAGGTTGAAAATCCATTGCAGAATTTTGACAGATTGTGGTAACTTGATGTGCTGTTGTCTGTACCTATCGTAAAACCTTTAATAGTTTGATCGCGAGTAAGACCCGGGTTGTTGTCTAAAATATGTGTACAAATCGCGAAAGTTTAAAAACATTAATTGTACCTAGTAGTAACCTTCTCTAAACATTTAGGTTAATCAGTCCAAGTACAGATTTTTAATTGCGTGTTTTGACAACAATTAGTTAACTCTAAACTTGACAGTCAACATTTTAAATACTGAATTATTTACTTTATAAAACAAAATATGCTATATGCGTCAATCAAATCCATGTTATTCAATACTAAACACCATCAACACGTATTCATTAATGTCACTTCACCATTTCTCGAGTCTGACATCAATACTCCAACTACCAGGAAAGCATAAACATATTGCAAGTTCGCAGTGTCTCGTTAGCAAGAACTGATTGCAATTGATCAGCATGTTAAGCGAAACGTATGGACCAATTATGGGCAAATTACTGACGTGTCGAACATTTCACGACCACAGACTGACTCATTATGTATCGACCGATGTTGTTATAAATGATTTATGGTAATAATGTAGCATTCAACGTTGTTAAAATGGCCACAAGTGCTACTTATTTTTATTGTAAACTAGCTTCTGCCAGTGGTTTCGCCCGCTTCCCGTGGGAACTACTCGGCGCACCGGGATAAAAAGTAGCCTATAGCCTTCGCCTTCCTCGATAAATGGGCTATCTAACACTAATCGGACCAGTAGCTCCTGAGATTAGCGCGTTCAAACAAACAAACTCTTCAACTTTATAATCTATACTAATATTATAAAGCTGAAGAGTTTGTTTGTTTGTTTGTTTGTTTGAACGCGCTAATCTCAGGAACTACTGGTCCGATTTGAAAAATTCTGTATTTCAGTGTTAGATAGCCCATTTATCGAGGAAGGTTATAGGCTACTTTTTATCCGGGTGCGCGCAGTAGTTCCCACGGGAGAGCGGGTGAAACCGCTGGCGGAAGCTAGTCTATCTATAATATAAAAATGAATCGCTAAATGTGTTGGTAAGCGCATAACTCAAGAACGGCTGGACCGATCGGGCTTATTTTGGTCTTAAAATGTTTGTACAGATCGAAAGAAGGTTTTAACGATGAGAAAATATGATTATAAAAAAAAATCGGGATCCGCGTACGAAGTTGCGGGCAGAAGCTAGTATTAGTATAGATTTACGAGTGTATGATAATAATGTAACATTCATGATTGTTAAAATGGCCGTAAGTGCTACTTAGTTTCATTGTACATTTGTGTCTTTTTAGTAAGTACACTAGAATGATCTCATAATATTCATGCGGGTTTATTTTTTATATTATATTTATCTACTTACTAGCTTACGTTTAGTTAGAAGTTACTGATGTTATATTTATTATTCCAGGCTAAGCACGGGTTAAGCACAAGGATTACCCTTCTCAAATGTAGGTAAACTTAATGAGATACCTATTTAGAAAATGTGTTACAAACCTTCAGCGTGAGAAAAAACCGGCCAAGTGCGAGTCGGACTCGCGCACGAAGGGTTCCGTACCATTTTCTATGAAAACTGCTACTGCAACTAGCCAAAATACAAACATTTTTCGGCAACAAAAAATAACTTTGTTTTTCATACAAATATATGAATAACAAAGTTATAATTTGCGGTTTCCAAAAAATTGCTATATCTCAAAGACTGCTGTCTGTACCACGTTCAAAATAATTTTCCTCGAAAGTTTATGTAGTGTTCTACCTTTGAGATTTTTTTCATATTTTCTAAACTTGCGGTTCAAAAGTTAGAGGGGGGGGACGTCTATTTTACGGCTTTTGTAGCAATTATTTCCGAAAGTATTAACATAATCAAAAAATGATTTCAGTAAACCCCTATTCATTTTAAAATACCTATCCAACGATATATCACACGTTAGGGTTGAAATGAAAAAAAATCACGCCCCACTTTACGTGTAGGGGAGGCACCANTCAAAGACTGCTGTCTGTACCACGTTCAAAATAATTTTCCTCGAAAGTTTATGTAGTGTTCTACCTTTGAGATTTTTTTCATATTTTCTAAACTTGCGGTTCAAAAGTTAGAGGGGGGGGACGTCTATTTTACGGCTTTTGTAGCAATTATTTCCGAAAGTATTAACATAATCAAAAAATGATTTCAGTAAACCCCTATTCATTTTAAAATACCTATCCAACGATATATCACACGTTAGGGTTGAAATGAAAAAAAAATACGCCCCACTTTACGTGTAGGGGAGGCACCATAATAAAACAATTTTTTCCACTTTTTATTTTTGCACTTTGTCGGCGTGGTTGATTTACATATTGGTACCAAATTTCAGCTTTCTAGCGCTAACAGTCTCTGAGATTATCCGCGGACGGACAGACGGACGGACAGACAGACATGGCGAAACTATAAGGGTTCCTAGTTTACTACGGAACCCTAAAAATAGATCTAAAAACAATTATAAGTACTAATATTTCCATCCTTTAAACTAACTTTCAATTCAAACTGCAACTATACCAACATATACTCTATGAATATGCGAAAGACAAGCTCGGCTATAGTTACACAGTGGGCTATAGTTAGCAGAAACAAGCCATTGAGCAACCGTTATTGTTGTCAACGTTCAATGTATCATGTGCAGATTGCTGTCCTGTGGTTTGGCAGACGACGTCCATTGCCGGGAGGTAAGGGCTTGTACACAAAACTGCGAATTAGTGCGGTGCGAATTCGCAACGCAGAAAACTGCTATGCAAATTTTTGCGAAGCGATTTTGTGCGGTACAGATTTTAGACCCACCCATGATTCGGATGACCATTCTTTAGACAACTATCTATCATTATATATTTTTTCTCGAAATCTCGGAAACCACTGAACTTTGCCCAGAGGTAAGAGTAGCTTAATTTGTTGCTCTTGGGCCCTTCTATTACCTCCTTCCGGATATACGTCGAGTTACAAGTAACTCTGTATAAGTTAACAATTTTTTATGAGATACGTAAACTCGGTTATCTATACATATAATAAAATTGTCCTTTATAAACATGAATACTTAAAACTATATACATAGAAACAGGCACATGACATAATGAAGTACACATTTACACAAACAAGACCTGAATAAAATGCCTACTAGAATTACATCAATAACAATCCCGAACACTCGTCAGTTTGCCACAGACTTCCAATTTAAATGATACGAATACGCAAAATTTTAACAGTACCTAAACATAAACAAAATTATATCCAGTGTAACTAACAATTATTGAAATATTTGCCACAATAACTGCGTTGGATATTCTAATTGCTGCAGACGTTTATTTTACATTAACATCGTAAACATAACTGCTCATTTCTCAAACGATTTCAACCGAAATTTTCTTCGCTCCGATTAATTAGAGGTGCTCTGCTAGTAGGGTTACCATGTCTGTTTATGAAATATCGGGACAGAATTTAAATAAAAACTTGATACTAGGAATTGACGAAATTATGAAAATATTTATTATAAATTAAAAAAATAATGTATGTATGCCACTCAATATTATTTGCGAGATGATGTTAGATGCAGTAGAAGACTAAGACGTGGAATTTTAGACTAGCAAAACCCAAATAAAATTGGGATTAGGGCATATGGATCTTAATGATGTATGTACTCCTGTTATAATAAATATGCTTTTTCATTTTGTTACGTTGATGAGAGTGCAAAAATAATAGTTTTCAATTTCAACACACAAGAGTGTAGAATTTTGCAAATTGACTTTCACTTCATCGCGATCAGGACAGTAAGATGAATGTTTCAGAAAACAGGAAAGTCCCGCCAAAAACAGGACACCTGGTAGCACTACCAATGACGTAGCTAAATGTTCACTAATTAATACAATGAATTACGTTCAGATATTGATTAGAGATACTCAGTAAGACCACGAAATATTTCCACTTTACGTTCTTTTTTCAACTTTTTCTATAGGTCTTAACTTAGGACCTAAGTCTACAAATTGGAACTCATCTATTGGTACTTGTCTATTTTTTACTTAGCGTGAACGAAAACTGTTCTTGCTTAGATGTAACTTAACTTCAAGAAAAATAAAATTATATCTGAGTTACGTGATTTATTCATACTCAAACTTATCTTCTCTCTGGAGTACTAAATTTTAGGCTTAAGTTAAGGCGATAATTTATTCTCAGAGCTTTTGCTTAAAATAATGTAACAAGTTTTATGAATAAATTTTAAAATTACTTGTGCATGTCTACTTTTCAATATTTTACTTAAAAAATATACCTAGATATTTGAAGCATTTCAAATTGAAAGAAGGCCTATGCCCAGCAGTGAGACAATAAAAAGGCTATTTAACAAAAAAATTAAGCATCTTTCAACCTCTCATCTCTCAAATTTAGATTAAATACACAAATAGGTTTTTTTTTCTTGAACAAATCAATCTTCAGTATACATCGATCATTCTTTTAACAACCCCAATTTCTGCTGCAGAAATTCAGCCATATTCTCGTAAAAGTTTCCGGGAAAAAAATTCGTCCGACGAAATAATTTGGTCCTCCCTGTCTGAGTTGTCAGCTCAGACAAATTAATAAAGTTGAAAAAAAGGTAAAAAAAACTTTTTAAGTTAAACGGTTTTATAGTAAGCAGATAAATGTACTAAAAGCTAAAAAATAAACAAAATAAAACAAATTTTAAACATATGCATTGATTACACTAAAATAAAATCGTGGGGCAGATTTTAACTGACGATTATAAAATATTGCACGTGCCCCACGATTTTATTTTACCTTTTTTATTTTTAAGTTTTTAGTTTTTATTTCTCATTTTATTTAAGCGGCGGCCATCTTGGATTTTGATTTTGTATACTGCACTGTATTCTACTTAAAAAGCCCTTTCATTTGATATCCATAATCCATATTGATGGGATTAAAAAAGTAAGTTGTCCGCCATACTGTAGCGGCGGCCATCTTGGATTTTGATTTTGTGTACTGCACTGTATTATACTTATCAAGCCCTTTCATTTGATATCCATATTGATGGGATTAGAAAAAAACTAAGTTGTCCGCCATCTTGTAGCGGCGGCCATCTTGGATTCACAATAATATTGAATATGGATTATTGTATTGTCACCAGAATCAAAGGCGTATACCAAATTTCAGATCAATCGGTTAACGGGAAGAGGGTTAAATTTCAATTACAAGATTTGACCCAAACAAACAAACACCCTGACCTAAATAAAACCGTTTAAAAAGAATGGACGCGACCCACAGTCCTACTTACGTCACTATACAATAAGAGAAGTTAAAAAAAGAATCACTTGACACTTCGTCACAGCTGAGGTTTGTTAAAAGTTCTCTCTTTCAATTTGTACGACACACTTCATACTTTTGACACAAGGAGTTCGTCACTGATATTCAATTTGTCAAAATTTCATTTAGGCGTTTACAAGCACTTATGAAAGTCAAAAAATATAACTAAAGCTGATGTTGATGATGTTGTTAACTAGTGTCGTTTTTTGTTTGACTATATCTATATATACTAATATCATGAACAGGATTTTTGTTTGTTTCATTTGAAGGCTCCAAAGATAATTAACCAATTTGAAAAAATATTTTACTGTGGAGGATATATACTACAGACAACAGATTTAGCAGGTCACGGTACCCGAATCTTTCAAATAATACCAATCACACATTTACCTACCAATACTGTGATAAGGTTGAAAATCTATTGCAGAAATTTTACAGATTGTGGTAACTTGATGTGCTGTCGTTTGTACTCTATACTATTTCAGGTGGCATATGTTTTATTTTATCCAAATACGAGAGGTAGTTTCCACCGGAAGCGGACTAAACCACGAGAAATAACTAATTTTATAATATCAAGCAAAACAAAAGCCATTGATTAGAATTTTTCGAACGCATGTTCTTATTTCATGAGCTAGATTTCTTAGGACACTTCTTAACGAAATCGATGGAAGAAGTAAGTGCTTTTACTGTACATTACAACCACACAATCTACATATACAAAATATACCACTCAATTTCACTAATTTTCATAACTAACTTAAATTCCATTCATTTCGAAAGCTCCATATTTCCCCTCAATACTTTTTGTCGTTCACAAATCAACGTACTTA
>NWSH02000605.1:7287145-7371864 GCA_002382865.2 Heliothis virescens | reverse complement strand
GAGTAAGACCCGGATTGTTGTCTAAAATATGTGTACAAATCGCGAAAGTTTAAAAACATTTATAAGTAAGAATATTTTTGTTTTAAGTAACATTCAAAAAGATTTAATACAACGATGATTCATGAATGGCACGTGAAGTGAATTTATTACAAACTTAATTAAGATGATAATTTGTAACTTTTAATTCATCGTGTGCATTATTAAATTATTCCCCGTACAACAAATCATTCATCATATATATCTTGTAAGTATATTATGTATTTTTTGGTTCATGTCGGATTTCCGTCTCATAGAGTGAAGGGATAGGGAGAGCACTTGTGCAAAATACGAGTATGTCCTGCGCAGCTGGTTGATCTCCTTATATGACTGAAGTCAACGTGGCTGATAATCGGCCTTAGACGTCATTACTATTATTTTCTTTTAAAACATTATAAAAATCATATGTAAATTGCTTCTTAAAGTGATTTTTTTTTCAAGCTAATTTCGAAGATTTTTGTAATGAGATTAGGTTTATATAGTAACAATTGTTTTAATTAGGGTACGCTGGCACAAAACTTACGAATAGTACTATGTAGATTTTGCAAAAATGCAAGTCTGTGGAAAAAAGATAAATGATATTCTATCGCTCCTTTCCATCCTCAAAAATGTCCCTCCAGCGGTTTTGGGAGTGCTGTCGTTTTGTATTTACATATTACCTAAACAATTTTGACTTTGTGTATATATTTTGTAACATCGCAATACCAGTGGTTCTTAAAATAACGAACCGCAGCAACTAAGCAATAATTTTACATGTATTTATTACATCTCCGCGTTCCTGTTTGCGATATCCTGCATCGGCGGTCACGGATTGTCTGCAGCGTGAGAATATAATATAAACAACCATAAATTATTGCATTATACCTAGTAAGAAACCTAATAATATCCGCATTAGACAAAAAAAAAACTACCTTAATAGTTTATACTTTGCAATAAGGTCACTTTTCGAAAATATTGAACATCGAACATTAGCAACGCGCCATTGTTAAAAAATCGATTTAATTTGATGATCGATATTCGGACGTCAATCGATCATAATAACAATGATTTTTTAAATGGCAAACGTGGTGCTCTAGACCTTGTGATCATATTAATTGTTTACATAAGTTTTAGAGAAACTAAGTTTATAGAGCATTCACCGGCCTTGGTACCTACGCCGTTAATGAATGTGGGATAGTACATACAATCGCTTATTTATAACCTGACCTCGTGGTATATTCACATTATTGTTAAAACAAAGAGCAGGTCATAGCATATCCGTACGCCTGTCTGGGGTTAAGCAATGTTTTGTCTGCTAATTGGATGGGTGAATAGGAATTTTAGTTTTCTTATTCCGGGTTCAGTCCTAGGAAAATATGGAAGGTTTAAAATAAACTTTTGATTGTTATTAATTAGTTTTCTGGGAGGAAAATTTGCCTTTTAGTTTAATTGAGTGATCCTTTTTAGTCTATTTCGTAACTAAAAGGTATGTACTTAATGGCTTTGTTTTACTTGGTATAATGACGTATAATTAAGAAAACTTTGATTAAAACTTAAATTGTTTTGTGTATTAGACACATTTTTGGTGGAATGTTAGACAAATCTTTAATGGAACTCCTTCCTGCACTCAAATAAAATATATCCTACGTTATTCCAAGAAAAAGCTCATATTATTAAAAAAAGTGTTATTGAGGGCAATTAATGCTTTTATTACTCTCATATTTTCCATCGTTAACTAATAACGCGTATCTACTTTACCCAGACTAGCTTTTATTTTTCTTAATTGATTATTATCGTTGAACCTCTAATTGGAAAACTAATGAGCGCTTTACGAACCAATCAAAACCCCGCATAATTTAAAACTATACATATGTTTTTCATTTATTTCTATTCTTTTAAAGTGACGTAAGAAAAGTGATAGCAACAAACATAAACAACGTTTTTCCAGTACATAAAATACGAAAATTTCACATTATAAGTCTTTAATGATTTATCTACACCAACATTACGTTATGACGTTATATTCGTACGTATGTTACGTAAGCGATAAAAATGCCCTAGTAAGCATGTAATAGTTGGTAATTGTAGAGACGCCAGCAGGTCTTCTTCTTATCGAGTGAGCTGCAGGTTTAATCATNACACCAACATTACGTTATGACGTTATATTCGTACGTATGTTACGTAAGCGATAAAAATGCCCTAGTAAGCATGTAATAGTTGGTAATTGTAGAGACGCCAGCAGGTCTTCTTCTTATCGAGTGAGCTGCAGGTTTAATCATCAACAAGCCCTAGTGTCAGAGTTTTCTCAAATCCGCCTGACGGCCTCTGACGTGGAATTATAACTACGACTGCTTCTGAGTAACAATCGAGGACGACGGCTTTACGTGCCCTCCCAGGCACAGGGGTGTAACACCGCCAACTTCCAAACTCCAGGCTGCTTTTGTGAAAGCTTCTAAAGCCCACAAAGCGATTTTGGCCTGGCCTGGGAATCGAACCCGAGACCCGTGACTTGGCAGTCGCGCTATGCGACCACTAGACCAACAAGGCAGTTAATGTACCCGATTCTGTAAAAATTTCCACTAAGGTGATAAAGTTGAAAATCTATCGAAAAATTTGACAGGTTGTTTTATGTTCTTTGGTGTTTTTGTTAAAACGAAGACATATGAGTACAGACAACAGCAGGTCAACGTATACGAATCTGTCAAATTTTACCAATCAAACATTAACCTACCTCCATTGTGATAAGGTTGAAAATGTATTGCAGAAATTTGACAGATTGTAGTAACTTGATGTGCTGTTGTCTGTACATTGATTATAATCAAAACTCAATTAGTTTAAGTCATGTGCGAGAATCAATTTTAACTGTGAAATATATGAAGAGATGTTAGGTTTAAAAAATATCTTGTTCTATTGACAAAGTAATAAAGATTTCATTCTTTAAACAGTACAAGGATTGCTCACTTTTTTTACAAAATATAGGTAGATACTTGTACACCGTTTTGCTCATTTAAATCTTCAGTAAAAGATGTCACCACCTGCCTCTATAACTACATTGTTTCTATAAACACGTGCAAAATGAAGTACTAAGTAAGTAATATCAGTTCTATTCATTTTCAGAATTGACTACTTAACTTAAAATGATTTTCTTTTGTTTGTTATCTGGAAAAGCGAAGGTCGTTGTTCCAAATACAAATGGACTCCTTAGGGTCAATTCACACCGAGACGCGACGCGACGCGACGCGGCTTTGATGTAGCGCGACGCCGCGCGGCACCGCGCGGTGCAGCGCGACGCCTCGCGGCGTCGCGAGACGTATCTTAAAAACAAAGCAAATCGCGAGATGCAGCACCGATCTTGCCCGCCGCGCGTCAAGATGCGTCAAGATGCGTCGCGCTGCGCCGCGCGGCGCCGCGCGGCGTCTCGAGGTGCAGCGCGACGTATCTGAATTCTCACAATTAAATGTGTATCCTTTCGCGTAGTGAATAAAGTATATTTTGAGTCGTTCTATGTAAAATTTGCGTGCAGCGTCGCGTCGCGTCGCGTCTCGGTGTGAATTGACGCTTACGAGCATAATTAAGGGGAAGACACACTAACCATCCATCTCTGGATTTCGAATACTTTATCGTATTTAAGGCGAAGCACGCACCTGAGCAATCTGTTGTAGATACCCCTATAAATTCTCAGGAACAAACAGAAGGAACCCGGTTCAATTTATTGGAGAATTAATCAAGGGTATTCATTCTCTGAGCGTCAATGAGAGCCAATCAATTAGACGCTCCCTTCTAACTAAAAAGGTCCGATTTCGATTTTTTAATGCGTATTAACCTTGTGACCTACTTAGGAATGTTAGTTTGGGTTATATCGATCTACTGTACTTTTCGTAACGACCTCTCATGATTTTCTCAAACTAGATATTGTATTTTCTGTTCATTTGTCTGCATTACTCCCATTTATTTTTCCTTGTCTTGTATGTAGACTGTAGATATTGCTTGAAATTATATTTCATTCTTGTCTAGATAGATGTAAACTTTTCCCTATTAATATTGTTCACTTGTTGACAAGGGTCGCCCTCTTAATAAGGCCAAACAATGAAGCTATATTTTAATTGAAACCTATTGAATTTTGCAATAACTGTGTTGTATCGTCGAGTTAAAGCCTACTGGCATTTATAGTACTGATTGCTAACATTTAACCCCAAAATGGTTAAAGATCTCTCCATTTCAATATATCTTCATTAGAAATTCTGAATAGCCTAGTGTTTACACACTTTATTTAAACAAGTTCACAAATTCATGAATTATTTAAATATGCTAATAAATTATATGAAATGAGATTATTTTAATTTAGTCGGTGATGAAATTTAATGTCAAGTGCGTACGTATAATGTGCAATTTTAGTTTTAATTTTTGCATACATTGTTAATATATTATATTTAATTGTTTTATACAGACTAGCTATTCATTGGATAAAAGGTTGCTTGTTTTTCAAAGCTCGACA
The DNA here is from genome assembly GCA_002382865.2 of Heliothis virescens. Classification (NCBI taxonomy): domain Eukaryota; kingdom Metazoa; phylum Arthropoda; class Insecta; order Lepidoptera; family Noctuidae; genus Heliothis; species Heliothis virescens. The sequence goes on along the minus strand of NWSH02000605.1, from coordinate 7,367,354 downwards.
GTAGTTAACGTCTTAAAGCATAAAACTGAAAGGCCATTTAGATAATAATATGCTCATTTAGGTATGTATCGTGCGTGAATTGAAAGACCTAGGTTTCTGTACATCGTACAAATCGGTCGAAAAATAACTTTAAAGTCGTTGTCATAAACCTGTAGACTACGACCAACATTTTATTTGAACTATAAGATATTGTTTCTATTTGACATAAGGCTTCCTATTCCTCACAAAATGACAGACTATTGTCCCTTTTTAGAGTTCCGTACCCAAAGGGTAAAACGGGGCCCTATTACTAAGACTACGTTGTCTGTCTGTCTGTCTCAGGGCTGTATCTCATAAACCATGATAGCTAGAAAGCTGAAATTTTCACAAATGATGTATTTCCGTTGCCGCTATAACAACAAATACTTACTAAAAAAAAATTTAGATCGTAAGTCCCCATACAATAAACAAATTATAAGTTTGTTATTCATACATTTGTATGAAAAAGTTATTTTTTGAGGTCCGAAAAATGTTTGTATTTTGGCTAGTTGTAGGTAATAGATACGTTCATTTTTCTTATATAATGGTACGGAACCCTTCGTGCGCGAGTCCGACTCGCACTTGGCCGGTTTTTTTCATTAAACTCAAACAATTTCCACGGATAAAGGTGTCAGAATATAACAAGCTTTCTACTTTGCGGTAGACTACCGACCTATACCGCGTGACAATATTAACCGCGATTGTTTTCTGTTATCGCAATACATTGCGTTATTGCTTCATGCGTTGTTACACGTTACCGTTTGAAAAGAGAAATGGAAAGTGCATTATATCTTGGGTTGCTTGCGGTTTGTTATCGTTCCATCTTCTGGGTGATTATGCTATCCTGGTACTTGTGGACTGTATTTTGTCAATGGTTGCTGTTTGACTGTTAATTAAGTTAATTACATTTTTCATAAGCACAATATGCTAATCTCAAATTATCTGTTTTAAGCCTAGCTTCAGCTTAAAATAAACTTTTGGTTTTCTTATCTCTCAGTATGAATCTATTAATTTTTAATGTAATCTAAGAGCAAAGCTAATTTTGTGGTCTAATATATTCTACTAACGTCAGCTTGGCACATAACCATATTTAGATAAACAACTTTACGCAAATTTTTAGATAATTTCTGGTCCCTAGACTAGGATTTCAACACTTTATTGGGAACAAATGTGTTACAAGTAACATCAATTAAGTAGCGCTAGTCTAGATTGGCTTAAACTTCGATACCTACTACATAAATAAACTTTGAACACGGTACACGGTTTTTCGGAATTAAAGTATGGTTTTAATGGTCTTAACTAAGAATTAAGTAAGTTCGTAGAATTTTTGGCTTCAAAGGATTTCTTAAAATTCGGGCTTATTGGCTTCCCGTCTTTGTGAATAAATGAAATAATTAGATGGATTAGTAAGTCCATTTGCAAATTACTCAACCTCATATAATATTTAAACGAATCTTAACAATTAACTGAAGTAGTTACGCAATAAAAAGAAAATTTTATTTCCATTACAACGCCATACATTTCCTACCACCATAGTTCCTTATAACGATCAAATTGGTAGAATTACGAAATGGTAGAATAAAACCTCATTACGTGGCAACACTAACTGTTTATTATCTTTATAAATAACACTAAATTATTATGTAAACAGTAAACGATTTTCTTACGTCCATGACACTTTCTCTGAAACTTTTTAGTATACGTGAGGTCAAAAATAATAGTAGGTATTCGTACCTACTTGAGTAAAAGGTGTATTTTCTTTTTAGGGTTCCATACCCAAAGGGTAAAATGGGACCCTATTACTAAATCTTCGCTGTGCTTCTGTCCATACGTCTGTCACCAGGCTGTATAACATGAACTGTGATAGTTAGAAAGCTGAAATTCCATGGATGGTACATTTCTGTTGCCGCTTTAACAATTATACTAAAAACTACTAATACAACAAACGTGATTATTTGTATGGAACACTTCGTGCAAGTGTCCGACTCGCACTTGGCCGGTTTTATACATGTGGTCAATAATTATAGTATATCTACTTGAGTAAAAAGTGTATTTTCTTTTTTTCCCTTTTTTGGCCCTAGTTACGTACTTTACTAAATATTTTAGCGGACACGCAAATCTCTTTCGAAAGTGTGTTTATGTAACGAAAGCTTCTACTGAATGAATTATTTTTATGCACAAATATGTCATTTCTATTGCTTGTTGACGACTAATAAAATTTATAATTTCTTGTTATAAGTATAAGCAACATTATTTTCGGCTCATTTGATAAAATTATTACTTTATATTTTTTAATGCAATAGTTGGTTTAACAGAAGAGATTACGATATATGCTTGCAATATGATTGAATATAATCCTAATCATTATAATGTTAATGTAACGTTGTGTAATTTAAAATGCATAACATATATTATAACGAGTGCAGAATATATTTGGCAAAATTTAATTCAAGTGCAAAACTATTCATTTTGGTATCCGATTTAGGTACTCCGTAGATGGTCAACAAAATTACGCATTGTGCAAAATAAGCAGTATTTCAAGTTACCTATATAAACTTTATTGAATAATTTTATTATGTATCTGACGATAACTTATCAGCATCTTTCTTTTGTTGGAATGTTCTTTTAATACACTTTTAGGTCTTAAAGTCTTTAGTACAATCTGTTACCTATGCCTGTTGCTCCATTTTTACTACTAAAAAAATTGATGACCGTCTGGCATTTCATAGGGTTGGCACAAAAATAAAACGAATCTAAATCTTTGTTAATCATTGTTATAGCATTTGTGGTAAATACTTATAGTACAGACGACAGCACATCAAGATACCATAATCTGTCAAATTTTTGCAATAGATTTTCAACCTTATCACAATAGTGGAAGGTTAATGTTTGATTGGTAAAATTTGACAGATTCGGGTACCGTGACCTGCTATCATCTGTACCAGTACCAGCAAATCCTTTATTCAATTGACAGTTGGCAGTTTTCAAGGGAACACTGACTTATTAGTAGTGACTGACAGCAACTGTCAACTGGACCAAAAAAGGGCAGACTGTCTGGTTGTATTTTGGCCTGAAATTACTTTTTTTTCCTTTCTTCGCGTATTCCGTATCTTATTAAGTAAATCGGTGTAAGACAGGCTATACAATCTGCCTCTAAAGCCTGACAGAATTGAGGTTTTAACCCAAATATCGTCGCGGCTTACCCGAATCACAGCTTAACTCGATCCCGCAAACTGGGTCAGACAGCAACGTTTGCAAGCCCTATTGTACGCACAGACAACGTGGGTGGTCGACATATTATGTATATTATTATAGTTACTTGCTTAATAATGCAGAAAATATTAGGTAGTAGGTACTTTTTTAGGGTTCCCTACCCGAGGGTAAAACGGGACCCTATTACTATAAGACTTCGTTGTCTGTCTGTCTGTCTGTCTCCACGCTGTATCTCATTAACCGTGATAGCTAGAAAGCGGAAATTTACACAAATGATATATTTCCGTTGCCGCTATAACAACAAATACTAAAAATTGAAAAAGGGGGTGAAACCGCAAAAAATGTTTGTATTTTGGCTAGTTGTAGATAATAGATACGTTCATTTTACATCGATAATGGTACGGAACCCTTCAAGCGCGCGTCTAACTCGCACTTGGCCGGTTTTTCCCTAGAAAACTTACTACTTCGGTTAAGTTCGTGAATATTCGTAATTCTTCGTAACCGAATGCTGAAGATGGTATTTATGAATGGTCTGCAAAAACGTCTAGCTTAAAATAAGTATTAATATTTTTATAGATACTTAGTACCGCTTTTACGATGTGCTCATAGTTTTTTAATGCTTGTAGTGAAATATTGCTGGTAATTTACAAGTTCTAAAGCTGTCATGCCTTTGTGATTCATACATAAATAATAGGTATACGTATGAACTTTAAAGGAGACTGTGACCCTTGAATTTCGGTATTTTTTAAATAAACCAGGATTTCCTATCCACCTACTTTTAAATGTGTAACGTGAAAAAGTGTCGATTTCAACCTAATAATATAAGAATTTATCAAATCGGACACGCAGTTCCTGACGTTATCGCATTCAAACAAACTGACAAACAAACTGCAGCATCATAATATTAGAACAGAATATACAGTACGAAAGAATTTGTTGCCAGCATTCATTGTTTCCCGCGATAAAATGCGTTCGGTGAAGCCATTATGTCCAATACAGATCATGATCAGATGAGCCGCTTAAGATAATTACTTTGATAAATTACACAAGTTGGAATGTTGCGTGTACACACTGGTCCATTTGCAACATTTATGACCACTTCCCACCGAATAAACACTGATTTATTGTCATTTTTCATCGGAGAATTTCGGTTTCATTTCAATTGAGACGTGTGTCGTCGTGTGCCGTAAATGTGTTTTATTTTTGTCGTGACGTGACGTGTAATAAAGTGTGTTATAGCTGCAAAAGCAAACATGTAACATCACTCTCGTATTGAACAAAAATAATACCTTTTTCCTTTACTGTACCATAACCATTTCTTGTTAAATCCGCAGACTTGTTATAAGTCGAAATGATTTGTCTGAACATACCTGCTAATTTTGTGAATGCATTTTAAAATTCTGAAAACGACGTTCACTTTCATGCCAACAATCTTGAATAGCAACGTTTTTCTGCTGACCTAATTGTTACAAATTGCAATATCATCTTACAACCATAATCACTGCAAAGTGAGGAAAGCACTTCAACATTAACAGCTGATAATAATGATAGCCAAGTCATAAGTGAAACATAATTAAATCCACCTATTTCTGGATTATAATGACGCGATTTTAAGTAATCATTTCTTGTAAAATACATTGCAAAACGTAATACGTTCATGTTGTAAATTATAATTAAACCGGTAATGCACATTTACCGTGAGTTTTATGATATTATTATAGTGAAGGAAATTCGTAATTTATTACGGCATTTCCTAGGAGGAAATGCGGTAAGCGGGTACTAGCACCATGACGTGTTGTTCATTCAAGTTTATGTTCATTCATTCGTTCTGTCTTGTGTAACGTTGACCGCAAAAAGTATTGTTTAGTTACTTCATTTGCAGCTTATGTTTTGTTTTATGTAGTGTTTTGTTAGCTTCCTTGTTTCTTTAAGTTATCTGATGCATGTATGATGAGAAAGAATGTAGATAAGAACAGAGAAATTCTACGGAAATGATGGATGGGTTATGTGAAAAATTATGTGGTTAGAAAGGCGGCGAATATTTAAAAAAGACACCGTGTTACGTCACGCAAAAAAATTGGTGATTTGCGTATGGCACCGCGCTCCGTCGCGGTTAGCGGTGAAGCGGATTTCTTGTAGTTCTATTTTCTATGAAATACACTCAAATCTTTCCCATACGCAAAAAAATTGCCACAGAATTCACTTACCGCCACGGAACCCGCAGAAACCTCCATGGTTCTCTGTTTTGCTGTGTGTTAGTTACGACAATAGACCGAATAAGTCTAGCAAAAAAAATATACATTACACATAAAATAGAGTATTTAATACTATTTCTAACACATACGATAAATAAGTAAATTATACATAACAAAAATGAACCAAAAAAGAACACAGCCGTAACAAAATGTCTACCAAAACATTCTGTAGTGAACCTTTCATTGTAATTAACCGCATCTCAGTCCGCAAGATATTATTAACTAACAGATAAACTTTAATCTTCATACTTCGTAATTGGACAGTCTAACGGGACCAAGTAATAAACGGAGATATTAACAATTTTACTTCTTAATATTAAACTAATAAAGTGTATTGTCACAGCAACTTATAAAGTTTAAGTGCAGCTTTGTAATGTAATAAACATATTGACATGTGACATTTTCTTTGTATGCTAAAGCAATATGATGTTACTGGTACTAAAACCACAGTTATAGCTATATTAACATCTTAACATAGAATACAGTATTGTTTGTTACACACCGCCAGGAAACTATAGAGACGGTATTTCATTTTCTGAATATATCATAGCCTAGCCTTTTCCCAACTATGTTGGGGTCGGCTTCCAGTCTAACCGGATGCAGCTGCAGAACCAGTGTTTTACATGGAGCGACTGCCTGTCTGACCACCTCAACCTAGTACAGGGCCGTAGCTAAGGGGGGGCATTGTGGGGCAATGCCCTACCTTAAAATCACAATGCCCTACCTTAAAAATACCAAAAACCAAGATAAATTATTATAAATTGTTAGTTCATANGACCTCCACAACCCAGTTACCCGGGCAACCTGGCACCCCTTGGTTAGACTGGTTGTCAGGCTTTCTGGCTTCTGACTACCTTCTGAATAGTATTTCACAATTTATAATTGCTTATTTAAGTAGGTCTTATGTTCCTGGAACTCCATATTTTCATCTTAAAACATTGACTACGATTGAAATTAAAAACAGGAAAATTCGCTTTCCAACATTTTCTAAAAGCACATAATAGCATTGTGTTTACCCAGTTATTTACATTAACAATATAATTGTCAACATGAAAAATATCAACAATTCCACACTATTAGGTAAAAACTTTATTTTCAAAAACCTCGTATGTTTTCTTGCAAAATTACACAGGTAGGTACTTATTACCTATTCAATCGCCTATTATCTAGTAAATACACCATCAATTTAAAGTTGGGCAAGTCTATTGTCAGTTGAGTACATCAATAGCAGTACTGAGTCTTGAAATGCCGTAACTCTCTGGTTGGTCACGACCACAACGTGTTTCATTTGACCCCATACTCCATCCCATTGTCTTCAATCTAAGTTGAAAATCGAGGATTTAAATTTCACTCGCTGGTCTGGTTTATGAAAGTCAAACAGGATGCGCTAGTGTATTTTCTACAATATTTTATTGTTAAAGTTTAATTTTGGATTGGTTTTTGTGTAGGTTTTTGAGCAATTAACTCCTATCCAAGAACAATTATTGGTTTTGATTCAATAAATCTGTCATGAACTAGTGAACTTTACTGACTTTTTGAGATTTATGAATGTCAGATTCTTGTTTAATAATATAAATGCGAAAGTAACTCTGATTGTCTGTCTGTCGCACTCGCAGACCAAGAATTTTAAAGTTAAATTTGATACACAAATAGTCTGGAGCCTAAAAAAGGACAGCCACTTATAACTCCTAAAGAAAGTGGTTCTCTTAACACGCGGGTGAAGCCGTAGTATAAAATAGACGAGGAGTACTTGATCGACAAGTGCAGCTATTATCTCTCAGACCTTCCTAAATAATTAACTTAATTAGTGATAGTGGATGAACTTGTAGTGATAAAATTTTAATGCAATTACGGGCGAGCATCTGGTTTCTCTAAGGGTTGCCGAGGTCAACCGACAACGTTACACGTAACGTCCGATAAATTTCTAATGACTGATGAACCGGGAAGATGTTATGATGCAAATGAAATGGCAGAAAATCAACGAAAGAATATCTAGACTAGTATTATAAAGCTAAAGAGTTTGTTTGTTTGTTTGAACGCGCTAATCTCAGAAACTACTGGTCCGATTTTAAAAATTCTTTCAGTGTTAGATAGCCCATTTATTGAGGAAGGTTATAGGCTTTTTATCCGGGTGCGCGCAGTAGTTCCCACGGGAAAGCGGGTGAAACCGCTGGCGGAAGCTAGTATTTTTATAATGACGGAGAAGCTATGTAAATATCAGTTACATAGATATCAGTTAACTTAAGATAGACATGCTAGTTTACGGGTAAGCTTAATAATACCTATTTCCCATTTCCACACATTGCATCAAATTAATTCTTCTCAAACCATCATTATAAACTTCAATCTCACCTGATTAGCTTCCTCAATTTTCAAACCACATTAATGAAGAAACTGATTTTCTTAACACCAATTTTAAAAGTATTAAGCTAAATTATCATCAGCAGTAATAGGTCAAAGGTGAATGAACTTCGTTCACACAGGCTCTATCAATGAGAGACAGTGATTTATGTGAGGGGACCCTAATTCGATGGACAGCTGAAATTATCGTGTCACAGAACTATTGGCAATGTTCGAAGTTAGGTTAAAAACAAGGCAATTCAGAAGATTTGCTTGAATTTTGTTTTTGGCCAGAAATGAGGTTACAAGGGTCGTGACAGACTCATAAAAAGGTCGGCATCCCAACATTTGGTACCTTGTTACAACGTTTTAGATATTTTTTGTAGCTAATATTATACAGCCGGTTATGAAATACTTACTTATGAATATTAAATAACGAAATGCCAATAATTCTATTAATACATAATTTCATTAATAAATATCACTTTTTTACTAGCGATATGACACGGAATCCGGTTTTAGAAGTTGTAAAATTTCGCATAATTTGTATGGAAAATATTAAACCAGTTTATTGTGAGAATCGGATAGGAAGACACTATGAAGTACGGAACATCTTTAGTGAAAGCTGAGTCTTACTGGTTCTCTCTTGGTATGTCAGCTAAGTGATCCTGGTCCGATCCATCAAGCATGTTAACTCAAGCACAGCCCATAAAATTATCGTTACATTGATAAACAATGAAGATAAACATTTCATTGATATTAATATAACTGTCTATCCAATCTAATCTGCAATTAAATAATGTAAAATCATTCTATAAAAAGATAATCATCCAATAGTAACTGTTCACCAAATTATCTATCTAAATACTTAATCACTATTAAACGCGATAAAATCAAAGCTGTGCCAAATTCACAAGAAATGTCCAATGAATGTCTCATTTGCGAGAATGTCGGTCAAGCATTCTAATTACAGCAGCTAATGCTACCATGACTCATTGACAATAACGATATGTAAGTCAAGCGAGAGCAATTTCACACCGACCGCAACTCATCATTAAAATGCCAAAATCTCGAATAAAAGTTGACCTTCCGAAATACTGACACAGTGTTCTAAATCTTCGAGCCGGTCGCGTGAGCGGTTGTACGCGAATAATTGTCCATTGTGATACGATGCGCGCGATTAGGAAGTTTACTTTTACTATGTTGTGCGTTCCTCTGCGCGCACGCAAACACTTTCGACTTTCAGCCGCGCACCGACGATCGTCCAGCTTCTACCACACGCACGTTTTTTGCCAATTCTAACCAAAGAAATTTATTCAATCCGATTGACTAATACGTGAAAGTAAAAGTTTTCGTTTATTTTAAGCCCAAGTTCGGAATTTTTGTGTTACGACAGATGATTTCATTCGGACTATTCACGTGTTATTTTGCAGAGAAAATCGAGTTGGTTGATTGCAGTGGGTAGCAATCGAATAACTGTCCGAGCTACACGTGCTGTCGGACATGCGATGTGGTTATAAACCATTGTTTCTGTAACCTTTTGCAAAAATCCGCGTCCAGTTATCTTTGTTTGCTTTTGAATTTTTCATTTGTTTTATTTTTAGCGCTGGATATTGTTCTGATGGATGAACACACCCACACAGTGTCCATCTTGTGTGTGGGTGTTTAAATATTCTAACGTTAAAATAGGACTCATCAAATTGGTGACAAATAATATCTGATTTTCTATGTTTGTCCTTCTATTAAAATCTATCGAATACAGATTTAGCTATCTTCTATTTTTATCAATAACACATTTTGTTTATTTTATTGTGCTTATAAGCCACATATTGTAGTTCAGGAATACTAATAATTTCGCAATCCATTTAAAGTTCTCAATAGTTTCTGCTCTTGATCTAAATTAAGTTCTGAGTGCTATAACAACGAAGTTGGAATTAGTACGAAGTGGAACAGTGCATTAGTAACGTGCAAACGGTATGGTAATTGGTGTTCATGGTAACTTGAAGGGCCAATTGGAAGTCGGTATTTCTGTTTCTACGATATAAGTTTCTTAGTTGTTGCAAAGTTTTTGGGGTTAAAGGCACTATATACATAACACTAGATTGCGTCCCGTGGGAACTACACCCGGGTTGAAAGGAACTTTAGCCTTTTTCAATAAATGTGCTATCTAACAATGGATTTTTCAAATAAGTCCAGTAGTTCCTGAGATTATTGTCGATAAGTTAGCTCAATGAAAAATAGGTTCATATAGGACAATTCTAAATCAAGAAATGCGTTTCGATTATTTTCTTACTTTTTCGATATGTAAAGAATGGACAGTAATGGACATGGCAATCTTCGTCTTTAATTCTTCATTTTGGACTTTAGACCCGCATATTATCTTCGTGCCTTCACCCATTCACCATACCGCATCTTTCATGGTCGTTTTCCTCAAAGAAGTTATTTTTTACGAACTATCAATAACCACACAATGGCTCTTTGCTCATTGTTTCGTGTACAAATAAAAAACTTCTCATAAGTGGATTTTAATCAATGAAGTGTTTGTGATGCGAGGTTTTGTGACAATAGATGTGGTCAATGTACCGCTAAATACTCGACTGCCTTGTTGGTCAAGTTGTCGCATAGCCGACTGCTGTGCACAAGGTCTCGGGCTTGATTCCCGGGACGCTTTGTGGGTTTTAGATACTTTCACAAAGCAGCCCGGAGTTGGAAGTTGGTGATTGATACACCCGTGCGTCGGAGTGTACGTCAATGTCGGTCCTGCGCCTGATCTCTCTCCGGTCGTGTCGGATTGCCGTCCCATCGGGTTATGAGAGTGAGGGAATAGGGAGTGCACCTGTGTCTGCTCAAATGCTTGTGCACTATGATATGTCCTGCGCTGCTGGCTGATCTCCTTATAAGAGAACAGCCGCCGTGGCCGGGAATCGGCTAGGACGCCATCAAGTACTCGTACACTATTCTATTATAATCTATTTGATGTTTGTCAAGCATTAAATAGACGGGGTTTCCCAAACATGTGAGGACTCTTACAAACATCAACAAAATAACTTCATGTTTATGTAGCTTTTCCCACTGGGCAAGCATAAGCTATAAAATGCCACCTTCTTGAAACCCACTTAGTATATTTTCATTTTACTTCAACTCGATTGGGTCATTGACCCTAAAATGGGAACCCAGTGTAATACCTACGACCTGTCACATACATACTTGAAAGAATTCAATTATAAAGCTAATATAAGTTAAAAATTAATTTCGCAAGTAGAACGTTTTTCTAGAAAGTGAAATTAGCATCTTTTAAAACAATAATTGTATGAAGGTCATCGTTGCACTCCCACAAAATAAATACATACATTGTTATTATGCGTTTTACGTTCGACATTACAAAGATCTGTGGGAACTAGGCCGTGCTCAGTACCGTCAACAAAAAAGGACGCTATCATTCGCGTCTTGAAATTAAAAAAAAAAAATTCTTAACTTTATTTAAAGTCAAATAGTTTATCTTTATCTGTCGTTGTTATCATTCAATTGTTATTGTATCTATAATTCAGATTTTGGCTAAGTTAGATCAAGATTAAACTTAGGTTGTTAAATCTAATTTCATTGAATTTTGTAGGTGACTGATAAGTCAAAAGTTTTGAAATTGCTGTAAATTGGTGGTTTTAGGAGAGTCAGAAAAAGACGTCAACATTCATTTTTTTTTCATTATACCTAATCATGAGAATAATAATTAGGAGAAGGCATATTCTTATTCTTTTTAATAAAAAAAAACATCATTAAACCATGAAATAAAATAAAAAACAGACCGTTTTATAACATTTATTAGACTCTCGCAATTTATACCTATACCTGCGACAAAATAATTAAAAAAATACAAACGCAAGTACAGCCTTTTTTGCAGTCAGTACATACAAGTGAGAGTGAGTGGCCTTGGTTGCGAGAGGACAGTGGCCATCTAAACCTTTGACCTTCAAGCTCACCGTGTTCTGGACTTCGTAATGTTAGACCTACAGTTTATGGACTTGACTGGACTACCAGCTTATATGGACTTACGTTCATGTTTGTTGGAATTGACAAAATATTCTTCAAGCTGTCGTAGATTGAAGAATATTTTGTTAACTAAGTGAAAAGTTTATAGCAGACGCCAGCACATCAACTTACCTCAATCTGTCAAACTTCAATAGATTTTCCACCTTAGCACAATAGTGAAAGTATTATGTTCGATTGGTAAAATTTGACAGATTCGGGTAGGATGACCTGCTGTCGTCTGTATAGACGCCAACATACATTCCCGATTACCAATCGAATATTAACCTTCCACTATTGTGATAATTAAAGGTTAAAAATCTAGTGAAGAAAGACAGATTGAGGTAAGTTGATGAGTAATATTATGTTTTGTACTAAATAGTAAGTAAAGTTCGTAGATATCAAAGACAGTTACCTAATATAGGTAAAAACGGCTTAGACTCGAACTATACAAACTTGTTAATAAAAAAACTATATTTGTTTTCGTTAAATTTTTTTAACATTTTACCGACGCACTAACACAGTAGGAACATGCTTTTAACTTAAATATATGCAATTACATAGAGGCTTCAACATAATGACATAAGTAGGTAAGTACATAACTTCCAGCCTTACAAATACGCTCAAAAACGAGTCTAGATAAGTTTAATATTTACTTACAAGCCAGTAAAACATACCTGTTTTACTTCCTTCACAGGGCATTGGACATTTGAGTATTGCTTAACCTCCGGTTTGAACCTTATAGTTAAGTACTTAGTTGTATAACTAATAGGTTAGTGTTCGCTGAGTTGGGTATATCTTGGGACAAAATGAGAAATAGGTCTTAACGTTTTTACTCTTCTTAAAAGATACTTTTAATTTCAAGGTTTTTATTTAATTGATTCAAATTCCGATTCGCCGAATTCGCATAAAATTGCATTGGACAGCATTTTTTAAGGGTATCGAGTTGTAATTTTTAATTTACCTACTATGATTATATCTGTGTTGGTCGCATATTATAAGTGAGGTGTAATAGATATTCCATTACAATAGAAAAACAAATAAAAAATAATATCATTACCTTATTTTATTGAGGTTTACCCATAACTTGTTATGAAAAACGTAATTAAAAATACAATTACTTTCTGCGATACACCGGTCCATAGTTCAACATCAGATTAAACACTATGCAACATGCCTACCAAAAAATAATAAAATCATAATAAAACAAAATTACAACACAACACACACTCAATTACAACTTCTCTTCGTAGCTTAAAACATGAATAATTACACGTTCGCTTACAAAATTAATTAAAATTGTTGCCGCAAACAAGATTCATCTGAACCACTCGTCTTACGAATAATCCAACACACATTGGAGTTATAAATTATAATGTACAGGCATAATTACTACAGTTTTCGTAAGAGAGAATTACGATACTTTAATACACATCAAATTAATATTAACTTAACTAAATACATAAATCTTCATTATCAGGCTACTTTGCCCTATAGATAAATATCATAAGGACTAACATAGATACAATTATAATACAGATTATGTTAGTATATAAACTTATAACTGTGTTAGTTTCACTTCCTAGGGCACTTTATTTCTGCGGTCATAATGTGGCACTTGCCCGCGGAAGCTTCATATTAAGCAGATATTAAAATTGAATAAGCTAAGAAAGAAGAAATAAATAATATTAGGACATTTTATACATTTTTGCACGCAATTCCTAAAAAAATAGAGCAGGAGGACCATTTGTGTCCGTCACAGTGCCGCACACCGATGGAATCTCGACATGAACTAAACTATTATAGTACAGTTGTTTGTCTGACAGTTAGTGCAAAGCTTGCTTAGATTAGTCGTCCATTATGTACACACAACAGCACATCAAGTTACTACAATCTGTCAAATTTCTGCAATAGATTTTCAACCTTATCACAATATGAGGTAGGTTAATTTTTGATTGGTAAAATTTGACAGATTCGTATACGTTGACCTGCTGTCGTGTGTACTACGTGTTCGGTTTCCTTGTGAACACTCAAGCACTAAAAAACGGCTGAAAGTCCTCGGTATAAACCAAAGTTTGTAATCACCAAATATATATTTTACTCTGTAAAAAAGTACATAAGCAAAAGGAAGTGTATAATCTAAAGAAGTACATTCAGCTGGAAAGCATTTTCGAAGCCTTTTCATTTTCAAGTGTTTACTCTGTTAAAAGAAACTTGCTTTTCAATTCCGTAAATTCTGAAATATGTACGTTATTGTCATTTACATGGCAACTTCGTAGCAAATAGAAAAAAAAAACAAGAATGAGTTTAAATTACTTTTCAACAAAAAAAAAAAATAATACTACGTCTATATTTCTATGAGGCTCCGAAAGACTCCATAACTATTGGACCGAATTAAAAAAATCTTTCACTGTTGGCAAGCCAGACCTCGAGTAACATAGGCCATACTTTGTCTCGATATGGACAGTAGTTCTCACGGGCATGAGTAAAACCGCAGGAAAGAGCTTGTCATTAGTAAAATGGGTCAACATTGCTCACAAACATACGAGTATATTATGTAATTCCTGAACGCTAGCAAAAACGCTTGGAAGGGGAAAAACTAAACGCTTGATTAAAACTTTCGACCGGGAAGGATAAAGTACGAACAAAAAATATCAAACAGGACTGTCACATCGCATTCGTTAAGTTTACATGTTCCTATTTCAACCGACTGCATCAAAAGGAGGGTTTGAGATATGTTTTAGCTTTCTGAACGGTCAACAAAAAAATATATTTTACACCTTTATTCAAGAATTATATTTACAAAGAACTTATCTATTTTATAATATTTACACACTTAAAATTACCTAAAACTAAAAAATTGCGTCAATAAATTCCTCCTGATCGCTGCCAACCGAGAGTGTACCCAAAAGGCTGGTGGCATTGCCTCGTTGTATGTTAATGCTTAGCCGTTGACCGAAATAGAAGCCAGCCTTTGGGTCACGGGAAGTGTCAACCAGTCGCTTTGCGATGTCCTATATAATTATATGAATATACATATATGTATTAAATACCCACTTAAACTGTTAACTTTGAAATTTAAATTTTCTTCCTCTATGCAATATTTTAAATTTTAAATAGCGCTCTTCATCCTCTCCTCTATAAAACACTACTTTTGCTGTGCCCGACAGGGTCCATAATTGTTTCTGTACCTTCTAACAATGCCAACTGTTGTAAAATACATTATGGAACGCAATAAAGTAATTGAGTATTGAGTATTGAGGAGACGTGCACTCGGTCCCCACGACCCGAGAGTTTCAACGCCAAACGGCTCAAAAATATAGTTGCCGATAAGGCTATGTCAACAAAATATTTTCAAAAATGACTTTCAATTTCGCGTTTTGCAACATGGTTCTGCTCTTACGGTTATTTTTAAAAGTGATTGATTGACATCATTTTATTTTGTTTTCTTTCCTTAATAGCCATAGATTGACTATTATATGAGTTGAAATTTCTTCATAACTATCTTTATTTGTGAGTTTGGCTCAGATTGTGGCTTTTATCATCTTTTTTTGTTCAATTAGAAGCAATTGTTTGGGGTACAGATAATTTGCGTAAAACCTTCACCGGTTCACCTTTCACAATGCTGAATCTAATGAATGTTAACTGTATAGATAAAATTTGCCCTTAAAAAAAAAAGAAATTAAAACTGGTATTAATATTGACAGAAATTTCATCATTACTATAGTAAATCACTGGTTTCAGGAAGCTCATAATCTATACACATAAAAATTCAAGTCCTGACTCATTCACTGACTAATCAACGCAGGGCCCAAACCCGTGAACCTATAAAGCTGAAATTTTGCACAGAAGTTCATCTAAAGTCACACTCTAGATAAGAGAGGATTTCCCGAAATTCCCACGTGAACGGGAAAAACGGGATTTTAAGTTTTCGAAGCGAAGCCGCTGGCAGAAGCTAGTTTAATTATAAACCCATATGTACCATACTAGATAAAAGACCTCAATTGTACTCCATAATATCTCCTAATGGTTCAAAAGGTCCTGTACACGAAACCAATTGAAGTACACAATGGACTTCAGAAAATGTTTGAGTGTAGCTAAAATGGACGTATTGTCAAGTTATCCATTAAACCTTTTGTGGAAAAAGCTTTGACCCAATCATTTTGTTACGTTTTTAGGGTTCCGCACCCAAAAGGTAAAACGGGACCCTATTACTTAGACTCCGTCGTCTGTCTGCCTGTTTGTCCGTCTGCCTGTCTGTCTGTCTGTCTCCAGGCTGAACAAAAAATATATATGTATTAAGGGGGGTCCCCTTACAATAAACGTGTGAAACCGCAAATTATAACTTTATTATTCATATATTTGTAGAAAGACAAAGTTATTTTTTGCTACCCGAAAAGTTTTTCTATTTTGGCTAGTTTTAGGTTATAGATATGTTAATTTTTCATAGATAATTGTACGGAACCCTTCGTGCGGGAGTCCAACTCGCACTTGGCCAGATTTTTTTGTACAGCTGTACAATAACTTATCTGTTGTAACTATCTTAGGTTCATTATGAAAAATAAATTTGTGTTGTATAAAGTATGTAATGATTCACAAATATGCCTGATTTTCTAAAAGCCCTGTACTGCTCAATTTACTACAATACCAGAATTACTTCAATTTATTCCAACACTAACCTCAATACTTTCCAGATTATTTTTTTTCAAAAAGGTTGTCCAATTTTAATCTTTGCATACCAAAGTTGAGTGAGTTCTCAAATAAGAGAAATATTTTATCAGTGTACCATCTAAATATACTTAGTCTGTATAGTCAGTTAGTCTATACATATACGTCATGTCGAACTTTTGGTTCTTGCATCACGTATCAGGATGTCGGAGCCCTTTTTTTACATAATCGGTCGACATGTTTATAAGGTTACGCTGAATCAACCATTCTTTCTCTGCTCTTGAATATTGCTAACAAGAATAATTCTACTCTATCTTTAGGTTCTTTTGGACAAGAAACATCATCATCATATAAATAAATAGATTTAAACGTAATAACAAATTATTATGAAGATTTTTTTGGATATCTTTAGGTAGTGTCTTTAGTTAAGGAGTCTGAGCTTAGCTTTATTTACAAACTAGTTGCTTTGAGGTTGTTTTTATTACATCCACATATAAAAATCTTTCCCCCGATAATGGAAGTTACAATTAATTCAATTGTAAAATTATTAGGCGTTACACAATTCTGGCTTAACAAACCTAGACTAATCCATTAGTCCTAACTACGCAGTTATCTAGACATTTCATAATTTCTCACTGTTTCTGACGTCAGATAATTAATTAATTCAAAGTGTCTAAGATTTTGTATCACCATTATCAAATCGTTTTTGACGTCCAAGAAATTGTTAATAAAAAGATTTCGTCGAAATTACGGCATTTATGGTAGGTATATTTGCATATTTTATGCAAATGCATATCTTATGCATATGCATATTTGACGCAGTAGCATTATATGAGAAGAATATAAATTCGTGTCAATGATACTAAAACGTTTGCAATACAATTGTAATATTCATCTTGATGGCTTTTGCATGTTTCTATTTTGTTTTTATATGGATTGTGATGAATATTTAAATATAATATGAATGGAAACAAAGTTTATATTGCTGCTGTAGGCAGTGGCATAAGCGAGACACGAGTGATTTCTATTGTCTTATTACAAAGCGGCATGCGAGAGGATAATGTTACAAGTAGTTCTCAAAAATAACAAAATAAATATGCAAAATCTATATTATACTTTCCGCTTTGTTAGTTGCTTAATTTGCCGACATAGCTGTTTCTGCTAAGTGCTAGCTAAGTAATCTATAAGTTACGAGTATATTATATAGTTGACCTCAGGAATAAAGGTTTTTATTGAGGAAGGCTCCATTGGACGTGGGTGACGCTGGCGAAAGATTTTGAATTTTTACATAATATAAATAGTTCAGTATTGGAATTCTAATAACTAAACTATAACAACTAGGCTTTTGCCATCTAATGATGATGAGGTAGACGACAAAAACCATCAAATCGAACGACACAGAATGCTCTAAATTCGTGACTGATACATTTATTTTGTAGGTATTTGAAGGACATTATTACATTCATAACTATTGAAATAATGAATAACCTTGATATCAGAATCTATTATGAATGAATACTTACATAATTCGTGTTTTGTAATAATGACTTACACACAAATTACTATAAGCACGCTTGCGATAGAAAATAATAGACGAAGTTTTTGCCCAGTAATAGGATTTACGGCCAGTTCCACAGCTTCCAGATAAAGTTCTAAATAGCTATGACAGATAGGGCTGTAGAAATGTTTTTAATTTTGACTACTTTTCGATGGCAAAATCTGTCAGATAACTATCTAGTACTTTATCTGGAACATATGAAACCCGCCGTAAGACTCATTAACATTGTTAGATAATATATTTCTTCTAAAATGTCAACTAAAGATTCATATATTTAGGTCTGTCAGATAACTATCTAGTACTTTATCTGGAACATATGAAACCCGCCGTAAGATTCATTAACATTGTTAGATAATTTATTTCTTCTAAAATGTCAACTAAAGATTCATATATTTAGGATGAGACGTCAATTAAATGCTACGTACCATAATAACATCAAGACAAACCTGTAGAACCTTCTCATCAAAGGAAATACCAACATCGATTGACTTAATGAAGTCAAACGTTTGCCATAATCGGACTGAAATAAGCAAATTGACTATTTTAAGTGTAGGACTATATTAAAGAGTACCTATACATATAAAATAATGTTTTATCAAACATACTATTTTGCCGTGAAGTCACCGGTGGCCTAGTTGTTAAAGCATCTGCTTGTAAAGTACGAGTGTGCGCGTTCAATCCCTGTCAGGTAACTAACATTTTTATCTCGCGCTTCCCTATCTGCATAATATGTGTATCTTGGACATCAATAACTGAAAACTAGCGAAAGAAAACATCACGAGGAAACCTAGACTTAATACCTAATCACAAACGTCTACGCACGTTTTAATTAACGCTTATTCCTGTAACCAGAATGAACTTCCAGGGGGTGATTCTCTAACGCAAAACATCTTTACAACCAAGAAATCATCGTTGCAACATCTATAAGTGCGCGATCGCAGCGCTTCAATGTATGAAAAATCATCCTCGCCTTCGACGACAACGACGACTTCGCCTTCGATTTTATCCTTCAAACCGAAAAGCTTGTCATTTGTGAGGTCGTCGTTGATCTATGATGTGTCAGTTAGAGAATCGCATGGCTGCAGTGGAACACTATATAAAAGCTGATGACGACACTAAATTAACTCAGAACATCAACCCACTATAATACGTTCCTGAGCATAAAAACTCCATAGCATCGGGACTCCATAAAAAACAAGATCCATCTTTACGGGAGTCATCGGAAATCGTTTTATTGGAAAAGAATGAGGCAGTTTTATGATTTTGGGTCAAGGGCCTGTCTTAAACGCGGACATTTTGGACCTTCGATAGTGAGAAAGCGAAGGGTTTATCACCAGGTTGGATAGAATTGTAATTTCTGTAATATTTTTTGCTAAAGTATTTTATGAAAAAAGAAGGCTGAAGAGAGACGAAAAAATTGGGAAAAATAACAAATATTGTTCTAAGAATACTATGTTGTTAACTTGTCAAGCTAGATTATTCACACGTTGAAATATATCCTAGTAAAGTTCGTGGGTTCGAACGTTTATCCTCAATCGTGCTTTAACAGTTGGTGCGGAAAAATTTCGTTGGGATGCAGTTGAAACCGCGGGATCTACTAATATATAACATCCAGCCATTCTTCTAATAAAATCAATGCAACGGTTGATCCAAATCGTCTTTCTATACTATTAAAAATACTGATTTCATTTATCAAAGAGTACATAAAAACAATACTAAAGAACTCGAGGTACTCCAAACAGCTGTCATAAAAGTTAATGTCGCTATAGCAGACATTATTGATCAGTACCAGGTGACATTTGCTGGAACTGCCTTATTTCTCAACTTTTGCTTTTAGCGATATAGCACTTAAGCTCAGAACGAATAACCTGAGTATCGGAATATAGATAATTTATAGACATTTCACTGTTACGATTTTGATATTAAGTAAGAAGAGATTAGACAAGATGCAACTGAATGTAGTAAAAACTGGAATAGGTAATGCTAATGGTGCTGCAACCGTTGATGTAGAAACAGTTACTAAATAATATCAGTACAGACAACAGCAGGTCAACGTATACGAATCTGTCAAATTTTACCAATCGAACATTAACCTGCCTCCATTGTGATAAGGTTGAAAATCGATTGCAGAAATTTGACAGATTGTGGTAACTTGATGTGCTGTTGTCTGTACATGAATACACGTTTTATAGGTACGACGTATTCATAAAATCGTTTATGTTATTTGATTTAAATCGAAGTCCACCGACAAAATAAACGCCAGTTTTTCTTAAAGCCACTGTTTACTTTGAGACTTGAACTTGAAGCAGATGTTTTTGGATTTAGGCCTTAAAGATGTTGTTTAAACTGCGTTTATTTAATTTATATTCGACATTTTATTTTTATAAAATAGCTTCCAAA
The DNA here is from genome assembly GCA_002382865.2 of Heliothis virescens. Classification (NCBI taxonomy): domain Eukaryota; kingdom Metazoa; phylum Arthropoda; class Insecta; order Lepidoptera; family Noctuidae; genus Heliothis; species Heliothis virescens. Next base: position 7,346,879 of record NWSH02000605.1, on the reverse strand, counting down.
ATTAATGTATCCTTTATCATTGTTACAGCTCTAGCGCTTTGCGCATTCGCAGCCGACGTGAAGGAGGATGAAAAAGCGGCAGAACCCGCGAAGGACAAACGACAAACACAAGGAATATACACGCATGTAGGATACAGGACTGCTAGGAAACAGGTGAGATCTATTTAAAGAAAACCATTATAATAAGAGTTAATTTTACCAACTAGATAACAGTATGATTAAAGCTTGTTAGTCAAAAATTCAAATTGGTGTAATCTATTTAATTGGGATTAACATTTTGTTTCCCAAATGATCGATTACCTATTAGAAAAAATATATATACCGGCCGAATTGAGAACCTCCTCCGTTTTGTTGAAGTCGGTTAAAAAGGTTGAAAAGAAAAGTTGAGAGAAAATACCTTTATACTAAAATAAAATATCCTTAACCACACAGATTGCACAACCAGTTTCTGAAATTGGCTTTAAAAACCTTCACATTAACTTCACTATCGTATTTGATCAATATAGCATGTGACTATGATAAATTAGGGTTTGTAGAAGAGCAAAATATCTTAATTTACATCGAACACAAAATGTACCAAAGTCTTGACTTTGCACGCTCTATTCATCAAAAATGTGTTGCTTCGCTGTGTCTGCATAATACCTCCAAACTCGACGGGAAGTATGCTGGCTCATAATTTTAAGTATGATAAATGGATGCCGGTAAAATTTTCAGCATTATAATTTCCACATTAGTATTCTATTGCTAAAATGGTGGAATATTGCGAGAGTAGAAAAATTATGAAAAATTAATATTTCCTATTCCGCATTTCGAAACCGGTAGCGGAGTGTTTCATGTCAATAATGTATCGACCGGTAGTGATAGATTAGAAACGCAACACCAAATGTAGACGACAACTAAATACCTGTAATTATGACATTTTAACTGTAACAGCGATTATAATACTTGCATACCGCTCGAGCTCTCACGAAGCTGCAACGGTTTAGGTACCTTCACTCGTAGTACTTACTTCTATACAGTGAATGGGGTTTATTTAAATATATTGCACGTAAATATTTTATTATGTGTCATTTTCATTAGGTACGTTTATAAATTAATTGCAAATTATTTTCAACATTATTATTGTTATCTTACGTAATTGCATTATGTCAATTCTACGGAAATAGATAACGACACCTAATAGTGATGGCGTCCTAGCCGATTGTCGGCCACGGCGGCTGTTCTCATATAAGGAGATCAGCTAGCTGCGCAGGACATATTATAGTGCACAAGCATTTGCGCAGTCACAGGTGCACTCCCTATTCCCTCACTCTCATAACCCGATGGGACGGTAATCCGACACGACCGGTGAGAGATCAGGCGCAGGACCGACATTAACGTGCTCTCCGATGCACGGGTGAATCAATCACCAACTTCCAACTCCGGGCTGCTTTGTGAAAGTTTCTAAAACCCACAAAGCGATTTCGGCCCGTCCCGGGAATCGAACCCGAGACCTCGTGATCAGCAGTCGGATATGCGACCACTAGACCAACGAGGCAGTTCAACACCTAATAGAGATTCATTGTTAATCATTTACGCTTTTATTTCAAATGGAATGGTATACTTATATCGCTTTTTACATATTCTAAAATCACTCACAAATTACTCTCCTAAAAATTGTGCCAAATATGAGACGAGAGACAAGAACGTCTGACCTTTACAGTCGCATAAAAAGTAGGTGGATACTATCAAATTCATACCTGGATTATAAACAGTATTTCAGTGAATGTCTGGTATCTGAATAATTCAACGAGGACCGTGGGAAATCGTAGGAAGAGAGGCTAACAAGATCTCCAGTATAAATGCGAACTATATGTCTAGCACATGTTATTTCTCGAGGATAGATGTTTGAAAACGCGTGGGGCCCAACTAATGACCTTGTGGTACTCCCCTTAAGTAGTACCAATAAATCTTCGAAATGCATGTAGTAATAGACACTTATCCCTGAACCCAGTGTTGTTTTTCTTTCTATTTCCACAAAAGATGTTCGTGTAGTATTTTCATACATAGTTTTTTATTTATGCAGGTTTGTAGCTTGTTCCAGTCAATCAAATGTCAATGAAAGTTTCTTAATCTGTTATTGCACGCATAATTCCATCTTCTCTCATTGTGAACTGGCGCGATAACTCCTAATAGGTGTAAAGATCTTTGCATAAAGATACCCCATAGATATTCCCATGGTGATATGTAAATGAGAGTAAAAAACACGTATCTGGTGTTTCATCACCATAATAGTGTCGTAAGAGTGTTGCTTGTAGTTGATGTTAACTTGTCTGTTGCCACCATGTCGGGGTATAAAAGTCTATTGTAAAGATGTGCATCTCATATTAACTCTGCACTTTATAATGCAGTCATTGAAGAATGAGAGAGTATTTGTTTGTTATACCTTTACGAGGGCTAAAGTTTTTTTACTGTCCCACTGCAGGGCATTATAGGTATTTTTTTTTCATAAAGAGAAGGAAGGAGCTGTTACTCCAATTTTTTATGTTCGATTCTTTCTTCAGTCGATTAATAATGATGAGTATTTTCTCAAAAAGCGAAAAGTCAGGACAATATGTTATCAGCAGCGATCGTCTTAAAATAAATCCAAATAGATTTAATAAATATTTCTATTATAACTTTTACTTGTTACGAAGAACAAGATGACACGATAAGACCTCCCCTGACATCAATAAATCGTATTATTTCTCCTACAGTGTAAAGTGAGTCAACTTACTGTGTCGTGTCCTACGTCGCCCTTTCACTTCTATGGCCCACTTTTGGTCACGACCGACCAGTCCTTTAAACTGTGGAGAACACGTTAACTATAAATTCTTAGTATCTATACTGAAGATTATTTGATTGTTTACTTGTTAGTACTCTCAGGTACTTTGAAAATTCTGGCAATGTTAAACAGCCCACTCATCGAGGAAGGATATAATGCTACTTTTTATCTGGAGGTACGAAGTAGCGAGCAGGTGAACCCGGTGGCGTTAACTACTATTTGTATGTTGAGACAGACGTAATGTTTGCAGAAATATGGAAGAAGCTGGTTTTACATAGGTTTGTGGGATGGAACATGGAAGATAAATTGTTAAAGGTTTAGTAAAGAGGTAAATTCTGAAGGATTTATTTATGTAATTACTCAAAGAAACTTCATGAGAATTCTAAATAATACATCCTGTTATAGGTATAATTAATTGTTGAAGGTATTAAGGATAGGTCGCACTATACATAAGACGAGTAACATTTTAAGTTAACTGTGAGTTAGCTTAAGTAGGTTTGATAGATTTTTCATAACATCAAAAATCATCTCTAACTTTAAATAGTCAGGTAATATTTAACACTGAAACGCTCCGCAGATCTAGAAAAGATACGCTACTTAGGTAAGCAAAAGAAACAAACCTAATCCATTAATGAATATCTAGAGTACCGAAAAAGGTAATATTTATTTTGAAATGAAACAATAGTCAATGCTTATACGTTAGAAGCTCAAGATCTGCCTTTATCTTTAGGATGAAAATTCTCTAAACACAAGCTTAACATTTATAAAATAAACACGAAATATTCGCAATCTTAATGCCTTATATGCAAAACTAGGCACAAAATTCAGATAGCCTATCAATTTGGTACATCATGAATGGCCACTTATCTAGTTAACCTGGGGTCAACTAAAATAACTATTTGCCAACGAAAATGCTTAATATAAACTTTGTTCTTTAGTAGTTTAATCTATCGATTTATTTCTATTGGTGGTAACAAAATCTTATGACTTTATTATCGTGGTTTTTGATCTTTGGTACTTTGGTACTAAGGACACACCAGCGGATTAAAAATTAAATTAATCTGCCTAGTCTTTTCCCAACTACGTTGTGATCGGCTTCTAGCCTAACCGTATGCAGCTGAGAACCTGTGTTTTACATGGAGCGACTGCCTATCTGACCTCCACAACCCAGTAACCCGGGCAATCCTATATCCCCTGGTTACAGTGGTTGTCAGACTTTCTGGCTTCAGACTACCTTCCGAAACACGGAGAACTGGTCATGACGTAATGGTCTCCCATCCACGGATCGACCGCGCCAAACGGCTTTGACTTAATCACGAACTAAGTAATTATATCTCCCTGCCCTTATCCCAATCTATTTGGGGTCGGCGCAGCATGTTTTCTTTATGATCGATCGATCCGCGCGGTTTTGACTTAATCACAAACTAAGTAAAGCTTTTCATATTTAAAAATATTTATTACAGCTTTGACTCTAAGGCCTTATTTACAGATAAACGTTATTTCTTATGCCAGATAACAATACTACCCTTATCTTGTTCAAAATATTTGCTATTACAAGAGCCTTATTTACAATAGAATATCACTTTAGGTATAAATGAGAAGTGTTTACTCAGCACAGAGCTTTTATAAAAGCTTTTTGATGTTCCGAGACGAACACCGTTTGTCTCGGTTGTCTGGCCTTATTATTTATACACAAGACACCCTCAAGATTTAACGCCTGCTTTAAACAACCTGTAAAATAAAAATGGCTCTCAAAATTGACGCATAACAAGATGAGAATCTCAAAAAATGCTGAGTTGTTTTTTTTAATTTTAAACTGTAGGAAAGATGAGCGAAATGATTGCTAAGGGCCAGATTTAATAATTGTTTTTTTTTCATTAATTATATAATATGCTAGGTAAATATCTATTACTAATTACTTATACTGAAATATGAAAAAAAAATTGCCCGATCGAATTTAATAACATAGTCTTAGCAGTTAGAGTAAGAAAATATTCGCTAAAAAATCAACAAAGGTAATACCGGTGAGTGTCACCCGCACAAAGACGTAAACCCAAAATAAAATGAGTCTGACTAAATTACAGCAAATTACCAAAATTAAAGCGGTTTACCACATAAAATAAGTAAATTGAGCCTCGCAAAGAAACCACTAAATTATAATCTACTTTGAGGTTTTATTACCAGGTAAGGAGTGATTCTATTAACATTTTGGGTTCAAAGGTTAATTGAAATATTATCGCAATCTGGTGTAGGTACTCATGTAACACGAAAAAGTCAAATAGACAGGCGACTTAATTATCGCTTCATAGTAACCCAGAGCTTAACAAGGGTCCAAATCTATCATCATCATCTTTCTGCCCTTATCCCAATTTATTTGGGGTCGTCGCAGCATGTTTTCTTCTTCCNGAAGGATATAATGCTACTTTTTATCTGGAGGTACGAAGTAGCGAGCAGGTGAACCCGGTGGCGTTAACTACTATTTGTATGTTGAGACAGACGTAATGTTTGCAGAAATATGGAAGAAGCTGGTTTTACATAGGTTTGTGGGATGGAACATGGAAGATAAATTGTTAAAGGTTTAGTAAAGAGGTAAATTCTGAAGGATTTATTTATGTAATTACTCAAAGAAACTTCATGAGAATTCTAAATAATACATCCTGTTATAGGTATAATTAATTGTTGAAGGTATTAAGGATAGGTCGCACTATACATAAGACGAGTAACATTTTAAGTTAACTGTGAGTTAGCTTAAGTAGGTTTGATAGATTTTTCATAACATCAAAAATCATCTCTAACTTTAAATAGTCAGGTAATATTTAACACTGAAACGCTCCGCAGATCTAGAAAAGATACGCTACTTAGGTAAGCAAAAGAAACAAACCTAATCCATTAATGAATATCTAGAGTACCGAAAAAGGTAATATTTATTTTGAAATGAAACAATAGTCAATGCTTATACGTTAGAAGCTCAAGATCTGCCTTTATCTTTAGGATGAAAATTCTCTAAACACAAGCTTAACATTTATAAAATAAACACGAAATATTCGCAATCTTAATGCCTTATATGCAAAACTAGGCACAAAATTCAGATAGCCTATCAATTTGGTACATCATGAATGGCCACTTATCTAGTTAACCTGGGGTCAACTAAAATAACTATTTGCCAACGAAAATGCTTAATATAAACTTTGTTCTTTAGTAGTTTAATCTATCGATTTATTTCTATTGGTGGTAACAAAATCTTATGACTTTATTATCGTGGTTTTTGATCTTTGGTACTTTGGTACTAAGGACACACCAGCGGATTAAAAATTAAATTAATCTGCCTAGTCTTTTCCCAACTACGTTGTGATCGGCTTCTAGCCTAACCGTATGCAGCTGAGAACCTGTGTTTTACATGGAGCGACTGCCTATCTGACCTCCACAACCCAGTAACCCGGGCAATCCTATATCCCCTGGTTACAGTGGTTGTCAGACTTTCTGGCTTCAGACTACCTTCCGAAACACGGAGAACTGGTCATGACGTAATGGTCTCCCATCCACGGATCGACCGCGCCAAACGGCTTTGACTTAATCACGAACTAAGTAATTATATCTCCCTGCCCTTATCCCAATCTATTTGGGGTCGGCGCAGCATGTTTTCTTTATGATCGATCGATCCGCGCGGTTTTGACTTAATCACAAACTAAGTAAAGCTTTTCATATTTAAAAATATTTATTACAGCTTTGACTCTAAGGCCTTATTTACAGATAAACGTTATTTCTTATGCCAGATAACAATACTACCCTTATCTTGTTCAAAATATTTGCTATTACAAGAGCCTTATTTACAATAGAATATCACTTTAGGTATAAATGAGAAGTGTTTACTCAGCACAGAGCTTTTATAAAAGCTTTTTGATGTTCCGAGACGAACACCGTTTGTCTCGGTTGTCTGGCCTTATTATTTATACACAAGACACCCTCAAGATTTAACGCCTGCTTTAAACAACCTGTAAAATAAAAATGGCTCTCAAAATTGACGCATAACAAGATGAGAATCTCAAAAAATGCTGAGTTGTTTTTTTTAATTTTAAACTGTAGGAAAGATGAGCGAAATGATTGCTAAGGGCCAGATTTAATAATTGTTTTTTTTTCATTAATTATATAATATGCTAGGTAAATATCTATTACTAATTACTTATACTGAAATATGAAAAAAAAATTGCCCGATCGAATTTAATAACATAGTCTTAGCAGTTAGAGTAAGAAAATATTCGCTAAAAAATCAACAAAGGTAATACCGGTGAGTGTCACCCGCACAAAGACGTAAACCCAAAATAAAATGAGTCTGACTAAATTACAGCAAATTACCAAAATTAAAGCGGTTTACCACATAAAATAAGTAAATTGAGCCTCGCAAAGAAACCACTAAATTATAATCTACTTTGAGGTTTTATTACCAGGTAAGGAGTGATTCTATTAACATTTTGGGTTCAAAGGTTAATTGAAATATTATCGCAATCTGGTGTAGGTACTCATGTAACACGAAAAAGTCAAATAGACAGGCGACTTAATTATCGCTTCATAGTAACCCAGAGCTTAACAAGGGTCCAAATCTATCATCATCATCTTTCTGCCCTTATCCCAATTTATTTGGGGTCGTCGCAGCATGTTTTCTTCTTCCATTCTCTTCTATTTGCCGTAATCTCACAAGTAACATTCTTCCTAGCCATATCGACTTTCACGCAATCCATCCATCGTTTCTTTGGTCGTCCCCTCTCGCAATATCCATCTACATTCATGCTCAAAACCTCACAACATGATCCTCACTTCTTCGCATCACATGCACATACCAAATCTATATGCAACTTTTTATCCGGGTACGGGAAGTGGTTCTTCAAGATGCGGGCCTAACCCCGGGAAACAATTGGTTCACCTATGCAGTCAATCTTCTGAAGATATTCTTAGAACATCACAAAAAATCTTGGATGTCTTTCAAACATATGAAATCAGCTAATCAATTTCAGTAGGTATCTACCTTTAAATATAGCTACTTCACTAGTTGAAATGTTCCGCTCCTGTAAGTCGGTTACAAGCCGGTTCAGGCTCCAGTGCAGGTTTGATTGCAGCCGACACTAATCTGATCACGTAGGAAGCATTGATTGGACGAGAATGGTCTTACCATTGATACGTAGATTTTTGTAAACGTGCTTGAAAAAGGAAAAATAGGTTTTACACATTTTTATAGACCAAAGATAAACTATAAATAAACTTAGTTCTACCGCTGGTAGAACTAAGTTTATTTATAGTTTATCTATAAATAAATATAAATAAACTTAGTTCTACCGCTGGTAGAACTAAGTTTATTTATAGTTTATCTTCTATTCTATTCTATTCTTCAGCTTCCCCCGCATCCCGTGGGAATTACTTCATGCGCTCGGATAAAAAGCAGCCTTCAGCGTTCCTCGATAAATGATCTATCTATCCAAATCGGTTCAGTAGTTCCTGATAACACGTTCAAGCATACAAACAAATTGAAGCTTTAAAATACTTGTTTAGATATCGCAAACGCATGAAGGTTATTCAATATATTTCTATGTGAACTTTGTACGCTGACTAGTAGAAAAAACACTGTGTACGTATGTTTTATTTCATACTCATCTTGTGAAAGCAAAAAGCGTAACGGAATGCATATAACATATTGCTTCCTAATTGGCATCCAATTTTATAATTAAAATATTTCTAAAAAACACTGTGATTGTTAAAATAATTAACAAAGCTGTTAAATCTTTCGAGATAATATCTTATGTGACAAGGAGATTTATAAAAAAAGATCTGGAAAGTATGTTCGTTGACTGACTAGAAAAAGGTATTTCTGTATACATGTATTGTAGAAATAACAAACGACTTCAAAACATTCCATTTGTATCCAATTTTCATTGAACTATTTCCAATAGAAAACGTGTGTATTTTACGAAATACAACATTGAAATTTATTCTGAGCGAAGACACAAGAATTTCTTGAAGGAAAATGCCGAAATAATTCCGCAAAACAAAACATTTTTAAACCTAAAATACGCATAAACCTTTCCATAAAAACACATAATAAACATTGCAAATATTCCTTCTAACAACTAAACTTGCAACCTTCAACAAATTCGTCACACTCATCCACTCGTAATATCTTTTTAATAGTTGCTTGCATCATGGTAGGGGACTAAATAATAGCCTCGGGCCATAAGTAGGGATTGCAAGTGCACTCTAATAACACCTTGTGTGAGGAATGCCCGTTATTTTGTAACTGCATCGAAACGAGACCATTTTTATCACGCTCATGTATTAAACAGCGTTTAGTTTTGAGTAAATTGGTGTCTTTCAGTGTTCCGTTATTAGATTTTGTAAGTATTTACTTTAGTTTTACAAAATAACTAGCTATTCGCCTCGGTTTTACTCAATTCTTAGGTGAACTACTTTCCGTAACCTGGTAAAACTAGTCGGATATCTTTTATTTCACTTGGTTAAGAAGTTTTTGTGTGAAAGCACGACAGACAGACGGAATTGCTTTCATGTTTATAATATTAGTAGCATTATAGACTGATCAATTGAACTTCAGCATCAGATGATACTGGGATAGATTAATTACTTATTACAAGTTTGAAGTTTTTGATATTCTTAAGTTTAAAAGCTTAGTAGTACAGATTTCAAACTTCAATGGCTATATTCAACTAAATATGGATAATAACTACACGCATGCAGCCCATACCTCTCCTGCACTTCCGACGTCAGCTGATACCTAAAAATCATTTCTGCACAGCGTCTCGCGCAATGTTCGATGATGACAAAAAGTTTGACGAGAACTATACCTACTAATCCAGTCCAAGATAATCTTTAAACTCTACAAGTAGCCTCTTGAAGTCATAATACGATGTATTTTACAATTCATTCTTCCCATTAAAATTTCATCAACTTAAGATGAGTCATTGCATTTCACTTCATTGGGTCTTTGAATTCGCCAATATAGGTATTACACCCACTGCTCAGAAATCTATTACAATAAGTACTTTCTCCGTTCTATTTCATTTGTGAATTGTATGTAGATGTAGTTTTTGTGACATATGTTTTCTAATAAGGAGAATAGTTTGTAGTCGAGTAAAACAAGCTATGTTGATAAATAATGCAAAAGTGTCAATAAACAGCCGCGCGGTAGTTTGTTTAAATATTTCTGAAGGCTCAATATAAGGATATTGGCAAATACACGGAAGAATGAGTTACTTAAATAGATTTTAGTAGGTAGATAAGTGGGAGTAAACACACCTCAATTTTGCAATTTTACTGCAAAACTGAACTTAATTGATTGATTGAGACTTAACTAGCGCAAGGAACAGTTAGTACCTGGGACGATTGATCAACATATTGTGCAAAGGCGATTGACGCTAGCGACCGATCCGCCCCCAGTTTCGAAAATGGCCGATAGCGCGACGCATTGTCTCATTTTCCTCAGCTTTCACTGACGTACGCGCATCTAATGTAATACATAATTGCAGGCTACTGCATGTTATGACATGCATTGTTGTCACACTGCTAATTCGTTGGTGCAGGCTGATTGTTTGATACACTTTTTCTTACGTTATGTGAGAACGGTACGAGTACATGAATCCTTCCGCCATCTTCTATTGTATGCTTATGTTATTACGGAAAATGTTTAGTTTTGCGTTATCGTACTGGACAATCTTCTATTTCAATTTGCGAAATAACAGAGAATTTTTCCAACTTTTTATTTTATTAAAAACAAAAGTCGTTCAAACTTTTTAAATTGTTTTAATTTATATTTTTCAGGAACAAGTCGCCCCAGTGGAGGAGCCTCAAGATGATGACAAACCTGTCAGGTAAATAAATTGTTTTCAACTTTGAAGTAAGAAAATCTAAATCAAAGTCTTTGGAATAATCCGCGCTTAACTTGATTAGTTGGTCTGTTGATTCCAATTTCGTGTTTAAGGCTTATACACAAAACTACGATGCGACGACGAATATCTGCGATCGCAGTAAGTCGCAAATCGATTCGCGTCGTGCAATTCTGTGATGTTACGTCTATTTATTGAAAATCTTCGTTGTATTTTATGTATTTATATTCTGATCAAGGATATAGTAGCATTGCTAAACAATTTGGCAAAGTAGGCAGTGTAAAATATGTTCTGCACGGTTGACGATCTTCGAAGGAATGATCACCCGAATCATGGAAGGCAAGTCCCGCCGCACTAAAGCGCATTGTAATATTTGGATCGCAGTTTCCTGCGTTGTGAATTTGTATCGCACTAATTAACAGATTTGTGATCAAGCCCTTAGCCGTTAGGCGGAAATATCGGTTATTCTAGTATTAATTTATATACAAAGTAGATAGCAGTTTGCGAAATATTATTTCCTTTGCAACACAGTATAATAGTTGTAGTAAACTGTGTCGGTAGGTTAGGATTTGTGTTTTAGAAAAATTTATGTAACAAGATTATTTTCCAGTTTAAGAGTTTTGTTGCTTTTGGCTTCCATAAATGTGTCATTTTCTATCTCACGGAGAAAAATATAGAAAATTTCGGTTGCGTGGCTTATAGCCAAAAACTACGTTGTCTTATGGTATTGCACAGATACCTATCGCAATTTGGTAAATAAATCTAATCCAGAAAATATAAAGTTTATTGAAATATATTTTTGGTGCCAAAAACTGAAGGACTGAGTTAAAGTTTCATTATTTATTTTGTTCAATGCCTAACATTCCTTATTACAGATTCTATATTAATACACGTACACTAGATTCTTACGAAGTCTTTCAATATTTCAAAGTTTATTTTTTAGACTTTTTAACGAATCCTGTCATACCGCATAAAAACTTTTTGCAATGAATTCTACTAACATCATAAATGCGAAAGTGCTGTTCGACAGAAGATATATTTAATAAATAAATATTTTTGTAAAGTTTTGGCTTAATTACTACCAAATGTCCATATATCATATACTTGTAACCTGGTCTAAGGGACTTAGCTATAAACATATAATGTATATTCAATTAGCAAGATCATTCGGGTCGTGGTAGCTGGGTGGCCACTTGAGCGATTGTGGCGCCCTCATTTATTGTCTACCCTTTTATGTCGGACTTATATCATTAACATATTTTAACGATATGTACATATGTTTGTTACTCTTTCACGCGCAAATGGTTGAATTGATTTTGATGAAACTTGGCGATAATATAGCTTATGAGAAGCGGATGAAACCGCTAACAGAAGTTAGTATTTTATTATAAAAAAAAACTTATGTTCTCTTTTGCAACATTCCAGTCGCTCCGACAACGAACAGTATCGCCCCGGCCAAGTGTTCTCGCTGAACACGCAAGAACTCCTGGAGTTGCAGCCGGAGAGGAAGGCCCCCCTCACCAGCAACCAGCTTCTGCAGCAGCTGTACCGACCCCAACAGGAACAGAAGGCGAACTTGCAGCAAATATATTATCTGGAGCCTCAGACTGCACGTCAGGTAATACAAACTTCATATTAAAACATAGTCCTTGGCCGTATGTCTATTGATTTAAGTTTGTTATGATTTTTTTCGTGCCAATGTGATGTATGTTAAGCGGTCGATCGGTGACTCACCGCTGACTTACCTTGAGTTCCTCCGTATTTCGGAAGGCACGTTTTTGTGTAGCCCGGCTCGTTCTTTTAAACCTCTTTGGCAGTCGATATTTTCTGAAACAGTGATTAAAGTTAAAAACAAATCACTAACGTATGTAGTTACCTATCTGCACCTACTGTTTAAACAATGCATTAATGCATTATATATAGCGGTTATTGCTTTATATACCTACGAGAAATCGGTTAAGCTAACTGGAAAATAATTTTACGCTTAACCTCACAGTCGATAGCAGACATTCGATTACCCTTTGAGTAATCAATATTTCGTACGATATCAAAAAGCTTTTAAATAAAATTTCGACATACGAAATAAAATATTTCACCGTAACTGGCTTACAAGCAATCAGACGGCACTGAGAGCTATAGGATTTATTTGTGTGAGCAAATCGTACACGTGCCATTTATGAAAGACGTCCATCTTTAAGTAAGACTACATAACTTTTGCTAGCGGTTTCACCCGCGTCCCGAGGAAACTACTTTGCATTCCCGGATGAATAATAGCCATTAATAATAGCATTTATGCAAACAAACACACAAATTCTCCAGCTATAATATTAGTATCAAGCTGTGTCAGTAAACATTACGGCCTATTTAGCGAAGTTAACAAATCTCTTTTCTCTCAGGTGTCTTACCAGCCGTCATCTCATGCTGTCATCGCTCGTCCAGACTACAGTTCCAACGGTGGTGAAGCCTCAGTAGGAGCTGCTCTATCCGTCAGTGATTCTGGATCCAACCATAATGATGCCTACAATCAAGATCTACTAGCGTTGCTTGGACAGCCTCCTCTAAGGGCTGCTGAGAAACCTCAGCAGCAACTGTACGCTCAACCCCAACAAGTGCAGCACATCCAGCAAGTACAACAAGCCTCTAACGTTCAAAGTGTTGCGCCTCAATATCAACAGGTAAGTTTCATCTCAAAAAGTCGATGTAAAGAAATCTTTCTTAACATTCCTAATTTCATTCATTGCAACTATGATTCCAGGTCGACAGATACATTACAAAGCCAAGCAAGAAGTCAAAACTCAGGAACAAAGCCCAAATTGTGCCAGCTCAACCTTCCGCGGCTCCACAGCAATATTTGATCGAGACCACCAACGTTCAACAACAGGCAATTCAGCAGTCGCCTCTGTACCGCCAAGCTCCACAGCCTCAAAGAGTGCCACAGGCTCTGCGTTACGTGCAGGTTCCTCAAACTCAAGCAGCATCTCAGCAAATATTGTATGAACGCCCCGAGTCTCAAGGCTTGAAAGTCGTCCCTGCGCCCAAACTCCAGCCCCTCAGTCAGCCACAACAGATCCAACAACAACAGCCAAGAGCTCAGTTGAACTACAGAATTGTACCACAATATCAACAGCCTGAAGCCCAAGCTAAGCAATACAGAATCTACGAAGCTCCCAGACAAGTTATCAGACCTCAAGAACAACGTCTTTCCAGCCAGAGTGTTGAAAGACCAGTTTCATATCTTAAGCGGTTCCCAGACCACGAAAAAATGCGAGCTGTCAAAATCTACGAGCCCATTGCCGAAGGTGTACCACAACAACCAGCTCAAATTATTGGGGAGCAGCAGTATTACCTCCGTCCTATTTATCGAACCAATGAACAACGACCAAGGTATGAAATGCCAGCCCAGATCAAATCTGAACAATCAAGGGTATCGGAATCGGCTAAAGCGCCACAGTCGTCTATTTATGTCAGCAAAAATGTAGCTCCGAGGAAACAGGTAAGGCCACAGCAGCTGTACAGTCAGCAATCGAGTGTTGAGCAGGTAAACATTGAACAGCATGGTCAGAGCTTGGAAGAGCAGAGAGCGCAGTTACCTCCTCCTAAGAACAACAAGGCGTATACTCCTGAAGAGTTCGCAGCCCTGGTGGCGGCTGGGTATGCGGTTACCCCTGTACCAGTCAGCTCAATAAACCTCCAAGAGGCTCAGTCCAGGTCGTCGATAGACCCTGTGGCGATGCACCAGAAACGCCGACCCCTACCTGCCAGTAGACGTCATCAATATCTCCCCCTTCGAGGAGACGATGCGCCTTAGATTTAATCTTGTCTCTGTAAATAGGTTAGCTGTAAAATAAAAAATAGTGATATTCGTTTAAGCTTTCGTTTCATTCCATGTCCTTTTAAACTTTTCCTTGTAGCGTGTAGTTTTCTAAAACAAACATCGTTAGTGTGGCACCAGCGTAACCGCAGCCAGTCAGCAAGCGTTGGAATTCATTATGCTTTCATACAAACCGCAACTGCATCTGGAAACCGACATTTAGAAAGACATTATTTCAAGTAAAACATACTACCACTATGTTTATCTTCAACCGTAGCAGTTATTTTAACTTTTAATTAAAGTTTGTTACCTATTTAAACCTAGTTACTAATTAACTAAATGAGTTTTAAGTCCAGGCTTTAAAAGTTTGACTGGCAAAATAATCTTTGAAGCATTCATAAAATTCGCGCTTGGAATAATGAATGGATCTTTTTCATTCACCTTGCCATTAATTGATCCTCTTTGTTTATTTATCCCATCCATGCATTTGCTTTTTCAATTTAATTTTGTCAATATTTTAATTTCAAATATCTTTGAACAAAATATTATGGTAATAGCTGCGTTTTCTTAAGTGCTTTGCTTGAACTTGTTTTAAAGTTTCAGTGTCATCTAAATCGATAGTAAACGCTCACGTAGTGTACACAATCTCCTAATTAAAATTCAAGCAACGTGTCAGGCATAAACTTGAGAGATATGAAAATGTTATTTCTAGAAACTAAGTACATTTTCAAGAAAATGTGTTTGTTTTTATGCCAATGCACCGAATTTTCACAGAATACGTATTTCAGATGACGCATCGCAAGTAAATGATGATTTTATACAACATATTTCAATTTCACAGCCAGTGAACATCTTATTTGGAAACGTGGAGATCACAGGCGATAGCATTATCTTCTGAAATGGAATATTCAGATCATTTGAGATCTGTCAACCCATTCATGATATATTTTTTGTTTAAATATTTAGACAGATTATAGGTATCGATGTACAGACGCCAGCATGTCAACCTAAATCTCTAAAATTTTACCAATCAAACATTAACCTTCCACTATTGTGATATTTAAAATCCATTAAAGAAATTTGACCTTGATGTTCTGTCGTCTGTACGTAAAATTGCACCTTACAACAAAGTATTCCGCTATACCTCTATACTTAAGACTTATACTTCTATTCAGAACATTATTATTTTAATAGCATTTTATAATTATCAATACCACTACAAAATCTTAACAGACATTTAAAAACATACTACCTAATAATACAGTTTATACAATAACAAAATTACTATCCAAAATGAAACATGAGCTATGAGATGATACTTATGAAAGTCCTATAAAACATTCATAATTACGCCTGCACGACACAGGCAACCCCAGAGGACACTATATAACAAGAAAACTTTGGAACAAGTTGCCAACACGTAGAAACTATAATGATGCACTTGATTAGAATATAGACGACGACATCTAATGATTCTAGATGCAGGAACTTTAATTTCCTGGGCAGTTAGACAGGTGTATGTAACTTTGCTATAAGTAGTGATTGGCCTAGTGGGTAAAGCACCTCTCATGTATGAGTGTGTGGGTTCGATTCAAGTAAGGCAAGTACCAATGCAACTTAATAGTACCAAGTATATCTTAGACACCAAACTGATTAAAAGGTGAAGCAAAACATCACGGAGAAACCTGGACTATAAAGCCTGAAATCACCAACCCGCAAAGCAAGCGCAGTGATTAACGCTCAGTCCTTCTCTGTGTAAGAGGAGGCCTGTGGCCCTGCAGTGGGACACAGCCACAGACATAGCAAGCGAAAGCCAGAATTATCGATTTTCTCTATGTAGTTGAAAATAAATAGAAACATAAGAAGTTTCGGGAGTGTTCAGCAAAATAGTTTTTCAGGCGCGTAACTTCTTGAATGACAGCCTTCCTCGTTTTATCAGATGTATCGAAATAGGAAACACAGTCAGAACGGTATTTCTAATATATTTATCACACATTGGAACTTTTCCATTTGCTCGTAACAAATGATGGAACTTTGTGATGCTGCCGCTGTGAGATTACAATGTGGTTTAATTTACAAAATAGTCCTGGATGATGTGAATTTTCTGGGACTGAAGAAGATAAATGAAACATAGGTACTGTTTTAAAATTCAATGTAGGTACGTTTAGTGCGGTTAAGGTAATGTTTTAGCAATATCATGAAAGTAAGCGTCGTCGTATGAAAAATGTACCTAGATACAAACAGAGTGGTGCTAAATCATGGATTATAGTTTAATGTAATTTTAAGTTTAATTTATTTTTAATTTTAAGATAGGTAATTATGTAAATTTATTACAACCCAACTGAGCTAGCATTTAATTTATAAAAGCAACTAACTTTCACAAGTGGTTTCAACCGCGTCACTTCGCGCACCCAGATAAAACTGAAATATTTGTTTGTACTTTTGCGGACTTGTAGTTAATACCTAATGAGATTAGCGCGTTCAAACAAACAAGCAAACAAGCAAACTCTTCAGCTTAATAATGACTTAATCAAATTAAAACATGTATATCCTCCAGTAAAATAATATCAAAAGAAACCCAGTACACAATAATACAAAAGCTTGATGATATAGGTATTTCTTTGTACAAAGATCCTAATTTCTTGTGTTTACCTTGGAATATACTTACAACAAACAATGTATGGCCGAGGGCAAGATCAGGCCTTATTCTTAACTTAGGAAAATTATTCTCTTTGTAACAAAAAAATGGGCCTAATTAATTAATGTGTAGTATTTTTGTGTCTGGTCGGGTACTTCAGAAAATTATTTTGCACAGAAATGTAATAACAAATTTTATGTCCAAATTATAGTGAATCATATTTACTTCTGAAGTAAGTGTAAAGCGAGATTCCACCGGTGTGCGGTACTGTGACGTATATAAATATTTCTTCGCATCTGCTCTAGCAAAGAGTGAAAAATTGCATGCAACATTTCTGAAATGTCTGCGAAATTGCAACCTCTGTGCGTGAATACATGTTCGCTCCGCCCTTGCACACAAAGGGCTCCAGAAGGAACACGGCAGGTTTTAGTCAGTAAGAGTCTGACGGTCACGCTGTCACCCACAAATACTACGTCGGGTGGGGTCATTTGACGATTTCCCACCAACAACGAAAGGTAGGTAAATTATTTCTACGGCTAGGACCCCAAAAAAAAACAAAAGCTATATCAAAACTGTGTTTCAACTCGCTTGTCAAAGATTGCAAAAGAGGGTGATTCGTGCAAAAGTTGTGAACTTCCTTTGTTTTTCTTTCGCCTTTTGATTTTGTGTAGTTACTATATCAGAGTCCTTTTGTATGTAAATCTTTGTCGGTTTTCAAAAGGAACAGGTAGTGAAAGGCAAAGTTCTAGGTATAACAAATGTTTTGATTTTATGATTGCTATGTAGAAAATATTTTGTGTAATTCTTTGATGTTTCTTTGTATTTTTCAAAAATGTGAATTTAATTACTTATTAAGCGACAGTAAAATTAGGAACGGAATTGGAAAATCGTTACAAACAAAAAAGACAACTCATTTTGCGTTGTCGTGTGAATCAAATAGGACTTTTGTATGAAACCGAATGTAGCAGATTTTTTGCGACCGAAATTATGCTACTCACAACTCACAAAATTACGCTCGTTTGGCCTCAGCCTTAACAGAACAAGCAGACGTCATCACAATACGATAAAGTTTGTTCGCTTTTCCTGGTTGCGCTTAGGTAGAGAAAACATAAATATTTTTTGGAAGGTAATACCATTTTTGACCGAATTTTAATAATAAAAGAATCTTAAGTTGGTACCTCTACACTTTACAATAAATAGTTCTCATGGTCCAATAATCTTCATAAATACAGTGTACTGGTAATTTATAAGTAGGTAGGTGCTATCAGTAACTGGAAAACCCAATAGCACGGCTAGGGCAGAGCGGTGCGGCAAACTGATTCAATTACTAGCCGCGCCGCACTCAGCTTCGCCCTAATTAACGTTTAATTTCATCGTACTGTACTACAATATCAATAATATTATTAAATATGAAGTGTTTTATTTCTTCAGTATGATATTTTCCCTCATTTTAGACTGAAACGTGATCCTACTTACCGCTAAGTAGGATCACGTTTGGTCCAATGCGTATGAAAAAAAGCTTAAACGCGTTGTATTTTGTTGTTGGTTGAAGGAAGAAAAGACAAAAATGACGGAAAAATTAAAAATTAAATGTTTTTCAGAATAAAGCCTAATTACTTGTTAGGTCATGCAAGTCTATGAATGGAATCAAAACAAGGAAACTTATTGTAAATGCACTAAACTGTACATATTATTATTCTCGAAACTGCCCGACTCACACAAACGAACAAATACAGTTAAACTTTGATGAAACTATTCAGTAACTATTATGTTAGCTACAAGAGAATCCAGTTAAAAGGTTTCTTGCATTTATTGCTCCGGTCCACTCGATTACTCGCTCAGCTCAGTATGTATCGATATTCCCATTTTCTCGGCTCGAATTTCGGTTTCGGCCTAAACTTGTTCGAGACCAGACTTCAAAGGCTGTTAGATCCAGTACGTAGTTTAACGGACTGATAGTCGGAGACATGCAAACGAGTATCGATTTATTGATTATGTTGATAACTGAAGACTCGATAGACAGGAGATGTGGAGAGTAATTTGAAATGCTTGTACTGAACTGAATAGGCTTCAATCTGATTACAAAATCTAAACTGACTTGACAAATAGTCTGAGGGCTCTTCTTCTGATTATCATCTGCCTAGCCTTTTCCCAACTACGTTGGGGTCGGCTTTCAGTCTAACCGAATGTAGCTGAGAACCAGTGTTTTACATGGAGCGACTGCGTCTGACCTCCACAACCCAGTTACGGGCAACCTGGCACCCTTAGTAAGAATGGTTGTCAGACTTTCTGGCTTCTGTCTACCCGTAACGACTGTCAAAGATGTTCTGACAGCCGGGATCCATCAGTTTATCGTGCCTTCCAAAACACGGAAGAACTCGTTATGACAAGATGGTCACCCATCCATGGACCGTCCGCGCCATGCGTTACGTAACCTTACGATCGGTCGATCCGCGGGACTTTGATTTAGACACGAGCTCTTCTTCTGATACATATGATTATTTCCTTACAAATATTATAAAAAAAAAATATATAAAAACTACTGAACCAATTTAAATGAAATGAGACAGTCTTCAAACCGAGAAAGGACTAGGCTACTTTTCATTCGGGTGGTGAAAAGCAGTTTTCCTCGGAACGTACGAAGCAGCTACTTATTTAATTTAAAAAAGTAAAACCTAAAAAGTTTCTATTTCATCAAAAAGGTTGAATTTGTAAGTGTGACGACAAAATAAAGTTACATTCCGGTTTCGGCTTCGACGAAAATTCTCTGGAGCCGAACACTATTACACGGTTCTCATACGATCGGAAACAAAGATTTGCTTTCAGTATAAAAGCATGTTTCAAATACGTTCCCAGTAATGTAATTTGAGGAAAACCTTCGGATATTTTTATACCAAATATGAAATATACCTTTATAACGTTTGCTTTTGTGCATTGAATGTACCCACAACGTTGTGTTGCCATGTCTTTTATAGGTGCCATTACAATGCTCTTTTGTATTAAAATATGAGAGTCTTTTTAGCTGGTCAGCTAAAGAAGCTACATACAGATACCAGCAGCAGGCCAACCTACCCACCCGAATATGTAAAATTTTACCAATCGAACATTAACCTTCAACTATTGTGATAAAGCTGAAATTTTTTCTCAGAAATTTGTCAGAATCAGATAGGTTAATGTGCTAGCGTCTGTACCTACCAATACATACGAATCTCACCATTCATATTAAATCTGTAGAGATTGCAAATCACAGAATCTAATAAATAAAACCTCAATAAACAAGCGAAGCAATATTCAATTACTACTTTCAATTGACGAAGCCAAAAAGTTTTCAATTTAACGAGAAAACTTTATCATTCGCTCGGTTAGAAGTTTTACAGCACTTATTTTAAACTGGTATTGACGGGATAGACTGGTTTTTCGTCATCGAAAAAATTTAGTGGTGTCATTACAATAAGAAAAACACACTTGATTCAGAAAATGTTATTAAATATATCTATGTATACTTAATATTATAAAGCTGAAGAGTTTGTTTGAACGCGCTAATCTCAGGAACTACTGGTCCGATTTGAAAAAAATTTGTATGTGACAGCTTCGAAGTGCTCAGTTGTGGCCGACTTGCCTCATCTATTCTGGATTTTGAGAAGAAACGAGGTTTATTTTGATTGAAGGACAAGGATTAACTAAGATGAAAGGGACTGAGATTAGGTACTTGTAGGAGAGCAACGACTTTTCTTGTCTCTAGATATTATTATTTTTCGGTACGTGGTTTATGTAACTAATAGAAAAGGTTAAAGTCTTAAAAGTTCGGGCTTGAAGCCCAAGAATAATGAAGCAATTGATTTTTATCTACGTATATACTTAACAGCTATTTATCAAAATCTGTACAATAATTCTCTCATGAAAGAGTAACAAATATCTATACACCCTTTCACTTTATCAATAATAGTACACTAATATTAAATTCGCATCAAATAAGACTGCTTATCTCGTTTTTTACCGCAAAATATAATAACAAGCAAATTCCCGAGACGCACTCTTTTACCGTACACATTATACTCAATACTCAATTCTTTATTAGCATTCCATATGTTATACAGGTGGTAGGTACATTTTATAATACCCAGGGAGTTAGAAGCCGCTTACTCATCAGACCTCACACCCTCGCTAAGAGGGTTTGGGCACGTAGGTCAAGGAAATTTAAGTTCGCCGTCAACAATTTTGCATGATTACAGAGTTCAGCTCTCGAAGTAGATAACTGATAATAGAGTATTGGGCAATTGTGGATAAGTTGGATAATGTATAATTATTATGTGGCGTTAGAGCTGCAAAGTTTTTGTTGGTCGATAGCTCATAAATCCGATATGGAAGTAAATGGAAGTTGGTACTACGATCAGGTATCCGGTGGGTATCAGCCTATATTTCTTTTATTGAATTCGGTCAACCAATCATTGCACTAACTACCAGAAGACAGTTTAGTTCGCTTTATGAGAGGGCTTTTGTTTAAGTTGGAACTGTATTGTGAACTTTCTTCAAATTTTTTTAGGGAAGGATTCGTAAAGTTATCCTAAAATCAATATTTGTGAGAAAATTACAGGTTAAACAATAGTTAAAAATAAACCCTGTTTTACCTACATTTAAAATGTTTGTTTATTTACCCGATTATCATGCAATCCGAAAATAATGTAGTCATTCTATCCGACACAGTTAAGCCGATCAACCGATTATAATGGGTGATTTTAATTGCAAATGAATTGAACCAATTGTGTGCTGTCATTGGTTTTGATGGGCTATGTAAAACGTGCAGGAACTAGGGCGTGCAATATTGTAAGGTTCTAAATCTCAAATTGAAATCCGATACTGGAGAGCTAATTCCGGAACTCCGGAACCGGATACATTATTTTTTTTGTTTAGGAATAATCGGTACATGCGATAAAGTTACAAGCTAAATGCATAACCAATTACAAGCAAACACCACATGTCCTTATACTTACATGTAACTAAATTCAGTTACTAATTCCGGAGTTACGGAATTCCGGAATTGCATGCCCTAGCAGGAACTATTATTATGGGTAAATCAGGAAGAGGTTATTGCAAGTATTTAGATGATAAACTGGCACAGTAATTTAGTGGCAACAGCTAAGTAACATGTACTTCTTTATCAATATCTTAGCTAGATAAGCTAAGGCCTCAGGTTGCTGAAGGTTGTTTGTTCGAAAGAGTTTCTTTGGATTAGTTGAAAGAGACATCTACAGAAAAATGACACCTTCATTTGATAGATACTGCAAATTTTATCTCAATCCATTTGGTACGTAATAGAAGGCTAGACATACTATACATATTCACGAAATTCCGTTTGTATTATATAAAAAAGTATTGTTAAAAGTTATATTAAAAACACCGAACAAAGAAAAATACAAATGCCTAAGTCTTCACAAAACCTCGTTGTTACGTCATATTAATTCATACCTAGTCCAGCTAGCAGAAATCGAATTACCCGGCTCACTGGATTACGCCGGTGAGTGGGCTTTGTCAACCTGAAAATGCCATGAATACATATGAAATTTTGTAGGGACGGCCTTGTTGTGTGAATGTCATTGTGGGCTTACATTGTCTGAAGATTTGCTTATGAATATTTGTACTTTCAGAAATGAGGGAGTGTTTTTACTTACATTATATTTCCAGTTTGATCTTTATAATATTACATTCAGTGCTTTTATTTTAGTAGAAAGCAGGCAGGAATGATGGAAAGGTATGCAAGTTGTATGGAGACAAGATGCGCTACTTACCTAATTCTTGCTTCAAAAGTGTTAATCATTAACACTTTAAGTGATTATTCTTCTGCCTGAAATGCATATTATGTAATACTAGCTTCCGCTAGCGGTTTCACCCGCTTCCGAAGGAACTACTGCCAGTACTTGTATAAAAAGTAGCCTATATGTTATTCTGATATGTAAGCTATATTACTGCCAAGTTTCATCAAAATCCGTCCAGTAGTTTTTGCGTCAAAGAGTAACAAACATACACATACATCCATCATTATTAGTAGTAGCATAACTTTTGCTGCCTGTCCACTATTCTTCTGTTATACATATATTTGTTTCGGTTATTCATTTATCAGAGAGTTTCATGTATAACATTTTGTTTTATGTACGGTAGTAACTGCACCTCCGTCTAGTCAAACTCCAGGGAGTACCTACGTAGACGAAATATGACCAGAACTAGAACGACTGACTGTAATATAACTATTTAATCTAGCCGCATTATTTCATATATTATAATGAAACGCGCTTTTTTTATTTTTAAATTGAATAATAATTTATTGAAAAATATAATTTATTGAAAATTAAGTAAATTTGTATCAACCTCGTCAATAATTACATTGGTTTTAGCATCTACAGAATCTTATACCACTCTTATCATATTCAAAAGCATAAGAATATTTCCCAGGCTAGCAACGACCAAATTAAAATTACACTTTAAGACCCTTGATAGGCGTCAAATTCAAATTAAATTTGGGAATAATTGGAAAAGACCTTCGCGAGCTCTCGAAATCTCTGAAGGTTTTTCTGAAGTGTCATTCGTCATAAAAGTTTTTGAAAACCTTTGTGAAAAGTGCTTTGTCCTTTTATTTCTTTTTCACCTTAGTTTTAATAACTTTTCCGAGAGCTACACGAAATGAGTCTGAAAAAGAACGTACCGCTGCAAAAGCAATTATGCTGAAATAATGTTGTTGCTTCTATTATTTTTTTCAGTTGTTACGAAGTGCAAAAAGTTAGAGACAAGCAAATATGATAATTCTTCTGTTAAACAATATACAGTCGTTGGAAATTCTATTGTATTTAGGAAATAAAGTCACTAGGTACAAAGTGCCACTGCAATGGTTTAAAAGAAGATATTAATCGGTTAGTTCGTTTTTACACATAGTGCAACAGACAGACATGCAGACTTAAATTCTCATATATAATTTAAATAATTAAGGATTAGTATCACTTAATTAACTCTGAACATATTTACAATACCTAAAGTATTCGGTTCAGACCCTCTACAAAATACATAACGCGACCCAAATTTTCATGAACAGACCCAATTTTACATTTCCATAGGATAATGTTGTTACCGTACTCATAATTTTTGATAAAGATAATGCCGGGCGCGGAATCCAATTATCTGCTGTCTGTCCGTATGTAACCAACACGTTGACAGGGTATTTAAACTTTTTGAAATGCCTTTATTTTAAACGAATGGTATTTAATTCCTGGATATTTGTTAACGTGATAATTTTTAACATGTAATTTCTGATTTTGACTTTCTTCATAATACAATAATACATGTTTTTGAACCCTTTTGATGAAAAGTCTTGATTAATGTTTGGCCTACTTTAAAGTTTTTTTCCAGTATTGAAGTAGGTTCCTATCTAATTATTTATTTTTTTGAAACCATACTTACTGGTAATATAAACTAGTACCTATTTTACTTTAATTTTGTTTGCAATTTCCTTTAAAAACTCCGTCACTTTTATCTAGGGCCTAATATAGGTAAGGGCCCGTTTCACAGGTTCCTTATAAACTTCTAGATAACAATCTGACACTGAATACCACAGAAAAGTAGATAAATAACACATTTCTATGGCATAATTTTTCAGTTTGCTACCTAGAACTTTATGAGGAACCTGTCAAACGGGTCCTTAGTCATTTTTATTCAGTCTGTGTCACTTTGTTGTCATAAATTGTAACCTTACTTTTATTACTGTCTTTGTTGGGAAGCCTGTTTAGTCCTACAAAAGAGTATTTTTATATAACAAGTAAACAAATGAAGGTTTTTTGTTATACTTGTTGAGTAATAGAGTGAGATCGCTGGGTCGTTAGACGTCAGACATTTTGTCACTAATAAATTCTATGACAAAAAATATTGGCTACCTTCTATATATAGGCTTTTGTATAACTTAAAAGATTGTGCACCCTTTATAAGTAGGTAAAAACAGCAAACACCAATAATCTAGAAAATGAGAAATTATTTGTTTAGGTTAAACAATACATAACATAACAATAAAATTAAAACATACTTGATACATAAATTATTATTTACCAAATATTTTTTTAAGTAAAGAAGGAATACCTAAGAATAAAAATATAATAGGTTTAGATATTATATAAAAGATAAATAAGTTCTTTCTTTATGAAACGCCTTCCTCTCTTCTACAAACTAGCTTGCTGTGCCCATCAGGGTCCATAATTGTGACAACTATACCTAATATTTCCACCTTATGTACATTATGGAATGCAATAAACGTTATGAGTATGAGTATAACTATATAATGTGTATAATGTTTTCCAACAAAATCGGTAACAATACCAGCGTAACAATAACGCAGATTATGAATTATTCATGATAACTCGATTTGTTACAGTAACCTAATTTTATGTAAGCCTATACTATAACTAACTTCCGTCAGCGGTTTCACCCGCGTCCCGTGGAACAACTACGCGCACCCAGATAAATAGTAGCCTATAACCATCCTCGATAAATGGGCTTTCTTCTTACACTAAAAGATTTTTCAAATTGGATCTGCAGCTCCTGAGATTACTGCGTTCAAACAAACAAACTCTTCAGCTTTGTAATATTAATAAATACCTATTCAGTAACTAATTCTGCCGGAATGGAGCGTGCATGTGTCATTATTACTTTATTATTAAATTAATTAATAAATTCCAATATCATTGTATTGGAATAACATACGTTCGTGATTGCAATATTTAATTACTCTTGTACAATAAATTGTTAGGATTATAATATAATAGTTCATACATAGTCAGCGATATTAAATTATGAGGTATTGATAAAGCTAATATGAGCAAATATGGACTTATTGAATTGTGAATACCTATATGATGGCTGAAGTTATTTATCCATGCCAGTTTCATAAACTAAAGGGATTGTTTCTAAGTAAAAATATTTTACGGACGAAAGAATAGAGGTTGATTTATAGTTTGATTTTTGTTTATTAAATCATAAATCGATGTCTTCACTTTTTATCAACTTCATATTTTGTGGATTTATTAATTTTAATAATTGCTGATTTACTCTCTCCAAATGTTGTTAAAAATGCTCTAATTGTACAGACAACAGCCATCGAGTTACCACAATCTGTCAAATTTCTGCAATCGATTTTCAACCTTATCACAATGGAGGTAGGTTAATGTTCGATTGGTAAAATTTGACAGATTCGTATACGTTGATCTGCTGTTGTCTGTACTTAACTCTGTATATACTAAAATCTAAAACATCATTTTCCTACCCTCTTTACACGCTAACACACCTGCTTCGAGAAAACTCGGAAAAATCTGTAAAGTAAACAAATACTTTCAGTCTTGGACTTGACGTTATAATTTATATGGCATCAGCACACTGAATAGCTCGGTGGATGCATTCACATACTTTACCGACTTATCAACACGGTTTATTTCAGCATTTTGAACTTTATCATTAAAGTAATAAGGGTGATGTCGAAAGTACGAGTAAGTTTGCACTTTACCAACTTACCGACACGATTTATTTAAGCTTTTTGGACCTTATTGCATAGGTGATAAGGGTGAAGTGGGATGTATGAATAAGTTGGTACATCGTGAAGCACATTTAACAAAGACATTGCCGGGTACGAGGGTAGACAAACGTAAACAACTCTCTAACTAGCTAGAGTACGTGATATCGTCACGTGGGTTTGTGGTATTGCGATAGGTATCATATGCGTGGATTTTTGAGAAATTGTATAAAAAACACTTCTTCAAATCTATGCCTACTCCAAATTTTTCCAACTCTGCCTACTTCTAGCCATTCTCATTCAATTACCAAGTTATTTATTGAATTATGATGATTTTTGTTCTGGTTTAAGTCATTCAAAATTATGTGATAGCTATTTGTTGTTTGTATTTCCAGGTAGGTACTGCAAAGTGGGAATATCCTACATCTATTTGCAGATAAGCTTTTTAGCACCTATTATAATACATGTATTGCGTTAAAGGAAACTTCTTTGAAAATATTAAAATTTAAGCAGTGTATAAAACAATACCTATGTAGTATGTATTGTACAAAATAAAACCAAACAATATACATTCGCCTAATCAAGAGATATTTGTTCTGAATCTGTAGAGGATCACATCTACTAATTATGTAACTCTTTTTATGTTAAAGAAAAACAACAAAATAATATCCGCCCCTTTATCCACTCGAACCGAAGCAAACATCACTGAACACAAAAATAATCCTCTCGTTAATCTCGAATAATTACTTCTATATCCCCGTATCAATAGCTTCTATTCAACAAAATCCCGGGCCATCGATTTGTTCGTTCAAAAATAGCCGATTACATACAAAAAGGGGTTTGGGATAAAAACTGATAGCCTTACGTAAAATTTCGGATCCATTGCTTAAAAATACCTACCAATGAAAAACTTTATCATTTTTTGTACTTACACTCTCAGTAATATCATGAAGGTTTGAAAAGCCGTTTCTGTAATTTCGAAATGGGAAGAAGAAATTCTTTTGGAAATTTCTAGAAGGCTATTTTGTAAATCGTAACCTTTATATTTCGATTTCAGTTCGAAAATCTCTTAATAATGTTAACAAGTCTTATCTTCGGCCTCCATATTTACATTTGCTCAGACCTAATCGTTTTAATAGATTAACTAATTGAGGTCGGACGCCACATTATTTTGTCTGTCCAAAAATATACGTTTGATTAGTCACGGCTCAAAGTTTATTGGGAAAGTTCACGAAAATAGCAATTTGGAACGAAAATATTTGCAAATAAGTCTTGTGATGAGATAGAATTTGTTAATTCTTTCTTGTTTTAATTAATCCAAGCTTAGAGTGCTCATTAATTATCGTACTTCAAGAAAATAAAGGAATGAGTCAAATAACAATTAGGAGAGAAATCACTTCCATTGTTGCCTTACTTTTTCATTTAAATCAAATCAATTAATTATTTTCAACAAAACTGGAACAGGCACTTTATTTTAGAAAATAAACGAAGTATTCGTAGATTTATTATTATTTTATCATCATCCAGCATTTTTATTATAACACTGCCTTTTTTTGCATCTACATCTAATCAAAACGCTTGCTCAGGGCGGATTGGCGATTTCAGACTTAAGTTCAGGTTTGCTCAATATGTTCAATATAATCTTCGATAGCCAAAATATAATAGAAAGTTATATAATCACATCATATTGTATCGTATCCTGATATCGAGCCCACTCACTAGGCCTCAACGACTAGGTAAGGTACTGTTGTCAACCAAAACTAATTCAGAAATATACCCAAAAAATTCCACACATAAATAAACAAGTTTCCCAACCCAAGTCTTTCAGCATTCAACACAGAACTTTGCCACTAAAACTTGTTGAAGGTTGCTGAAGAAAAACTTGAAGCCACAAAAAATCGTTGAAGAGTCTTGATACTTGTATTCCTTGCCTTGCAAAGGAATTATTTTGTTTACATATTTTGGAGTAACAAAATCTTATTTAGCTCGGAATTCATTTTCGTCGTAAAGAGGGTTTATGGCAAAATAATGGGTTCCTCACAAACCCAGGATGATTCGTAATATTTTAACCATGACGAGCGGTGTTCTAGTAATTTGTTATACTTAATTAATTGTTCGTGATTGGTGAATATTTGTGATTGATATTAAACTAATGGATTATTGATGAAAATCGATGCTTGTAATGGTAGAAACAAATGTAGGTTATTCGGCAAAAAAAATAGAAAGCTACTGATAGCGGCTTTATAATAAACTATCTGTTTTCCCGTGGTTTCACTTGCGTCCCGTGGGAACTACTGCCCGTACTTTAGAGTACAATCAAACAAACAAAAAATGCTTCCTCTTTATAATCCCTACTATTCCCTACTAACCCTATCCCTACTATATTATAAATGCGAAAGTAACTCTTTCTGTCTGTCCATCTGTTACGCTTTCTCGCCTAAACCAATGTGCCGATTTTGATACAATTTGGTACAGAGATAGAATAGACTAGAATAGAATAGATAGATAGGCTTTTTATTCGGGTACGGGAAATAGTTCCCTCGGGAAGCGGGCGAAGCCGCTGGCAAAAGCTAGTATAAGTATAGATAAAGATTATACGGTAACAAGAAACTGAAAGTTCTGTACTGGTAGTGGTAGTCCCCAATGGTTAAGGGTTAGAAATCCCAGGTTAACCTAAGTGTGAAATGAAAGTAATTTCTATTCAACTTGTAGCACAAATAAAGGTTTGAACAGGTCTCTAGTGAAATCATGTCTTAAATCTAACATTTTCTTTTTAAGTTCGAATCTTTATTTATTTTGCTCCAAAAGGTATTTGTTTTTATCCGAAATGGCAAGAAGGGTGTTTACATTATCGATTCATTTACCCTTCCATCTGTTTTTAACCTCATTTTTCTGAAATACCTTTCAGAAAAATGGGGTTTTCAGTATTTTTTAATTTATTTAACAATTATAAGTGGCTGAATATCTATTCATTTAATACAGCTTTCGTCCAAAATACTGCCAATTTTGGATTGCCGGACCGAAAGAGTAAAACGGGTCCCTTTTACTAAGACTTCGCCGTCCATCGTCCATATGTCCGTCAACCCATTCGTCTGTCCTCAGGCTGTATGTGTACCCATGATAAGAAGCAAGCTGGAATGTTGACCAATAATGTATTTCTGTAACTACTTCAACAATCAAAACATATAATCAAAACTTCAATAAAATAAGAATTTTAGAGCCGAGTCTGACTTGCAATTTGCCGATTTTTTTAGATTTCTAATTACCACTTAAAATTTCTAATAAAAAAACTACATACCTATGTAAAAAACTTATCTAAACGACAGCTCTCCAGTGGAATTCAAATAAATGCGAGAGTTCGAATGCGGTTAGATTTCACTGCAGTTTCCAAAGGACCACAGATCAGTGTCCTTAGAACTTACAGCTTTGGACCAGAAACGAGTTGGAACGTGAAGCGTTCTCCGGGGAATGTCCGTACATAGCTTTGTAAAAAAGAATTTCTTTGATTAACTAAAGTAAAAGTAACCAAGTTGAAGTAACTTATTAAGTTAAGTTTCTTAGTAATTTATTTAAGTATCTAGCCTATATTTACATACCTAAAACTAAAAACTAAGATATTAAAAAAGCGCGTCAAAGAACTGATCCTCATCGCTTCTTAGTTAAGGTTTGATTTTGTGTGTGTAAATTGAAGATAGTCAACAAATTCATTAAATTCAAAGCAATAACATTTTGTTGTGTTTTGTAGAGGTAGTTTCTTGTCAGATAGAAGAGTATAGAAGAAGAAAATAGGATGCGTCGATCGTCGTCTAATAAAATTGGGATAAGGGCAGGATGGTGATGATATACATAAAATGAAGGTACTATTACTATGTGGTAAGAAAATATCTTACTTTTGTTTCAGGTAAGTTCTAGAAATTTCCTCACACTCCATACTTCATATAACAATTTACTTCTAATTTTATTTAGACCAATAAAAATATTAACAGGTTCTATAAAAACAAATCTTCTCAGTTTTCGACAAACTTTTTGTGGGGAAGAAAGGTATAAGTCCTCAAGTGCGTAAGTACTTGTGCTCGGAATTTAGTCGCGGACCGCCTTCCAGTTTAGCGAGACTTGTTACTTGTTCATAGTTCTTCATCATCTGCCTAGCCTTTTCAACTAAGTTGGGGTCGGCTTCCAGTCTAACCGGATGCAGCTGAGAACCAGTGTTTTACATGGAGCGACTGCCTGTCTGACCTCCACAACCCAGTTTACGCCGGGCAACCTGGCACCCGCTGGTAAGACATGGCTTCTGATACCCCGGAACGACTGCCCAAAGATGTTCAAATGACTACCGGGCCCACCAATGTATCGTCGCGCTTCCGAAACACGGAGAACTCGTTGACAAGATGGTCACCCATCCACGGACCGACCGCGCCAAGCGTTGCTTAACCTTATGATCGATCGATCCGCGCGGCTTTGACTTAGCTACGAGCTCTTCTTGTTCATAGTTCTTGTTGAGACAATTTTCCATCACAGCCCACCGCTGCGTCAAGCTGTCGCGCTTAATAGGTATGAAATTATAATCAACACGAGACACGTCTTTACATATTCATAGAAGCATATAATTTTCTACGTCACCGCAATATCGAAGTAAATATGTAAATTCATGTTTATGATATTGACTCCTAGCTACAAGTTTAGTGTGAATAAACAAAATTAGGTATCGAAGAGTTTCTTGGGTTTAGTGATTAAATGCTTGACTTTTTTTCTGAATTTCGTTTGTTTTATGTAGTAAGTTCAAAATGGCTCGATTGCACAGGATTTGGGTCAAATATATTCGGCTAGCCATATAGGATAATAAGCGCTTATAATTGACAGTTTTGAGGAGCGATGGAATTAGGGTAAGGCGTCAAATGACGTAAGAAAGATGATCAACGATGCGACAAGCAGTTCATCAAACTCGAGGGCCTAACTAGAGCATGAATATCAATTTTTTTTCTGTGATTATCTGCCAGGAAGACTGCAAAAAGTAACAGTCATATTAGACAGCGGGGCTACCGCTGTTCTGCAACTATTTATGAAACTCATCCATATAATATTATACGTTGTAACTTAGAAAGTAAACAAACCATTGCGAATAATGATCGTAAAATAAAAACTATATTATAAACAAAACACAACCGCCGTGTAACAAACAAATGGCATACTGAACGCCATTTATATACAGTCACAGACACAGTATGACGTCACACAGGTTAAATGCTACCCGTGACGTCACGCCAGTGTAACCTACATGCGGTCCGTAAGCTTTTACACAGCTTCCCAGTATCATATTTTATTTATAACTGGCCGTTTGCTTGCGGTTGCAGTTGCATCTTTTAAACTATTCATAAATGAGTTTAAACATGATATATAACCCATTTATAACTAAAACTAAGCTTATATTTATATTACAAGTACAAAACTTAAAACTAAAAAAAAAATGCGTCAAAGGATTGGCTCTCATAAATTACGGAATTATATTCCTTTGCCCTTTTCTAGAAAATAAGGAACAGAGAAATAATGAGAAGGTAGAAATGTAGATATTACAGATCGCTTGAAATGCACTGAAAAATATAATAGAATCGTGACCACACCTTGGTGGGCTTACGAGGCAGTAAAAAGCATTGAAACGCAAACATGACGGTATTATCAACTTAGGTACCTACATCTACGAATTTCAAAACACATGAAACGCTCATATTAGTTCATATTTATGGCCATTTGCGATATGATTTTATGCGATTATCACATTATACAAACGACACCGCGCTCTGTCTTGTAGGGCGGTGACGGCAAATCAGACGTTAATCGCTTGACCGCGCTATAGGGTGTCTTTATGTTACAGCTTTTTCAAATTTTCCGAGCGGATTTTGACGTTAAGCTCGTACGAATCAAAAAATTTTACTGTTAAGAAGGGTTCTGTTTTTAACGTAATTTTCGTACTGGTAGTTATTGTCAACTTTTTGTTGTCGAGCGCATCTCCCATACGAACCTGGCGATGTCGCTCGGTTTTTCCGCTCCGATCCGAGATCCGCGTGTCATGTCTGAATCGCCTTTGGTAGATATTCTACTCAAAATATGACGTCACGCACGTCTAACGTAGCTTTGACGTCAAGGAAGTATAAACATACCAAATCTAATAGAATCAATATTATTACTTTACGATTGAAAGCACATTCATACATACCAGTTTCAAAGTATAACATAAATATTATTTATGTGAGATTGAACTATGACGTCATATATGGTAAATGTTACGAGTGACGTCACAAAAGCATAGTCTAAATGTGGTCACAAGTATAGAGTCACTGGTTTCATCAAGGGTTTGTGTGTTGGTATTCTTTACCCTGATATATCCTAGTAACTCTTCGTCGACGGTATGCTTAAGGCCCATTTATACATTTCGATTTCATTGCCCGTTGCTTGCCATTTTATTCCAGGAATATTTGACAGGCGACCATTTACCTATTGCACGATTACGTTTACACAGTGCAAGTAGCACCTTGCTGCAATAAAATGGCAACCAACGAGCAATGAATTCGCAATGTGTGAACGGGCCTTTAGTAAAGCAGCTGTACCGATTGAGATTGGGAGAATTTTGGTATAGAGGTAGATATAAAAAAAACTCTGGATACGAAATAGAATAGAAGGTGACTTTCTAGTGTGAGAGTCTATGAGTTTTTTCTTCAGATGTGCAAAAATATTCCCTAAAGAGCTACGTCGCGTCCGTCGGTCGGCCATAAGACAGGTTCATTAAGTTCCTCATCATGTCAAAAAGTAAGACGTGGCCTTTTCGGTGAGTCCATTCGTTTGCTGTCCAAAACCGATTTTAGATATATTGTGGCTAATATCTAAATCCCGCGGTCTAAAGCTAGTTTTAATTAAACTTACACAAACAGTAAATCTACCTATATTTATACAAAAGTCTAGAAACTTTTGAATTAATTTAAAACCTATCTGTTAGCCGTACCGTGGCTTCTAAAACTATTAAGTTTCAAGATTATGATTGGCTTGTTCAAAAAGTTTAGTTATTTTCAGTAAGTTTTTGATATATTAATTTTAATCGTGGAATTAATTTTATATTTTTGTTGCCATTCCGAACTTTAAACTTTACTTACATTTTAAGTGGTAAAAGACTTTACTACATTTAATTTAAGCCATTCCAATCGGCTAGATCTAGGTACAGTCGGGATCTTTTACGCCTGACCACTTGTAAATGTTTGCACTAAAATCCTGTGGCACTGATTCTAATAAATTCCTTGAAGATTTCACCTATTAGGAAAGAGTAATGTGGTCTANGCCTAACTAGAGCATGAATATCAATTTTTTTTCTGTGATTATCTGCCAGGAAGACTGCAAAAAGTAACAGTCATATTAGACAGCGGGGCTACCGCTGTTCTGCAACTATTTATGAAACTCATCCATATAATATTATACGTTGTAACTTAGAAAGTAAACAAACCATTGCGAATAATGATCGTAAAATAAAAACTATATTATAAACAAAACACAACCGCCGTGTAACAAACAAATGGCATACTGAACGCCATTTATATACAGTCACAGACACAGTATGACGTCACACAGGTTAAATGCTACCCGTGACGTCACGCCAGTGTAACCTACATGCGGTCCGTAAGCTTTTACACAGCTTCCCAGTATCATATTTTATTTATAACTGGCCGTTTGCTTGCGGTTGCAGTTGCATCTTTTAAACTATTCATAAATGAGTTTAAACATGATATATAACCCATTTATAACTAAAACTAAGCTTATATTTATATTACAAGTACAAAACTTAAAACTAAAAAAAAAATGCGTCAAAGGATTGGCTCTCATAAATTACGGAATTATATTCCTTTGCCCTTTTCTAGAAAATAAGGAACAGAGAAATAATGAGAAGGTAGAAATGTAGATATTACAGATCGCTTGAAATGCACTGAAAAATATAATAGAATCGTGACCACACCTTGGTGGGCTTACGAGGCAGTAAAAAGCATTGAAACGCAAACATGACGGTATTATCAACTTAGGTACCTACATCTACGAATTTCAAAACACATGAAACGCTCATATTAGTTCATATTTATGGCCATTTGCGATATGATTTTATGCGATTATCACATTATACAAACGACACCGCGCTCTGTCTTGTAGGGCGGTGACGGCAAATCAGACGTTAATCGCTTGACCGCGCTATAGGGTGTCTTTATGTTACAGCTTTTTCAAATTTTCCGAGCGGATTTTGACGTTAAGCTCGTACGAATCAAAAAATTTTACTGTTAAGAAGGGTTCTGTTTTTAACGTAATTTTCGTACTGGTAGTTATTGTCAACTTTTTGTTGTCGAGCGCATCTCCCATACGAACCTGGCGATGTCGCTCGGTTTTTCCGCTCCGATCCGAGATCCGCGTGTCATGTCTGAATCGCCTTTGGTAGATATTCTACTCAAAATATGACGTCACGCACGTCTAACGTAGCTTTGACGTCAAGGAAGTATAAACATACCAAATCTAATAGAATCAATATTATTACTTTACGATTGAAAGCACATTCATACATACCAGTTTCAAAGTATAACATAAATATTATTTATGTGAGATTGAACTATGACGTCATATATGGTAAATGTTACGAGTGACGTCACAAAAGCATAGTCTAAATGTGGTCACAAGTATAGAGTCACTGGTTTCATCAAGGGTTTGTGTGTTGGTATTCTTTACCCTGATATATCCTAGTAACTCTTCGTCGACGGTATGCTTAAGGCCCATTTATACATTTCGATTTCATTGCCCGTTGCTTGCCATTTTATTCCAGGAATATTTGACAGGCGACCATTTACCTATTGCACGATTACGTTTACACAGTGCAAGTAGCACCTTGCTGCAATAAAATGGCAACCAACGAGCAATGAATTCGCAATGTGTGAACGGGCCTTTAGTAAAGCAGCTGTACCGATTGAGATTGGGAGAATTTTGGTATAGAGGTAGATATAAAAAAAACTCTGGATACGAAATAGAATAGAAGGTGACTTTCTAGTGTGAGAGTCTATGAGTTTTTTCTTCAGATGTGCAAAAATATTCCCTAAAGAGCTACGTCGCGTCCGTCGGTCGGCCATAAGACAGGTTCATTAAGTTCCTCATCATGTCAAAAAGTAAGACGTGGCCTTTTCGGTGAGTCCATTCGTTTGCTGTCCAAAACCGATTTTAGATATATTGTGGCTAATATCTAAATCCCGCGGTCTAAAGCTAGTTTTAATTAAACTTACACAAACAGTAAATCTACCTATATTTATACAAAAGTCTAGAAACTTTTGAATTAATTTAAAACCTATCTGTTAGCCGTACCGTGGCTTCTAAAACTATTAAGTTTCAAGATTATGATTGGCTTGTTCAAAAAGTTTAGTTATTTTCAGTAAGTTTTTGATATATTAATTTTAATCGTGGAATTAATTTTATATTTTTGTTGCCATTCCGAACTTTAAACTTTACTTACATTTTAAGTGGTAAAAGACTTTACTACATTTAATTTAAGCCATTCCAATCGGCTAGATCTAGGTACAGTCGGGATCTTTTACGCCTGACCACTTGTAAATGTTTGCACTAAAATCCTGTGGCACTGATTCTAATAAATTCCTTGAAGATTTCACCTATTAGGAAAGAGTAATGTGGTCTATTTAAAGTCAAAGTCAAATGTTTTTATTTCAAATAGGCCTTTGCAGGCTCCTATGAAACGTCACACTAGTTGCACGGTTCCAAAAAGTTGATTTCATGGAGAAGAGCCGGCAAGAAACTCCATAGACACTCTTTTTAAAAAAATAATTTGTTCACAAACATTCTATTACATAACAATAGTAGGCTGATAAAATTATACAATGCAACTGAAAGGTAAACTGTAAATCTATACAATCCAAAAAGAGAAGAAAAACTAGTTTAATTTAATTGCCAGGGAAGCCACACATGCAGAGATGAGTTAGCGCCAAAAAGTTAAGGTCAAAAAGGTAAAGCCTGAGAGTGCCTCTATTTCATATCAACAAGCAAAAATGAACTAAGTGGTGGTCAGGCGGGAGTGGCCACGATAGTTCAGCTTGAGGGATCATGATAGTCATGTAACACAGCTCTGGCGATCCCATGACATAAAACATGGACTAGACGGCGGAATTTTAGTTTCCCCGAATGCTGAAGGCACCTTCGCTCGAACAATAAGTAGAATTTTCAAAGTGACCTTGAACTATGAGAATGTGGAATAGAGTGGAAATATTCTCCGTATCACGTATTCCGAGTATCAGATTATATTTTAT
The DNA here is from genome assembly GCA_002382865.2 of Heliothis virescens. NCBI lineage: Eukaryota > Metazoa > Arthropoda > Insecta > Lepidoptera > Noctuidae > Heliothis > Heliothis virescens. Next base: position 7,309,884 of record NWSH02000605.1, on the reverse strand, counting down.
GCTCTTCGCTCACATTTCCTTTACTAAGAATTATTCCTATTACACTCAACTGCCATTCACATAACCATAAAAGTACCCTTTTATACACCCCCAAAAATATTAACGTAACTTGATTTACCTTAAAAACTATTACGAATAGTAACTTTGGGGTACTGGTCGTGAAAGTTTTATTCGTAGTAAAATTTACGAGAACTTACGAACTGAAATGAAATGAAACGGGCAAAAAATGTAGCCTGTACGACAATAATAAAACAATATTTGAAACTATTTGCTGTCATCTTTAGGCAAAAGTTGTTTTTCTACCAGATTACGAGAGTGCCGGGACCAGCATAGTAGTCCACCATTTTTGGAAGGCAAACGTTTTTGGGATGACTTTAGTGAAATCGTAACGCGTAGATAACTATGTAGGTAGGTACAGATGACAGCACATCAAGTTACCACAATCTGTCAAATTTGTGCAATGGATTTTCAACCTTATGACAATGGAGGTAGGTTAATGTTCGATTGGTAAAATTTGACAGATTCGTATACGTTTTCCTGCTGTCGTACTTTAATTTTATTAATCTCAATTTTGACTTCGACTAACTTATCTACTTACCCTACTAATTTTAATACTTGATGTTTCAACAATAAAGACATTGCTAAGCTCTGCTAAATATTATGAAAGACTAACCTAATTATAAATGCATTAAAATTTCATAGTCTGTAAGAAACATTATTAGATATGACGATAGGGTCGTCATGAACACAAATTAGAGGCGACGCCGAGTGGATGAAGCGACAACGATTGAAGTATTATTAAACCCTTTTAACTAATACTTCAAGGATTTTCTTAGAAATCTAATAATTTATGATCTTTCCCTTTTACCCTACAGATTTTCTCGGGTAAAACAAATAATTGTCTATTATTTTATGGCTTGCGCAGCTGGATGATCTCCTCATATGAAAACAGCCGCCGTGGCCGATAAACGCCTAGGACGCCATTATTTAAAAAATATAACGGTGATTATTTTACTTTATTCTGAGTTCAACCAAGTTAAGGATTACGATTTAAAAAAAGGTAGGTAAAAAGGTGCCTTTAGTTCAAAATTTCTCCATCTTTTCATATCAGGTTTTTATTAGGGCCTTTTTCAGTTGAACCGTGTCTATCCCTGAGGGATACTATAAACTAATATTAGGCATCAATAGGTACCTACGTGAAGTTAGGCACATAAAATGCGTGAAGCGTTCTATTCCATTACATAACGTAGTCCCACGGGGCAGAAGGTTCCAAATGTTCGGAAAAGGTAAGTGAGAGTAAAAATGTTGTGTAAAAAGTTTTCGTAAAAAGATTTTTCGTGCTTCACTTTTTTATTCTTTTCTGGTTTTCGTTCTTTCGTTTTTGTTCTTTATATAATATGTTTATCTAAACAGCGGTTTCACCAACCCGTGGAAATTACCCACTCGCGTGTTCATAGTCTATAAACTTTCATAAATGAGCTATTTCTCTAATCACAAACAAAGAAAAAAAAATCCTCACTTTTAAAAGTACAAATTAAAAGTTAAGATAGTAAAGAATTTTCATTTTATTTTTCTTTCCATGAACGATAACGTTTCCAATAGAAACATTGATACCTATTGATGTCGTGCACGTTGTTCTTCGCAGAGTAAACAATTATTTCCAATACAAATGTTTGCTCTACAATATTATTAGTTCTTAGTAGTGACACTAGTGTCATCAGACATGTTTGCTTGAGTTAATACAATAAGCCATATGTTTAGTTAGCGCATTTTTTTACCTCCAATATATATGTAAATATATATTATATTCGATTAATTAAAATATCTTTTTATGCTGGGAACCCCTAAAAAAATTAAAGTTTAAAAATAAATCATAAGTTGAAAGTTCTGTGCCTTATTAAATCTTGAATAAATATTCGTCAAGTGCCTTTCATTTCTTGATACAATAACTCCCCCTAAAATATTTTACTTCAATACAAGTCAAACACAAAAACTTTTTTGATACTCATCATCCTAGCCTAGTCTTTCCCCAACGTTGTGGTGGTTCCCTTTACATTGTGGTCAGTTTCCAGTCTAACCGAGTGCAGCTGAGAATCAGTGTTTTACGTGGAGCGACTACCTATCTGACCTCCACAACCCTGCAGTTACCCGGGCAACCCGATACCCCTTAGTAAGACTGGTTATCAGACTTACTGGTTTCCGAATACCCGTAACGTTCGCCAAAAGACGTTCAAATGACAGCTGTTTTTGATACTACTTCTACGAAAAAGTACTATTTTACTCCACTATTTGCTGTTATTTAAGGTCACATCGCCCATAAAGCACATTTCACGATATCTAATATAAGCTTAATAGCCTTACAAACTCAATGCATATTATTTGATTGCACAAGCCATTCCGAAGCGTAGGCATCCCTATTAGGCACACTGAGCCCCTTAATGGCCTCTTCTCTACATAGCTAGGGTTGCCAATTACAATTTATTGTGAGGACAAAGAATTCCAATTGTTTGCCTCAGATCAGGATTTGAAAACGGATAATAGAGTAGATTCGTTTTTTTTTTGTACTGAATACAATGTAGTTAGAAGGTTTTTAGACTTTTAGAAATGTTCGCCAATAAAATCTTAATGTCATGTTACGTAACTATCGGCCGACTTAAAGTCTGCCGTGTGCGAGTACTTAAATATGTCATAGCCAAAGAAATTTACAAAAAGTGAAAAAAGCTGAAAATTAGTACACAACTTCGTTTTGTATTCTTTTCCAGCTTATTACCTTTCGTTCCGAATTCCAAAGCTAATTTTACTGGACCAACAGTGACTTAGTTAGTTTAATGATTATGCTCTCTCATAGCAAAAGTAGCGGAAACAATACGGATGAATCAGTATGGAGTAGGAATATTGAGTTGATGGTAGTACATCCTATCTTTTTATCCGCTTTTGGGGAGTAGATCTCTCGAAAGGCTGGCACAGATTATAGGTAAATAAATCCTGTAGAAATGCAATTAAATTACACAGATGTAAAATAAATTAACTGGAATGGGCGTATCCTTGAATTGGCAAAAGCATTCCAACCCTACACCGCTCAGCTCGCAGAAATTCGTCCCATTTATGATAGTGACATCAACACCACTAGACGCTCTTGTAAATTATATGTATGGCATTGTTATTGCTGGTTTTGAATTTCAATATAATTTTCGTGAAATAAACTGAACACATGATTTGTGACATAGTTATTACCTTTTTTTCTTGTATATCAAAATATGGGGCATAAGGGGCACAAACCAACCATCCACCCTGGGGAGTTTATTGAGCCACTTCTTCTTCCCACCAAAAACACATAGAAAGTGGTGAAGGGTGGGCGTTTTTGGGGGCTGTCTCATATAATATTGACAAAAAAATATATATTTTTGATTCGATTTCGATTTTTATTCGAAAAAAAAGAACATTTAAGTACTTACTACTTTGAATAACTGCTTTTTGATTTTTGTTTTTTTTTATCAACCCCGATTGTCAACCTCACCTGTCGGTGCAGCACTCTGCTGAATAACGGTCGAGGCCCTAGCGACCGACTGGTGGCAGTTTAACTACTACAGAGTACCAAGTTGGATATTAAATACCTTACTTGGGAATGGGAAGCAGCATCTCCGAAGCTAAAAAACATCCCACGCTGCGCTCACCAACACACAAGACCAACGCGGTGAGTATGGGCATAACCCCCCCCCCAGCTTGGGGAGGCCTTTGTCTAACTTTACGTTTTAAGCAGTGACGACAGCAACTTAAAAATAAAAATGATCATCTTATGCGAAAGACAAGACCCGTCACAGAATACCACTTTCCAATGTTCATACATACAAAATCTAAAGTAGCTTACAACACTAAAAGCAAACATCTTCAACTGAAGTACCTAAATGTTACGGATTTTCTACATTGCGTAATAAGCCATACGTCATAAAATAAAAGCCTTTCTTGCAATACCCTTTCTTGCTCGAAAGCTCACGTCATGGATCCAATTTGATTGATACCAGAACTCGACAGACAAATTAAATCCTGAGGCGAGGGATCTCGATAAACGAATCTACTCTCACTTGTTTTTTCGAAGAAATCTCAGTATTTTCAGTGAGTTAGAGAAAACAAGTGCGAAGGTCAGGCTCTGGGTTTTGTTTGTTTGTTTTACAAGGTAGTATGTACAGACGACAGCACATCAAGTTACCACAATCTGTCAAATTTCTGTACTCGATTTTCAACCTTATCGCAATGGGGGTAGGTTAATGTTTGATTGGTAAAATTTTACAGATTCGTATACGTTGACCTGCTGTCGTCTGTATTAAGATTATGAAGAGGAAAGATTTGTATGTAAGTATGTCTGCAACGAATTGGCTGAAAAAGTACTGAACAGATATATAAATGCTTTCATCATTGAGTAGATAGACTACCTCCGAGTAAAATAGACGTTATGTTGTCCGGATGCGGGAAGAAGGGAAAACAGCTAGTCGCTTATATTTAATCAAGGCTAGGTAAAAATTAATTGGTCACCGCTACACCGAATTTAAAAACTATGGCTTTGGAACTTATCAAAGGAATAATGGGATTTTTTAGTATTTTAAGTAAAGCATCCTTTGGTAATTTTAAAAGCCAGTTCAAATACAAAAAAATCCCATTACTACACAATACACTATCTAGTACTTTGGATAAACATAAAAACTCTTAAGCAAATTGGACTACATTCACAAGTTCCGCACTTCCTATAAGTTTTCGAACTAAGTTAATTTCGAAATAGCCTCGAAGCACTCCGCTAATACTATTTGCAGGAACAGTTTGTAAGTTGAAGATGCACTTATATGCACGGCGTGCACCCATAGATGCAAACACGGCCAACTTTGTACCCGCCAGCTGCATTGCCTGAAAGACCTAGTGCAGGGATGGCAAACATTTATTTTCTTACGTGCTAAATTCCTAAAAAAAAATACAATGTATTAGTGGCGTGCCTTCAAGCAAATAATTATCATTAAAAAATAAATACTTGAGCATCTAAATAACATAGGCCCTATTTTATCCAATTGTGGGAAGATCTGCGGTTTTACCAAGAGAAACAACTAGTTGATATAATTTTTATTGCAATATTTTTGGTGCCAAATAAGGTGCCCAAATTATTTCTTCTGCGTGCCACCACTGGCAAGCGTTTCATTGGTTGCCATCCCTAGGCTAGTGCATGCTATTCTGGAAAACTTTAAACTGGCTACGAGTGTCTGAATTGGCACCTTGTTAAGGTTCTTAGAACTTGTTACTAAGTTACCACGTTGTTTTGAGTATACCTTGATATTTGCCTTGTGAAAGAACACAAAGGAAATTAATTAAGAGATTATGTCGACGTTTGGGAGGAGAACATCTAAAAAAATCTCTTTTTGGTTGTTTTGTAGCAGTTTCTTGTAAAGTCTGTACTTATACGGATCGACTGCACTAAGTATTGCTTAACCTTATAATCGGTTCACCCGTGCGACTGTTAAGGCCCGTTTACACATTGCGATTTCATTGCCCGTTGCTTGCCATTTTATTGCAAGAATATTTGACAGGCGAAGTTTACACAGTGCAAGTAGCATCTTGTGAAAATGGGCCTTTACTTAGCCACGAGCTCCTCATAAGACAATAGACTCACGCGCCCTTTTCGCATAAATATAAAATAAAATAAATATCGATATGACTTTTATTACAATATAAAAAAATCTTTTATATTTCCTATCAAAGTAATATTCGAAAGCTCGTTATCTCACGACAAAGATATCATATACATTTGATATGGGGTCGTTACTACCCCACCAGACAAAGTTCGAGAGTCATTGAACTATCATAGAATACAGGATGAGGTTGTTAGCAACTTTGGCGATCAAAGGAATAACCTCCAGTTATAACTAGATAGCACCAATAATATGTGGGATAGTACCATTTGTTATTTACTGAGATGTGGTTATAAGTCGTAAGATAATGTTCTCCAGACTGATATTTGGTCATGGCGCCTGTTTTAGGAGATCAGTCAGCTGCGCAGAATATGTTTTAGTGCACAAGCGTTTGCTCAGGCACAGGTACATTCACAAAATATTCAAAGTATATCTGCTAGATAAAACTTTTATGGTAGGTTTCAAATAGTTTTAATAACCCATCTCTCGGTCGATTTGTTTACTAGAGATATAATTTTTAGTAAGCAAATCCACAGATAGATAAGTTATTAAAATCCACAGTTTTTCAGCACATACAAAACAACGATATTTTCAATACATAAAAAACCGCCCAAGTGCTAGTTGGACTTGCGCGCGAAGGGTTCCATACCAGTACCTATCTATGAAAAATGAACGTGTCTATTACCTAGAAATAACCAAGATCCAAATGGGCGGACCTAGTTTGCGACGGCACCCTAAAAAAGTGTATACTCACTCTCATAGTCAAATGGGACGGCAATTCGACAAACCGGAGAAGATCAGGCGCAGGAATGACAGCATCACGTTATGAGGTACTTTTCTATGTAGATAGTTTTAATGTACTTACTTACGTACTTATAATACTTGCTAGTTACCAAGTGAGAACAAAACAAAGGCTTATTGGAATTTTCTGGAACTACGAGTTACAATAGTTACGTAAAGTGGTTAGATTAAACAAATAACAGTTATTATTATCTTAACTGCTAGGAACAGTTACAAAACAATTAAAACGAAATGGCCAAAATTAAACTTAAGTTAAAATGTTGTCGCAATATCTTGAAGTGCCAGCGGCTCTGAAGCTTTTAGTAAATTGATATCCCTTTTAAAGACTGTCGTTACTTTTTGTTCTACAGAAATATTGTGTAGTGTGTAACAAAAGTATGTTATATAATAACATTGCAAGTTTTTCTTCAATTCCATGTAAATTGTCGGGGCCCTTAAACCATTAAATAAATGTTAAGGAAGGTTTTCATAAGGAACCCTTCGACTCACTGTCGATCGATTTTCTAAGCAGTTTTCAAACCAAAAAAGTTGATTGACCGTCTTTAAAAAGTTTTTTCTCTCTAGTCAACATCACGTAGTATTTGTTCCTAACATTTTCGGTGAGCTGTTGATCCAAAGGTTTCGCTGGTTTGCAGCAAAGCTTGTTATTCCTTAATTTATATCGTTAGGAGATATAGACCTTGTGTGTTTGTTTGTTTTTTCTGTTGTTTGTTGCTTGATTTTACTACCAAGCCTACCAAGCAAAAACTTATTTATTAATGGGACAATTTAACATTATGACTATACATGTACCTATACGTCTATAACGGAACGTTCTCCGTCGAACGCCTTACCTACGCACTGGTTCGCTAGTTTATGATTTTTTCCCATCACAAAAAGTGCACAGCGCCGCAAAAAAGTTTTCAGTTATAAAACAACTTTCTTGAATATTAAACTATACGTGACCCATATAGAAGAACATGTAAGTACAAAACCCATTCTGTTTCCCCATAAAGCGATACATAAAGATTTGCCAATCTCCTAGCGATTGAATCGCTCGCGCTTGGCAGTTTATCGCGTGGAATAAGTACCGACAAGCTGTTAGATGCACCGCATTTAACTTGCCCGTAGTAAAACACGGAACGGCCGTTTAATCCTCTTTTTATGGCCGTGGACGTTATATAAAGCTTCTTAAAGTATACTTAGGTAAATGTATATGAGGTTATACTGAGGGTTTTTCTTGTAAATTCAAGGGAGGCACTATTTTTGAATCATCACCAGCCTTTCTATCGTCACATTGCTGGGCACAGGTCTCCTGTCACACAGAGAAGGATTGAGCGTTAATCACCACGCCTGTTCAATTTGGATTGGTACTGCTTACATTGAAATTTTCTTGATATTTAATTATTATATTCTTAGTAAATATTTAAAGAACAAAAAGTACAAAGAAATGAAACGTCAAAAAATATTATATGTCTTTATTCATATATGATTCATACAATGACGCAACATAAATATCTTGTTAAAGGAACTTTAATAAATAATTAATTAAATTAATATAGAATACATTCACAGCTCTGATTAAGTTGTACTAGAATAATAATAATTATTATATCACAATCAAAAGTTCAAAATGGACTAGAATAGAGATCTTTGAATAATACGTATTTTATTTATAATTTAATTATGTCAACACAAATATTATTTTCAAGGATACAATACAGGCAACGTTTGCTCTAAGTTGGTTTCGTGTCGTCCACGAAAAGGTCAATAAAGTACGAGAATTACCATAAAAATGTAAATTTAATATAACAGATAACATAAATAATTACATAAGTAAACAATTGAAACAGGTATATATTACTCTGCACTGCGAATTCTCATTAGTAGCCGCAACCATATTTTCCACGCCTACACTGCCATAAATCGAGCAATTTTTTAATACATTTCCTGTTCCAGTACTATTAAGATTTTCTTGCGACAAAAACTAAAGGAACCATTATTACTTGTATTGCATCCGAAGTATGTTCAACTATCCGTACGTCTCACAAATCTATCACAATAAAATATTCTATTTAAAACATGAAAACCATCTAAAAATGCTTACAGCATACAGACGCAACGAACAATTCTAAAATTAGAAGAATTCTAACAACCACTTAATGCTATATAAGTGTGGGTGAAATTAGGAAATAGTGAATATTTCGCAAGTTAACATAAGCATCAAATACTTGAGTTAAGGCCCATTTAATCATTTTGATTTCATTGCCCGTTGCTTGCAATTTTATTACAGGAATATTTGACAGGTGACAATTTACCTATTGCAAGATTACGTTTACACAGTGCAAGTAGCTTCTTGCTGCAATAAAATGGTAAGCAACGGGCAACGAAATCGCAATGTGTAAACGGGCCTTTAGGCACTAGCTTCCACCAGCAGTTTCACCTGCGTCCCGTGGGAACTACTCTACGCACCAAAAATAGCTTATAGCCTTCCTCGATAAATGGCCCATCTAAAACTGAAAGGATTTTTCAAATCGGTCCAGTTGATCCCGACTTTAGCGCGTCCAAACAATCAAACTCTTCAGTTTTATAGTATTAGTATAAATAGTTTGATAGTCAATGAAGGAATGATGGAAAGCCACCAATAACAGCTGTGCTGGAAAGTGATATATCATACAAATGTCTTACTTTACGACAGTATACAATGGACTAGAAAGATACGCAAGTATAAAAGGTCAGTAAAAACACTACAGGGTCCAAGTGTATAATACAATAGTTACCTTTTAGTATTCACACATAATAATTCTCACTACATCTTTCTTGAAATCGCTTCTGCGATTGTCACCTTATAACTACGACATTTATAATATCTATGAGATACATTTTAAAATCATCTATTTTATACTTAACTAGAATTCGGAGGGTATTTGGTCACCCACTACCTTTAACATGTAATTTCTTAGGAATGTACTATTCATAATTAATATAATAATCTCTTAAAACAGTAATGACTAGACTATAAAAGAAATCTTCTATGTGCTTGGCACAAAATATACTAGTAACGTTTTTTTTTCAATAAGTTAGTATCCCTATAAACACTTCTAAAGTATTAAAATCTGTTTAGACCGGGCAAGGAAAGACAATAAGCGTTCCATTCCTTTCATTCAGTCTTCATTTTTTATTTTCATTTTCGTGCATTTGTTGCCTTCATTTACGGAGTTGTTGAATCTGTTGACGACATCACGTACCTTACCTTTGCTGATAACCAGCTCTTTGTCATACGTCGGTGTTATAAGGCCTTTACCATTTCCATTGCATAAGGGCTTATTGTTTGTCGAGGCAAAATTTGCGCTTTGCGATTTCCGAAATTCTCGAACAGCGATATCAATGTTGTTTATCAGATCTTTTGCCACGAATGTCGCAATCTCATGCTTTATGCGATCTCTTTCGCTTTGTATTTCGAGAGGTCTGTGGTTTTCTTTGGTTTCTGGGATATTTTGTTCAGGACTATGACTTTGGGTCAGAGAATGGGATGCAGGACTATCGGGACCTTGGAAGGTGATGCTGGGATTGTTCACCAATGTGGCTTGTGCGTGATTTGTTTGTGTGTAGTAACACTCTTGGTTTTCTGGCTTCTTCTCTCCTATTAGCCAGTATGTCGTCATTTTTCCTTTTCCCTGTGAACAAAATTTTACTTTCACCACCTGTTTTTAATAGTTTGGCAATAAAATTGTCTTGGCAGATTAACAAAGTGATGGTCTTGTAGGAACTAGCGGTTATACTACTCTTCTCAAAGTCTTAGTAAAAATTTATTTTTATTGAGACTTTCTGTTTCACTTAGAAATTACCCACAGCTGGAGGGATTCCGTTGAAAATTCATGAGATAACATTAGTTGTAACAAGGCAAAGCTTTTCCTTTCATACACCGCCTTATGATATAAAAAGAAGAAGGCGGAAATAAATCTTATATTTATAGAAATATTTTGCATTTCATCCTTCATACTCATTTGTTATTCTCATGGAATGTTATAAACGTTTCCGCATAATTGATAAGACTTAAAAATATTCCAAGTTTTTTAAAAAACATCTCTTTTATTCTAGTGAGTTCCAGACATTAGTTTGTTTACTGAGTTATCATCATCTGCCTAGCCTTTTCCCAACTGTCATGGTGGGCTTTCAGTCTAACCTGCAGCTAAGTGGTAATGTTTTGTTAATGTGCGATTACCTATCTGAACTCCTCACCCCAGTTACCTGGACAACCCAATACCCCTTGGTAAGAATGGTTGTCAGACTTTATGGCAGCTGACTAACCGTAACGATTGCCAAAGATTTTCAAATGACAATTGAAACCCACTCATTTATCGTGTCTTCGGAACAAGGAAGAACTTGTCATGACAAAACGGTCCCCCATCCATAGAACGACCGCGCCATGCATTGATTTACCACGATCTTTTTATACTGAGTCATAATGAGTACTAACCTTCATAGTGATTTCTCCTCTACACTCCAGTTCGAAGCAGTCATATAGGTCCAAAACCTCCTTGGTCTTTGGGCTGACATGTATCCTCAGCGCCTCTCCATGGGACTCCATCCTCGAAGCTGTGTTGACTGTGTCTCCGAAGAGGCAGTATCGCGGCATTTTGAGGCCTACTACTCCTGCCACGCATGGTCCTAAGAAAAAATAATATTTAGATTTTATTATAAAACATGACGAAGTAACTGAGTTATTTTTAAACAAATATATTTTATATTTATTCGACTAAGTAAAATGATTCAAACTCCAGTAGTGGGTACATACAAGGAATTATTATTATCTACTGCGAGACTTATTCAGAAGAGATAAAAAATCCCGAAATTCACAAGAAAAACCCCCAATTTAAAATTCAAAGAACAGATGGCGCTTCCATTCAATGAAAATTGCATATTAATAAGGACCGAATAATACTCTTTTCAATATAAAATACGGCGGGAATAAGTCTTTTAAAGCTCGAAGGTATAGCTTGCACCTGCGACTAAAATTATGAGCCTCATTTTTATTCAGTTACAAAAGAACCTTATAATAGGAAAAGTTGAAAGTGAAAAGAAAATTCTTTTATAATTTTCAAATCTTACGAAACTGTAATTTTGGAAAATTTTTCAATGAAAAGTAATTTATGTGCAATTTTGATCAATGTGTGTGATTCAGATGGGCATTTTATCGATATTACGTCAAGTTGAAAATCAGCGTCCAGCACTTTTGTCTTGCGTCTGGCATAATGTTGAACTGGGCCTATTTGGCGCACATTTCTTTTTTTATGTTTTTTTTTCCCCCTATTTGTGTTTGAAAGAAAGAAAGAAAAAGCATTTATTGGCACACTTGTATTTTTCTTTCTTTCTTCTTCCTTTTATTTCGATATTATAATTAAAAAAAAAATGGTAAAATGTACCTTAATAAGTACAATATTGACCTCCCCAAAAAATATATCAAATACTACGAATAGGTAATTAGCATATTAAGAACGGGGAGGTATGGGATTCATTCAACACTCGTTAAGTGGGAAGTAATGTCTTAAATGAGCAAATAACTAAGTACAAAGCTTGTATGCAGATACTTCAATTACATAGATCCGACCTTTAAGCAAAATTAAATGTTAATAGGTGCACGTGGTAATAGTTCCACCCACGTCTAAAATATTCATTATGTTTTAAAATAAACTATGCAGAAATTTCTAAACAAACCCATAAATTTTCCTGCATGTTGCTGGATATTTTATATTAAAATATTTTAGCAGGTAATATCCTTAGATAGAGCTTTAAACCATTTACAGCACACATGGATTTTCTTCATTTTTAATATTTACCGAAATTAGTACCTACAGGTTACTTATCAATTTGATAAGGTTAATATTGTTCTTGCGCTATGAAACCTTCTGAGAAGCGATGGAAATCTTAAAATATTAAAGCAATGCCAAGTACATCTTTTAAGATATAATTTATTAATTATACCAAAGTTGAATCTTGAAGATACAGTGACAATAGGAACGTGATTGTAACTATTCTTACTACAGATAAAGCCGCTAGCACATAGCACATAGCACATGGCGTATTTTAAACGCGTAGACGACACGCATTATGACGCGCGTATAAGCGCTTTAAACGAGATTTAAACCCAACCTTGTAATTTCAGCACACAAAGCGATAGGTGCGGTTAATGCGCGCTTAAAATATACTATGTGCTAAGTAGAGGCCTTACTTAATAGTTTCGTAGCAACTATTACGTCATAGCAATTTTGCAAAAAAAAATAAGTTCAATCTTTCTTTGAAACAACCATAATTTTTTTTATTGTCCTAATTTTCTTTAACAGCATTTTTTCTTGTTTCTTGTACGTTTATTTATCAATCTACGTCGATAAGTAGTTCCTATATTTACCAAGTAATACACTTTTCTATGTAGTGATTGATATGACCTCGCGATAAGTTGACAGGAAGATTCATTACATTGTCTGCTGTGTACGATATTGCGTATAATCTGTAAGAATATAGGCTAAACTGCGCAGTTTATCTCTAACTATTGGTCTTTCTGCCCTTATCCCAATTTATTTGGGGTCGGCGCAGCATGTTTTCTTCTTCCATTCTCTTCTATTCGCCGACATCTCACAAGTAGATAATATTCTTCCTAGCCATATCGACTTGCACGTAATCCATCCATCGTTTCTTTGGTCGTCCCCTTCCGCAATATCCATCTACATTCATTTAAAAACTATTGGTATTCAAAGTAAAATAAATGCTATTATCATTAAATGTCACTTTTTCGAAAGTTTGTTACTCTTTCACGCAAAACTTACCGCGGGTGATTTTACTCGTGTCCTAGGTGGAATCTATTTGAAAATTACTATAATACGTAGTTTCTAAGATCTTTTACGTTAAACAATAAGTATATTTAATGAACACGTGTTAGTTTACCATACAATGTGTAGGCATACTTATATATTGAGCCCTGCTCGAGGCAAGGTAATATGTAAAAGTTTTTGAATATATTTATGAGAGTAGGTATGAAAATTTTTCCAACAAATACATGCTTGAGCGTTTGAGGTTTTTTTAATACAATATTATTAAAGTACCCCTATAAAGTAAATAAATTAACTTCAACGAGGTAAAACTTATCTCTTACAAAAATATATAATTGATCTACCGACCTCCGGCATTTCCCAATATCAAAGATAGGAGTTTGACATTACTTGTATAGGGCTCATATCAAAATTCTATCTGTATTAGGCAAATCAACAGAAGACGATAGAATATTGGGATCGGCCGTTAGTAAACTAGCAACATTTGACCACATCTTACCTGTATGCATGCCAATCCTCAAAAGCAGCCGTTCTCCCGGCCGATGAGGTACAGTCTTGACGCGCACAGCGTTCAGCAGCGCGAGAGACATGCGCGCGATCTCTGCCGCGTGCCGGTTGCCGTTGCGCATGGGCAGTCCTGACACCACCATGTATGCATCGCCTATGGTTTCCACCTGGGTGAGAAAATGTGTATTTAGTTCAGGAGTACAGTGTAGGATGTGACGTTGGTGATTCTTATTTAGATCCCATTATAACTATGAATTTCTTAATATTAATTATTTAAAATGATTTCTTATGGTATTGAAAATGATACCAAGGCGCAATGTACTCGTATAACATGGTATCTATTTCTTTTAGAAATAAAGCTTCTTAACATTTATCCAGTTAAAAAAATTCCGCGTTCTAATTGGAAAATACACAATGGACAACCACCTAAACAAAGTGTATTGGCAATACAGCAATGTAAAAAGGATTATCAATAGGACAAGTCCTTATTAATTAATATTATTTAACTTCACTAATTAGATTTAAAAACTTGTACACTTTTATTGAACTTTAAAAACCATTACGTAGCATAAGGTTTATCGTATTCTAATTTTGTAAATGGATACATGTTACCCATTTGTTAATAGTTACATACAAAAGCGGGCTTAGTCCAAAATTGAATTTGGGAGAGAGCTTTGCCAGCGCAGCTTTTGATGTTACAGACAAAACTATGAGGAATGCGGAATAATACAGAGTAATGTTATAATGTAAACTTTATATGCACAAAGATAAATAAATAGACATACCATACAATAAGATTAGCAAGTTACCATACACAGGCATAACAAACATGGAAGTGATTTTGTTACAGAGACAAATTTTTTTTTTTTTAAACTCCTTTATTTGATGTTGATAATTTTGGACTTCTCAGTTCTAACTATTCTGGGAGTTTTGATAACGATGAAATATAATCAAAAGTTACGATGAAAATAAAACAAACTTGATACTCAATTATCAATCAATACATTTTACAATAATCAATTCAGCTAATCCACTAACTCATAAATAGCAATAAGCTCTAAAATGTCATCAGTGTAAATTAGTTACAGAGGCGGCCTGGCGGAATCTAATTAATATTCTATGGTTGTCCAATACGGAATTAAATGGGTCGCCAGTTAATAATGCATTGATTACTTGTCCTTTCTGGAGGTTAGCACTAGAATATTCTACCGATTGCCCTTTCATTAGCTGTGGAAGGGACAAGCTGTTTTATAAGGTAGGTAATGTTAGGGTTGTCTTAAATATTTAGAAGTTCGAAATCAAAATGTTCAAATAACATCAATTGGTAGAGGTTGAACGAAGAGAGACACGTTAATTTGTCCCATCCGATATTTCATCAATTTAGTCAGCCCTAATGTATAGTCAGATGCTAGAAAATCGGGTTGCCCGTATATGGAGATGGGGAGGTCAGGTAGGCTGTCAGTAAAGTCAGTTGCCTTCATATAAAGCCCTGGTACTCAGCTGCATCTGATTAGACTGATTGCCGATCCCAGCATAGTTGGGAAAGGCGAAGCAAATGATAATGGTGGGGAAGTTGAAAAGATTGAGATTAATGTGATTTAAGAGCAGATTTTGGTTAAGATTTAAACTATGTTTAAAACGATACATTCAAGGTTTTAAAACTCCTTTGTTTTCATATTAAAGAAACATTTCAACACCGAGTAACAAAGCAAACTGCAGTGAACGATGAACGCTCAAACACGATACATCATTTAGCTCCACTTCTATAGTAGAGGAAATAAAAGATGGAAGACTGATGGAATGAAACCAACGCTTAATGTTACTTTAACTATCTAAAACTTGGTAAATAGTAAAGTTTCTGAATTAAATGCTGTGATACTTTTCTTCTCTCTCTCTCTTCTCTTAGTGATATGGTTTGTGTAAAACATGATATGACTGAAGATAATCTGAATCTGAGTGATGATATGACTGATGTACTTGTAAGCGTCATGGCACATTGTACCGGCACCGCTCCAACCNCAGCTTTTGATGTTACAGACAAAACTATGAGGAATGCGGAATAATACAGAGTAATGTTATAATGTAAACTTTATATGCACAAAGATAAATAAATAGACATACCATACAATAAGATTAGCAAGTTACCATACACAGGCATAACAAACATGGAAGTGATTTTGTTACAGAGACAAATTTTTTTTTTTTTAAACTCCTTTATTTGATGTTGATAATTTTGGACTTCTCAGTTCTAACTATTCTGGGAGTTTTGATAACGATGAAATATAATCAAAAGTTACGATGAAAATAAAACAAACTTGATACTCAATTATCAATCAATACATTTTACAATAATCAATTCAGCTAATCCACTAACTCATAAATAGCAATAAGCTCTAAAATGTCATCAGTGTAAATTAGTTACAGAGGCGGCCTGGCGGAATCTAATTAATATTCTATGGTTGTCCAATACGGAATTAAATGGGTCGCCAGTTAATAATGCATTGATTACTTGTCCTTTCTGGAGGTTAGCACTAGAATATTCTACCGATTGCCCTTTCATTAGCTGTGGAAGGGACAAGCTGTTTTATAAGGTAGGTAATGTTAGGGTTGTCTTAAATATTTAGAAGTTCGAAATCAAAATGTTCAAATAACATCAATTGGTAGAGGTTGAACGAAGAGAGACACGTTAATTTGTCCCATCCGATATTTCATCAATTTAGTCAGCCCTAATGTATAGTCAGATGCTAGAAAATCGGGTTGCCCGTATATGGAGATGGGGAGGTCAGGTAGGCTGTCAGTAAAGTCAGTTGCCTTCATATAAAGCCCTGGTACTCAGCTGCATCTGATTAGACTGATTGCCGATCCCAGCATAGTTGGGAAAGGCGAAGCAAATGATAATGGTGGGGAAGTTGAAAAGATTGAGATTAATGTGATTTAAGAGCAGATTTTGGTTAAGATTTAAACTATGTTTAAAACGATACATTCAAGGTTTTAAAACTCCTTTGTTTTCATATTAAAGAAACATTTCAACACCGAGTAACAAAGCAAACTGCAGTGAACGATGAACGCTCAAACACGATACATCATTTAGCTCCACTTCTATAGTAGAGGAAATAAAAGATGGAAGACTGATGGAATGAAACCAACGCTTAATGTTACTTTAACTATCTAAAACTTGGTAAATAGTAAAGTTTCTGAATTAAATGCTGTGATACTTTTCTTCTCTCTCTCTCTTCTCTTAGTGATATGGTTTGTGTAAAACATGATATGACTGAAGATAATCTGAATCTGAGTGATGATATGACTGATGTACTTGTAAGCGTCATGGCACATTGTACCGGCACCGCTCCAACCCGGTAAATAACGTGTCATTTAAATTTGAACATTAAATCGTAAGACGTATGATGTATTTCAAAACGTCAAAACAAAAAAGCCAACGGCGGGCTGTCAGTGCGCGGTTTCCTATCTAACAATATGAAATATATCATACGTCATACAATTTAATGTTCAAAAACGGGAGCGGTGCCGGTACAATCTGCCATGACCTTAAGAAGACGTCAAAATGTAGTATGAAAGAAGAAGAGATTCTACGCCGACTCCAAATAAAAATTGATGATAAGGGTAAATGATCCAAGTAGAATGATATAGCGCGAAAATCTTTTAAAGCTTAATTGATGTGGCTATTGTGTAAGTTGTGTTGATTTTATTTTTACCCAACTTCACCGCGCAAAGGAAAGTAATGAGTTTTTTGTTTTAAAGTAGGAACACTACAGTAGATATTTCTAATGACTGTATGAACGACTTCATCACTTACCTTATAAACATCGAAATTTTCAATGATAGAATCGAAGCTGGTATACAGATCGTTAAGCAGATCAACGACCTCGAGCGGCGTGGACTCCGCAGAAAGCTGTGTGAAGCCGATGATGTCGCTGAAGTAGATCGTCACTTGATCATATGTCTCCGCCATGACGGGTTGACCCATTATTAGTTGGGAGGCTACGGACCTGGGAGGAAATGACAGCAATATTTGAAAGTGCTGAGCAATCCAGCGATGACTTTAATATTTTACTGCCACCAAAGATACTCATTGCCAAGTTCAACCAAGTCGAAAACTAACAAAGTAGGAAAATATATAAGTCTTACTTGGATATATCCAAATCTATACACATAGATTCAATCATTATCTATTATATAATTAACAGTAATTTATTCGCAACAATTCCACTTACTTCGGCAACAGCTGATACAACAGTTCCTCACACTTCCTCTTCTCCTCCAGGTAGTCCGAAGTCCTCTCCTCCACCAGGGCCTCTAGGTTATTTGCATACTGTTCCACTTGAGTCAGCAACATGTCCAGCCTTGTTGACGTTTCGCAGTCCCTGGGAGAAACAAATGTGTTCAAATGCTATTTGGTAATGCAGGTTAAGCTTGGATGGACCATGGACCATACCGAAAGAAATGATATTCTAACATCTAAATTACTTAATAACTATATTATATTTTCGTTTTCAATCTTGACAGAAAGCTTTTTGTAGGTATTGATGCAGGCCGACGTGTCGTCCTGTCTTCGCAAAACGTATTAAAACTTTGGTAGCTGTGTATTGAATATTGCATTGAGTTTTCACAAATCACAATGCATTGAACTATTGGATCTAAGTCTACTAATTTAATAATGTATCAATTAAATATCAAATGGATGTCAATAGCAGTTAAAACATATTTGGCATTCGGCTAATATCGAAGACCAATAGCGACCTTTCAATTACATTCCATTGCACTTCTAAAACCCTACTCTCTATTTGTTGGACACGTTATGACTTCAGCCGAGCAATCTTTATTATTAGCGATGAAAATGAAGAAAAAAATCAGTTTTGAAACTTTTTGATAGCAAAATCTAGGTGTATTATTCCAAAAACGAACCCTCCTGATTAAGGCTTTATTATTGAATATTAACTGTCTGGTATATTCAGGAGCTGAGCCACAATTCATCGTAGTCTGAAGTCGAGCGGTTTGCTTTGTTACATGATATTGTGGCTCGTGGCTCTCCGGTATATCGCGTCTAATCAGCGACAAACCGGCTATTCAATCAGCTGGTAGCGATCCTAGACAAGTAATATAGCTCGCTACTAGGTTACTGTATATTGATTCTATTGTTATAGACGTATATTGTATCAGATAGTCAGATAATAATACGTTAGCTTTCAGATGACATCTTGAGAAGACCCATTTGGAAAGAATGCTGTTTTCAAAACTTTAAAGCATAATAATTTTACTCGATATTTTATCTTATATTTTTTTTTAACTTTAAATCTACATGCAAGTAAATCTAAAGCGGATTATGATCTACATAACAACAAAAATCCGGAATACATAGCCTTTAGCGTCGATCCAAAAGACTACGGTTGCAATACAAACGACGTTAAACAAACCCTCTACGCGTCTTGCCTTTTAAAGGCGAGATTCCACCACTCGCACACTGGTATTTTCTCACATCTTAATTCTTCACTGTGACGCAAACAGTAACAAATTGCGTCCATACATTTCTAAAGTGTTCGCGGAACTGCAACTTTGTGCGCAAACAAATGCCGATAGTGGACTCGCATCGTCTCCTCTCTTACGCTTTTTTTCTTCGTGAAACACCGGTATGTTTGGGGTAGGCCTACGTTCATAGGTGGACGGAAGTAGGTTAATGTAATGTTAATGTGATATTTAGTAGCTTACTTGTTAATTCTCTGTATATTTTCCTTGAGTGCTGAGAAGTCGGGTCGGTCGTCATCTGGGAGGGTCCAGGGTGGCTCCCCGGTCAGGGACTGGCGGGGTGACGCGGAGAGCGGTGATGTGCCTCGGTTACGCATATCGGCACTCCCTGGTAGCAAAAATATTTAGATTAACAATAAGTTGATGTTAAACCGAGTGTAGGTATACGTGCGACATGTCATGTATCATTTTGACGTAATTTTTGTACTGACAGTTGTCAATTGTTTTATACTCGAACTGAGCGAAAAATTCAATAGTGTGAAAGCGCTATAGGTAATGCAAGATACTTGTCAAACAAAATATGTATAAAATACTGTATGTTTCCCAGAGTCTAGACTATATTAATCTTTCAGCTTGTTTGATGCAGTGAAAGTATAGCCAACGTAATTAAAGATTGTAATGACAGATTATACAGAACTGTTCTATGCTACGATAATTATCATTAGTCTGTCTGCACTAAGACCATTGTCTGTCTGTACATAGTATAGTCTAGCCATAAAAAGTTTAAAGGAAAATTTAATTAAAACAGCTTTTTACAGAATTTAAAAAATGTGAAGGTTCAGACAAATTAATAGCCTATAAACTGAACTCACTAAGAACTAAAAGGTATTTACTAAATGGCCCATGAAATTAAAATGTCCCTTTTAAGATTACTTACAGAATTCCCTATTCCTTTGTTTTAAAAATACGTTGGTGAAAAGCCAAATTATGTGAGAAACACAAAACAAACTACGTACGTCTATTGTTCCTGGGGCACACTAATTATATATGCAAATGCTTTGCAATTAGCCACGTGCTAACCGTGACTTCGCCTGAATAATTTATTTGTATTACACAACAACGTTACTCTGGCTTTCTATATACATACGACAGCAGGTTAACCTACCCGAATCTTGCAAATTTTACCAATCGAACATTAACCACTGTTGTAATAAGGTTGAAAATCTATTGAAGAAATTGTATATTATAGGATATGTATTATTGTAGGATCGCCAAAAGTAGTCTTTTTATACGCAGATACCTCCTTTTTTGAATGCAATTATCTAACGTCGTCGTCAGACAAATATTGTTAGAAACTTTCAAGAATATTTACTAGTTTCAGTTCATTTGTTATTTCGGCTCAGGGCTGTTTTTGTATGGGTGAAAATATTATGCCCAGCTGAGGAACAATCAATTCGGGGTTCAAAATAAAATTCTGCATCAATCACTAGAAATACAGATTTATTGCGAAAATACCTACAGATCCCCATTCGAACGATTTGATATACCTACCTATATATTCACAAAAAATGCACAGAAAAATTCCAAAAAATGTTCGAAGTATTTTTTAATAACCGGTCGCTATTGGATTTGGCTGCGATCGAAGGAAATATTTTTATTTTTATTTCGGTGCAATTCCAAACACCTGGGTCACACGGTAAATCCGCACCTCTATCAAAGGTAAAACCCGTAACTCCCATAGAGAGGACTTTATGAAACAATTTATGGGGAAAATATGCTTCATACCCGAGGCTATGAAGAAATGGGGGTGTATAGAAAATATATTCTCGTTTGATCATGTTATGAAGGTCGATCGATGTGAACGACGTAAATGTAGGCGGCATAAAAGTTAAGTGATGTTATATTTTATAGGAAACCATTGAATGTTAATGTATTCCATAATCGGGTGTTAATGTACTGAACATTAACGTAGGTGTGCGGAGTTAATTACTTAAGGACTTTAAATTGGAATCATGGGTGTTTCAAAATTGTAAAAGAAAAAAAATGCCCCCACAGTAGGAGCGGTCATCTGACTTCTTCTCACCTCAAAGAGACAGACTGAAGATTGACTGACTGAGTTAATTTCCCATTTGTAATGTTATAGGTAGTAAAGAATAAAAATCTAGTTTTACACTCACGTTTAAACTTATCCTCCAGTATAGCTGCGCAGTAGTCACATGCGAGCGTGCAGTGAGGTCTGCGCATCTCCAGCAGCGGACTGACTGCGCGCCGCGGACTGGGGGAGTCCGCTCCCCCCGGCGGGACCAAGGACATCGTGCTGTGAGACAAAATATACCGTCAGATGTGGGGAAGGACTAGCTTAAAGGTAACCAGCTAACTGACTGCGCGCCGCGGACAGGGGGAGTCCGCTCCCCCCGGCGGGACCAGGGACTGAGTGCTGGGGGACAAAATATACATTCAGGTATGGGANACGAGTATGCAGAACCCGAGCGTCATGTACCTGGAGGTAGGAGCCAGTCTCGTCATGGGAGGCGGGGGGCAGCTGCACCCCGTCCCCCGCGCGCCCCGCCGACCCCGCGCTGCTCTCGGCCGCGCACGGCGTCGACAGCGACATGTCCAGCTCTGCCCGGCGACATGCAATCATCCAAATAAAAATTCTGTGTGATGTTCTCCTACACACGATCCGCACACTGTTTTAACTCACGGTCCTCAGCCATGATCGATCGACTACAGACAGGGGCCTTAGGCTAGAAGGGCTATAGCCTGGGGCGGCCGGCAGGGCGCCCCTGGTGGCTTGGTTTGGTTTGAAAAAATATTTTAAAACGTAAAACTAGAACATCCCTGAGCCACCTTTTGTACATGTTGATTTCGTGTCTGAAGAAATTTGAAATTCTATTAAAGTATGAAAGCCGCCCTTTGTGTTGTGCGTGGATTTTATGTCTCAAGAAATTCGAAATTCAATTGCCCCTTGTCCTTTCCTGAACCGGTTAGATCCGTCATTTTTTTTCCGCCTCGGTTTTTTTATGTCTGAAGCCCCGATCGCTTCGTGCAAGTGCCTAGCGCCTTAGGCGTCGGCGACGTCGGCGACCGCCCGCGCCGCCCCCCTCGCACCTAAGAGAAAAATTTGTTACGTATTTATTTTCGTTTCGCCAATCATGTTTCATCCTCGAACTGATCAAAATTTTCGCGCTCGCTTCGCTCTCGCATTCATATTGCTTTTAGTCTGTTCCTCCACGCTTCATGCCTCCACAAATTAACCAAAACTGCAACTTCAGCTTTCAACAAATAGCACTCGCTCCGCTCGCGCCCTTTTCTTTTCGATTTTAGATAGTTTACACGTCAGGCTAATAAAATATTTCGCGCTCGCTTCGCTCGCGCATTCTTATTTTTTTAAAAGCTTTTTCTTTCCTTAATATTTCTTGGCTTCATAAACTATACATTATCCAATAAAATTATGAATTGTTACTTGACCAAC